>JARQOC010000001.1:436680632-437272508 GCA_033576535.1 Allobates femoralis
TCATATACTGACATGCCATCTCTCCATAACTTTATTGCTTAGAAAAAAATAGGAATTTTCAAACAATTTTTATACACAAACAAGATTATACCACACAAAATAATTACCAAAATAAAATCCCACATGTCTACTTCATGACAGCATTCTTCTTGAAACATTTTTATTATTATTAGGACGTTAGAAAGGTTAAAATTTTAATCAGGACTTCCGGTTCCTGCGCTGCTCCTGATGGCCGCGTGTTGAGGACGCTCCTAAGACCCGGCCGCCAATCCGCCTCAATCTACCCGATAACCGGGCCATCTGCCCCCCAAACACGCTGGCGGCGACCCCCCGTGGCACCAGGACCCTGGACCGTTACCTACTCCGGAGCTCCGGGCAGGAGAACCCCGGGATAGGACAGGCAAGACAGGTGGCAGGCGCTATTAAAATGGCGGAGGCTGGCGGGACTCGCAGAGGAGGCTCTGAGACGGAGGACTCGCATCCCGGCGGGGACAGGCAGACTCGTAGCAGAAGCAGCACCCGGCATCGGAGTCAAACTCTGGAGGGGACGAACCACGAGGGAGGCAGACAGCTGCCTCAGAGCGCACAGGCAGTGGGTGCCCCCGCTATGATGGAGGTATGTGATAGCGGTGATATAATTACAGAAGGAGGTGCAGGGGTGATGAGGAGGCCCCAAATGGCGGGAAGCCCACCTGTACAGGCCGCCATAGATGTGAGAGCCCTGGCCAGAGAGGTTGCCCCATATATCACCGCAGATTTGAAGAGTATCATAAAGGAGGCTATTGGGGAGGCGATCCTGGGCCTGCAGCATGTAACATCTCAGCAGGGTGAGAGGCTGCTGGAGACAGAGAAGAGGCTGATGGAAGCGGAGGACAGGATTTTGGCGCTAGAGAGACATGTGGCCACCCTACAGAAACAAACTGCCTATAATGATGAGAAAGTGGATGATCTTGAGAATCGTTCAAGGCGCAATAATCTACGTATGGTTGGTCTCCCTGAAACTTTCACAGGGGACAATTAGATGCTGTGTGGGAAGAGACGCTCCCTAAGACACTGGGATTCCGCAATCCTTGCAGAGTGGAACGGGCACACAGAGTGGGCCCCCCCAGGGAGGCGTCTGCCAGTCCCCGGCAAGTCATTGCACGTTTTCTTGACTATAAAGATAAGGTGATGCTGCTAAGAGAGTACAGGATGAGACGCCAACCACTCACCATACAGGGTCATAAGGTGCGCATTTATGAGGACTATTCTGCCGCAGTGGCGCGAAAGCGTAAACTGTTTAGCCCGGTGTGCTCCTTACTATTCAAGCAGAACATAAAATTTCAACTGGCTTTCCCTGCTACCTTGCGGTTCCGGGACTCTAAAGGCAACATGCAATCTTTTATTAATAGCAAGGAGGCACTTATGTTCCTGCAACCGGGCTCTAACTCTTTGGAACATGCACGAGAGGCACCACCGGATGGGGGTTCCCCATCCCCGTCCCTTCCGCAACCTGCTGCGACACGGCCGACATATGCCGATAAAGTGGCGATCTTGATGGATGGTCAAGAAGAGGAAGAACCGAGTAGAGCCGGTTCCGGCTCCGGCTGGTCGCTTTCTCAGCGTAACAGGAGGAACCGAACTGACAAATATGGAGCGTCTGGGAGGTTTAATTCGTCATATACTGCTACCAAGGGGAAGAGACGCTGAGAGACTAGACTGTTTTTTGCTTTTTACTTTTTGACTCTTTACCCTGGTAGACCACGGGACTGTGGCTGGAATCTGAAGTCTGAACTCTAACTTTAAGTTTGGTGGTAGATGGTGCCTTGTCTTGTTCTCTTACTCTCCTCTTCTTCTTTTGCTATTTCTCCCTCCCCACTTCATTGCTTTTCTTTTTTTTTTTTACCTCTTTCCCCTTTTTCCCCCCTCCCCCCTTTGTTTCTTTTCTCCTTTCTTTTTGCCCGCTTTAGGTGGACCGGGAAGCGGAATGCGGCTGAATATATCCATACAGTTCCTATGTTTTTCATTGGAGGCTTGTGACTGTTGCTGCTTACTGAACTTCGCCTGAAGGGTTGAAAGGTGGCATGTCTGACTGGGGCCGCAGTTTGCACAGCCCTCGGGTAGGAGGGTGAGGGGGAGGGGAGGGGGCCTCGGGATTTTGGCTGATGGTTCGCCACTCATATGCGATGTCCTAAATATATCAGCATTGACGACATGTGATGTGGGGGATGGGTTGTAGATTTTGGTTCATGGTTCATAATTAAGCGAGGGTCACTTTGGCCCGGCTCGGGGTCTACTTTGTTGTACTTATACGCCTTGCACAGGCCTGGGTAAGGAGATTTAGATTTGGGAGCAGAAAAAAGGAAGTCTATACTTGGTTGGGATAGATGGAGACGGAGGAGGATATGACATTCACCCTCAAGAGAGGGACCGGGGGGATGCTGTTTTTGGGGTTTGTGATGTTTTTTATTGTATTGTATGTTTTTGCCACTGCCACATCTTTCCTGCACTGCTCACGTCTGTCTAGTCCAACTCGGCTGTTAACAGGGATGGTGGTACCCTTTGATAAGGAACTAATTCAATGGAGAGTCGATCTGGGTCAGATAGTTCTAATTACCGGGGGGCTTGGGTTGCTGGGGAGGAAGATGCCCGCCACGTCTTTTACACATACACTTGGGATCCAATGGTACGAATTGTGACATGGAATACCAAGGGTCTGCGATCACCGCATAAGAGATATATGGTCCTTCGGCACTTGAAGAGACTGAAAACCGATATTGCACTCCTACAGGAGACGCATTTGAGGGATGATGAAGTGACATGTATGCAGAAGCTGTGGGTGGGGGAGGCCTGGGCTTCGGGTGCGCGAGCCGGGAAGGCAGGGGTAATGATTCTCCTCAACAAACACCTTGCACATACTCTGGTGTCCGTAACTAGGGATCAGGATGGAAGGCAATTACAGGTGGTACTCCAATTGGGTGATCGGCGGAACAGTATATATAGCGTTTACGCCCCCAACACTACACGTACCGCCTTCTTCCATGGCTTGCAGGATGCCATCCTGCAGGACAGGGAACGGCTTGTCATGGTGGGGGGAGACTTTAATGAGGTTGTCTCATATGCCATCGATAGACAGCGGATGACCGCCGGGGAACCAGCACAGGGGCTGACACACCGGGGACAGGGGCCGTTGTCGGATATGTTGATTAATACGCATATGACGGATGTGTGGAGGATTTTACATCCCCAGGACACCGAATTTACCCATTTTTCGCACCCTCACTCCTCCTGGTCACGGATTGACTTGTTTCTAGTGAGCAGCGACCTACTACGCCTGATTGAGGAGGCTGAAATTGGTGATCTGGTAATCTCTGACCACAGTCCTGTTCGTGTGGATATCTTAGACGCTTTCCCACGAGGCACGGATACAATATGGCGATTCCCCTCACATCTGTCATCTATGGGGGGTTTAAGACTCAATTGAAGGAATGGTGGCAGGGTTATGCCCTTGACAACGAGGTGCATAAAAGTGACCATTGTCTGTTCTGGGAAGCCGGGAAATCGGTTATAAGAGGACGTTTGATAGCGTACACTCGGACACAGTCGAGACAGCTCAAAGAGAACTATACAAAGGCAAGCGCACTTGTTTCCGAGACTTGCCAAGCGCTTAAACGCTCGCGGGCACTGGTAGACAAGACAGCGTGGCTTGCAGCGAAAAGGGATTTCGACACGTGGGCTGACCTGAGGGAAAAACTGATCCGGGGACAACTAGACGTAGACCTTCACAGACATGGTGACAAGACGGGGCGACTGCTTGCTAATCTCGCTAGGGGCAGACGAAAACCCACGACATTTGCGGCGCTTAACACGAGGGAGGGTGTCCGTACCACTGATCCCAAAGCTATTAATGATATACTGGGGGATTTTTAGAGACGGTTGTACCATTCAAACGACGTCTCGTCCCGGGAGGGAATGACATGGTTAGATGAGGTGCCTCTCACTCCTATCTCGGAGGCTGACTTAGAGCTCCTTAATGCTCCGGTCTCTGAGACGGAGGTAGACGCGGTCATCAGGCATTTAGGGAACGGGAAATCCCCGGGCCCGGATGGGTTCACAGGGGAGTTCTATAAGATACTTCGGCCTGAGGTGACTCCGATACTGACGGGATTGTTTAATAATATTATATCTCAACGGAAGTTACCTGAAACTATGGATATGGCTTACATTAAATTATTGCCCAAGGGAACCACGGGAGGGGAGGATCCTACACATTATAGGCCGATTTCCCTTATTAATGTGGACCTTAAAATTCTGTCAAAAATTATGGCGGATAGGTTGGCAGAGATTCTCCCGACGCTCATAGACAATCATCAGACGGGATTCGTCAAAGGCCGGTCAGCGGTCACCAATGTCTGCAGGGCCCTTCTGGTCCTGGACGCAGTGAAGGATATGTCGCCCCTTGTGGGAAAAAACCCAGCCATGGTCACCCTGGACGCGGAAAAAGCCTTCGATAATGTCAGGTGGCCATGGCTGGGTCAGGTGCTGGACAGGATAGGGCTCCAGGGTCGTTTCAGAAATTATCTACAGGCACTGTATGCCACCCCTAAAGCAAGGGTACATACCCCCGGTTTCCTCTCCCCGGTGTTCCCTCTTTTGAAGGGGACTAGGCAAGGATGTCCCTTATCCCCGTTGTTATTTAATTTAGCCTTGGAACCATTGGCCAGATATATTAACAGGCACAGTTCCTTTGAGGGGGTGAGCATTGGACGAGCGGAAACAAAATCGGCATTGTTTGCTGATGACATTGTATTGTTTATGGGAGACCCTGTGCGGGATCTACCTCCTCTGCTGAGAGATATAGAGCGATTTGGAGAATTTGCGGGATTCCGGCTTAATCGGAAAAAATGTGAGATCCTATACCTTAAGCCGGGGAACGCGTCTGGGGAGTCTCTGCTATCGTTGGGCATCCTGAGGGCAGCAACTCATATCAAATATTTGGGCCTGCTGTTGGGACGGACATCGAGCCAAGTATACTCACTAAATTATGCTCCCCTTTTTGACAGAATGGAAAAGGAGTTAAAACGTTGGGCGGGATTACCTCTGTCACTCCTAGGCCGCTGCCATCTTATCAAGATGGTCAGCTTCGCACGTCTCTTGTATCCACTACAGACACTGCCCTTACTCTTGAAACATACTGACATTAACAGATTAAACAGGGCGTTTGCGGACTTTATATGGAAAGGCAGGAGACCTAGGTTAAGACTGGGGACGCTGATGCTCCCGAAGGACAAAGGGGGCATTAACTTGCCCGACATTAGAGGGTACAATTTGGCGTGTATGATGAGACATGCGATAGAATGGGTTAAGGGGACCAATAAATTCTCTGATGGAATGTTGGAGGCAGCGTTCTGCGAGCCTTGGGATCGATGCTCTCTCCTTCATACGGGGTGGGCGTCGTTACCGATGCAAGTCCGATCGTCTATAATCTTCAAGGATACGATAGGAGCATGGAAAGCAGTGAGGAAAAAATGTAGTCTCCCCTGGAAAGTGTCGAAACATCTGAACCCCTGGGCATACCCGGAGTTCCCGATGGGTCGAACCAATGTATTATTTAGAGAATGGGCCCGTAAAGGTATTAAAACCATGGGAGATCTCATGGCGATGTCTGAACGCCGCTGGATGTTGGGACAGGAGATAATGGACAAGTTTGGTCTCGGGGGAGCCCAGAGCCTCCAATACTTGCAGCTGAAACATCATGTCATGGATAATCTCTTGGATGCATCAAAGGAAACTCTTACAAATGCGTGTGATAGACTGGTGGGCCTCGACGTTTCTCAACTAGGGATCTCTGGCATCTATAGGGAACTCAGGACATGTTTACTTCCTGGTGGCGCCCAGAAACTTTTTTCGAAGTGGTGCGCGTATGTAGACAAGGAGACGGTGTCCGATGATATCCTGGACGGTTGGGGTAAGATAAGGCGTTATATTTTGGATGAGAGATGGAGGGACTCACACTTTCGGGTCATCCATGGTACCATATATGGCTTCAATATACCACCATCGGCATCTAATCCCGATAGGCTGTTACACTGTCCGAAATGCAATCTTGACAGAGCAGATATGGTGCATGGATTATGGAGTTGTCCGAGGGTGCAGTCCTTCTGGGGCATGGTATCCGACCTGGTGCGGAGATTCTGTGGTCATACGTTTGAGCTAGATCCGGGGGTGTGGATTTTTCAGAATGTGAATTTATCCAAGGGAGGGGTTGCTAGCATTCGTTTCTTACATGTCCTTATATTATTGGCTAAACGTCTACTGCTAACATTCTGGTTACGAGAGGATTTACCCACTGAAATGGACGTAATGGCGGGTCTACGGTTGGCAATGGATCTAGACAGACGCGGAGCTCTGAGGGACAAGGATGTCCTGATTGTCTCTTTCATGAAAAAATGGAGACGTTTTATAGAGTCACAACTGTCTGATGACGACATTGTCAGTGTAATGACACCTTTCCACGGTACTCCCTGGTACTTATTACAATCTTTGGGCCACTCGTTAGGGCGCCTGGCGCTGACTGTGACCCTTACAAGGACATGCCCGGCGACGGTAGGGGTCTTAGGGGAATGACTGTATCGCAGTACATGGGTATTTTTAGTGTTTCTACTGTGAAAATACTTGAGCCCCCGCTTCGCTTAGGGCGGGGAGAGGTGCATATGATGGACTGAGAGGGATGGACGGGATGTTGTGGGAGGGGATATGTGTGGCAGTTGTGAGGAATTCTATAGTGGCATACGGTACTATTGTATTCTATTATGTTTTTGTTTTGGTTTCTGTTTTTGCAATCTTACGACCTGATGGTAACAGGTGTCAGTGTCAGTGTACTAGTTTTATGTACAACGTCTTGTCATACAACTGCGTGTTTTTCTCTTTTTGTTATATTGCAAATGGTGAATAAAAATGATTTAAAAAAAAAAAAAAAAAATTTTAATCAGGAATTGCTCATTTTTCCAACAAAATTTAGAAAGTCATTTTTTAGGGACCACATCACATTTGAAGTGACTTTGAGGGGCCTACATGACAGAAAACACACAAAAGTGACAAAACTCTAAAAACTGCATCCCTTAAACGCCTCAAAACCACATTCAGGAAGCATATTAACCCTTTCAGGTGCTATACAGGTATTAAGGCAATATGGAAGGAAAAATTGAAAATTATTTGTGCGTGGTCATATGGATGGACGCCGGGGCCCGGGTGCAAGCAAGGAGAGTGGAGGATGCGCGCGGTGACAGCAGGAGGATAAATATGAAAGATCATCTTTTTACAGGTGTGCGGCAGCAACGGGTGGTGGGGGGGCTGTATATACTACAGGAAGGGGCTGCTGTATACCCACAGGGGGGGGCTGCTGTATACTACCACAGAGGGAGGCACTGCTGTATACTACCACAGGGGAGGGGCTGCTGTATATACCACAGGGGAGGGGCTGCTGTATACCCACAGGGGAGGGGCTGCTGTATATACCACAGGGGGGAGGCACTGCTGTATACTACCACAGGGGAGGGGCTGCTGTATATACCACAGGGGGAGGCACTGCTTTATACCCACAGGGGGGGGCTGCTGTATACTACCACAGGGGAGGGGCTGCAGTATATACCACAGGGGGAGGCACTGCTGTATACCCACAGGGGGGGGCTGCTGTATACTACCACAGGGGAGGGGCTGCTGTATATACCTCTGTGGTTGCTGTATACTACCACAGGGGGAGGCTGCTGTACACTACCACAGGGGGAGGCTGCTGTACACTACCACAGGGGGAGACTGCTGTACACTACCACAGGGGGAGACTGCTGTACACTACCACAGGGGGAGGCTGCTGTACACTACCACAGGGGGAGGCTGCTGTACACTACCACAGGGGGAGACTGCTGTACACTACCACAGGGGGAGACTGCTGTACACTACCACAGGGGGAGACTGCTGTACACTACCACAGGGGGAGACTGCTGTACACTACCACAGGGGGAGACTGCTGTACACTACCACAGGGGGAGACTGCTGTATACTACCACAGGGGGAGACTGCTGTATACTACCACAGGGGGAGACTGCTGTATACTACCACAGGGGGAGGCTGCTGTATACTACCACAGGGGGACGCTGCTGTATACTACCACAGGGGGACACTGCTGTATACTACCACAGGGGGACACTGCTGTATACTACCACAGGGGGACACTGCTGTATACTACCACAGGGGGACACTGCTGTATACTACCACAGGGGGAGACTGCTGTATACTACCACAGGGGGAGACTGCTGTATACTACCACAGGGGGAGAATGCTGTATACTACCACTGGGGAGGCTGCTGTATACTACTACTGGGGCTGCTGTATATACCTCTGTGGCTGCTGTATACTACCACTGGGGAGGCTGCTATATACCACTGGGGGGGACTGTATACCTGTGCTGGGGTCCACCCTCGGCTTATACACAAGTCAATAGGTTTTCCCATGTTTTGGGGGCAAAAGTAGGGGGGTCGGCTTATACACGAGTATATACAGTAGTTAATTTTTTTAGGGGGAGCAATAGCGCCATCCCAGAGCCCGTGTGTTACCAGTAAAGTGACACATACCCAATATTGCAAGCAGTAGAAAGTTGTGGTCAATGTTTGAGCGTGCTGGGGCACCACACTAATTAGAAAGAGGCTTCCACTTGGCTCAAGCCTTAGCCAGATGACTAATTGAGATTTACTTAGGTTGTTTTATGTTTGGGTACTATTATACACTAACAAATTAGGCAGAATGATCTCCATGAAGAAAATAGCTATTTACCCAGACCTCGTCTTAGCCTCTTATACAGCCAAATCAGAATGCCACACACTGCACTGATGAGGCGCAATCACCCCAATACACAGCATCTGCAGATTGGGTCTCTGATCTGGCACAAATCCTAAATCATATTAAAAGGCATGAGTCAATTATGACTTTTAGGATTGCTACCTTGAGTCACTACTGCAAGGATCCTTGTACCTTACTTTTGCCAGTCAGCTCGGAAGAGGTCTTCGAAGTAAGAATCTTATTCTTGATAGACTGAAAGAGTTTTGGTCCTCAAGAGAGATTGTGAGAGGCCAGGGAGAACATTAATGCCCCTTTTCTCCTGAAGACATTCCTTTTGGGCTTGGAAAGGGTGGGACATAAAAGGATGTACTGTAACACTACATCCCTGCATACTTCCTCATACTCTTCCAGCTGCAGCGCTGACATGCTCTCCATTCTGGCAGCTCTGTTGAGTCCTCTCCTTCTGCCACAGCTTCCTGTCCCCAGGGACTGTGCAAGCCACGCAGCACAGTTTTTTGGGAGAGCCTGCTGCTACTTAAAGGGGAAGCGCGATTCTTCCAGCAGTGCCTCCAGTCACAGGCCTGACCAACATGTATTTTCAGCTTGCCTGTATGTTTGCTATTTGTGACGTCCCTGTTATCCTGAACTCATCCAATGTACCCAAACCTGTAATCCAGATCCTGTCCTATGAACCCGAGATCCTGAACCTGTCCTGTGTTTCTGTACCAGCTGTCCAGCTTGCATCCGACATCCAGCACGCACCCGACATCCCTAGTGTTCTTGACATCCTGTCATATATCCTGAGTCCCCTGGGTCAACTGCCGCAAAGCCAGGGACTGCCCTGGGGTGGTACCTGGTGGCTACCTGCAGAATAAGCCTAACTGAATTATCAGTGGCTCTAATGACTACTAGGTAGATAGTTAGCCACACACCTCCAAGAAAAGCACAACCCCAGGACGCAGAGGGTCTACACCCAATAGCATGACACTCTCTCTCTTTCAAGAGAATATTTGCTGAACAAAAAAAGAAACATTTCCCATTTCTCTCTAAAAATATGTACACGTTTTTTAACATTCAAACCATTTAATTTTTAACTCTATTCTCTCACATGCTTTACCCAATATTTCTGTGTGCCTGCCAAATGACTAACTGCACCAGTTTACTGATAAAGCCTTGAACTTCATTAGTAAAGCTCAACAATGTGCAGTAGTAAACATTGATCTAACTGGAAGATATGTGTTTTGGCAAATATCAGTGACAAGGGACAGTAACCTCTTCAAAATGTATTCATGAAAAGTGCAGTGTAATCTATTCACCTCCTGTTGTTTTTTAGCTGCATACAACCTGGTTTGGAAAAATAATGCTGATGTAACTTTAAGTACATACCAATACAAGGGCGAACTTTAATAACTTATTAACAGATGACCATTGTGTGATCCCTCCTTGGGTATACTGTTACAGGAAAAAAATTGAAAACAAAATAACACTTGCCACAAAATCAACCTAATTAGACAAGCCCTTTAAGTAACAAATTGTTCCTTACCATTTTGTTTTTGAATCCCACTAGGTTATTTTATGTTTTACTGTCCACACCTACAGTTAAATACTTTTAATTACTTGTGAGTTGCTCTTGGAAATGGTAAATAAACAGTTTGGACATTGAAGCGTCAAATATGTGACCTACATGGTTTGGGTTTTGTGTTTTTTTTTACAAAAATAAAAAATAAAAATACATCATAACTTATTATATGCAGTTTACAAACAATGGGTCCAATTCATTAAAACCAACATTGTTCACACCATTCTTGATGAAGAGATGTGCTGAAGTCAGACGCATGATTCATGAAATGGCGTGTGCGTCTTCATGAATCAAGTGGCATACACCGGTGTGTGTCTTTCCACTAATCCTACTCTAGACTCAATGAAATTTGTATATTCTCTAAAGTAGAAGGGTTCCTTAAAGGGGTTTTCCCATTAAGAAACAATTTTAAAGGTAATTCTAATCAATAGATTAATAATAATATTTTTCACAATTGGCTGTGTTTAAAAAAAAAAAAAAAATGTTCCTCTGCTGAGATAATCTTATATATGTGTCCCTGCTATGTACTGTGTAATGGATGTGCCTGACTGTACAGGGACATGGTCTGATCATACCACATCTCCTGTGCTGAGATAATCTTATATATGTGTCCCTCCTGTGTACCATGTAATGGATGTGCCTGACCGCACAGGGACATGGTCTGATCATACCACATCTCCTGGGTCGGGAGGAAGTAAAACATTATACAGACATTACAGCATGGGATAACAAATAATTCTTTGTTTGACATAAACATTTTTTAAAAACAGAGGAATGCTTTACCTCAAAAAGAATCGGCTCTGATCTTGTGCTGTCCTATAATATAATAGAATATATCTGTATATCCTATCTGTATATTTTTTTGCATCCGCCCTGCATAGGAGATATTAATAAAATCTCACAATTTCACATATATTAAGATAACATACTGTTACTCACCATTTTCTTGTGCAAACCGAGAAGCTTCCAAAAATGTAACTTCACGATCAGCATCTAAGTCTTTTTTGTTCCCACAAAGGATTATTACAATGTTCTGACTAGCCAGCATTCGAGCATCTGTTAGCCAGTTGGTGAGGGCGTTATAGGTTTCTCGACTATATTTGGAATAAAAAATTAAAAATTTAAAGCTGAAAGTAAATGAAATAATAATTATGCTTTGGTAAAGTGATCAGAATAAACTGATTACAAGCTCTAAAAAGTAAATAAAAAACATGCCTTTTTTTTGTCCAGGATTCTTGGTGTTCTTCCCAATCAGCAATGATTAAACCTGTTATTATAGCATCATTATTCCATGGTGCTTTACATGGGAAGGGATTACATACAGGACCTTGCCCTTGCGAGCTTACAATCTACTTGTTGATCATTACTTGTCACTGGACATGACGCCATAAAATTCTCAGTTTTCAATATGAAAGTAAGTTGGTAAAAGTGATTGCAATTTGAAGAAACATTTAAGGCCACATTACACACACAGATATATTGGTCGCAGATCTCTGGTTGCAGTGAAATCATTGAGACATTGCTCCATTGTACACAGCCACAAAATGGAACAATGTGTCCATGATTTCACTGCAACCAGAGATCTGTGACCAATATCTGAACAGATATCTGTGTGTGTAATGTGGCCTTTACACAATGCATGGCTGTGTAGAAAATGGCTATCACAAATTCATTCTTTAAAACACACCAAGAGGTAGGTTTTTAGCTGGTTAACAGCATTTCCGGTTTGAAGGGGCAGAGAAAAATAACGGACAAAATTTTCCATATTACCTTGTGATGTCATAGACAAGTAAAGCACCAGCAGCTCCTCTGTAATAACTTCGTGTAACAGATCTAAACAAGAGACAAACAACAAAATTAGGGTACAAATGTGTGGTGGCATAAGGGAGCAATTGTGTGTTCCACGTAATATGAGAATGGGGCCCCTGACCTGTAGTGACTGTAGAGATGACCACACATGGGCAATTCTATTCCATTTACCTACAAGTTAAAGCATTAGATGAAAGGTGGTAATTCGTGCGCTGCCGTCTGTTCGTTGGTTTCAAGAAATCCAAGGAATCACAAGATGTTAAAAGCAATACCTTTAATGTCTAATTCTTAATGTGTTTCGTGGTACTTCAGACCACTTCATCAGAGATCCACAAAGGTTTACCACGAAACACATTAAGAATTAGACATTAAAGGTATTGCTTTTAACATCTTGTGATTCCTTGGATTTCTTGAAACCAACGGACAGACGGCAGCGCACGAATTACCACCTTCCATCTAATGCTTTAATCGGTTTCCCTTGGGCGGAGTGCTGCAAGCCGGCTTATACTTCAATAGTTGTTGTGACTCTCACAACAACATAAGGTTAGTGCAACAGCTCACAATACAACACCCCGGTTATACCCTATGTGCGCTTTTCTACTTTTCTTCTAGTTTTCAATTTACCTACAAGGAAGTTCCAAATACATTATGTTTGGTGTTATTCTGAGCTCCTGCAGCAATGAATAGAGGAAATGGCTGCACACATGGCCACCTCTCCAATACCTGTAAGTTGGGCAGCAGTTAGAACACAGGATCTGTATTGGACACCCCCCCCACCTCCAACACTGCAGGTCCAAAATACTGGACAGTTATGGCATATCGTAAGGAAATGTTATAAATGTCTGTCCTTCTACTCGAACATGTGTGCATTACAAAATAATCACAAAACAAGTTTCTACAAATTATAATCAAAACTGAAAAAGTGAAAAACAAAAGGTTTTGTTGGCAACATTATCAGATACGCAAAATGTAATCTTTCAAACATGCACATGTAGGAAATATTTGAACCAATAAAGGTCCACTTGCCACTTAAGAGCAGACCTTTTAAACACTTTCATAGGATGCGTGTAATGCATCACGATTTAAAAAACTTCACACAACTAAAATACGAAAGGCAGAGCTCTGTGTAAGTGGAAGCTTTAAAAGGAACCTGTCATCTCCTTTTCTGTTATTAAACCACCCCCAATGTTATTTAGATCATGCAGTTTTTAATAAACTTTTTCATAAAAAAAAAATCACTGTATTCATCCCCCCCCCAAAAAAAATCATTTTAATTACTTATATATTTTAATTAGCTAGCTGAGAATACAGTCATATGGTGGGTTAACAGTTCAGTTAACTAAACTTTTAGCAATGCTGAAAGGACCTGTGTGATGTCATGACCATGTGACTAGAATACGAAGAGCTGAGTCTACATAGATCTTAAAGGGGTTGTCCGGGCTTTTTGGATAATTTCTATGTGTATCCAGGCTGCAAAATGTTGACAGTTTGTAATATAAATCTTGTCATCATTATGTATTGCCACTCAGTTATCACCTATTTGCGTCTGCCAGGGAAAGACCAAGGGGCGTGTTTGTGTTGGAGCCTGCATGTAAATGCAGAACTGGACGTTTACACCAAGACTTCTCCAAACACGCCCCCTCCCCTAGTCTCAGTATGCCCGGCCACCCTCAGGATCCTACAGGCACACCCCAACCCCTAATTTGACCATCCACACCCATTGCACACAGTGGTCCCCTGCTCCCTGGCACAAATCTGCAGCTGTGTGAAGTAGATTGTGTCAGTGGAGGAGAGGACCGCTGAATGTAAAGCAATATACTGTGTGCGCTCACCAAGTCCTCTTCGGCCGCGATAAGCGGTGCAGCCGAGGACCACAGCCGGCTCTCTGTGCAAATACAAGACCGGCTCCACTGCACAGACAGCCGGTCCTCTCTATACCACAGCTGCCGGCTCCAAAGCACAAAGAGCCAGTCCTGTCTATACCGCAGCTGCTGGCTCCACTGCACAGAGAGACGATCCTGTCTATACTGCAGCTGCCGGCACTCTATGCCCCCATTCTGTGCTGCAGAAGATACAGAGATGAGGAGCATCAGTTCCACAGCACAGAGCGGAGGCATAGAGAGCCGACAGCTGCGGTATAGGACTGGCCCCAGGGCATAGAGAGCCGGCAGCTGCGGTATAGACAGGACCGGCTCTCTGTGCAGTACAGCCGGTCATGTCTCTGCACAGAGAGCGGGCAGCTGCAGTTCTGGGCTACACAGCACAGCGCAGCCAAAGAGGACAAGGTGAGCGCGCACAGTATATTGCTTTACATTCAGCAGTCCCCTCCTGCACTGATGCAATCTCCTTCACAGCTGCGAATTTGTGCCAGTGGAGCAGGGACCACTGTGTGCAATGGGGGTGGGTGGGCTCATTAGAGGTTGGTGCCTGTAGGATCCTGGGGGTGGCCTGGCATACTGTATACTGGGGGAGGGGGCGTGTTTGGAGTCTAGGCGTAAATGTCCAATTCTGCATTTACATGCAGGTTCCAACACAAACACGCCCCCTGGTCGTTCCGTGGCAGACACAAATAGGTGAGATCTGGGTAACTATGCAAAATATTGACAGGATGTACTGTATATTACAAACTGTCAACATTTTGCAGCCTGGATACACATAGAAATTATCCAAAAAGCCTGGACAACCCTTTTAACTATTTAGCTATCTTAGCTCTGCCATCTATGGTCACATGGTAGTGACATCTCGCAGGTCCTTTTTTGAATTTCGGCAGTCTAGGCATCTAAATTCGGGAACATTTTAACAACATAAGTAATGGCTTCATGGGTCACTCCTTATATATCCACTTTGGTCTTTAACATTGCAAATCCCTAAAAGGCACCTTATTTACCAGTCTAAGGCTGGTTTCACACTACGGATTTTTCAGATCCGATGCGGTCCGATCAAAATCGGACAGCATCGGATCCGAATTTGGCCCCATGCAGCCCTATGGGCATCGGACCGAATCAGATGTGCACTAAATGCCATCCGATTTGGTCCGATCCGATTCTGTCCGATTTTTGCACCGAAAATAAAATCTGACAGAATCGGATCAGACCAAATCGGATGGCATTTAGTGCACATCCGATCTGACCCGATCCCTTTAACATGGGGCCCTATGGAGAAGGGTCCGAGGAAACATCTGATGTCTCCTCGGACCCGATTTTACTGCACCGAGCATGCTCAGTACAGTAAAACTGCTCCTAAGGCGGCCGTCACACGCTAAGATATCGCTAGCGATATTGTAAGCGATCACGTGCACGCGCGATCGCTAACAATATCGCTCACATCGCTGGTGAGATGTCACACAGACTCACCAGCGATGTGGATCCGCGATCTCGCTGGTTACTATGGTACACATCGGGTTACTACATCGCTTAGTAACCCGACGTGTACCATAGTTACCATCTCCCAACATAGGCTCTGCCGCTGGGAGATCGCTCATCGTAGTGTTATACACCACGATGAGGCAGATCGTGAAATCGCTAATCGCAAGATCTGAGGTCCGGAGCTCAGATCTCGATTTTGCGATTTGAACAGTTCTCGTTCGTCGTATCTTGCCGTCACACGCAGAGACATCGTTCAAGCGATGCTTCATCAGGCGCGTTCAAGCGATATCTTTCAAGATATCGTAGCGTGTGACGGCCGCTTAACTGGGAGCACAAGGGTATAAAAAAAAAAAAAAAAAAAAAAAAAAAAAGGTTTATGCTCACCTCCCCCCGAGCCCCCGCCGTCTCCCGCTGTCTTCCTGGAGGCTCCCGGTGGCTCCTGCAGGCTCCCGGTGTCAGCAGGTCTCCTTCTGCTATTCAGGACCTGCGGTGATGTCACAGTCATATGACCGCGGGTTACCATGGTGGAACCCACAGTCACGTGACTGTGACATCACCGCAGGTCCTGTACACATGAAGAAAACCTCTGCAGCCTGCGGGAGCCACCAGGAAGACAGCGGGAGACGGCAGGGGCTCGGGGGGAGGTGAGCATAAACTTTTTTTTTTTCTTTTTTTCAGCCCGGAGGCTACGATTTAATGCTGGAATCGGATGCCTATTTGGCATCCGATTCCAGGCATCAGAAGGGAGCCGAAGCTGTCCGATTTATATCGGACAGCATCGGCTCCCTAAAAATCGTTATGTGAAAGTAGCCTAAAGCAAGTATCACCAGATTGATGGTGGTGGGGGGCTGAGGAAACTATATAGCCAAAATGACACGCAGCGAGTCAAATTGGATATTTAATCTTGATACTTTTAAGAAGACAGAGGACCTGTCACCCCCCCCTAGTGCATGGCAAACTGAATGCAGCAGACATGCTACATTCAGTGCTGCATTTAGTTTGCCATGCACCAGGAGGGTAACAGGTCCTCTTTAATCCCTAGCGGGGGGGGTCTTAATAGTGACATTCAGCTTTTTGCCTTTTACATTAGCGTGGGGATGTTCTAATTTATGTGGGGTGAAAATAGTGTATGTGTTGCCTCTCTTTGCTGTGCACAATCTTGCAGTGAGAAAACGTCTCGCCTATTTCCTGGCGTAGATCCCACTCTGTCTATGTAATGGTGTGTGTGGTGGGATCATTGACCAGTATATCATTTGTATTAATAGGTATATGTAAATAGGACTCTCTAAACTACATTTACATTTGCTTTATCATTAGGACTGTGGCCGCTGTGCACGGCCTAGGCGGTTCATAGTTAGGCTATTCCTAACATGGAGACCCTAGCTTGAATTCTTTTGAACAATTTCATTATTACCGTATATACTCGTGTATAAGCCGACCCGTGTATAAGCCGACCCCCCTACTTTTGACCCCAAAACCTGGGAAAACCTATTGACTCGTGTATAAGCCGAGGGTGGACCCCAGCACAGGTATACAGCCCCCAGCAGTGTGGTATACAGCATCCCCCCCCAGTGGAAGTATACAGCAGCCTCCCCAGTGGTAGTATACAGCATCCCTAAAAGGTATAAACAGCAGGCCCCAGAGGCATATACAGCAGGCCCCAGAGGCATATACAGCAGGCCCCAGGGTATATACAGCAGGCCCCAGAGGCATATACAGCAGGCCCCAGAGGCATATACAGCAGGCCCCAGAGGCATATACAGCAGGCCCCAGAGGCATATACAGCAGGCCCCAGGGTATATACAGCAGGCCCCAGAGGTATACAGCAGGCCCCAGAGTATATACAGCAAGCCCCAGAGTATATACAGCAGGCCCCAGAGTATATACAGCAGGCCCCAGAGGTATACAGCAGGCCCCAGAGTATATACAGCAGGCCCCAGAGTATATACAGCAGGCCCCAGAGTATATACAGCAGGCCCCAGAGTATATACAGCAGGCCCCAGAGTATATACAGCAGGCCCCAGAGTATATACAGCAGGCCCCAGAGGTATACAGCAGGCCCCAGGGTATATACAGCAGGCCCCAGGGTATATACAGCAGACCCCAGGGTATATACAGCAGACCCAAGGGTATATACAGCAGGCCCCAGAGGTATACAGCAGGCCCCAGAGGTATACAGCAGGCCCCAGAGTATATACAGCAGGCCCCAGAGTATATACAGCAGGCCCCAGAGTATATACAGCAGGCCCCAGAGGTATACAGCAGGCCCCAGAGTATATACAGCAGGCCCCAGAGTATATACAGCAGGCCCCAGAGTATATACAGCAGGCCCCAGGGGTATACAGCTGGCCCCAGGGGTATACAGCTGGCCCCAGGGGTATACAGCTGGCCCCAGGGGTATACAGCTGGCCCCAGGGGTATAAAGCTGGCCCCAGAGTATATACAGCAGGCCCCAGAGTATATACAGCAGGCCCCAGAGTATATACAGCAGGCCCCAGAGTATATACAGCAGGCCCCAGGGGTATACAGCAGGCCCCAGGGGTATACAGCAGGCCCCAGGGGTATACAGCTGGCCCCAGAGGTATACAGCAGGCCCCAGGGGTATACAGCTGGCCCCAGGGGTATACAGCTGGCCCCAGGGGTATACAGCTGGCCCCAGGGGTATACAGCAGGCCCCAGAGGTATACAGCTGGCCCCAGGGGTATACAGCTGGCCCCAGAGGTATACAACTGGCCCCAGGGGTATACAGCTGGCCCCAGAGGTATACAGCTGGCCCCAGGGGTATACAGCTGGCCCCAGGGGTATACAGCTGGCCCCAGGGGTATAAAGCTGGCCCCAGGGGTATAAAGCTGGCCCCAGGGGTATACAGCTGGCCCCAAGGTGTATACAGGCAGCCCCGCAGTGGCACTAGCCCCCCCATCATGGAAAGAGCCCCCCACACTGTGCAGAGCCCCCCCCCCGCCCGCCCGCTGCATTAACTTACCATCCAGCGTCTTCATCACGGCGGGCTGTCGCGTCCTTCCTCCCGCGCTGTCTTCCCGGTCTCATGTGACCCGGCGGTCGCTGTGGAATGACGTCAGCGCGCCGGGTCACGTGAGACCGGGATGACAGCGCGCAGGACCCGCGGCGACACTGGATGGTAAAGCAACGGGGGGGGGGGGGCTCTGCCAAGTGTGGGGGCTCTTTCCATGATGGGGGGGGGGATAGTGCCACTGGGGGGCTGCCTGTATACACTGGGGGGGCTGTATGCACGGCTCCCCCTGCCGCTGTGATGGGCGGGGGGAGCCGTGCATATCTAATGAGCGGCCCCACGTGACGGGCCGCTCAGTCATCAGCCTCCCCCCGCCTCCTCCAGCCTCCCCAGCACCCGGACACAGCCCCCACACATATATTACCGTATTGACCCGTGTATAAGCCGAGGGGGTGACTTTTCAGCCCAATTTTTGGGCTGAAAAACTCGGCTTATACACGAGTATATACGGTAATTTTAAATGACATCTAAATTATAGTTTTAATGTACATGTGCACTCGTTGTTACTGTGTGACTTCTTATTTTAGCAGGATGTCACAATTTAGATAACCTGTTAGGGTGGTAATAGGCATTTGTACTTCATGTATTGTCATAATGCATGTGAATATACAGTTCGGGCCAGAAATATTTGGACAGTGACACAATTTTCGCGAGTTGGGCTCTGCATGCCACCACATTGGATTTGAAATGAAACCTCTACAACAGAATTCAAGTGCAGATTGTAACGTTTAATTTGAAGGGTTGAACAAAAATATGATAGAAAATGTAGGAATTGTACACATTTCTTTACAAACACTCCACATTTTAGGAGGTCAAAAGTAATTGGACAAATAAACATAACCCAAACAAAATATTTTTATTTTCAATATTTTGTTGCGAATCCTTTGGAGGCAATCACTGCCTTAAGTCTGGAACCCACAGACATCACCAAATGCTGGGTTTCCTTCTTCTTAATGCTTTGCCAGGCCTTTACAGCCGCAGCCTTCAGGTCTTGCTTGTTTGTGGGTCTTTCCGTCTTAAGTCTGGATTTGAGCAAGTGAAATGCATGCTCAATTGGGTTAAGATCTGGTGATTGACTTGGCCATTGCAGAATGTTCCACTTTTTTGCACTCATGAACTCCTGGGTAGCTTTGGCTGTATGCTTGGGGTCATTGTCCATCTGTACTATGAAGCGCCGTCCAATTAACTTTGCAGCATTTGGCTGAATCTGGGCTGAAAGTATATCCCGGTACACTTCAGAATTCATCCGGCTACTCGTCTGCTGTTATGTCATCAATAAACACAAGTGACCCAGTGCCATTGAAAGCCATGCATGCCCATGCCATCACGTTGCCTCCACCATGTTTTACAGAGGATGTGGTGTGCCTTGGATAATGTGCCGTTCCCTTTCTTCTCCAAACTTTTTTCTTCCCATCATTCTGGTACAGGTTGATCTTTGTCTCATCTGTCCATAGAATACTTTTCCAGAACTGAGCTGGCTTCTTGAGGTGTTTTTCAGCAAATTTAACTCTGGCCTGTCTATTTTTGGAATTGATGAATGGTTTGCATCTAGATGTGAACCCTTTGTATTTACTGTCATGGAGTCTTCTCTTTACTGTTGACTTAGAGACAGATGCACCTACTTCACTGAGAGTGTTCTGGACTTCAGTTGATGTTGTGAACGGGTTCTTCTTCACCAAATAAAGTATGCAGCGATCATCCACCACTGTTGTCATCCGTGGATGCCCAGGCCTTTTAGAGTTCCCAAGCTCACCAGTCAATTCCTTTTTTCTCAGAATGTACCCAACTGTTGATTTTGCTACTCCAAGCATGTCTGCTATCTCTCTGATGGATTTTTTCTTTTTTTTTCAGCCTCAGGATGTTCTGCTTCACCTCAATTGAGAGTTCCTTTGACCGCATGTTGTCTGGTCACAGCAACAGCTTCCAAATGCAAAACCACACACCTGGAATCCACCCCTGACCTTTTAACTACTTCATTGATTACAGGTTAACGAGGGAGACGCCTTCAGAGTTAATTGCAGCCCTTAGAGTCCATTGTCCAATTACTTTTGGTCCCTTGAAAAAGAGGAGGCTATGCATTACAGAGCTATGATTCCTAAACCCTTTCTCCGATTTGGATGTGGATGTGGAAACTCTCATATTGCAGCTGGGAGTGTGCACTTTCAGCCCATATTATATATATATAATTGTATTTCTGAACATGTTTTTGTTATTAATAACAAAACTTGTGTCACTGTCCAAATATTTCTGGCCCTAATTGTATGTTGCTGCACATTTTGTTCCTTTTAAACTATTCAATTTTGGCCAGTAATATAACCCTTATAGGTTTTCTTTTAAGATATGAATTTATAAAGTATACTTTTTAATAATGTTCACAATCTTATCTATTGACATATATCAGGGATATTTTATCCAGATAATTATCTATTAATAATACTCATTGACCTCATTTATCTAGATTATACATTTTCTCTATTTTAATCCCACAATGAACAGCATTGCATAATCATCCAGGTTTCACAGGGTTAACGATCTAGGTCTGTAAATGACCTCCCCCTCTGATGAAGGAACTCACAAGTTCAGGAAACATGTCAGGTTTACTAGCGCCAGTGCAGTGGGAGTGTTTATTCATGCTTTCATTTTTATGCATGGACCCACTATCTGTTCTTACTAAATTGTGGAAGAACTGATGTTACTATTATTTATTAAGTATCTACAATGCTGTTTTGCGATGAATACAATGATTTAAAAAGAAAAAAAAAGTTACTAATGAACACTACATGATGTAAATAACATTGGTGGTGGTTTAATAACAAAAAAAGAAAGCAGGTTTCTTTTAATCCCCTTGTTCTGTACATGTATGTAAGGTAAGAGTGGGAGTAAAAAATAAAAAAAAAATGCCACAGTAGTTAAAGCGGTATTCTGAAGTTGTCTCTTGAGCAGATCAGAGCAATGAAGTCTCCTAAAGGCTACTTCACACGTTACGATATCGTTGAACGAGATCGTTAGCTATGTCATGTGACCGCGATCATTTCGACATCGTTAGTGCGTTGTCACACGCATGGATATCGTTACCGATCTTAATTTTGGCAACGCACCAGCTACCTTGAGAAAAACTAGTGAACGATGTTACAAAGTGGCAGAAATAGGAGAGTTGTGAACGACATCGGTCAAAAAGGTGTCACACTGAACGATGTTGCTTGTTCCCAGAACGTTAATTGGACAACAAACGATAGATTTGAGGTCAGGATCTCAAGTTTGTGATGAACGATCCAAGAATTTATCGTTTCAAGATTGTTCGTTTACACGCAACGACCCACAAACAATATCGTTTGAACGATCACAAATCCTTGACGTTTCAACAATATCATTAACAATATCCTAGCGTGGCCTTTAGTTCCTGGTTTCTGACAAGGTGGGCTCCCCTCGTTGAGTGACCGCTATGGTGAGTCACAGAACTGTAGTAGTTTTAGAGCTATAAAGCTCAACACAAAATCTGCTGAAGCACATTCACAGCTATCAGTGGTATGCACTTTATTTACGCAGAGATAACTGGCCAATTGAACAAGGACAAAGCTCCAGACAGTGAAAGCTAAAAATATTTTAAAAAAAACTGCTCTGAAAGCTGGGGCTGATGATTTTGCAAGACTTAACAGCAGTTGTGTAGGAGCTGAGAGTAAGGGCCCCGTTACATGTAGTGACGCTCCAGCGATAACGACACCGATCTGACCTGGTAGGGATTGCTGGTGCGTCGCTACGTGGTCGCTGTCAGATCTCACCAGCGATGCAGCAACGATATGGAACAATACGGCGGTCGCTGGGAATCTGTCACTCTCGAGTGTAGTATTGAGATCGTTGGTCGTTGTCCCTGTGAAACACACCGATGCACGCTGCCCAGCGGGAGACCAACAACGAAAAAATGGCTTAGAACGGTTTGTCACGATCAGCAATCTCACAGCAGGGGCCTGGTCGCTACTACGTGTCACACATAGCGAGATCACTGGCGAGGTCGCTGTTATGTCACAAAACCTGTGATGAAACCGTGATATCGCTAGCAATATCACTGTGTGTGAAGTACCCCTAAGGGAGGTGAACAACTAATTGCTTTATAAAGATCAATGCCTGGAGAGAGTATGCTGGCATACTAGGAGTTAAAAGGGTTAGCCTCTACTTTAAGAATCCCTTTTATTACAACACTGACAGCCATACATGAGCCCTTTTATAAATACCTCGCTTTCAAAAATCTTTCTGTAACCTGAACTCCTCTACTGGTCACATGATCTGAGAAAAAAGATTGATGTTACATCACAAAAAGTCAGAGGATTGTCAGCCAAATTTCCTGACTCTGGAGTCTGACATCACAGTCATGTGACTTTCATGCAGTGTGGGTGGAGCTGTATTCTGTAGAGCTCCCTCACTGCTGTGCATCCTGCTGCATACACAGGTCTCCCATCTCCAGCCCAGTGCTCTCTACACAGCGCTCTTTTGTATCTGAATGTATACAGCATGGTGTGTAAAATAAAATATATATTAAACCCATCAATTACAGTACAACATGATTAGTCAAGTGAGGATGAGTAGGGAATAATCTTTACTCCCAGAGTTGCTGTTCTGGTGCTTTGTGTTACTTCTAATCGCTGTATTAGTGACATGCCTGCAGCAGTGTCCTGGACAGAACATTATGGTGAAGTTGTGAGTGACAATGGGAGAGGACTGAAAAGGATGTAGGTGGAATTACAGGGAATGTGCTAACTGCTTGCTTGCCACCCAGAACAAAGGCTGGAGATAAATGTAGGAAGCAGAGGCTTCTGAAGTAGTGTTGGCTGTGACAGCAGAGCTGGCGCCAGGGGATAGAGAGGAAAGCAGAAAAGTATGAAACTTGTTAGAAAAAAAAGTATATGGGGATCTTTAGGGGCATTATCCTTACACATCAATAGCAAAAACAGTAACTAAGTTAGGGTAGTGAACGACCCTGTTAAATCTCAACAGCGCTCTCTCAATCAGGGTCAGCTCCATGGAAACCGGCTGTACTTTTGAAACATAAAAGCTCTCAACACAAGAGAATGAGAATATTTGTGGGCTTTCTTCAGATCCCATACAATCGTCTTGCCAGTTGTGGCCGAAATTTTTGTTGGTCTACCCGATAGTGGTTTGGTTTTTACAGAGCCCCCGATTTTCCATTTGTTAATCACAGTTTGAACACTGCTGACTGGCATTATCAATTTCTTGGATATCTCTTTGTATCCCTTTCCTGTTTTATACAGTGCAACTATCTTTTCCCGTACATCTGTTGACAATTGTTTCGCTTTCCCCTTGACTCAAAATCCAGAAACATCAGTGGCTGGATGAAAGAGTCTGTCGGGATCCCAGAAACTCACTCAGATATTATACACTCACACTGATTACCAGCAAACAGGTCACAGGGTGAGGATGTTACCTTTTTTTAGCCACTCAAACTACTTGTGTCAACTTGTGCATGTTATCAAGCCAAAATCACCAGGGTATGTGAACTTTTGATCAGGGTCATTTGGATGTCCTTGGTTGTCATTAGGATTTAAAAAAAAACAACACAGTAGTTTGACAATAAATGGCTTCACCCAACCACTAATCATGAATGGGAACATTCTTTATTGTGTTATTCATATTCTCTGAAAAAAAGGCCAAAAAAGCAAAAAAATCTACTGGGGTATGTAAACATTTGAGCACAACTGTATGTAAATATATCTTTATAGAAGGAGCCTAAAGTATGCTCATAAAGAGTTATTTGAGAGAGGTCGACTATTAAGACTGGCAATGCGAACCTGGTATTACTGGACAGAGTTTAAGGGATCTAATGATTATATTTCACTGCTAGAGATAGGTTGAATATGCACTACGTCAGTGTCTGGAACAAGCCTCCCCCCCTCCCCCATCCTGGCAAATCCACCTACCCATTTTGACCCAAACTCCCCTGCCCCTTCGATTCCTTAGACTTTCTTTTCTCTCTTCTTCTTTCTTGTTCACGTATTACTCAATATCTTTTAGTTTGTCGACTCACACTTGAGTTACGGTTTCTGTTCCATTCACTCCTCTGGAGTGATCTAGTTATATAGTATAAAGAAGTATTATGCTGATCCTTTGACAGTAGTCGGTAATGGCTTCATTGTCATTGATACAGCCCTGAATTTTGTACCTTCTTCAGCTACCGGAACTGAAAAATTTCAAAAATGAAAATAGATACGAATAAAATTTTGAACTTTCATTTCAAACAGAAACAGTAAACTATAATTCTATATCCTGCACTGCTTCTCCTTTCCCTCACTAGATTTCTTTCCCCTGCTTTATTACTGCTGTACGTTCCCTGACAACCCAGCACTTTCCCTGCTCTATTTTTTCCCCTGCTCTATTATGCTACCGTAACTAAACACACGGTACATTACTACAATGGTGCCTCACCTCCTTCCTCTTAGGGCCAGGCACTGTAATTAAAGTCCCCTGTGGCCACACCTTGTATTAGGTCAATGTCTGGCCACAGGGGACTTTTTGTGAGTGTGCTGACCTGGACACAGGGGTCTACCATAACCTATGCAGGGCGGAGGGACACTGGGCGCTCCCTCACTACAGCAGGGCGGAGGGATAGATGCCGCCCATCGCTATAGGAGGGCGGAGGGATACAGGCTGCCCTATCAATACAGTGCAGATGAGGCGGAGGGATCCGGGCCCTCTGAGGTTACTGCACAGGAACCACCGGAGCGCGGGAGACCGGGACTGCACGCCTTAGAGGTCTGAGGATGCAGGTATCGTAACTGGGGAGGAATCCGGGCCGGGACCCGCACTGCACAGCCAGGAGCAGGAGGATGGCTGTAACCGGGGAGCAATCCAGTTACAGCACAGTGGGGGGGAGATGTGATCCAGGAGCTGGAGGATGGCGGTGACCGGGAGGGGCACAAGATGCTCAACTGGGGAAGCAGCACAAGGCATGAAATGACAGGAAGACAGAGGGAAGCGGTGGGGAAGACTTTGAGGGGTGTGAGAAGCCATTTAAAGCAAGCACATAAGTGCTTGTTAGTTAGTGACTCGTGTATAAGCCGAGGGGGGGACTTTTCAGCACATTTTTTGTGCTGAAAAACTCGGCTTATACACGAGTATATACGGTAATATTGTTTGCATACTCGTGCATACTCATGTATGTAATGCCATTTTTCTTCATTCTTTAATAAAAATGATTTGATTTAAAAAAGAAAATTGTCCATCTAAATACTGTATTTTTCGGACTATAAAGACCCAATTTTTCTTTCAATATATTGGTGTAAAATGGGGGGTGCGTCTTATAGTCCGGATGTTACTGGCTGTGGGAAGGGGGTGAGAATGAGAGGGTCACAAAAGGCAGAAGCAGACGTTGGGGCAAACATATGTGCCCACTAATGAATATGCACTGCTCCCCACACCCTTAATCCCACTGACCTCTCTGCACTGAAGAGGTTATGCAGTATTGTGGGTGTGTGGAGTAGCGAATATTCATTCTTTTTAATAGCGGGAACACGTGATCACCTGGTAGCTTACTGCCGCAGCTGTTCGCTCACGTGTGTCCGCTATTAAAAAGAACCAGTCAACAGGGATATATATACTGAAGGAATCTGCAGCCTGTTTTTTTTTTTTTTTTTTTTTTAAATAAAATCATTATAAGTTTTGTTTGTGCATCGGAGCGGGCCTATGGGGCCAGACTGTGGATAGGATCTTTGGCTTTGTCATGGCCACTCTGCTATCTGTAGTCTTCCTAATTGAAATTCTGCACTAGCGCCGTCCTAGCCACTGATCACTGATGGCTTCAATAAAATGGTGCATGTAGCTGTAAAAATGGATTTCTTCAATGAAAGTACCGGTATATATTAAATTACTATACCAGTGCCATTATGGAAATGCCTTTAGTTTAATATGTATAACCCTGATGACAGGTTCTTTATAACCCCTTCACCCTCGTGCGATTTTCCATTTTCGTTTTTTCCCTCCCCTTTTTTAAAGGGCCATAACTTTATTTTTACATCGATATAGTCACATGAGAGCTTATTTTTTTGCAGGACGAGTTGTACTTTTGAATGAAATAATTGATTTTACCATAAAGTGTGCAGGAAAATGTGAAACGAAAAATTCCAAGTGCACTGAAATTGCAAAAAAAAAAATTATGTGAATTACACGTTTGCTTTTTCGTTATTTTATTCACCATGTTCACTGTATGGTAAAACTGACATGTTGGTATGATGCCTCGAGTCGGTGCAAGTTTGTAGATACCGAACATGTATACTTTTATCTAAGTGGTAAAAATCTAATTTAGAAGTTAAAGAAAAAGAATTACACTTTTTGCGCCATGTTCTGCGACCCATAGCATTGTGATTTTTCGGGATCTTGGGTTGTGTGACAA
Source organism: Allobates femoralis (assembly GCA_033576535.1). Taxonomy (NCBI): domain Eukaryota; kingdom Metazoa; phylum Chordata; class Amphibia; order Anura; family Aromobatidae; genus Allobates; species Allobates femoralis. Next base: position 436,707,629 of record JARQOC010000001.1, read on the forward strand.
CTCAGTTTTTGCGGCTTGAGCTGATGTTTCAAATGATATTATTGCATTTTATTGCAATGATGCGACGACCACAAAAACGTAATTTTGGGATAAACTAGATAGGAAGTTAGGAAAAAAGTTGCTGATCTTGGACTAAACCTTTAAGCCTTTTAGATTTATTATTGTTTGGAAGGAGCTGTCCTGTTTTGTTTTTTTTTTAAATCAAAAAGAGGGGGGACTAATAACCCGTCTCATTCTCCTGTGCACCTTCTGATTTATCCGACTCATCCAATACTGGAGAGGATTCTCCTGGATTTTTTTTAAAACTAACACAAATCAGGAGCTTGAAACATGTCGCCTGACAAGTCTCTGGAGGCCTCTTTTTTACTTGAAGCATGGCTGTGCTGGCTAGTTCTGGTACAGTTTCTACTGGAACCTGTGCCACTGCTCTCCAGTTGATACTGGGGCAGCTGCTGGTGCTTTTTCTGCTTGAAAAGAATTGCCTGATTGCCAGGCAATGGTAACTATCTTATCCACCCTGCTAGAGTGGTCAGACTGGAGTATACCGCTTTTCAAGTGAATTTATCGCCATTTGAAAAGGCGGAAGTGCTCAACAGCCCCCTCCAGCATGCCTCATCCAGCCCTCTCCAGAAGTATTCCGGGTTATGATGTCACCGGAGCGCTGTATCATCAGGGCGTGCCACGTCAGGATGCACCCTTTGCATGTGAAGACCCAGGATGTTCGGTGCTGGTTGCCACACAAAAGATGGCTGTTGCACGCACTTGCACACAGGAAGAAGCCCCCCTAGACCTCCAAGGCACTTGCAAGCCACCTGCACCAGCCATAGCAGGGACAATCCCGTTGTCTGGCTTGAACAATCAGGGCTGGGTAGTAGTCATCCTTCTTTCTTTTCCATACACCGCTGTCTTCATTAGAGAAGTTTCTTGTTCAAGGATAAAAAAACAAGTGATACAGTCAGAGGTACTGCTCTTTTTATCCTGTAGGTTTCCGGTCCTTAAAAGGCGGATCCTCTCTCTTGTGGTTCTTCATGGGTGTATGAAATATACGGTACGTCAGCTCAAACAGTATGCTTGCAAATATGCCAGCAACAATGCCCTATTTTAACAGTATTTCACTCCACTACAGAACTATCCGCTAAGAAACTATACGCTTCGTAGTTTTTATGGTTTTTTTTCTGGGGGCGAGGGAGTGTTGTAATAGGGGACTCATACTCATACCTAAATCGTTCTTGTCCTGCTGTATCCCAGATCTGGAGCTTCACATATTTCCCACCAACATTTATTATCTTAGAGCCAAACTCTACTCCTATTGTGTGATTGGAATCTTCTTTAACTAGAAAGGAAGCAGAAGATAACAAGGAGATCATGGCAAAAAAAGCTCAAACGTTAATGGTAAAACATCATAATCTGTGGTCAATCACTACCAATATGATCCTCATCAAAGAATAATAATAATAAAAGTGAACCTGTCACCCCCTTTGGGGTTCCAAACTGTGCCAACAGCTGTAGCATGATGAAATTGGGGTTCCTTTAACTCCTCTCTATAGGGGGGAGAGAAGGGATAGAGAGAGGGGGTAGGGAGAAGGGGAGAGAGGTGAGAGAGAGGTGAGGTGAGAGAGAGGTGAGAGAGAGGTGAGAGAGAGAGAGGTGAGAGAGAGGTGAGGAGAGAGAGAGTGAGAGAGAGAGGTGGAGAGAGGTGAGGAGAGAGGGAGAGAGGTGAGAGAGAGAGGTGAGAGAGAGGTGAGAGAGAGAGGTGGAGAGGTGAGAGAGAGAGAGGTGGGAGAGGTGAGAGAGAGAGGTGGGAGAGGTGAGAGAGAGAGGTGGGAGAGGGTGAGAGAGAGAGGTGGGAGAGGTGAGAGAGAGAGGTGGGAGAGGTGAGAGAGAGAGGTGGGAGAGGTGAGAGAGAGAGGTGGGAGAGGTGAGAGAGAGAGGTGGGAGAGGTGAGAGAGAGAGGTGGGAGAGGTGAGAGAGAGAGGTGGGAGAGGTGAGAGAGAGGTGGGAGAGGTGAGAGAGAGGGAGAGGAGAGAGTGGGAGAGGTGAGAGAGAGTGGGGAGAGAGGTGAGAGAGAGAGGTGGGAGAGGTGGAGAGAGAGGTGGGAGAGGGGGAGAAAGGTGGGAGAGGGGGGAGAAAGGTGGGAGAGGGGGGAGAAAGGTGGGAGAGGGGGGAGAAAAGGTGGGAGAGAGGGGAGAAAGGTGGGAGAGAGGGGAGAAAAGGTGGGAGAGAGGGGAGAAAAGGTGGGAGAGAGGGGAGAAAAGGTGGGAGAGAGAGGGGAGAAAAGGTGGGAGAGGGGGAGAAAGGTGGAGAGAGGGGGGAGAAAGGTGGGAGAGGGGGGAGAGAGGGGGGAGAGAGGGGGAGAGAGGGGGGGAGGAGAGGGGGGAGAGAGGGGGAGAGGGGGGAGAGAGGTGGGGGGGGGGAGAGAGGTGGGAGAGGGGGGAGAGAGGTGGGAGAGGGGGGAGAGAGGTGGGAGAGGGGGGAGAGAGGTGGGAGAGGGGGGAGAGAGGTGGGGAGAGGGGAGAGGTGGGGGAGAGAGGGAGAGAGGTGGGAGGAGAGGAGAGAGGTGGGAGGAGAGAGGTGGGAGAGAGGAGAGAGGTGGGGGAGAGGAGAGAGGTGGGAGAGAGGAGAGAGGTGGGAGAGAGGAGAGAGGTGGGAGAGAGGAGAGAGGTGGGAGAGAGGAGAGAGGTGGGAGAGAGGAGAGAGGTGGGAGAGAGGAGAGAGGTGGGAGAGAGGAGAGAGGTGGGCGAGAGGAGAGAGGTGGGCGAGAGGAGAGAGGTGGGAGAGAGGTGGGAGAGGGGAGAGAGGTGGGAGAGGGACAAACAGGAAGAGAGAGAGAAAGAGGGACAAACAGGAAGAGAGAGAGAAAGAGGGACAAACAGGAAGAGAGAGAGAAAGAGGGACAAACAGGGAGAGAGAGAAAGAGGGACAAACAGGGAGAGAGAGAAAGAGGGACAAACAGGAAGAGAGAGAGAAAGAGGGACAGGAAGAGAGAGACAGAGGGACAGGAAGAGAGAGACAGAGGGACAGGAAGAGAGAGACAGAGGGACAGGAAGAGAGAGACAGAGGGACAGGAAGAGAGAGACAGAGGGACAGGAAGAGAGAGACAGAGGGACAGGAAGAGAGAGACAGAGGGACAGGAAGAGAGAGACAGAGGGACAGGAAGAGAGAGACAGAGGGACAAGAAGAGAGAGACAGAGGGACAGGGTGTGATACCAATGTGATAAGAATGGCGTGTGGATGTGGATAGAATAGGTATAGAACTGGTAATCATAAATAGAATATAGTGACCATAGGCCTTCACATTCATTCAATATATAGGTATCAGTACTCTGTTGAAATATGAAAGGGTGAATTCTTCTTGACATTATGCTGTTATGATGAAATCATGAGCTGAGCTGAAATTCTTGTGACAGGAAACCACATCCTGGGCCAGGGAAACAAATGTATGGGTTGCACAGCCAGTCACAGGAGGAAGTGAATATCCTGTGGCTGATGGTCACGGCTGAATCATGCCATCAGCGCGTGATCTTGAAGCTGGTCACAATCAGTGAGGGGGAGGAAACCTTTCCAGAGGCCGACATGTATGGACGTCTCTGTGAAGCAAGCCGTGGTGTGATTCCCTTCTCCCTGATCGTGACCTCCCCGATGACGAAGGTGAAGCAGCTACAATATACAGTAAAAGTATTGACGCTTATTCGCTATAATTAAGTCTAGGTATATTTGGCATACTTTATTTAAGCCTGTATTCAATTGATGACAATTCATGTGCTACTTTGTAAACAAATAAATTTAATCTTGCTATAAAGAATATTATTATTCATACCTGATTTGTAAGTCAGTGAGCGCTTAGTAAGTACGGGCTCTGCCCCGATTCAGGTAAAATTAGCAAGACATTAATTGGCGTTGTCGGCAGGATACCCCACAGTGGGGTATTTAAAGAACACATTATTTTTAAGTAATATTCTCTTATTTGGCATTTTTCCAAATTTCTTGATCTTTTGGCAGAGTACCAAAATGTTCAGAAAACGTAAGGAAACAGCTAAGGAAACTGTTATGGAGGTTCCTGGCTGGACCAAGGCTCCATATACTATTATAGCACATGAATTGGTCAATTATGGACTGCCGGAAAAATAGCAGGATAAGTTAAAAAATTCTGAACCCTATAATGTTGTAGATGTGGTAACCCATCCATGTTGTGAAGTTACTCGAGAGGGTCCCTGCAAAAGCAGGTGATGTGGTAATCTCTCGATGTTGTGAAGTTACTCGAGGGATCCCTGCTGCAAAGGCAGGTGATGTGGTATCCCCTCGATGTTGTGAAGTTACTCGAGAAAGGATCCCTGCAAAGGTAGGTGATGTGGTAACCCCTCGATGTTGTGAAGTTACTCGAGGGATCCCTGTTGCAAAGGCAGGTGATGTGGTAACCCTTCGATATTGTTAAAATTACTCGAGAGGGTCCCTGCAAAGGCAGGTGATGTGGTAACCCCTCGATGTTGTGAAGTTACTCGAGGGATCCCTGTTGCAAAGGCAGGTGATGTGGTAACCCTTCGATATTGTTGAAATTACTCGAGATGGTCCCTGCAAAGGCAGGTGATGAAGTAATATTGGGGAAGCGAAACTGGATGCTAGCCTCAGCCTATAGGACAGTTCATAGGAAAAATTCTCAGCTAGTTAAGGAAGCGAAGCGCACGTTGGTGTGCAGTTTGAATCAGTTAGCATTTTGTAAAAAAAACTTAAATTAAAATAGATAGATAAATTTGTTTAAGAGATAATACACAAATGCAATGTATTTGCACTAACACTTGTTTGTCGAATAATTGTGTGTGAAAGAATGTGACTGGTATGAGACTCCTTGATTGAACTGAATGACCGTATGCAAGTAATACGGATTTAAAAATAAAAATCCTGATTGTATAAAGGAGTCCACTTAGTCCAATTAGTTGTGATCCTTTGTGAACTGGCATCAGGGATAAAACGGAGGAACATTTAGCAAGTGTAAAAACACAGTCACACTTGTGAGAATGAGATAAGCTGAAACCAAGTATTTTGTTAACATTGCGAAACTAAGCAGAAAGACTGGGAATACACGTAGTCGGGCTTGTCCTGTCCGTGTTTTGCTGGTGGCCTATGGTTTTGCAGTAAACTAACTAATATTTGGGGAGGCTGCAAGTGAAGCGATTGTGTTGAATGTTCTGCAGATTTTGTGAGAGTTCTGCATGTGTCAGAAACGTTGGATGCCCGAGGCTGGTCCGAGGCTCCCTACAATATCATAGCGTAGAAATTGTTACATAGTAGATTAGCTGATGCTTGAAATAATAGGATCAAGGGTTTATAACTAGTGTTGAGCGAGTATGCTCGGCGCTACTCGGTACTCGCACGAGTATCTCGGTACTCGGGGTGCTCGGCGAGCACCGAGTACTGCCGAGATGCTCGGACCGCTCGGTAATAAATAGCGATCCGAGACACATACACTGCTCCCTTCAGTGCACACAGTGAGCTGGCACCATATAGGGAGCAGATTAATCGATAGGATCCCTCTGGGGGCCACAGCAAGGTGTTCTATGTTGCAGCGATTTGAAAAAGCCCACCCTCCCGCCCTTTTCCGGAATTACTCATTTTATAACCGGAAGTCTGTGGGCGGAGCCTGTCACTCATTGACTTACATTGGGCTCGGTGCTCTGGCCGAGTACAAGAGTATCTTGAGATGCTCGGCCAGAGCACCGAGCACCCGAGCATTTTAGTGCTCGCTCATCACTATTTATAACCCCTCGATGTTGTTAATGTACTCGAGGGAATCCCTGCCAAGGCAGGTGATGCTATACAGTTAAAAGGTGAAATTGGGTAATAGCTATTTTCTCAGCCCAAAAAATATAAATATGAACAAGGAATAAAATGTTATTTGTTCACTGATTCATGGTTTGTAGTTCGTGGATCAGCTACTTGGATTATAGGATGAAAAATAAAATGATTGACAAATTCATAGGAAAGAGTTGTGGGGGAAAGAAGTTTAGCAAAATATTGAAGATTATGTCCAAACAACCAAAAATACTCTTTTTATGTTGATGCACATGTTCCTCTTGACTCATTGAAATGTTTTTTTTTAATTCCCAAGCAGATGCGGCAGCCTCAATGTCTGTCGCAGGTACTGAAAAAGAAATATGGTTGCAAGGTATAGCTATTTGGATGCATCAGAAATGTGGACACTTGGGAGAAATGCCGCTTACAGGTGGGCACAAGACAGAGGAGTGTCCTTAACTTTAGATGTTATAAAACAAGTCATTGCACAATGTCCCATATGTCAACATTCACAGACAAGGGCAGTACCACATACTGTAATGGGACACATAGGTGAATTGCCAGCTTAGATTTGGCAGATGGATTTCATCGGTCCTCTGCCAGAGAGTAGAAGTTGTAAGTCTATCTGTACAGCTGCAGACACATACTCAGAATTGATGGTGAGGTTTCTTTGTAAATCTGCCACCCAGTGGAGTACTTTTCATGAACACTAAAACTGATCACATAGTTACTTCAGGGGAAATGGTGTATCAGTGTCCGCGCTGCTGAAATCCCAAGAAAACGATCCGGAAACCATATGTAGGTTGCATCAATCATCCATTTATTCCTTTTCCTACGCGTTTCCCTGAGGAAGGCACTAGGACAGTGCCGAAACGCGTAGGAAAAGGAATAAATGGATGATTGATGCAACCTACATATGGTTTCCGGATCGTTTTCTTGGGATTTCAGCAGCACGGACACTGATACACCATTTCCCCTGAAGTAACTTCTGGATGGTTCCCACGTGCATGTGGAAGGTGAAAGTCCTGCAGCAGCTGCATTTAATGCTAAATGCTTTTACACAAGTTGTGGGTATCACAACTGTGCTAGGTGAGTGAATTCATACCCACCAAATACATTAGTGTCACTAGTGATAGGGCACTATTGCGCCTCTTGTTCCCCCCCTATTTTTTACTTTAAAACTGATCACATGGTATTATGGTACACAATTACAGGTATAAATGGACAATGGAGAGATAATTTAAGTGAGGCTCTCCAAATAATTAAGAACAGACCTACCACTGATCACACATAAACTGAGCATACATAAAGTACATATAGATACACTGATCTATTGGAAATTGAATGAGGAAGCACAAATTCCTTACAGAGCTGTCCCAGCGGCTGCAGGACTGGACCTCTACTCAGTAGAGGCAGTGCTCATAGCACCAGGTAAGGCAAGTACCATTTCTACTGGTTTTGCATGTAAGATTCTTAAAGGACATTTTGGTAAAATTGCAACAAGATCTAGTTTTGCTTTTTAAAAGGTGCAATAGTAGTAGGAGGTGTTATTGATCCTGATTATCAAGGAGAAATTAAGGTTCTCATGTTGAATCTAGAGACAGAACCCTTTGTGTTGTCTACGGGCCAAAGGATTGCCCAAATATTACTTATACCTGTAAACTTGTTCCAAGTTAAGGAAGGAACAGCCCCTACAAAATTGACAATCAGAGGAGATAAAGGTTTTGGGTCCTCCAATATCACTAATGTGGGGGCCAAAATATGGTTACAGAATACCCAAGGACCGCCAACTGAGGCTGAGGTCATTGCAGTGGGAAAAGATAGAACACTCTTGATAATCAGACCAGGAGTTGAGAAGTGGGAATATGTCCCACAGGAGAAATGTTATTTACGGGAATGATGCCATCTTTTATTGTACCCTAGGTATGACTGTTAAGTGGAATCCTTGGAAGCATATTTTTAGGCGTAGCTGATGGATCGAGCAACCTACACCGAGAGGGGCCGATAGCCAACAAGTTCCTGGTGCACCATCAAGTAATGGAAGCGTTGAATGACACTCAACCCACAGATTGTTGGATTTGTACACATTCTCCTGTGACAGCTACCAGTATTCCTTTCCTGGCTATACCGGTAACAATAGAAAAAATCCTGATGTGGGACAATTGCTCAGACAGTTTGAAATCTGAGCGGCACAATTAAGAATTTTTAGTATATGGCCTTTAAAGGAGGAGTTTTGGTGCCGAGAAATAAAACTTGACTGATTTGGGACTGCTCCCTATGGACAATATACGTATAAGTTTTGGGACAATTACAAATACAGCAGATGCTTTCACACCTAGTTTGCTGGAAAGGACAATTCATGATGTATTCTGGCCTTATGCCAATATGTTTATTAGTGGAACTATTGATACCTGTATTAATATACCAGGTGATTTAATGTGCAATGAATCTTCTAAATATTAAGCTAATGAACCAAGGTGTACTAACCCTGATGCAGGATATTGTAGTCCTATTAGGCAAAAAACGGGGTGGTGTATATTAACCAATGTGAGTATCTTTGTTGATTTAGTACACCGACTAGTTTTACAACACTCAGCTATATGAGCTCTCCCCAGGGGGATGTATTGGGTATGTGGGCAAAATGCTTATAAATGACTTCTTTTAGGGAATAAGGGTGGTTGCACCCTAGCTCGTCTAACTCCATAATATGCAGCATTTAAGGGATAAATATCAGAAAGATAATAATGACCACAAAGATAGATGGTGGGCCAATACGTTTTCTCTCCTGAATCTGGCAAATTGGTTTAAAGGAATTGGAGGATGGTTAATGGAGCTTCTATAAGGGGCCTTCCAGGTCATATTGTTTTTAGTTTTAATATATGTATCAGTTAAGGTGATAGTATTTTTATTTCAATGTTGTTTGAAAAAAATCAAGAAAGTTAAAATCAGATGTAAAAGTGATTTATTGATGTATTGATCAAATATAGTTGCAGATGTAATTTCTCATCATTGGCATACTATTCTCAAGGAATATTCACCCTCTGCTGGAAGAATTTAGAATTTCTCGATTCACTCTATGTTAGTGATTGCTATTATGGTAATTCCACTTTTTAAACTGGAATTGTTATATAGCATACAAAATGTTCTGTGGGAAGCCAAAAGTACTGATGGTTTCTTATGGAAAATGAAGATAATTCCTGAGGTCAAGGACCGATTGTGATACCAATGTGATAAGAATGGCGTGTGGATGTGGATAGAATAGGTATAGAACAGGTAATCATAAATAGAATATAGTGACCACAAGCCTTCACATTCATTCAATATATAGGTATCAGTACTCTGTTGAAATATGAAAGGATGAATTCTTCTTGACATTATGCTGTTATGATGAAATCATGAGCTGAGCTGAAATTCTTGTGACAGGCAACCACATCCTGGGCAAAGGAAACAGATGTATGTGTTGCACAGCCAGTCACAGGAGGAAGTGAATATCCTGTGGCTGATGGTCACCGCTGAATCATGCCATCAGCGCGTGATCACTGATAGTATAAATTGAAGCTGGTCAGTGTCAGTGAGGGGGAGGAAACCTTTCCAGAGGCCAACATGTATGGACGTCTCTGTGAAGCAAGCCGTGCTGTTGATCCCTTCTCCCTGATCGTGACCTCCCCGATGACGAAGGTGAAGCAGCTACAATTTACGGTAAAAGTATTTACGCTTATTCGCTATAATTAAGTCTAGGTATAATTGGCATACTTTATGTTAAGCCTGTATTCAATTGATAACAATTCATGTGCTACTTTGTAAACAAATACATTTAATCTTGCTATAAAGAATATTATTATTCATGCCTGATTTGTAAGTCAGTGAGCGCTACGTAAGTACGGGCTCTGCCCCAATCCAGGTAAATTTAGCAAGACACAGGGAGAGACAGAGGGACAGGAAGAGAGAGACAGAGGGACAGGAAGAGAGAGACAGAGGAACAGGAAGAGAGACAAAGGGAAAGGAAGAGAGAGACATAGGGACAGGAAGAGAGAGACATAGGGACAGGAAGAGAGAGACATAGGGACAGGAAGAGAGAGACATAGGGGCAGGAAGAGAGAGACATAGGGGCAGGAAGAGAGAGACATAGGGGCAGGAAGAGAGAGACATAGGGGCAGGAAGAGAGAGACAGAGGGAGAGAGGGGGAAAGAGAGGGGGAGAGGGGGAGTTGCGATGTGGGGGAGATTTCAGAACATATAGGACGGCAAGAGTGTTTGGAAAAACGCACCAAAAATGCACTGTGTGAACACATCCATTTATGCAGCATTTTTCCTGATTATAATGGGGTCAATGGAGAAAAAAACACTACAAAAAAAAAAGCTGCTATAATTGAAATGCTGCTTGTTTTTCTGGACCAAAATCTTTACGAAAAAAACAATGCACCGTACGCAGAGGGCCTTAGGCCAACACTCTACAAAAGGATTTCCTCCACACACAATCACCCACGTTTTCCCCACAGCTTCTGTGTTTTGCTGACGTGGTTCTCCATGCTTCACAACTCTTCTAACCTGGTTGTCATGTGACCTCTGAAGCCACTGAATCACCAGTTTAAAGGGATTTTAAGTTATTCCTTCCCTTTGTTGTGAGCTCCGGGTGCTGAGCTCATATCTTTCCCCCCACATTTCAGCTGATATTATTTAAGCCTGATATGCCATGGACTTCTATACCCTACCCTGGACATGCTCCTACCCTCTAATAGGATCCTGATATATCCTGGACCTATATATTCCTCCCTACTCCCCACTCCCTACCCTGTTCCCCTATTTTTTGGTTAAATTTGTTTTTATTAGGTATAACAAATAATGGTACATTTGCTGTATTGCCAAACCATAAGGCAATATAATCAAGAAACATCAGTCAATATATCGTAACATTTAAACATAATAATCTTTTTTGTGAACTGGACCCCTCGTAATATTGTTATAAGGTAGTTGACCTCTGTAGGCGTCAGGGGTATTATTCTGATATCATCAACAACTATGTTATTCTATATTAGAAAACTTACGTACTTTTGAAGAAAAGTAAGAAGAAAGAGGGGGTAAAGAGGAAGAAGAGAGGGAAGGCTAGGGTGGGAATGCGCTGCGAACTTAAACCTTACACCTTTAAGTATAGTTCTAAGAGTGGAGATATTGTAACCTTATTGGAGTACCCATTCCTCTAATTCCGGTGAGTCTCTGAACAGTAGCCATGAGGCCCATTGGTCATGGTGACGCTGTGTGGCTGAGTCCGTGTGTACTGTTTGTGATAGAAGGTCTTCCATCCTGCAGATAACATTCATCTCATTTACCAGTTCACTACGGGAGGGAGGTCTGGTGCGGCCCCACCATCTGGGTATGAGGCGTCTAGCGGCCGTCAAGAAATGGCGTAGTAGGCCTTTCTTGAACTGAGCTTGGGACATAGAGGTCATATTGAGCAGAGCAATTTCTTCCGTAAAGTCAATCTGGCGGCCCGAGACTCTAAAGTATAAATCGCGGACTGCCTGCCAAAATGGTATAATTAATCGGCAGCTCCACCAAATGTGTGTATAGGTGCCAATTGCATTTAGGCACCTCCAACATTTGTCGGACGCCTCTGGACAAATTGTTTTCACCATCGCCGGGCACCTCTACCATCTCGCCATCACCTTGAAATTACGCTCCTGTAATAGAGCCGATGTCGATGCCTTGTTGGTGAGGATGTATGCCTTTTCCCACTGGAGGTCTGACAAGTCCCTTCCCAGTTCTTTTTCCCATGCACGTCTGTAACGCGGCAAGTCGGGAGCATTAGCATCTGCTATGTCTCTGAAGATGTTATAGAGCATCGAAATGACATGTGGCATTTTGGTTCCTAGGGTACACATGTGTTCAAAAGGTGTCAATTGGCGCGTCAGTGAGTTTAGTGGTAGTGAGTGTATGAAACTTTGCAGCCTGGCGTAAAGTAGCCATGCGTCGCCTGGTGGTCGGGTAGAGGGGAACAAGCTGTCCAGTGAACGTAATCCATTTATGTCTAGGTAGTCTTTGATGGTAGGGTGGGAGGTTTTCGGGATTCCTAGGAAGGAGGTCCTATTATTATCTACCTCAAATGTGGGGTTGTTATAAATGGGGGTCATCGGGCCAGGATGTGTGGTCAATCGCAGTGTTTTGTTCTGTAAAACAAATGAGGAGGCAATCTGAGTGGTTAAGAAGGAGGTGGAACGCCCCTTAAGGTGTTGGGGAATCCACATCTGCGATATGGGCCACCCATCAGACCTCGCCAACTCCACCTCCACCCATCTCTTCTTTTCACCACGGTCCAGTAGGTCGAGGATGCATTTGCTCATAGTTGCCCAGTGATAGTGAAGCATGTTGGGCAGGCCAACTTCCCCCCTTTTAAGGGCCCGACATAGGAGATTATATGACAGTCTCGGGGGAGCATGGGTCCAAATGAAACGTGTGAAAAGAGTTTTTAGTCGGGAGAAGAAGGCTGCAGGCAGATTGAGAGGGGCAGTTTGGAAGATGTATAGCACCCTAGGAAGTATGTCCATACGTAGTGCATGAATCCTTCCCAGCCATGTCAGTGACAATTTATTCCATTTGTTTAGATCTTTTTCTATTTTGTCCAGCATTGCCGGGTAGTTTAAATCAAATAGTTTGTCTAGGTCAGCAGGGAGTTTCATCCCCAGGTAATCCAAGGAGACCTGTCTCCAGGTAAAGGAGAACTCTTGCTCTAGCAAAGCAACTACTAGCCTATGTAGGGAGACGTTTAGCAATTCCGATTTGGAGGCGTTAATTTTGAAGTTGCTGAGGCGGCCATATGTAGACAATTCAGATAAAATGTTCGGAAGGCTTATCAGGGGATTTGTTATGTAAAGTAACAAATCATCAGCAAAAAGTGCTAATTTGTGGCTACGTCCCCCTAGGCCAAGGCCCCGGATCGAGGGGTTTCCCCGCAGGGAGCAGGCCAGGGTCTCCATGCATATCACATATAGCAATGGGGATAAAGGGCATCCCTGACGTGTACCATTTCTAATAACAAAGGGTTCTGACAGGGACCCATTAATCCGGAGCCTGGCCGCGGGGCACGTGTATAGGGCCCCTATGCGATGGAGCATTATATCGTTCAGCCCCAGGTGTTTCAAAGCAGCGAATATGAACCCCCAGTGCACCCTGTCGAATGCTTTCTCGGCGTCTATCGACAGGATGCACATGGGTATGCCCCTTGTCTTGGCCATATCTATGAGAGCCAGTCAGCGGATCGTATTATCTCTGGCCTCCCGTCCCCTCACAAAGCCCACCTGGTCCATATCCACCACTCCTGGGAGAAGTGAGCTCAGTCTATCCGCTATGATCTTGGCATATAGCTTGATATCCAAATTCATTAAGGATATCGGTCTATAACTGCCACATAACGTAACATCTTTCCCTGGTTTGGGAAGAACCACTACATGAGCCAGGAGAGCCTGTGCAGGGAAGGACCCACCCGCCGAGACATCGTTGCATACTTGTAGAAGCAGAGGACTGAGGAGGTTTGAAAAACTTTTATAAAATCTAGCTGTATACCCATCGGGTCCTGGACTTTTCCCAACTTTTAAGTTCCTTATGCCCTCTTCTATCTCAGATAATGTGAAATCAACAGACAATTTCTCACTGTCTTCTTTACTAAGGGTCGGGAGGCCACTCTTTTGTATGTAATTTTCGAACATTTTTGTGATTTGTTGTTGAGGCATATTATCATAATGGCCCTGTAGTTGGTACAAGGAGGCATAGAATTGTCTGAAGGTGTCCAGGATGTCAATAGGTCTGTAGATCAGTTTACCTTCTTTGTTTTTTATACGGGCAATATACGTCTGGGGGGGTTTAGGATGTAGGGCCCTGGCCAATAGTCTACCACTTTTATTTCCCATATGGTAATAGCGAGCTTGGAGTTTATCTCGGAATATACGGTCTCTTTGGTCATAGAGGGACAATAGTTTAATGCGGAGTGTCGTCAATTGTGTGTATAGTATTGGCGTGGGAGTGAGACGGTGTTTGGATTCAAGGTCTGTGATGTCTCGGAGTAAGTCCTGTATTTCTGCCGTCCTTCTCTTCTTGAGGCGCGCCCCATGGGATATGAGTATCCCCCGTAAGACGCACTTCAATGTCTCCCATTTTGTCGGGGATGGAGTAGTGTCATGTGTGTGGTCTTCAATAAAGTGGTTGATCGAGGTGACAATGTCTGCGTGGCACAAGGTGTCTGTCAGTAGATTTTCATTTAGTCGCCATGATCCCGGCTTGCGCGTCACAGTATTTGGTGCCATAGTGAGGAAGATCGGGGCATGATCAGACCACAGTATGTTGCCTATTGAGGCGTATAATTGTTTGTCTAAAAGAGAGTGAGTAACGTGGAATCTATCGATCCTGCTATATGTGTTATGAACTGGCGAATAGAATGTGTAATCTTTGGTGGTAGGATATAAGATACGCCAGATATCTAGTAAGCGGAGGTTTTCCCAGGGCTTCGTCAGGTGATGGAGAGATGGCACAGAGTGATGAGACTTACCCGACGATGTGTCAACTTTCGGGTCCATAGGAAAATTGAAGTCGCCACCCAAGATGATAGGGACCGCACCAGCAAATGTCTCCAGGCCCCTCCGGACTGCAAAACCGAACTTCCTCTGATTCCTATTAGGATAATACACGTTAGCTATAACATATACAGATGACAACCAAGATATTTTCAAGAATATGTATCTGCCTTGTGGATCTATCAATTTGTCTAATATTTCAGGGGAACAAGTTCTATGAAACGCAATAGAGACTCCTTTGGACTTAGATTCTGGAGTAGTGCTATGAAACCATGTTGGAAAGTTTCTGGTCTCGCATGCCGGGAAGTGGTCAGTTTTGAGGTGAGTCTCTTGCAGGAAGAGTATTTGAATTTTGCTAGAGTGCATGAAAGTCAGGATTTGTCTGCGTTTCTCCGGGACATTAAGCCCCTTCGCATTGAAAGAGCAACATTTAAGTGTCCCGGCCATTAAATATGGGAGGTTGGGATTCTCCAATATTTATGATCTCGTTCGTCAGCATTGGGGTTATGGGTAGGGGAAGGCGGGGAAGGTGTAGTAAAGAACAGGAACGAAGTAAAGGAGCGGAAAAGGTAGGAAGAAAGAGGAAATGAAGAAAGAGGGTCCCGGATACACCAAAAGGTGTTCCTCGTTGTGCAATAATGGATAGCTTCACGCATCCAGCACTGAGGGTATAAGTGGAAGTCCATGGGGGCAGCCGCCCCCCGCATCCTCCCCGCCGCCACAGCAGGGTATATAATCTCAATAAACATATGCCAAGCAAATATGTGCAACCACGGTGACCAAACCGATAAGGTAGGAGGGGAAGAGGAAAGAGCCAATGCAGTCGGCAATGACTACTCCAAAGGGGGAAAGGGCAGGTAGGGAAATAGTGGTAGTGGGTATTGATGAAGTATGTAGACAATCTTAGGAGAGGTGTGTGTGGATTGGGGAGGGGTGGGCGGGTGGGATAGAATAGAGTGTAAGAGGATGTAGTAGAGAGATGAGGATTATGGAAAGTAAGGTGTAAGGGGGTGGGTCCGTGACGTAATATGGTGAGAGTGAAGGAAGAAGGTAGGCTATGTTCAGAGTAGGGAAGTGATTAAGAAATCATAAGTTTAGGAGGGAATAAACAGGAAAAGAGGGAGAAGGGGGGGATTCCAAAGGGGGAAAGGGCAGGTAGGGAAATAGTGGTAGTGGGTATTGATGAAGTATGTAGACAATCTTAGGAGAGGTGTGTGTGGATTGGGGAGGGGTGGGCGGGTGGGATAGAATAGAGTGTAAGAGGATGTAGTAGAGAGATGAGGATTATGGGAAAGTAAGGTGTAAGGGGGTGGGTCCGTGACGTAATATGGTGAGAGTGAAGGAAGAAGGTAGGCTATGTTCAGAGTAGGGAAGTGATTAAGAAATCATAAGTTTAGGAGGGAATAAACAGGAAAAGAGGGAGAAGGGGGGGATTCCAGGGAGGTCACCGGCAGCTGCCATTCATGTCAATAGGGCAAGATAGTCTTCTGGCAATTATGATAGTACTCGTGAAATTCGTGGCCGAGTGCATAGTATCAAAACAGATAAAAAAAAACAAAAAGCAAAGACGGCAATAACATTAGGAACTGTTGGTCTTCACAGTTGCATCGGGGTCACGATATCACGTGAAAGACGCTTTCGTGAAAAGGTAGGGACGGACTGAATCTCCGTCCATCACTTCAGGTCGTTGCTGAGCTAGGGGAGCCACGGTTCTGAGCACGTTGCCATCTAGCCGGGGGTGGTGGGAGATGTGGGATCCTGGGCCAGTCCGGTAGAGGAACTTCTGGGATTTCCATAGCTCGGCAGAAGGGGGTTAAATCGTCAAGGCGTTTGAAGGTGGCCATCTTCCCATCTCTGGATGCCACTAATTGAAAGGGGAACCCCCATCTGTATTTTATGTCCTTCTCACGTAGCACTAGAAGTAGGGGGCGTAGTCCTCTTCTTTTTTGAAGTGTACGCCCTGCCAGGTCTGATAGCAATATTACATGAGTGTCCAGATAAGGGATGTCGCCTTGGTTTCTGGCTTCCCTCATGATGGCCTCTTTGATCGAGTAAAAATGTATCCTGCAAATCACGTCCCTGGGTTTTGCTGCTGGGAGCGGTCTAGCTGAGAGGGCTCTATGTACCCTATCTATTTCTATGTCAGGGCCTGCTGCATCACCCATGATCTGTTTAAATAGAGCCTGTACCGCCGCCTGCAGGTCTAGAGGGGTGACTGATTCGGGCAGGCCCCTTATCCTCACATTGTTCCTGCGATTGCGATTTTCGCTGTCCTCTTGTTGATATAGCAGGTCTTCTAACATGGCAGAGTGTGTAGTTAGTAGGGACCTTTGGGCTTGTAGCTCGTCCAGCACTGAGTCTTGGGCCTCCTCCACCTCCTCTACCCTTGTGACAAATTCTGATCTCAATGCCTGCATCTCGGTTTTGTAAGAGGCTTCTATACGGCATGCGAAGCGCTCTAGGTCTCTTTTTGTGGGCAGATCACGGAGGTACCTGTTAATGTCTTCCCCGGAGGCCCCGGGCTGCAGGCTTGTGCGAGGGTCTCCGTCCTCTCCGTCTTCTTGCAAGCAGGCAAATCTGTTGCCGGATTCCCGCCTGTTCCGCCCCGTCGCTCCCCTCTCTTTCTGTGGCAGCGCCATCTTGGATGGTGTGGAAGGCCTGGGGGTACTCGGTCCGGACCGGAGATAGCGATCAATTCCGGGCTGGGAGCCGAAGTCTTCTGTTCCGGAGCTTCCCAATCCTTTCTTGGATTTGCCCATTGAGGAAGAGCGGCAATATCTATGCTGTGGCGGCAGATATCACGGCTGATGCGGAGGAGCTAAGGCAAGCTGCGTCTTATCCTTCCATAGGCTTAGCCACGCCCCCCTGTTCCCCTATTTTTACCATTTGCTTTGGCAATGCTAATATGTACTTAGTCCTGCCAATAAAGCTCATTTGAATTTGATGTGTAGCTAACTCTAGATATCTGAATCATGTAGCAATTTCAGATATCCAGTGGCATTGAGGTTTCCATTGATGAAGAATGACCGCACTAAATTTGTAACCAATATACCACACCATACCATCAATATTTGTGTCCCAACAGTCTTGGAGGGATCTATCCTCTGTGGGTTAGTGTCAGACCAATAGCGGTGGTTTTGTTTGGTAACTTCATCATTCACAAAAAAGTTTTCCTCATCACTCATCTGAAGGCAATTGTCTATGCTGTGAAGATACGAGATGTGCAACATCTGAAACAACACATACCGGAAGCCTGTGCTAGGATATCTTCTGCGGTGTTGCTATCAGTGTGTCAAGAGTGGGAGAAGAGGGTTGCATTGACAATACAACACAATGGGCAGCACTTTGAACACATTTTATAAGTAAATAACTCATGAAAGAATAAAGTTACATTAAAACCAAGCACACCATTGTTTTTATGATTTCATGAAATTCTCAGTAAGTCTGATGTGTCACATGACCCTCTTCCAATTGAAAAAAATAAAGTTGGATCCAAAATGGCCGACTTCAAAATGTCCGTCAAGGTCACCACCCATCTGGAAAAGTTTTCCCCATCCCATATACTACTGTGCCACAAACAAGAAGTTGATATCACCAACCATTACCATTTTATTTAGGTGCATCCATATAAATAGCCCACCCTGTAGACTGACAAAAAAATAAAAAAGTTATGACTCTTGGAAGAAGGGGAGGGAAAAAAAGAAAAATGGAAAACAGAAAATCACTCGGGGGTGGTGAAGGGGTGAAAATTTGATTTTTCCATAAGGTTGCAGTGATTAGCTGCAATTGTCAATTGCATTGTAGACATGATATTACGGCTGTGCCTACCAACAAAGACCAGAGCAGCCATGAAGAGCAAGCAATGGTTCTGGGAGGATGTATAACAGTTCTGTTTGTTATTTTATCAGTCACAGATAGTGATGGGCAAGCAAGCCATTCTTCAGGTATGGCGGATCTGGCCAGAGATTTTTTTTATTTTAAAGTCCGGGACCGAACGTGACTCAAATTTAAGTCCGAACCCAGATTTTAAGGTTGTAAAATGGTGGCTAGATTAGCTATAAAAAGCAAAACATTGGTTACACATCAGCGTGATTACTGAATGGAGTCAACGCACTTGAACTGCTGTGTCACTCAATAAAGTCCTAGTTATTCACAGCACGGTAGATGCTAGAAGATATTGGCTGCTTCCATGATGCTACACACACTTCAACAGCCAATCACAGACGTCCACTCTCTGTGACAGCTTTTGTGATTGGCTGTTTTGCCCCTCACCCATTTTGCGTCTGTGATTGGTTGCGATAGGCAATGAACTGGACGTCATAGTAGCGTAAAACTAAATAAATAATTTTAACAAAATGACGTAGAGCTTCATTGTATTTATGATTCTCAGCACAGATAAAGAGGAAGCTACGGGCTGCCGCCTGTCTTTACCTTGGCTGGCAATCAACAATACAGGAGAGCCCATTATTTTATTTTTTTTAATATAATTTACTTACCTAATGAAAAAAAGATGTGTGGGCTTTGCCCAATTTTTGATTCCCAGCCAAGTTAAAAACCAGGCAGCTGGGAGCTGGTATTCTCAATGTGATGAGGCCCATAGTTATTGGACCTCCCAGGCTAAAGAATAGCAGCCACCCCAGCAATTGGCTCATACATTAGAAGCACCAGTTCCTGGTGCTTTACCCACCTCTTCCTGATGTCCTGGTGCGGTGGCATCTGGGTGATAAAAGAGGTTAATGACAGCTGAGTATTTACAGCTTGTCATTAAGCCCAGATTGATAATGTTCAGGTTTCTATGAGAACAGACCATTATCAATCCAGTGAGTAAAAAGTTTAAAAATACCACACACAGAGAAAAATCTTTTATCTCATTTACAAAGCTGAGTATGTGTGTGTGTCATAGCCCTGCCCACTCCACGTAGTTCCACTCACTCGGGTATGTTCACACAGCACCACACACTTTATAGCTCCGCCCCTTCACATATTCCTGCCCTTAAAGAGTCGGGGCTAACCGGAGGGTTGGGGCAATATGCATTCATGAAGGAACGGGGCTATGTGGAGGGGGTGGAGCTATGAAAGGGCAGGGCTATGTGTTGACATACATACACACAAACACATATATATATGGAGGCTGCATTATATTATATGGAGGACTATTGAGGCTGCATTATATTACATTGAAGGCCATGGAGGTTATTTTATATTAGTTACTATGCTCGGACAACGCCGGGCTTTAAAGCTAGTATAACTGTTCTTAATTATAACAAAATAGAATAGAATGATTATTTTGCACATAAAAATATTACCTGGAGGGGCGGAGACATATGCATCCTTAAAGGGGTGGATCTATGAAGGGGCTGGGCTATGTGTGGACATGTGCGTGGTGAAGTCCCCCTATACGCTGTGCTCTCACTTCACAGAATCTGTCAACCACTGTTCACTCCGCCAACCCAATGATGCTGCCCTGCCTGGGATTAAATATGTGTGGGCATACATACATACAGAAACTCAGTCCTATGCCCGGTCAGCAGTGGGCTCTACAGCTAGTTTGAAATAAATCAGACAGACAACCCTCATTTTCCAATTTATTACACCAAAATAGCCTCTGACGATAATCCACAACAATGATCCTACAAAGCACGCTTAGCTCTGCTGCATCAAGACATTTCATCGAGGAAAGAAGCGTCCTATTGCTGCAACCTCTGAGATCACATTGACTGCCATGGATAACGTCACTCACCGAGTGACTGCAGCCCTGCAGCAGTAGACTCAGGTGACCCTACTGCCAGCAGCCACAGGGAACCCTCAGTGACTCAGTGAGCGACGTCAAGAATTAAAAAATAATAATGGACTTCCTCGTATTTTTGATTGCTAGCCAAGTTAAAGCCAGGCAGCTCGGGATGGCAGCCCATAGCTGTCCCCTATCTGCATTGAGAATCAAAAATACAGCAAAGCTCTATGTCATTTTTTAAAATTATTTTTACATTACGATTATGTCAGGTTCATTGCCTAGGGCAACCAATCACAGACTACGGTACAATGGGTGGGGTGCACAACAGCCAATCATAGATGATCTCATAGCCTCAGTGTCTGTGATTGGCTGCTGGAGTAAGTGCAGTAACCTGTAAGCAGCCCATACATTCTAGCATCAACTATGCAGTGAATAAGCAGGAAGTTAATGAGTGACCCCGGAAGTACAAGTGCACGGACCCAGTTAAGTATGAGGCTGAAGATTAATCACTGTTTTGTTTATTTTTACAACACCCAGCCAAACCCGAAGAGTAACATGGACTTCTCAGGGAAGTTCGTGTTTGGGGTCCATGTCCGAACGCTAGGCGTTTGATACGGGCCTTTAACTTTACAGTTCGAGTTTGCTCATCAATAGTCACAACTCTATGGAAAAATACAATTTTAAAACATAAGTGAAAAAGACACAGTTTACAACATGACATAGCACATTCATACATGCTTGCTAAATACCCCAGAGGGAAAGAAAACAAATCTAGACTCCACATGGACACAACCTACGTAACAGTGCTCCAAAGTTCTAACTTACATTTCTTCTCAATAAACTGGTGTAGCAGGCAGGATTTCCCAGTTCCAGCATTTCCAATAACCAGGAATTTGAAAAGAAAATCTAAAATGGAAGAAGATTGTAAACCACAGAGTGACCTATACCAACAGATGCATATGACAGGTCACACAATTGTCCTTGTTGTTAAAGTATAAGACATGCATTAACTTAACCCCTTAGTTATCGAGTCAATTTTGACCTTAGAAAGAACCTGTCGAGTGTAAAAATGCTATTTACCTGCAGATATGGGGATGATCTGCAGATTACTAATGTTTGAAACCTGCCTGGCGCTGGCATATTGAACTCAGCTGTCGGAAGGAAATTAACTTTAATCCTTCCAGCAGCAACTGTGCTTCAGTCACAGGTGTAGGGCCAGTCTTGCATGGCATGGCATGAGTTTCAGTTACCACTCAGCTCATTGTATGAAGAGCAGCAGCTGCAACCACTTCTCCCCCCCCCACACTGACTGACAGCCACTCTGCATTACAATCAGCTGTCAGTCAGTGCGGGAGGGGGCAGAGGGTGATTAAAGCTGCCGCTCTCCATACACTTAGCGGTGACTGAAACGCCTCCCCTGTGACTGAAACCCGAATACTGCTTAAGGTTAAAGTTAATTTCCTTCCAGCAGTGGGATTTAATGTGCAGGCCAATGGAGGCTCCAAACACTTAACCTGTAGTACACCTAACCTGCAGGTTAATTATGTATGGAACCAGTCCAGAATTTGCACATTAAATATATAATTATTTCTTGACATGGTGTTAGTTTATCATTCGTTTCATTTTATATTGCAGTAAGGCTCTGCCCACATTTATCCTGCGCTCTACACTGAGCACCCACACCTGGGTTTCTGTGTAAATCTTTGAAATACAGGATTAAAACCATGTTACAGATGGAAGATGGAAGATTTCCCATAATGAGGCAGAGGGAGTCATTTTGGACTGTGTCTGGCCTATGAGCCAGTGGTGTCAGTCTTTTTAGGTGTGCATAAAAGCACGTTCAGACACAGTTTTGTGCACCTCTGAAGGGAAGGACATCGCTGAACAGAGGCAAGCAGAAGGAGTCCAGAGTGTCTGCTGCCCTATTATACTACTATTTTTTTTCCGATAAGTTTTTTATTGAACTTTTATACATAACACCACAAAGACAAACAATGGAAAAAGTACACAAGATCAAGTACACAAATTAACCAAGAGAGAAAGGGGGTGGGGGGTTGGCACGAGACCTGCCAGATGATAAAATCAGCACATGCTCACAATATTCAGAGAAGAATCAAGGAGGATGACAGGGAACGTCACCAGAGCACAGAAGATTACCAGAGGGGCTAAGAAAACATTCCTAGGAAATCGAAGCAGCTAGAGGGTGTGATACCCACAAAACCCATGACTGCAAAGTCTTGTCTCTAGAGGGTCTGTCCAGGAAAAGGTACTATTCATAATGAAAGATAGGCTTAACACTATCAACTACCTCCCCTAAGGCTGGAGGCGAGTGGGACTTCCATTTAGCCACCAGACTAATCCTAGTGCTTTGGGGAAGGAGAGGTGTGTCACAGTCCGCGCTGCCAATGTGCTGTCAAAGTGTTCCGCTTTAAAGAATGCAAGTAGACGGTGTCCAAGTTTAACCTTCTTTTTATTCTCCAACGCGTTTCAACGCCTTTCCTGGCGTCTTCATCAGGAAGTCAATATGCAAGACAACTCCCCTAAGATCGCAAGGCACCCGGTCAATTCCTACATTCAAGATCGCCAGTTGGGGAGTGAGAGGCAGCCTGGTGGAGGTTACGGTCTTTAGAAGGCTAGCAATGATCAGCCAGAAAGATGCTATTTTTGGGCAAAACCACCAAGAATGGGCCAATGTGCCTCTCTCACTGCAAAGCTTCCAGCAGAGTGAGGAGTGATCTTGAGAGAAGCGGGCCAAATGCATTGGAGAGTAGAACCACCTCAAATGGATCTTTTTTAGGATGTCTAAATGATTTATGCAACTCGTTAATGTCTGTATGTCTCTCAGGCCAGTCTCCCATTCCTCCAAAGTCGCTTGACATTTTAGATCCTCCTCCAACCAAAGCATGTTACTAGGCCTCGACGGAAGGAGATTATTAATTTCTTTATAGATACAGGACAGTCCTTTGGCTCACCTGGCCTGCAATAAAATAAACTTTGGTAGGGAGAGGGGAGACTAGAGGAGGATAGGCAATTCAAGTAGTTGGACGCCTTAAGGCAGTGCCGGAATGATGATGGGCGTAAAGGTGTGTCACGGTCCGCGCTGCTCCAAGCTCAAAAAACTCACCAATGAGTCAGAATTTCATCAAACAGATTTCCAAGCTTTTATTCTCCTTCCTCCAACACGTTTCAGCGCCCTGAGGATAGAATATCCCTGAGGAAGGTGCCAGGCAGGGCGCTGAAACGCATTGGAGAAAGGAGAATAAAAGCTTGGAAATCTGTTTGATGAAATTCTGACTCATTGGTGAGTTTTATGAGCTTGGAGCAGCGCGGACCGTGACACACCTTTACTCCCATCATCATTCTGGATATCACCACTGGTCAGTGGTTGGTGGAGGTTCTGCAGCATCTCTTGAGTATTTTACGCCTTCAAACCAGTTGTGGGGATCACAACTGTACCAGGTGAGTGGTTTCATAGCACCACCCCGATTTCATACAGTGTCACTAGTGATAGGGCACTATTGCGCCTCTTGTCCCCGACCCCTATATATTTAAGGTAGTGCCGGATTTGTATGTACTGGTATTGGGCTTTTGCTATTCCAGGGAATTTCTTACATAACTGATCACAGGGAAGAAGGGATCCTCCATGTAATAAGCCTCCCAAGTTTGAAATATCTGCTTCCTCCCAAGGCTGCAAGTGCAGACAGGGAATGTGGATCTTGAGGGATTTGAGGCTGATGGTCTCCGGAGGAAGAGTGATCCAATCACCAATCACCCCTCTCCAGCCTCATAACAAAGAATGCATGGTCGGCAAGTCAAAATGTAGCTTGTAGGCCCAAGATTTTCCGCCACCAAGTGACACAAGGAAAGACCCCCAAGCCTTATATGTTTCAACCTGCACCCAACCCAGATTGTGCACCGGGGACCACCAGTTCCTCGCCTCCTCCTAGATAGTAGCTCTATGATAATTAGCGATATTAGGGACTCCCTTGCCACCTTGTGGCAGGTACATTACATTCCTTGCCACTCTTGGTCTTTTTTTTAGCCCAAATGTAGTTATTAGTTAATCTCTGGAGTTTTACGATCCATCTAGAGCAGTAGTCTCAAACATGAGGCCCACGGGCCGCATGCGGGCCCTGGGGCTTTACTGTGGGGCCCGCGGAACCATGGACAAACATGCCGGCGGCACAGTGCAGGAGGGAGCAGCGCTCCCTGCTGTGATTTATCTTCCGGCCGTGACACTGACAATGCTCTGCCGCTCAGTAACATCAATGCAATCCACCAGCTAATGGGAGGCCCGCAGCTGCCATCGGTGTATGATGTCACCTGCGGTCCGCTCATTGGCTGGCAGCTTGCACTGATGTTACTGAGCGGCAGAGCCTTTTCAGTGCCGTGACCGGAAGATATAAGACAGCAGGGAGAGCGGCTCCCTCCTGCACTGTCCTGCAGGCATGTTAAAGGTTAGAAAACTGTGTGTGAGAGTGTAAGAGTGTGTATGCAAGAATGTGAGTATGAGAGAATGTGTGTAAGCGTGAGAGTGTGAGTGTGTGTGAGAATGAGTGTGTGAATGAGTTGAGAGTGTGTATGTGAGAATGCAAGTGTGTGTGAGAGAATGTGTGTGACAGTGTGTGAATGTAAGTGTTGAGCGTGTGTGTGTATGTGTGAGAGTGAGTGTATGTGTGTGAGAGTCAATGTGTGAGTGTGTGTATGTGAGTGTGTGTGAGAATGTGTATGTGATAGTGTGTATGTGAGTGTGTGTATGAGAATGTGAGTGTTTGTGTGCGTTAGAATGTGAGTGTGTGTAAGAGAATGTGTGTGTGTGTGAGAATGTGAGTGTGTGTGAGAGAATGTGAGTGTGTGTGAGAATGTGTGTGTGTGTGTGTGTGTGAGAATGTGAGTGTGAGAGAATGTGAGTGTGTGAGAATGTGAGTGTGTGAGAATGTGAGTGTGTGTGTGTGAGAATGTGAGTGTGTGTGTGTGAGAATGTGAGTGTGTGTGAGAATGTGTGTGTGTGTGAGAATGTGTGTGTGTGTGAGAATGTGTGTGTGTGAGAATGTGTGTGTGTGTGAGAATGTGTGTGTGTGAGAATGTGAGTGTGTGTGAGAATGTGTGTGAGAATGTGAGTGTGTGAGAATGTGAGTGTGAGAATGTGAGTGTGTGAGAATGTGAGTGTGTGTGTGAGAATGTGTGTGTGTGAGAATGTGAGTGTGTGAGAATGTGAGTGTGGTGTTGAGAACGTGAGTGTGTGTGAGAACGTGAGTGTGTGTGAGAACGTGAGTGTGTGTGAGAACGTGAGTGTGTGTGAGAACGTGAGTGTGTGAGAGAACGTGAGTGTGTGAGAGAACGTGAGTGTGTGTGAGAACGTGAGTGTGTGTGAGAACGTGAGTGTGTGTGGAGAACGTGAGTGTGTGTGAGAATGTGAGTGTGTGTGAGAATGTGTGTGTGTGTGAGAATGTGTGTGTGAGAAAATTGTGTGATTGTGAGACTGTAAGAGTGAGTGTGTGAGAATGTGTGTGTAAGAGTGAGTGTGAGAGAATGTGTGTGTGAGTGTGTTTGTGTGTGTGTGTGTGTGTGAGAGAGTGTGTGAAAATGTGAGTGAGTGTGAGGGTGTGCATGTGAGAGATAATGTGTGTGTGTGAGAGTGAGAATGTGTGAGTGTGTATGTGAGGGTGTTTGTGTATGTGAGAGTGTTTGTGTGTGTGTGAGAATGTGTGAGTATGTGAGAGAATGTGTGTAAGAGCGTGTGAGTGATGAGAGTGTGTGTGTAAAAAGGTGGTAGACCAGGTTGGGGACATCAGTACAAAAGGGGACCAGCATGAAGCACATTACTACACTGTGGGGGCCCGGATGTGGACATTACTACAAAAGGGGACTAGAACGGGGACATTACTACATGAGGACCAAGATCAGGATGGGGGACATCACTGCAAAAGGGGACCAGGCATGGGTCCTGGTCGGATCAGAAGTGTGTCTCCTGTAATAACAGGATATGGATTTTGGACCTCCTTGCCGCTATCAAAACCTGCCGTCTCTTTTCAGGTTTGTTCAATCCTCTCACGTTGAAAGAGTAACAATTTAAATCAGATATGTGCGTCATATTAGCATTATCCTTGAGGTCTCATTTTATGTGATGTCCCAGTCCAGGGTGGGTGAGAGGTAGGTAGGGTAGGATGAGGGGGGGAAGAGGAATAAAGGGAGAAGGAAATTAGGAGATGAAAGCAGAAAAAGAAAAGGGAAAGAAAAAGAAAGGTGAAAACACATGTGAGTGAGGACTAAACTATGTCCACATCGAGCCATGTGGCTCTATCTAGAAAAAAGGGTGTGCAAAGAATGGATAGTAACACCTATCCAGCACTTTGGGGAAGGCGTAGGACCAACAGGCTTGAGAGCATGCATTCCACCGCCTGTCCCCCACCCTCTGCAATGAAACATTAAACATATAGAAACTGCTTCTATAATATAACATCTATAGGGCAACTCGCCCAAAGATCTCAGACAGGCAAAACTTGTTGTGCGGTTATCACTAACTTATTTTAGTACAGTAAATAGAATTGTCAATAATCTAAGTGAGAAAAGGGAGTTGGGAATCATGAAATATAAACCGGGAACTAAGGGATGAGCAGGGAGGGGTGGATGGACCAGGGAGAGTGGGAGGGGGAAGTAGATCCAAGATGTGTTCCCACAATATAGGTATGTAGAAGAGAGGTGATCACGTATTGTGTAAGTGGAGATGGAGAGAAGGGAGAGGAAAGAGTATGTGATAAGAGGGGTGTAAAGGGGGATAGCAAGGGCAGGGAAGGGATATGGAAGAAAGGGATAATAGTGTAAAGTTAGGAGTAAACGGTGCGCAGAAGGATAGTTTGTAGTGTAAAAGATAGTGTATGCATGCACGTCTCAGATGCTGTACAAGTTGTGTAGAAGGAAGGAAGGGTGGGTAGGCAGGGACCAGCATGGAAAAGGTTAGGTATAGTAAAAGAGGAGGGAGATGTATAACACAGTAATGACCATCCTCCAAATAATACAAGGAAGCTTTAGGAGTCTTTGGGCTCGATGCTAGCAGCCATCCTGGCAGCCATCTTAACAGTAACCTCCTGTTACAGAGATCGTGAAAAATATAAACAAAGAACATAGAAAGAAAAGCCCAATCAAGTAGGAGCACCCCTAGGCGCATTTGCCCTGGTGGATCTGGACCATCTCATCTGGGGGGCCGGCAGGGTCGGGTGACGAGGCCAGTCCGGCAATTCCACCTCCGGTAAATCCAAAGCTTTCAGGAATGCAGGGAGGTCAGCAAGCCGACAGAAGGATGCGGAGCGGCCATCCTTGGTTGCTATCAATTGGAAGGGGAAGCCCCATCTATATTTGATCTCCTTCTCCTTTAGTACTGCTAGCAGGGGCCTCAGTCCTCTCCTTTCCTGAAGGATTCTCCTTGCTAAATCCGGGAGGAGAGTCACAGATGAATTGGCATAAGTGATGGGGCCAGAGAGTCTTGCAGCGTTCATGATAGCGTCTCTTATGGTGAAAAAGTGAACTCTGCATATCACGTCCCTGAGCGTCATCCCTGCAGAGGGTCTTGGGGAGAGGGCCCTATGGACCCTGTCCAATTCAATGTCAGGGCCACCTACATCTCCCAATATCTGCTTGAAAAGATCTTGGATTGATCTCCCCAGGTCCTGAGCTGAAACCTCCTCAGTAAGTCCCCTGATTCTGATGTTGTTTCTGCGGTTTCTATTTTCTTGATTCTCCTGATTGTAGAGGAGATCCTCCAGCAGGGCTGAGTGAGATTCTATGGATTCTCTGTGTGCTCTCAGCTCATCTAACACTGCGTCCTGGGACCTCTCTACCTCCTCCACCCTGGCAGTAAATTCCCTCTGCAGTGTGTGAATCTCAGTCTTGTATGATTTCTCCAGCCTGCACGCTAGTCTTTCTAAATCCCCCTTTGTGGGGAGAGATCTAAGATAAGTACTTATCTCCACTTGTGAGGCTCCTTCCAGGGGAATCAAGGCCCCATCCATGACCTCCATGTGCTGCTGCTCCTCTGCCAGTACAGCATAACGGTTCCCTCTTTGTCTTTGTGAGCGCTCAGCTCTGGGGGCTGCCTCTAGCAGGGAGGGAGACGCCATCTTAGATGGTGAGTGAGCAGGAGATGCGGCTGTGTGGGAGCGGAGATACTGGTCTATTGTTCCTCCCTGTGGGGTGTCAGCAGGTCTGGTGGATCCTGGGCACTTCTTAGACTTGCCCATTCAGAATTTTAGCAGTTTTGAGGGTGAGAGAGTGGGATTCAGAACAGCGGTGAGCAGAGCTCCTCTACCATGCTGCCATCCTGTTCATGGGTTAGCCACGCCCCCACTGGACCAGTCACCTTTAACCACTTCACAGCTTTTGACAAAAGAGGGAACATAAAGCACAGCAAGTAATTTTCACTTTGCTGTGCATCTATTCATTTTTAATTTTATTTTACATTTTTTTGCCACTTTTTTAGGCAGGTCCCAGGTGGAATCTATTAGAAATGACATTGTGTGCACAAACCCTAAAGTGTGAACCACCCATTTAAAGAGGACCGGTCACCCCCTGGTGCTTTCAAAAGGAGCAGGAGCAGAAGAGGAGGGCAGACCCAGAAAACGAGGCGGCGGCAGACAGAGGGGGGCGAAACACACAAGGAGGAGACGGAAGGCCTGTGCCAGCAGTGAGGACCTCTTAAACAGATCCAACACATGGGACCTCTTAACTGTAAAGTTTGCAAAGTGTTTTGTTCGGGGTACAGCGCCTTAGTACACAGCTTCCCTGAATGCAGCAGACACGCTGCATTCTGTGGTGCTGTGACTTTTGAAAGCACATGGGGGGGTGACAGCTCCTCTTTAACTTTAGACATTAAAACTATTGCTAATATTCATGAATCCCATGTGATTATACCCTTATGGTGCAACCTGAAAATTTTGGCAACCACCTGTTTTTTTTGGGGGGCATGTACAATATATTAACAAGAAATGTTTTGAGCCTCAATTATTTAATGAATGTTCAACAAAGTCCAATGATAATAGCAACTAAAGATCTGTGATATTCTTGTCATGAGTCTGGTTGCCATACTGAGCTAGGCCACATTCTAGATTTTAATGGGCTGTTTCATTTGTTTCATCGTGTAGTAAAAGAGTGGCTGTCAGATAAGAGCTTGTCTGCATTAATTCCATTTTCTGTGATGGCAGCTCACATGAGGATATGGTATAAGAATTACTGAGTGTAATATGAGGATGAAGGTGCACTACCATGTAACTCGCACCAAGCTCTTGGCACAAAAGGCTTAGTAATGAGAAAGACTAGTTGGGCAGTATATATTTCAAGATTTTGCTGATTACTTATCAGAAAGTGTTCTTTAACCTCTTCCTGACCATGAAACATGTCTGGCAGGAGAAAAAATTCTCTCTATCATCAGGCTTACCAGTGTCCCACTGCTGCTTCTAGTGCCACCCATTAAGCTACTTTCATATTCACTAAACTGATTGTCAACAGCCAATCACAGCCCAATATTATATTTTTCTGAAGCACTTATGGATTCAAGATGCTCATTCCACCCTTAAAATAATCCTCAAGGGGTATTGTTGCTACAATGGGGTCAATTGTGTGGGGTTTCTGATATTTTGGAAACTCAGGGCTTTGCTAATGTGACATAGAATCCACACTCTACGTATTCCAGCAAAATTTGCACTGCAATAGTTAAAAGGTGCTCCCTCCATTCTGAGCACAGCCATGTGCACAAACAGTAGTTTCTAAACATTTTCTTGTACTCAGGAGACATTGAATAACTTTGTGAGATCAATTTTCTTATTTTTTTGCCCTTGTGAATATGAGAAAATTTGTGCTAAACCAATATTTTTATTGAGAAAAGCTAAATTACTTATCAGTAATGTTTTTTTTCCGGAGCCATAACAGCACCTGAGAGATAGGG
This sequence comes from Allobates femoralis, assembly GCA_033576535.1. Lineage (NCBI taxonomy): Eukaryota > Metazoa > Chordata > Amphibia > Anura > Aromobatidae > Allobates > Allobates femoralis. The sequence goes on from JARQOC010000001.1 coordinate 436,737,644, forward strand.
GTTTCCTGTCCTGTATGGGCGAAACCTAAAAATAAAACGGGCAGCACCTCCTTTCTGCCTCAGTTGGTTACAGAGGATGTAGAGAAGTACCAAAAAATCATTAGTACATGCCACCATCAAAAAAGAAATAAGTCAACAAAAACACCCCACACGTGCCAACACCACACATGAAGAAGAGAAGGGGGAAAAGTGGTGGTGCGGTCATGGCTCCAGAAGAAAACATTACCGGTAAGTAATTTATCTTTTTCCATCATCGCCATGACCGCACTACCTGAGAGATTCCAGAGAAAGGAAAAACTTAGGGAGGCATCACCGCTTCAAGGACCCATCTACTGAAGGTCACCTCAGAAGTGGAAGTCAAGCTAGTAATGGTTGAAAAAACTATGAGAAGACCAAGCAGCAGCTCTACAAATAAGCTCTAAAGGTACATCAGCCCGTTCCGCTCAGGAAGTGGCAACTGCTCTGGTGGAGTGTGCGCTAAGACATGGCGGGACAGGGACCCAGGAGGAAGAATAGGCTAAGGCTATGGAGTCCCTAAGCTACGCGGCTATAGTACCTTGGTTACACGGCTACCTTTGGAAGCTCCTGGAACGAAACAAATAAGGTCTGGATTCTCCTAAACTGTTTGGTGACCTCTAAGTAATGAAGCAAAACATTTCTAACGGCTACTGTATGTAGAACCACCTCCTTTTGGTTAGTAGGTTTGTCACAAAAGGAGGGGGGACAATTTTTAAGTCCTATGAAACATTTTAGCAACCTTGGGTAAATATGCAGGGTCTATCAAGGGTGCATCAGATAAGGGTACAAAAGGGATTTAGTCAAGGCATCTAACACTTGACAAAGGTTCCAGGGAGGTAGGGTAGGGCAACGAACTGGGTTAGCTCTATGACACGATTAAAAAAAATCTGGATACCCAGGAGTTTGAGGCCAGGTTGTAGTTGTATAAGGCATTCAGGGCAAAATCTGGACCTTTAAAGGTATTAACAGACAACCTATATACCATCCCTTCTGAAAATTCCAAAATTGAAAACAATAGGGACCTCCAGTAGGGAGTGAGAAATTTCTTCCACCTTACCATATATTCTGGTGGTAAATGGCTTCCAGCTGCTCATGAGGGTGGTGATCAGATTGTCAGAGAAGCTTGATTCTTCAGTAGTTCCCCTGTCAGCTGAAGATTCGAGACCGAGGATGGTATATTGGGCTCTGGGATAGAAGGTGTAGGAGAGTCCGGAAAGATACATGGATCTGCCACCACCATCTTGGAGATCCATTAGAACCAGGCCCTCTTTGGCCAAAAGGGTGCCATCAGGATGACCCTGGCCCGATCGTCCCAAACCTATCACAAGACAGCCGGAATCAGAATTAATAAAGGGAAAGCATAAAGCAGGCTGGAGCTCCATGGAATCTGGAGTGCATCAACAGCATGGGGCCTGTCTTTGGGATCTAGGGAGCAGAACTGAGCTAGATATCTGTTGTGTCGGGTGGAAAACAGGTCTATTATGGGGGTCTCCCATCTCTCAAATATATGAGAGAATACTACCGAGTCCAGCCTCCATTTCCTCTGTCTTAGCTGAGTACGACTCGGGAAGTTTGTCCAGTGAATCAGATCCCCCGTGATGTGGAGGGCAGATAGTTCAGGCTCATCACTTGTCTCTATCTGAAAGATGTATCAGGTGAGTGTCATTAGAGAGGGAGATCTTGTGCCCTCCTAGTAGTTTATGTACGCAACCGAGACTCTGTTGTCGGAGAGTATGTGAACATGGCGCCCCGTCAGGAGAGGAAGAAACCCCTCTAAGGCCTTCCTTATTGCCCAGAGTTCGCTGAGGTTGGACAAAATGTGGGAATGATCTGGATTCCACTCCCTCTTTAAAGGGAACCAACCACCCCAAATGACCCCCCCGGACTATTAATATGGGTCCCTACACCCAGCACATACATGTGCTGCAAGCTTTTTAGCTAAAAAAACTGTTTTTTATAAGTGAAAATAATGCTTTATAAAGTTTATAACGAAGGGACGGGTGGGCGTTACTTAGCTGGGGCTAAAGCCGAGTTGCAGCTGCCAGTCATCCTCCTCTCTCCCCTCACAGCAGTAACGGCCAGCCCTTTCTTGTCGTCCCAGGCTGGTGCACGGGATGTCATGCCCGTGCACACGTCATCAGCTACAGCCGGGTCGCGAGCACACGCTCTGACTTCCTGCGCTCAGCTGTGGAAGTCAGAGCGCGCGCTTGCGACCCGGCTGTAGCTGATGACGTGTGCACGGGCATGACATCCCGTGCACCAGCCTGGGACGACAAGAAAGGGCTGGCCGTTACTGCTGTGAGGGGAGAGAGGAGGATGACTGGCAGCTGCAACTCGGCTTTAGCCCCAGCTAAGTAACGCCCACCCGTCCCTTCGTTATAAACTTTATAAAGCATTATTTTCACTTATAAAAAACAGTTTTTTTAGCTAAAAAGCTTGCAGCACATGTATGTGCTGGGTGTAGGGACCCATATTAATAGTCCGGGGGGGTCATTTGGGGTGGTTGGTTCCCTTTAAAGACATGTTCCCTGAAGTGAGCTCCCCAACTCCATGAGCTTGTATCCGTTGTAATTACGTCCGACACTGGAAGTGCCCAAGGAATGCCTGTCGTCAGATGATCCCTCTGAAGCCACCATCTTAGCGACTCTACAGTCTCTAAAGAAAGAAGGATAGTCCCCTCTAAAGAGTCTGCTAAGTGAACCTGTTCCTGGAGGACCTCTCAGTGACGCTGTCTCACGTAAAGCTAAGCCCAAGGGACTTCTAGGATGCAAGAGGTTAATGTGCCAAGTAGGGACATGGCTCTCCTCAAAATCATCTGAGGGTTGTGTCACTATCACTAATGAGATGGCTCTCTGCTGCTTCCCTGGAGGAAGGAGACAACATTGGGACCAGGAATCCAATATGAGACATAGGAAGGTCTGACGAATTGAGGGTATCAATCTCAAATTCTCCCAATTGATCAACCACCCTAGATTCATCAATACAGTCCTGATTTTCTCCAGCTGAATGTTGCAGTCTAGGGGTGACTTTCCCACTATTAAGAAGTCGCCTGGATATGGAACTATAAGCACTCCCTGACTATGTAGGTGAGCCATCATTTCTGTCACAATCTTGGTGAAGATTCTCTAGGCACTTGACAGATCGAATTGAACAGCCTGAAACTAAGTGCATTAGCAGCTCTACCATGTACAGTGCAAACCAGAGGTATCTCTGATGAGATGGATGAACTGGGAGATGATAGTAAGCATCCTTGAGGTCTAATACTACCATGTGACAGTCCACAAACAAAAGCTTTTTGGCAATGGACTCCATCTTAAAGGATTTTTGCAGAATAAAAGAGTTCAGCTTTTGTAGGTTGCTTATGGTCCTGTTGGACTCATCTGGCTTGATCAGAAATTGAGGGAAGTAGAACCCCCTGCCCCTTTCCACCACCGGTACTTCCCTTAAGACAACTTTGTGAAGGAGAGAAGTTACTTCCACAACAAGGGCCCTGTGTTTGTCTGCACCGTTGGTTCGAGTTATTATGAGGGACCACATAGGGGGTCGAGGCAAATTCCAGCTTCAAACCATCTTGGATGATCTTCTGGATCCAGGTGCAGGTGGTTATACTGGATCAGGCTGGGAGAAAAGAGGATAGTCTTTTGGAGGATTTCTTATGGTCAGAGGTATTCTTAAACATGAATCCCGACTCTTGTCACCTCTCTGGGACCAGGAATCTCAGGATTTCTTCAGTGACTTCTTACAGGAGAACGTTTTCCTCCAGAAGGAAAGACCTTTAAAGGTGTATGTAGGATAAGAAGAAAAATTCTTCATCACTTGCTTTTTCCAGAATCTCATCCAGAGGTTTCCCGAAAACGAAATCCCCCTCACAAGGAACCGCACAAAGCTTGGATTTAGACTCGATGTTAACCTGACCAGGCCTTCAACAAGACTGCCCAACATGCTGAATTCAGAAGTGTAGTGGACGTGGCTGCCAATCGTAAGGAATCCGCAGAGGCGTCGGCTAGGAAGGCAGTAGGCCCCTGGATATGGGGGAAAGAAGATCGTAGATTCTTCCTAGGAACATTAACCTTTATTTGAGATTCCATCTGCTGGAGCCATATTATCATGTATCAAGTACACAAGTACTTGACGCTGAAGGCCTAAATGTTTGCTGTACCTTCCCAGGCACCTTTCATATAGCCATCGGTATTCCGGTATAATTGGCCCTTTAGGGTGCCTGAATCCTTAAAGGGCAGAGTTGACAGCTTGGTAGATTTTGCCTCGGACACATCTATTTTAGGACAAGTGTCCTAGGAAGTAGAGGCCTCAAGATCAAAGGGATAATTTTTGCTGATGTAAGGTGAGGGATCCCTTTTTTTCCAGTTTCTTCCATTGTTCCCTGATTAATGACTGTAGTCTGACATTAAGCGGAAAGGTTCGCTTCTTCTGCTGCGAGAGGCCCCCAAACATGAGGTCCTCTACTGACTCCGGGTCCTTAGACTCTACCAACCCCATAGTGGACCTAAGTGACAATGTGGTTGATCTCATCTTTGGGAAAACAGGATCTGCCTTCTGAGCAGCTGTCTGAAGAGGAGCAGTCAAGAGGTAGAAGAAGTTAAACTAGTGTTATGTGAGGATCCTCAGATCCTGCTGGTTTTAGCCAGGTATTCCTCCTAATCTGAGGAGTAATGTCTCTTGCGCTTTTTCTATGCTTTCTTGAGGAACATAAATTCTTCCCTGACTAAGTCCTTGAGACTAGAGGCTCAATTTATAAGAGACAAAAAATTTGGAGAAGCACCTGGTGGTCTAGTGTGGGTCAAGTTTAGAGGTGTGGGGGCTGCCTCTCACCTTGAGAGGTTGTGCACCCTTGCTCAACCTTGGTCTGCGGCACTGCTGTGTTGGATTGCCCGGTCTGGGCTCCAGTCGCTCCTGCGCTGTCTCTCCCAGTCACGTGGGACGCCGGCCGGTCAAGTAACTTGCGCGTCAGAGGATCTACGTCACGGCAGTTCCTTCAGCCCTCATACAGTGTGCAGCAGCCAGCAGCTCACGGCACAACCTGGAGGGTTGTTTAACAGATGCAGAAGATTTATGTTAGCAGAATTTGGGAGAGCTGGAACAGCAAACAATTTAGAGAGGAGTTTGAAGATTACAAACTTCTTAATTAAAATTATATACACCACAACGCATTTCCACAGCGAACAGCCATCTTCATCAGGTGGATTCACCTCCAATCCACCTGATGAAGATGGCTGTTCACTGTTAAAACGCGTCGTGGTGTATATAATTTTAATTTATCGGTTTGTAACCTTCAAACTCCTTTCTAAATAGTTTGCTGTTCCAGCGCTCCCAAATTCTGTTCACATAAATCTCCTGCATAGAGGATAAACTTGGAGCAGCACAGCTCATGGTCCTATCAATACAGAAGGAGCAGAGACTTTTAGTGTATTCATCCAGAAAGGTGCTTTACAAACACCACATTTCTTAAGTTTTTTTTTTTTTTTAGAAGGCTTTTTTTTTTTTTTTTTTTTTTGCATCCTGAAAATATAGCAAGATACTGACCCATCAGAGACAGCTGTATCACATAGTACTCTCCCTGTGGAAAGCTGCAATACCGGTTTAGGAGGCTGCCTGGGGTCACCATCAGGAGTCCCAGAACACAACCCCCACCCCGGAGTGGGAGCCTTAGGCTGCGTCAGATTCTTTCTCCTGCATAGTCTGAAGTGAGTCCTCTTTGTCAGCCATACCTTGCGAGTATAAGAAAAGGAGGGATAGAGCCTCTGTATAAGGATGCGCACAACCAATATGCTTGTGAAAAGTATACAATTATATTTGTGCATAAGGGACAGGAACCCTTGAGTTTAAAGACAATTAAAATACAACACCGTTTGCCACACACAGAATAACCACAATTTCCAGAACCCCAATGGTGAGGAGTTTTGTACAGAGTAAAAGGGTCAATGATGTGATATCAACAGGAGCAGTAATACAAAATATATTCAACATGTTTCTTCTAAGGAATATAGCCCATGTAGTAATAACACTCATATAGTAGGAACGCTTGGTAGAGTAGAATGTGGTATATGTAACCGATAGGTAATGGTAGCCTACAATCAAAAGCATCCCAGGATGCTACTTAATATAGGCTATAAGATGAACCCAATTCCCAAAAGTTGAGTTGGGTCATATAAGGTCAGTGAAGTGTCTATTGCATGGGCAATTTGTCAAAGTCAGAAAGGCTCCCAGTCATTAACCAACACACCCTAAAAAAAACTCTTTAGGGCTGTGCCTCCTTGAGCTCATACATCTATGATAGAAAGCTCATATTCCACATAATAATCCGTAAAATACCGGGTAGTATACAGCTCACAATAGGATTAGAAACATATATGATAACATCCTAGAATGAATACAATTGACCACAAGGGCTCATATCCCATATATCATGAAATGGGATATGAAGCAGGGTGGATAAAAATCTTGATTTTTTTAAAAAAAATAAAAAAAATCAGATTTTTTTTATTTAAATCAGATTTTTTTGATTTAAATCATTTGATTTAAATCAGATTTTTTAATCAAGTTTTACACAAGCAAAACTTTGTCTTTTTGCAAATCTAATTGTTTTACACAAATAAAAATATTAAAACAGTTGATTATGAAACCTAATAATTTTTATTTGCACTATTAAACACTCAGAATTGAACTACAGAGAGTAAGGCTGGCTTCACACTTGCAGATGGATCTGCAGCGTTTTGCAGATGCATCTGCAAGTGTGAGCATGCTGACCGCGGCCCCTATGTTTATAATAGGGCGCACGCGGTGTGAAAGCTCTCATTCACTCCTATATGTGTACTGTCAGCAGGCGTATGCCTGCTGACAGATCACACACTCCCGTCCGCACTGTGGACGCGAGCTGTAGCGTCCATGCTGCGGGCGGGAGAGTGTGATCTGTAAGCAGGCATACGCCTGCTGACAGTACACATATAGGAGTGAATGAGAGCTTTCACACCGCGTGCGCCCTATTATAAACATAGGGGCCGCGGTCAGCATGCTCACACTTGCAGATGCATCTGCAAAACGCTGCAGATCCATCTGCAAGTGTGAAGGCAGCCTAAGTACTTTTTAACAATAGCCTATCTCTAACGTTTGAAGTAAGCAAACATCTTCAGTGAATACATCAGTCCTTTAAGCCTACTGTTTATTTAGGACTTTTAATAGGAAAACCAGTTGTCCTGCTTTAGCAGTTCCTAAGGCTGCCTTCACACTTGCAGATGGATCTGCAGCGTTTTGCAGATGCATCTGCAAGTGTGAGCATGCTGACCGCGGCCCCTATGTTTATAATAGGGCGCACGCGGTGTGAAAGCTCTCATTCACTCCTATATGTGTACTGTCAGCAGGCGTATGCCTGCTGACAGATCACACACATCCCGTCCGCACTGTGGACGCGAGATGTAGCGTCCATGCTGCGGGCGGGAGAGTGTGATCTGTAAGCAGGCATACGCCTGCTGACAGTACACATATAGGAGTGAATGAGAGCTTTCACACCGCGTGCGCCCTATTATAAACATAGGGGCCGCGGTCAGCATGCTCACACTTGCAGATGCATCTGCAAAACGCTGCAGATCCATCTGCAAGTGTGAAGGCAGCCTAAGCGGTTTCGGACTGTTGTGTGCACAAAACCAAATGAAGAAAACAATCTCTCTACTCCTGCGGATGAAGCCGATGCAGTCAGCAGCTGAGTAGCTAGATTTATTATCTTTGCTGGAAGAACAAGTGATTGCGACTTCCACCAGTCCAGTGGTTTTAGTTCATTAACGACGTTATCTGCAAACATGTATTTTTGAAATGGTGCAGATTCACACTTCAATTTCAGCACAGTTGCCACAATGTCATGGTTAGTATTGGCGAGCCACTCCATTGCAGAGTTGATTTCCGCCTCAGATAATTTTTTCCCTCTGTAGATGGGATGCAAGATATTGGCTAAATAGTGTTCTTCTTTTAATGCTTGGTCCTTGCTTTGCTGTATTGCAACCTTTACATTGTTTGAGAGGTTCAAGAGATCTAGAGAACCTTCTAAATCTTTCCAAACTTCTGTGGCATCAGCTATGGTTGCAGTATCTTTCTGCATTTTATCCAACGCAATCGATATTGGCTTTAACCTTTCCAAAAGGTCCTCGGCATTTCTCTTCACACCAAGATTTAATACTTTGCTTCGTATATTAGCATCAATTTTATCCCGATGTGTTTCGCAAATGGACAGTAATTTTGACCAGTTGTTAATAAACAGTTCCAAGCAGTCAGCCAAGGTATTCCATCTAACATCTTGTGGTAGAACCAACTTCAGTCCTCCCATTTCCTTGTAGGTTGCATGTGCAAAATGATTATTGCGGAAATATTTAACAATTTCTACAACATGTTCCTTGACACCCAAAATATGCAGGTCTTTTGCCAAAAGATGCAACAAATGGGCAGAACAACCGTATGTAATGACATTTGTGTCATCCTGTGCCAGTTCCGCTCGCATTTTTGCCACATTGCTTGCGTTATCAGTAACTAAGCTCCTTACTTTACATCCAAACTGTTCTTGGCATTGGTGAATTGAGTTCTTAGCAATTTCAAGTAAATATTCAGCAGTATGTGAATTTCCAGATGTGTCGATTGTGTCTGTAAGGTAAGTTTCACCATCTTCTGTTGTGACACAAGTGCAAATTATGGGGTCGTTGTGGATGTTGCTCCAACCATCCAAGCTCATGTTAACAACCTTGTATTTCAAATATTTTGTACAAGCAGCTCTTTCTATGTCGTATACAGCCTGAAGATGTTTTCCTGAGATATCAAATCTACTTGGTGGTTTGTAGCCTGGTCTAATTACTTCGATCATTTGTACAAACAATGGGTGCTCAACTAGTCGGAAAGAAGAATTGGTTGCAAATATGAATTTAGCAATTAATTCATCAAAATGTTCTTTCTGGCTCGTCGTAGTCTTTAAGATGAATTTTTCTACACTTTCTTGCACGCAAAGTTTTTTTTTGGGCTGCTTTGTTGAAGTTGTACCCAGATATTGATTGTCACGTGCAGCACAAGCCATATTTGACCCTGAAAGCACAGAAATTAAAAATATAAATCGACTGCGTATTTGAAGAAATATAACGAAAATATTGAAACAAACTTTTTGAACAATGTAATGGTCCTCGTCCTTTAAGGGCTGTCTCAAAAGTTATGCTACTCAAGTTTTCCGGTGAGGTTGCTGTAATACTGGTAACTAATATCAGAGCCTCAGCAACTGAAAAAAATTATGTCACAAAAGTTTTAAAAATGTTTTTTTTTTAAAATGGTCAATTTGGCAGACTTCAAAAGTGAATTGCAGCCTACAATAAAAAAAAAATAAGCGTATACACACTTTATTTTTACTTAAAGGACATGTGCACCTTTATTTTTTAAGGTGCAGCCAGTCACAGTGTGCACATGTCCTCCCCCCGCAGCTCACTTAGGCTGGCTTCACACTTGCAGATGCATCTGCAGCGTTTTGCAGATGCATCTGCAAGTATCAGCATGCAGACCGCGGCCGCGGTCTGAAAGCTCTCATTCATTCCTATATGTGAAGCGTCCGCAGGCGGATGCCTGCTTACAGATCACACTCTTCCGCCCGCACCATGGACGCAACATCTCGCGTCCATGGTGCGGGCGGGAGAGTGTGATCTGTAAGCAGGCATCCGCCTGCGGACGCTTCACATATAGGAATGAATGAGAGCTTTCAGACCGCGGTGCGCCCTATTATAAACATAGGGGCCGCGGTCTGCATGCTGATACTTGCAGATGCATCTGCAAAACACTGCAGATGCATCTGCAAGTGTGAAGGCAGCCTTACCTCCGATGTCAGCGCTGCGGGGATCCGTGGCTTCGTTCTGCCCGTCCGCGAGCGCGCCTCCATTCATTTCAATGGAGCATGCGGCCCGCTGACGTCACGCCGCTGGATCACTGCGAGTAGGCCGCAACCGGAGGACGGGAGGCGGACAATCAAAACGAAGCCACGGATCTCAGCGCTGCGGGGATCGGAGGTAAGAGCGCTGCGGGGGGGGGGACATGTGCACCTTAAAAAAATAAAGGTGCACATGTCCTTTAGCGTTAATTTTCTGTGAAATATTGCCTTAACATAAATTTAAATTCTATACTCCAGAACTACCAGTGCTAGAAATTTTTCTTTTCATAGACTTTAACCATCCCAGTAAAATGTCTGTTAAAAAAATAGGTTGTAAATTAATTGCCAGACTTACCACTAGTACTAGGCTCCTGGTGCATAAGAAGCTGTGGGGGTTCATTGACATTAGTTGTATCACTATCAACATCTTCATTTCCCTTCTGGTTGCAGTTTTCATAATGTGATTTCAAACGGCAAACAAGTCCTTGGATATCCTTTTGACAGTATTTGCACTTTGCTCTTGCACCTTTCTTTCCAAGATCTGCTGCTGGCATCTCAACAAAATGAACCAAATAGGGTCTCTCTTACGACCTGCTGCCATGGCTCACACAGATCACTTATGAAGTTTGATTGTTACTACAGCCTGAGCCAAGCACTGCTGATGTTACTACAGCCTGAGCCAAGTACTGCAGTGCTGACTATCCAACAAGTTTGGGCATGTCAACTGAATGCAGGGAAAAAGAAACTAAACCAAAACTGAAACCAAGCTAGAAGTGTGGAATTAAAGGGGCAGTATGAACAAAATGTGGAGGCTATTAATAGTTTATACAATTAAGACATGCTGCTTTTAAACACCTACCTATTGCCATATAGTAAAACAAAAAAGATTTTTACTTACTTTGGGGTCCCCTCCTCACCCTGGCGTTAGATCGTTGCCCCTAGTTTCGTCCGTGTAACTATGGGCGCACATGCACACTGCTCTCACTTCTCATTTTAATCGTGATTTATATTAAAAAAAAACCTTTTGATTTAAATCAGTGATTTAAATCATGATTAAAATCATGATTTAAATCGATCCGATTTAAATAGAAAAAAAACTTTTGATTTAAATCGTGATTTAAATCATGATTTAAATCGGCGTGATTTAAATCAATCCACCCTGATATGAAGTAGTACAGGGCTCAACCCCTACAGTAAATTCCTATACGACGGGGAGCTCATGTTCAACATGTATACAGTATCATACAGTTAGGGCCAGAAATATTTGGACAGTGACACAAGTTTTGTTATTTTAGCTGTTTACAAAAACATGTTCAGAAATACAATTATATATATAATATGGGCTGAAAGTGCACACTCCCAGCTGCAATATGAGAGTTTCCACATCCAAATCGGAGAAAGGGTTTAGGAATTATAGCTCTGTAATGCATAGCCTCCTCTTTTTCAAGGGACCAAAAGTAATTGGACAATGGACTCTAAGGGCTGCAATTAACTCTGAAGGCGTCTCCCTCGTTAACCTGTAATCAATGAAGTAGTTAAAAGGTCAGGGGTGGATTCCAGGTGTGTGGTTTTACATTTGGAAGCTGTTGCTGTGACCAGACAACATGCGGTCAAAGGAACTCTCAATTGAGGTGAAGCAGAACATCCTGAGGCTGAAAAAATCCATCAGAGAGATAGCAGACATGCTTGGAGTAGCAAAATCAACAGTTGGGTACATTCTGAGAAAAAAGGAATTGCCTGGTGAGCTTGGGAACTCTAAAAGGCCTGGGCGTCCACGGATGACAACAGTGGTGGATGATCGCCGCATACTTTATTTGGTGAAGAAGAACCCGTTCACAACATCAACTGAAGTCCAGAACACTCTCAGTGAAGTAGGTGTATCTGTCTCTAAGTCAACAGTAAAGAGAAGACTCCATGACAGTAAATACAAAGGGTTCACATCTAGATGCAAACCATTCATCAATTCCAAAAAATAGACAGGCCAGAGTTAAATTTGCTGAAAAACACCTCAAGAAGCCAGCTCAGTTCTGGAAAAGTATTCTATGGACAGATGAGACAAAGATCAACCTGTACCAGAATGATGGGAAGAAAAAAGTTTGGAGAAGAAAGGGAACGGCACATGATCCAAGGCACACCACATCCTCTGTAAAACATGGTGGAGGCAACGTGATGGCATGGGCATGCATGGCTTTCAATGGCACTGGGTCACTTGTGTTTATTGATGACATAACAGCAGACAAGAGTAGCCGGATGAATTCTGAAGTGTACTGGGATATACTTTCAGCCCAGATTCAGCCAAATGCTGCAAAGTTGATTGGACGGTGCTTCATAGTACAGATGGACAGTGACCCCAAGCATACAGCCAAAGCTACCCAGGAGTTCATGAGAGCAAAAAAGTGGAAGATTCTGCAATGGCCAAGTCAATCACCAGATCTTAACCCAATTGAGCATGCATTTCACTTGCTCAAATCCAGACTTAAGACGGAAAGACCCACAAACAAGCAAGACCTGAAGGCTGCGGCTGTAAAGGCCTGGCAAAGCATTAAGAAGGAGGAAACCCAGCGATTGGTGATGTCCATGGGTTCCAGACTTAAGGCAGTGATTGCCTCCAAAGGATTCGCAACAAAATATTGAAAATAAAAATATTTTGTTTGGGTTATGTTTATTTGTCCAATTACTTTTGACCTCCTAAAATGTGGAGTGTTTGTAAAGAAATGTGTACAATTCCTACATTTTCTATCAGATATTTTTGTTCAACCCTTCAAATTAAACGTTACAATCTGCACTTGAATCCTGTTGTAGAGGTTTCATTTCAAATCCAATGTGGTGGCATGCAGAGCCCAACTCGCGAAAATTGTGTCACTGTCCAAATATTTCTGGCCCTAACTGTATATAACAACATGTGGCTCAAAATAAGAACAATATATCTCATATCCTAGGATAGGTATATATAAAGTAGGAACAATATATATATGAGCCCAGAGAATAAACAGGGTTCCAGGGAGAAAGGAACCCAAAGTTCTATGAGCAATCTCAGATTAATAGAATAGCCCGCATCAGGTAATGCTTTTGTTAAGAGAGCCAGAGGCTCAGGGTAATACAATACCCAGGTGCAGGGTCTGGTGTGTGGGAAGCGGAGGAGAGCCCAACGCGTATCGCCACTCTAGTGGCTTCGTCAGGAGCGGTGTATGGGGAGAATGCAAGGGGTTATATACCCGTCTATCCCCTTAGTCTATGTGCCAGTGCGCCGCCATTGTCGGAACGTCATTTCCGGCGCATACACGGTCAGGCTTCAGCAATGGGTGGGCGGAGAGTGGGCGGGCCGGAGCATCATCAATTTCCACTGCCGTGATTGGCTGCGGTTGCTGTAATCACAGAGGTGGGCGTGTGCTGTCAGAGCATTGTCTCTACGCAGCAGTCCCACTCTGTGTAGTTACCTCAATGCGAGGGTAACTATAGATATGAAGGTCACCTGATAATGATGTCTATAGTTAAAGATCCCTCTGAGCATAGGGATCCCACTGTTAGGTGCTATTCTATTAATCTGAGATTGCTCATAGAACTTTGGGTTCCTTTCTCCCTGGGAACCCTGTTTATTCTCTGGGCTCATGTATATATTGCTCCTACTTTATATATACCTATCCTAGGATATGAGCTGAATATGAGTTGATATCAGTCTGAATTCCAATGCAATAGATGATATAGATTGTGACCTAGATGGTAAACATGAGAAGTTTAAAGACATGTGTATCCCTGAAAAACTAAAAGAATATGATATGGAGCTGGAAAAACGGTTGGATGCATGTGTTAAAAAGATCCGAGATGTTCATTTAGGAAAATTTAATAGAGATGTGAAAGATCATGCAGAAGGCAGAGTATATATATGGCGGAAACCAAAAGGTGCCAAAGAATGAGGATAGGCGACCATCACACTCTTCAGTGACTTCATTGAGCGACCAGTCGGACACTGATGGACAAACATCTGATGTGGCTCCTGAAATAAGTAATGATAGAAGATTGGGCCACAAAAGACCATTAAATGCCCCTCAACCTAATGGGAGGAAGAGAAAAAATAAATCCTGGTCCCCCAAGGATGATAATGGGAATAGTAACAAAAATAAGGTAATTAATTTGAGCTCCTATGATTTAAGTAGTTCTGATTTAACCTTACTATCTAAAGGTCTTACTTTTGTCCCTACGTCTGGCTTTGATACTTTTCAGGCGATAAAAGATCTTAATCTATTTGCTAGATCACGGTTTTTTAAAAGGCACTTTTTTAAAACTGATGAACACTCTGCTCTTCCTACAGAGGAAGAACAAATAACCTTAACACTCGATCTTTCTTCAGAACATAGGACTTCCGTAAGAGGTAAGATACCTATAACTATAAAACCACGCTCAAAGAGATTTCCACCGTTTTCATCCTGCTCCAATCTTGAGTTATTTGTACAGGTGGTGTCTAAAGACTTTGAATCTATCTCTCATTACCCTAAGGGCCACAATCTTACTTTCCATGAAAGAGAAAGGTTGTCCGAGTTAGGGAAACTCCCAGATGTGGTGCTGAAGCCGGCCGATAAGGGTGGTAACGTCGTCTGGCCTACATCGATGTATGAATCAGAGGCATATAAACAACTTCGTAACAAAGTATGTTACAAAAAATTAACTTTTAATCCTCTGTTGAAATACATCGATGAATATCTGTCCTATTGGAGGCTGCAGTTGACGGCGGCGTTATCACCCGTGACTTGGCTTCAGCACTACAGGTGGTAAGAGCCATTGGTATCTACGCTATATTTATTGCCGAAAATACATAAGGATTCGAGGGTCCCCCCAGGGAGACCTATTATCTCGGGCAATAATAACTTTCTCGAAAATATAAATAAGTGGATAGACCATATTTTACAGCCTTTGGTCATATCCCTCCCTTCTTTTGTTAGGAATACAGGCGACCTTTTGAAAAAGGTTGATGGTATATCTATGGATAAGGGTTCTATCATGGTGTGCACGGACGTTAAGTCGCTATATACTAACATAAGACATGCGGATGGGTTGCGGGCCACCTCTTTCTTCCTGAGGGACTCACATCTTCCAGTGGACTTTATTGAATTTGTTCTGACCATGTTAGAATTTGCCTTGACACACAATGTTTTCACTTTTAATGGGTCCTTCTACCTACAGCTCCAGGGAACTGCTATGGGGGTGTCTTTTGCGCCAGCTTATACTAATCTTTTCCTGGGGCTGTGGGAGAGGGACCTTCCCCTGGCAGATGGGGAGTCGTCGATGGACCGCGTCCCATTATGGGCGCGTTACATCGACGATATTCTCCTTATCTGGCAGGGATCTGTGGAAACATTGGAGGTGTTTATGTCGGGGCTTAACTCGAATGATCAGAACATTTTTTTTTACATATCAGTGGTCTGAAACTTCCATCAACTTTTTGGATGTGACGCTTTTCTTGGATGGGAGCGGCGTCCTACAGTCAACTCTTTACCGCAAACCTACGTCAACAAATACATTGCTACACTCAACGTCCGTGCACCCAAGATATATGGTTAATTCCGTACCAGTTGGACAGTTTCTTAGATTAAGGAGGATCTGTTCGAGGAAGGAGGACTTTGAGAAACAGTCATTGGTTTTAATGAATAGGTTTCTCGAGAGAGGATATAGCAAGAGGTTCATAAAACGAGCCTATAATAGAGCCCGTCATCAGGACCGAGATAGCCTTCTCTACAACTCCAATAGGGAAGTAAAAAATGATAAGGTTAGATTTGTGACCGAATACAACTCCTCCTTTTTGGAAGTGAGAAGGGCAATTGAAAAATCATGGTATATCCTCAAGGCCGATCCTATCCTGGATAAGATTGTACCTGATATATATATATATGCATATGTTGTGTGGAATTTGATACTTCCTATATTGAGAGATGTGATCTCTTGGTTGTAGATGAGGACTATCCTCGGCTTCTCCACTGTATTTGCGCATTGAGATATGGGGTATATACTATCTGTCTCTGTGCGACTTATAAGTTGTCCCTTAACCATTATATAACTAATCAGAGATAAAATATAAAATATATACTACTGCACTATGTTTTTGTTGGTCTGCGCAGGCTTATGTATATCTGAACGAGCGCTCTCCACGTCTCTGACGAGTGCTCATGGCGCTGTTGTCTCTATGGAGAGGTGGAAGCCTAGGACCACGTGACCTGGCCCCGCCTCCCCATGACACGACGCTATGACGCGCCGTCGTTCTGATTCGTGGAAGGCGCCAGTCGGCATGGAGCTACATAATGCTGGACGCTGATACGGCAGCGCTGATATTAAAAGCTCCCCTTCCTCTTCCCTTACCACGCCCCCTGACTAAGGTTTTTATACCGAAATGCGCATCGGCGCTCTGCTGGCTTTATCCAGATACTAAGGTAATGGAATTAGACCTTAAATCTTTATGTGCTTGCCTTGGCCTTTCTAATTAGAGTTTCCCCTGTGAGAGGTTCTGGTTGTTGTTAGGCTCTTGGCATCAATTATTATATACGTGACTTGCTGTGTTGCCCTGTATCCACCTCTTGTATATATATCTATAGCTTTGCTATTTGAGATTGTCCTTAGGGGGTAGATTGTATAACAGGTTCCTTTGCATACTATTTGTGCCCCATGTTTATCTACCTAATGCAAATGTTACTTTTGGCTATGCATAGGGAGTAATACTCTATGGAGGTAAAGATATATTTGCATGACCTATGACAACTATTAGGCCCCACCCTTGTATGCATCTCCCCTAAATGTATATCTAGTTTCTGCTGTTGTATATAGAGTGGAGAAAAGGTGTCAGTAATATATATGTTCCTTTTGGATATTTACTCTGCAAGTTTGGAATATTGAGTGTGATATATATGCACATGCACTTTTTTGGTCTCTTTTTCTGCTATTTGTAATACCTCTGGAATCAAATGCCTGTATATGTGGTTGGTTTTTATTGTATGCTACCTCCTTTTTTATACCGTAATCTAGCACATCTTTAATAAAGTATTGCACATTTAAGCATACCCTATAGTCGCTTCTTCTTCTGTTCTTTAGGAGAGAAAGGGAGCAGGGGGACTGAAGCCTACAGGAGAGGAGGGGAGCAGGGAGGCAGGAGAGGGACTGGCGCCTGGAGGAGAGAGGGGGAGCAGGAGGGGGTCTGGTGCCTGGGGGAGGGGGGGGGGGAGCAGGGAGGCGGGAGGAGGACTGCAGCCTGGAGCAGAGGGGGGAGCAGGGGGCAGGAAGAGGACTGGAGCCTGGGGGGGGGGGGGGGGGGAAACAGGAGTAGGACTGGAGCCTGGGGGAGCAGAAGGACGACTGGAGCCTGTAGCAGAGGGGGGGGGAAGCAGGAGGGCATGACGGTGACTGGAGACTGAAGCAGAGGGAGGGAGCAGAGGGTCTAGAATACCCGATGCGGTAGAATCGGGCTACCATCTAGTTACTGATAATGAGCATATATCTGCCTAACACACAGCGTATTGGGGACACCATGTGGAAAGTTTAGGAATGGTAATCACCAGAATTTTCTAATGAAGTATATTAGAAAGTTTAGTAAAATCACTTGCTCTATGTTATTATTAACAAAAAAATGTGAACGGCTGTTATACGTTCATGTTATACCAGTATTCATATTTATTTAGATTGACACAAGGATATATTTGATGATCATAAAAGGTATTGTACCTATTTGTCTCACAAATCAGCAATGAAATACATGTATGGACCATTTTTGCCCCATTGTGAATACCTATCTGATCATTATTTATTGTTATTGACCAAGAATACCTGTATGTCCATGTATATTTCAACTAGGCTGCCTATTTACAATACACTACATTATCATCACTATACTATTATATAGATCTTTTTATTCTCTCACTTCTTTAACCCCTTCATGCTTTAGCAATTTTCTGTTTTTCATTTTTCCCTCCCCTTCTTCCAAGAGCCGTAACTTTTTTATCTTTTCGTTAATATAGACATAGGAGGGCTTGTTTTTTGCGGGAGAAGTTCTACTTTCAGATTAAATTATTTATTTTACCATATAGTGGGCAGGAAAATGGGGAAAAAATTACAAGTGAGGTGAAATTGCAAAAAAGTGCACTTACACATGTTTTTTTTTTATTCACCATTTTCACTGTAGGGTAATTTCATATCAAGTGATCCAAAAATAAAAATAAAATATTCACCTGACTTCAGATTTTTTTTTTATTTTTTTCTATATGAAGTACAACTTTAGTAAATTACAAAAAAAAGGTTTCAATTTTTTTTTACAGATTTTTAAAGTTTTAAAAAAGTATGAATTTTGGCCTGGTATGACTTTACATTTTCTATCATATCTCGGGCTAGAAATAAGATAGAGAAACAAAATAAACACCGTTCTACTGAGAACTGTACATGCTTTCACCAGATATGTCATAAGAGTATCTTTGTTAATATTTTACCCATGCGATCACAAAATTTTAAAACGCATTTCCGAAAAATCGGCATAATTTAAATATTTCAAAGACTGCGCATGTGTCTGCCGTGCTCTTAGCCACATCTGTACCAAATTTCAAGTTGGGATCGCGATGGGATCAGATTTTAAAATATTTTACTATTAATAGCATCAATGGGTCATTCCATATCAAGTGATCTAAATATGAATATTTTTTTTACCTTACGTCTTTAGATTTAAAAAAAAAAAAAAAATTCTATTTGAAGCACCGTATATACTCGTGTATAAGCCGACCCCCCTACTTTTGCCCCCAAAACCTGGGAAAACCTATTGACTCGTGTATAAGCCGAGTGTGGACCCCAGCACAGGTATACTGTCCCCCCAGTGGTATACAGCAGCCTCCCCAGTGGTAGTATACAGCAGCCTCCCCCTGTGGTAGTATACAGCAGCCTCCCCCTGTGGTAGTATACAGCAGCCTCCCCCTGTGGTAGTATACAGCAGCCTCCCCCTGTGGTAGTATACAGCAGCCTCCCCCTGTGGTAGTATACAGCAGCCTCCCCCTGTGGTAGTATACAGCAGCCTCCCCCTGTGGTAGTATACAGCAGCCTCCCCCTGTGGTAGTATACAGCAGCCTCCCCCTGTGGTAGTATACAGCAGCCTCCCCCTGTGGTAGTATACACAGCCCCCCCCCCCCCCGTTGCTGCCGCACACCTGTAAAAAGAAGATCTTTCATACTTATCCTCCTGCTGTCACCGCGCGCATCCTCCGCTCTCCTTCTTGCACCCGGCGTCCATCCATATGACTGCGCACAAATAATGACGTCATTATTTGTGCGCGGTCACGTGGATGGACGGCGGG
This sequence comes from Allobates femoralis, assembly GCA_033576535.1. Taxonomy (NCBI): domain Eukaryota; kingdom Metazoa; phylum Chordata; class Amphibia; order Anura; family Aromobatidae; genus Allobates; species Allobates femoralis. The sequence continues at coordinate 436,756,870 of JARQOC010000001.1, forward strand.
TGCAAGAAGGAGAGCGGAGGATGCACGCGGTGACAGCAGGAGGATAAGTATGAAAGATCTTCTTTTTACAGGTGTGCGGCAACAACGGGGGGGGGGGGGCTGTGTATACCCACAGGGGGGGGCACTGCTGTATACTACCCCAGGGGGGCGGAGGAGCGCTGACAGCAATGTAATATGCACCGCTCCCCTGCCGCTGATGGACAGGGGGATGCAGTGCATATTGCATTGCACTAATGAGCAGGAGCACGTGACTGCCCGCTCATTGTACAGCCTCCCCCACCTCCTCCAGCCCCCGGACACCGGCCCCCACACACTCAGCCGTCACTGACTCGTGTATAAGCCGAGGGGGGCACTTTTCAGCACAATTTTTGTGCTGAAAAACTCGGCTTATACACGGGTATATACGGTACTACTTTAGTTAATTACAATTTAAAAATTTTGAATTTTTTTCTTAAATCAGTTAATTTTTTACAGATATTTAAACTTTTAAAAAAGTGTGAATTTTGGCCTAGTATGGCTTTACATTTTTTTTTATCTCGGGCTAGAAATAAGATAATGAAGTGGGAGAGGCATCATTTTACTCAGAACGGTAACAGCTTTCATTTGATATGTCACAAGACTATGGTTTTTTATATTTTGTTTGGGAAAAATCTAACTCAAAATTTTGATGCACAATTGTGAAATAAATGTTACTTTGAAAATTGTGAAAAAATGCCTGTGTGTTACTTGTGTTCTTTGTTATATTTGTGCAGAGATTCAACTTGGGACCTGTCAAATATATATATATTTTATTTTATGGCTGTATGAGTTATTACAACTTATTGAATAAAACATTTATATGCAACAAAAAAGAAACACAAAACACAAATCCCGCAAGTGCCAGGATAAATATATCTTAATTATGAGAACACAACGCTCAGCATTTTCAACCTGAATGCATTGAACAAACCAAAACAAAAAAGGTGATCATATCCTCAAGTTTGATTAAATAAGATTAAAAGAACCAAAAATGTTAACCCCTATTTATACATGTAAATTTGTTTTCACTAAACATGTGATTTATGAAGTGTTTAATAAGAATAGTACAGTAGTTAAATTATCGTTCTATAAAATATGAACTAATCAAACAATTAATAGTACGTTTTTAAAGTGTTTTTTTATCATCAATTTGTCCCTTCTAGTGGGTGAAATGTAATCTTGTCCATAAGCGCTTACTAGCAATGGCCATTTCTTTTTGTGTTAAACAGTATGTTTGGCCTGTCTCTGTGTTCGGCTCCACCTGAGTTATTATCTGACTCTTGTGCACTTTTAAAATGTCTGGTTTTCTTGGATACACAAAAGATGGCGCTGGACCAGAAGAATGCAATAAAGTCACTTCTACTTCTTCATTTTCACAATCTTAGGAGAGTACAGTAGCCAGCCACCAGCGCCAATCATAGTCACAGTAACATAGCCAGTTATGTCATCCATTGCCAATCTTGTGCCGCCTTCTACCACCTTATGGACTTCACTGTCTTTGCTGAATGAAAAAAATCCTTGTTTTTAATTCTGTTTCACTACATGGAATGAAAGTGTGGGATTGTCGAGTCCCTTTGATGGGTTCTGCTTCCTGTAACCGATGCTTTAACAAACTCTCCTCCTCTTCGTAGTCCTGGTTTGTACAATACATGAACTGGATGTTATGGAGTGAGAAAAATATTCTTACTCCATTTGAAAAGTTGCATGTGTGTAAAGATTTGGTCTGAATATGGCCTCTGGAGGCTAGCACGAGCTACAAGGCGTTTCACGGTGCCTCCTAAACCATCACATACACCTTTGCCATGAGCAGTGGCAAAAAAAGTGCCATTCAGCTTCCACTCCAAAATCTTTCTTGTGATGACATACATTTATAACATTTTTCCTGTTTTATACTGTGCAGAAGAGCCATCCGAGAAGTAGTAGACCTTGCTCAAACTTGGTAGGATATCTGTTTTTATCACTTAAATCAATTGTTTTTGGAACAAATGAACAGCTATTGAATCATGAAGTAAGCACTCACATATCATAACTACACTTTTGTACTTTATTTCTCCATTCTCATTGAAATAGAGTGCAAAAGGGTGCACAGTTGCTTGTTCATTGTTCCAGTGAAATGACTGTGCTTCATCCTGAAAAACAAAGGAATAGTTCTCTGAAAAGTCTAAGCTTATTACTGCCTCGTTCTGTTTGATGCTTTCTTTGAGGTGATTGTAGTAGTCAGACTGTTGGTGAGCTATAAATGAATGCTTCTTAAGGACTAAGGCTGCCTTCAGACTTGCAGATGCCTCCGCAGAGTTTTGCAGAGGCATCTGCAAGTATCTGCATGCAGACCGCGGCCCCTATGTTTATAATGGAGCGCACGGCGGTCTGCAGATGCTTGCAGACCGCCGTGCGCTCTCATTGCCCGCCATTAGTGATCTGTGCGCAGGCGGATGCCTGCGTACAGATCACACACTCTCGTCCGCACCAGGGACGCGAGATGTTGCGTCCCTGGTGAGGGCGAGAGTGTGTGATTTGTGCGCAGGCATCCGCCTGCGCACAGATCACTAATGGCGGGCAATGAGAGCGCACGGCGGTCTGCAAGCATCTGCAGACCGCCGTGCGCTCCATTATAAACATAGGGGCCGCGGTCTGCATGCAGATACTTGCAGATGCCTCTGCAAAACGCTGCGGAGGCATCTGCAAGTCTGAAGGCAGCCTATCAGCTGTTCATAAAAACATTCTGGAAAATCTTCTGCACTTTTAAAAACAATGTCAAAAGTACATCTGTCAACAGATGTCCACTGTTTGTAAGTTATATTATCTACCATAGTCTATTCAAAATAATGTAGTATTTTTTGTTTGAGAACCAATACTGAAGGGAATTTTTTTGCAACTATTGAGGTAACAACTCCAACTCTTTTCTGGACACACTATTTGAGACAGACATACTTTGTAATCGCCAAGGTTGGACTCGCCAATCTGAATATCTTTCAGCTTACCCCCTTCAATCATGAGCTTAGTGTTCTGATGTATTGTACATACGCATACTGAGTGTGTACCACTACCACCAGCCAGGGCACAATTCATTGGTTGCAGTTCAGCAAATTTTGAAAATCCTATTTTGGGAGAAGTGGAATTTATTTCTCTAAAAAGTTCATAGTTTTCTTTCAAATTGGTAAGAACCAGCCTCTTCTGAACATGAGTTTTCTTAACGTTCACTTTCATAGACACACAATCTTTCTTGCCAGGCATAATTCGGCTCACTTCATCACTATTGTAAAAATCTTTCACTTTACCCACTATAGCTTCCAATGTTTTGCCTGGTTTAGGATCAGGAGAAGACATGACACCTTAATGTTCAACTAGAGATTTGGCTTTTCTAGCCATTCTATTGTTAACGTTAAATTCATATTCTATTCTTTTGCATATCCAACTCTTCAGTAATGTAGTTCGTATCATAAACTGTTCACTTCTGCTATGGGTGGATTTAAATTTATCTTTAAGCTGCAGAATGATATCTGAATCTGTTGTTTCACCTACCAGCTCAAGGGTCATTTTTTTGTACATTTTTCTAATTATTTTTTGGCAATAACCTGGATGATGGATTTTTTTTCTTGCAATGGGTGATTCTTCGATGTTAGAAACTGATTTATTCAAATCCTCTATTGTGAAAATCAGGATTTATATAATCCTCTGTGTTGGAAGTTACAGGTTCTTCAGATTTTTCAGCCTGCAGAGTAGTTTTTTCCGTTTGCAAGTTGCTTTCTACAACTCACACAAATTTTCATGCCTGCATTGATTGATGGATTCATATGAAACATCCAATCTTGTACTGGCCTAAGATTTTTTATTGTTGTGTGTCCAGTTTTTTCAAAAGGATTGCAACAGCGTCTATGATAAAAATTGTTCCTTGAGAAGTAGCAGCCATTGCTGTGTGAGAAAAATACAGTTAATATTAAGTAAGGAAGATGGGTACTAAAAATAAAGATTTACAGTACACTTTAGATAGAACTGTATTACTATAAAGTGAGTTTTAGGGCTAGCACACTCGCAGCTTTTTCTGTCTGGGGATAAACGCTGCAGATTTGGCAGCTTTTTTCTACCAAGTTTTTACCACATCTGCATTAGTTTTTTTAATCGCTAGTGAAAACGATGGCAGCTTTTTTATATAAATAGTGATAAATGCTGCGTTTATTGCAGCGATTAAAAGTAGTTCAAGCAGTGATTTACTCACTGAGTGTTTCAAAAACACTGCATGTGTTTTGCCCCATAGAGATCAATGGGGGCTGTTTTTCTGAACGATGATCACTAAAAATAGCACTGTGTGTTTATTAGCCCTTAATAAGAAAAGCATTAAACTATGAATATAAATTTACTCAATCTTTAACTACACTCACCCATATTTTAGTATACAGAGTCCCTAGATGCCTTGTTTGTTCAGGAGTGAAGATGTCCAGACATGTCAGGACAATAAAGGTCTGAAGCTCTGTCTTACTTCCTAACAGTGGGCAGATACTTAAGATGATTGACAGAGCTGCTGGCCTGTCATCTGCTCTGCATTCACTGTCTACCCCTGTTCATTCTCAGGTTGAGCTCTAACAAAGCTTTCGCCTATATGTCCCTCTCCTGCTTCTACGCTGTAACATATCAAAATAACACAGTAATGTCTAAAAATCATGGATTATTTGGTGAATATAGACCACACACTTTTAGACCACAGGCTGAACAGATCTGAATTCAAGATTTTTGAATTGACACTATAATAGTTAAATATTTTAAAATATGATCCCATCGCGATCCCAACTTGAAATTTGGTACAGATGTGGCTAACAGCACAGCAGACACATGGGTAGTTTTGGAAAATATAAATTATGCCGATTTTTTGGATATGCGTCTTAAAATTTTGCTTTTGCGTTCGCATGGGTAAAAAATGAACAAAGATACTCTTGTGACATATCGGGTGAAAGCCTGGACAGTTCTGAGTAGAATGGTGTTTATTTTGTTCCTCTATCTTATTTCTAGCCTGAGATATGATAGAAAATGTAAAGTCATACCAGGCCAAAATTTGCGCTTTTTTAAAACGTTAAAAATCTGTAAAAAATGAACTGGTAAAGAAAAAAATTCAAAACTTTTTATTTGTAATTAACTAAAGTTGTACTTCATATAGAAAAAAAAAATTTAAAAAAATCTAAAGACATCAGGTAAAAAAAAATATTCATATTTAGATCACTTGATATGGAATGACCCATTGACGCTATTAATATTAAAATATTTTAAAATATGATCCCATCGCGATCCCAACTTGAAATTTGGTACAGATGTGGCTAAGGGTGGAGGCACACTATCATGCATCAAAAACGCCGCATTTTTAATGCATGACAGTGATGTGAGTGCTGTGCGTGTTTGTGGGTGTGTATGTTGCGAGTATGGTGCGTATGGTGAGTGTAACTGGTTGTATGTATGTTAGTGTGCTGTGATAGTGAGGTGTGAGTGCGTGTTTGTGATGCTGTCCATGGTCCTGAGGGACCGCGGGCAGCATTTGTCAGGAAATTAAAGCTCTGCGGCTGTCAAAGCCACAGAGTTTAAATTTCCCGCTTTGCCGGTACAGTAATAAATCATCTTGCACCGCTGTGTCAGCGGTGCCAGATGATTACTAAGAACCCAGCTGATGGGCAATTTTGTATATTTTGAGGGCTTAAATTGCATATGCAGCATCTGTGCGGCATATGAGCACAGATGCTGCATATGCAGTTTAACCCCCTAAATTAAACAGAGGTGCCCAGCAGCTGGGTTAATCATAATCATCTTGCACTGCTGACACAGCGGTGCAAGATGATTTATTACTGTACCAGGAAATCGGCAACTAGAATTTAACAGCACAGGGTGCGAGTATCGCACTGTGTGCTGTGTGGGTGCGAGTTTGACTCGCACCCATATACTTTTAATGGCCCCTCGCGTGAGGGAATCACGTGCAATCGCAGCATGCTGCGATTGCACTCGCATTGCCCTCGCAAAGCGAGCGTAATGCGTGAAACTCGCATTGGTGTGACCTGTATCATTTAAAGATACAGGTCCGAGTGCAATGTGATTTTTTCACGCATTACACTCGCGCGAGTTTTGTGTCAGTGTGCCTCCTGCATAAGAGCACAGCAGACGTGCAGTTTTTGAAATATTTAAATTATGATGATTTTTCAGAAATGCGTGTTAAAATTTAGCGTTTGCATTTGCATGGGTAAAACATTAACAAAGATCCTCTTGTGACATATCTAGTGAAAGCCTGTACAGTTCCGAGTAGAATGGTGTTTATTTTTTCTCTCTATCTTATTTCTAGCCTGAGTTATGAGGAGAAATGTAAAGGCAGGCAACACCCAAATTCACACTTTTTTGGAACTTTGAAAATCATTTTAAAAAAAAATTCTCTTCACATTTTGCATTGTCTGACATGCTATTATCAAATAAAATCTCAAAAGAATTAAAAATATAAGGGTAATAATCATTGGTTCACTTAACATGGAATGGCCCGATATGGTATGATGCCTCGGGTCAGTACGGGCTGTGAGGTAGCACCCGGGGAACCCGCTTGCATAACGACAAAACACACGTGTTTATAATTGAACCCGTGTCTACCCGTCTACCCGTTTATTTTTCACATATCAACACATAACCCGGGTAGCATGTTTGACAAGTTGCACATGATTATAAACACTTAACATAAATACACCATACATTTACATATAACATTACTTAACACTTATTGCACATAACGTCTTATTGTAACCCGGGACCTGTAACCATCTCCCTGTCCCCCCATTGGAGCTCTACTAACAGCTCCCGTGGTGGCTACGGTCTCCGGCCTATATACACTTTACACATATATATTTATATAGGGTAAACTGATAAATGTATCAACAGACCCTCCGGGTTCAGAACAGGGATTGAGCAACCTGAGTACCGGGTATGTCATGTAACCCCAAGGGGCTCCTTCCTGGACGCATCTCAACCTACGTCCCGGTCAGCGTCCACCTGGTTCAACTATGGTGTCCCCACTCTAGGAGCCCTTTTTTACCCCTGCTTCTGACCCTCGCCACATACGCTTCAACGGGCCCTGTGGGTCCCAATGGCGGTACCTGCCGCCTGGGTTTAGTCACCCAGCCTGATGACTCCATATATATCCCGTAGTCAGGATTCCTGCCTGACCGGGACCTTACATACCACATGTGATCCATCATACAATATTCATGGATCCCATGCATCCTTACATCCACTCACAACCCAACATAATACATCCATGGACTGTGGCTCCTCCATGACCATAACAGGGACCTGGTCAACCGTAAAATCCGGGCTAACCACGCGTCACCATGGCCTACTCACCCAGGTACAGGCCACCAGTCGCCACCAAACCTCCATCTCATGGCAGGTCTCCAGGTCGACGACTGTATCCTGCGTCTGAGTAGCACCCTATCGGATCAGCCATGGTTACCCTTCTAGGAGCCTTCGTGACCTCTGTCTCTGGCCACAGGCACACACACACCATTAGAGGTCGTGGTTGAGGGACAGGCAGATGGCATGCTGAAGCCGGCCTGGGCGCGTCATAGACCCAGCGACCGGAAGTGACGCGGGGCCTGCAGCACGTGACCCGCTCATTGCGAGGACGCGATGGGCGGGTAATTTGAATCCTGGGAAGAAGATGGACAGCACCGAGGAGACCCGCCTCGCTGACAAAGAGCCTGGAGGAACGCCCATCCAACAAGGATTTGGTAAGTATAAAAAGTGATTTAATGTGCCTGTAGTTAGTTAGATTTAGTCAGTCAGGGATGGTTAGAATAGTCATTTAGGGCTCCAGGGACAGATAGAGGTTAGATACTGATTTTTTGATGGTTGGTTCCCTTTAAAACTGGAAAGGGATACAAAGAGATATCCAAGGAATAGATAATGCCAGTCAGCAGTGTACAAACTGTGATTAACAAAAAGAAAATCAGGGTCTCAGTAAAAACCAAACCACAATCAGGTAGACCAACAAGAATTTCTGCCACAACTGCCAGGAAAATTGTTCTGGATGCAAAGAAAAACCCACAAATAACATCAGCTGAAAATACAGGACTCACTGAAAACTAGCGGTGTGCCTGTTTCAAGATGCAAAATAAGGTGGCACTTGAAGAAAAATGGGCTGCTGAGTCAAGTTGCCAGAGGAAAGACAAAACTACACAAATGCCACAAAGTATCTTGCCTACAATACGCCAAATAGCACAGAGACAAGCCTCCAAACTTCTGGAACAAGGTAATTTGGAGTGAGGAGACCAAAATCAAACTTTTTGGTCACAACCATAAACGTTACATTTGGAGAGGTGTCAACAAGGCTTATGATGAAAGGAACAACATTCCTACTGTAAAGCATGAAGGTGGATCGCTAATGATGTGGGGATGTGTGAGCTACAAAGGCACAAAAAAATATGGTCAAAGTTGAAACAAAGATGAACGCAGCACATTGTCAGCAAATACTGGAGATAAATTTGCACTCATCAGCCCGGAAGCTGCGCATGGGACGTACTTGGACGTTCCAACATGACAACGATCCAAAACACAAGGCAAAGTTGACCTGTCATTGGCTACAGCAGAACAAAAGGTAGGCTTTTTGCGCAGCTGTACCTTTTGAGAAAATAAAGAACCTCATCCACAACTACCATAAGAGACGTCAAGCTGTCATTGATGTTAGAGGGGGCAACACACGGTAATAAGAACTAGGGTATGTGTACTTATGATCAGCCCCCCCAACCCCCCCAACCCCCGGAGAAAGCTGTCACCGCGCAGCCCCTCCCCCAGGTGAACGCTGTCAGTGTGCAGCTCCCCCCAGAGAACGCTGTCACTGCACAGCCCCCATTTAGAATGATGACCCTGTTAACCACCATTACACCAAATTATGTCAACCACATACATTCCCCATAACAAGCAATTAAAAAATAAAAGTTAAAAACATACTCACCTTACCTTCCCACGCAGTTCTATTCTGCACTAAGTAATCTGTGGTACAGCTGGCACTATGTAATGTGTTCATTGTGCCTGCTGCGCTGCTGCGTGCAGACACACACAAGCTCAATGATGGAAGACAGAGCTGATGGTTTCTAGGTCCATTGTTGTATTACTCAGTATTTCATCTCGCAGTAACAGATACAGCTGAATGTGAGACCCTGGGAAAGGGGTGGCCGTGTGGTGCAGGACACCACTACATAAACCCCATTAGCTTTCCCAGTTCACACAGGAACAGCCAAATAAGATCACACTTTGCCCAGGTCTGACTGATATGTTTCACAAAGGCTGAACATGGACAATGAATAGGGCTGTAGTTTTGCATCATTATGGTAAAACGGTAAACAACAGAGCTGTACATACGGTAGGACTAGGGCACACAGTGACAGTTACAGATGCTAGAGGACCACTTGGAACTGCAATGGGTCTACCTGCTGGTGTTTAGGTTTTTAATCGAACAAGTCCTGCCAACAGAGCATGCAGCCAAGGTGTGACCGTATATGACCCAATCCTACATATATACGGAAAGTCTGAAACAATGGTTCCAACCATGATGTGCGCCGGTAAAGTGTGGGTGGTATCTTACACTCACACATCGGAAGAAATGCCACAGGTACATGTTTAAGGTAAGAAGAAGGTGTCATATAGGGGTCAGCACGAAGCGGACAGGAGTGTCACGACAATTCTATGCGCCCCTTGGAATTTCATGGTAACAGGCACACTTTTCCTACATGGCCCTGAAATGTTGCACAAGTTCTACAGAGCGTTGGACTGTGTCTGTCCGTATACACCCCGGAATGCGACTGTCCGTATACACCCCGGAATGCAGACTTTGGATCACTGTCGTATACACCCCGGAATGCGACTGTCCGTATACACCCCGGAATGCGACTGTCCGTATACACCCCGGAATGCGACTGTCCGTATACACCCCGGAATGCGACTGTCCGTATACACCCCGGAATGCGACTGTCCGTATACACCCCGGAATGCGACTGTCCGTATACACCCCCGAATGCGACTGTCCGTATACACCCCCGAATGCGACTGTCCATATACACCCCGATGCGACGGAATGGACTGTCCATATACACCCCGAATGCGACTGGAATGTGACTGTCCATATACACCCCGGAATGACTGAATGTGACTGTCCATATACACCCCGGATATGGTGGACTGTCCATATACACCCCGGAATGCGACTGGAATGTGACTGTCCATATACACCCCGGAATGCGACTGGAATGTGACTGTCCATATACACCCCGGAATGCGACTGGAATGTGACTGTCCATATACACCCCGGAATGCGACTGGAATGTGACTGTCCATACACACCCCGGAATGCGACTGGAATGTGACTGTCCATACACACCCCGGAATCGATGTGACTGTCCATACACACCCCGGAATGTGACTGTCCATACACACCCCGGAATGTGACTGTCCATACACACCCCGGAATGTGACTGTCCATACACACCCCGGAATGTGACTGTCCATACACACCCCGGAATGTGACTGTCCATACACACCCCGGAATGTGACTGTCCATACACACCCCGGAATGTGACTGTCCATACACACCCCGGAATGTGACTGTCCATACACACCCCGGAATGTGACTGTCCATACACACCCCGGAATGTGACTGTCCATACACACCCCGGAATGTGACTGTCCATACACACCCCGGAATGTGACTGTCCATACACACCCCGGAATGTGACTGTCCATACACACCCCGGAATGTGACTGTCCATACACACCCCGGAATGTGACTGTCCATACACACCCCGGAATGTGACTGTCCATACACACCCCGGAATGTGACTGTCCATACACACCCCGGAATGTGACTGTCCATACACACCCCGGAATGTGACTGTCCATACACACCCCGGAATGTGACTGTCCATACACACCCCGGAATGTGACTGTCCATACACACCCCGGAATGTGACTGTCCATACACACCCCGGAATGTGACTGTCCATACACACCCCGGAATGTGACTGTCCATACACACCGCCCACACACCCGGAATGTGACTGTCCATACACACCCCGGAATGTGACTGTCCATACACACCCCGAAATGTGACTGTCCATATACACCCCGGAATGTGACTGTCCATATACACCCCTGAATGACTGTCCATATACACCCTGGAATGTGACTGTCCATATACACCCTGGAATATCTGTCCATATACACCCTGGAATATCTGTCCATATACACCCCGGAATGTGCCGACATTGTTACACAGGCTGGGAATCACTCTGCCTCCATGATCCCTCCGCACACACCGGTCCTCCGCCCAGGCCCCGCCTCCATACCGTACGTTTCAGACATCGCAGTCTGCGACATGTTGCCTCAGCAGTCAGATCCTGTGGCGGCCCCTCAATGCTGTGTCCGCAGGGTGAACGCCTGATTGGCCAGGCCGGGAAATGTCAGGGGAGAACAGTGTCATGAACCTGCGCCGTTCCCTAACACCGGCCTTTGCATTAATCCGCCTATTTTCCAGTTGACAGGACCGCGCATGCGCAAATAATTACCTCTCTCACGTCCGGCCCAAAGCTTGGACACACCAAAACAATGCGCACGTGTTACCGCCCGGCGTCACGTGGTTTGGCGTGGTTGCGTAATCTCTTTTCCCCGCCAATCTGAACCATGATTGTGTTGTCAGCTGAGGTCAGGTGACAAAGGTAGTCAGCGAGTCCTGGAGATGGCAAATCACTGTACAGTTACAGTAAATACATGTAGGCACATCACTGTACAGTTACAGTACATACATGTAGGCACATCACTGTACAGTACATACATGTAAGCAGTAGGCACATCACTATACAGTACATACATGTAGGCACATCACTGTACAGTACATACATGTAGGACATCACTATACAGTACATCTACATGTAGGCACATCACTGTACAGTACATACATGTAGGCACATCACTGTACAGTACATACATGTAAGCAGTAGGCACATCACTATACAGTTACAGTAATACATGTGGGCACATCACTTACAGTTACAGTACATACATGTAGGCACATCACTGTACAGTACATACATGTAGGCACATCACTGTACAGTACATACATGTAGGCACATCACTGTACAGTACATACATGTAGGCACATCACTGTACAGTACATCTACATGTAGGCACATCACTGTACAGTACATACATGTAGGCAACATTACTGTACAGTACATACATGTAGGCACATCACTATACAGCACATCTACATGTAGGCACATCACTGTACAGTACACTACATGTAGGCACATCACTGTACAGTACATACATGTAGGCACATCACTGTACAGTTACAGTACATACATGTGGGCACATCACTGTACAGTACACTACATGTAGGCACATCACTGTACAGTACATTACATGTAGGCACATCACTGTACAGTTACATACATGTAGGCACATCACTGTACAGTATATACATGTAGGCACATCACTATACAGCACATCTACATGTAGGCACATCACTGTACAGTAATCTACATGTAGGCACATCACTGTACAGTACATACATGTAGGCACATCACTTGTACAGTTTACAGTACATACATGTAGGCACATCACTGTACAGTACATTACATGTAGGCACATCACTATTACAGTTACATCTATACATGTAGGCACATCACTGTACAGTACAGCTACATGTAGGCACATCACTGTACAGTACATACATGTAGGCACATCACTGTACAGTACATCTACATGTAGGCACATCACTGTACAGTACATCTACATGTAGGCACATCGCTATACAGTACATCTACATGTAGGCACATCACTGTACAGTACATCTACATGTAGGCACATCACTATACAGTACATACATGTAGGCACATCACTGTACAGTACATCTACATGTAGGCACATCACTGTACAGTACATCTACATGTAGGCACATCACTGTACAGTACATTACATGTAGGCACATCACTGTACAGCACATCTACATGTAGGCACATCACTGTACAGTACATCTACATGTAGGCACATCACTGTACAGCACATCTACATGTAGGCACATCACTGTACAGTACATCTACATGTAGGCACATCACTGTACAGCACATCTACATGTAGGCACATCACTGTACAGCACATCTACATGTAGGCACAATCACTGTACAAGTACATACATGTAGACACATACACTCACTGTACAGTTACAGTACATACATGTAGGCACATCACTGTACAGTACATCTACATGTAGGCACATCACAGTACAGTACATCTACATGTAGGCACATCACTGTACAGTACATCTACATGTAGGCACATCACTGTACAGTACATCTACATGTAGGCACATCACTATACAGCACATCTACATGTAGGTACATCACTGTACAGTACATCTACATGTAGGCACATTACTGTACAGTACATCTACATGTAGGCACATCACTATACAGTACATCTACATGTAGGCACATTACTATACAGTACATACATGTAGGCACATCACTATACAGTACATCTACATGTAGGCACATCACTATACAGTACATCTACATGTAGGCACATCACTATACAGTACATCTACATGTAGGCACATTACTGTACAGTACATCTACATGTAGGCACATCACTATACAGTACATCTACATGTAGGCACATCACAATACAGTACATCTACATGTAGGCACATCACTATACAGTACATCTACATGTAGGCACATCACTGTACAGTACATCTACATGTAGGCACATCACTATACAGTACATCTACGTGTAGGTACATCACTGTACAGTACATCTACATGTAGGCACATCGCTGTACAGTACATCTACATGTAGGCACATCACTGTACAGTACATCTACATGTAGGCACATCACTGTACAGTACATCTACATGTAGGCACATCACTGTACAGTACATACATGTAGGCACATCACTGTACAGTACATCTACATGTAGGCACATCACTGTACAGTACATACATGTAGGCACATCACTGTACAGTACATCTAAATGTAGGCACATCACTGTACAGTACATCTACATGTAGGCACATCACTGTACAGTACATACATGTAGGCACATCACTGTACAGTACATCTACATGAAGGCACATCACTGTACAGTACATCTACATGTAGGCACATCACTGTACAGTACATACATGTAGGCACATCACTGTACAGTACATCTACATGTAGGCACATCACTATACAGTACATCTACGTGTAGGTACATCACTGTACAGTACATCTAGGTACATTTAGACAGATCACTGTACAGTCACATGATGACTATTCAGACTGCTTTGTGTGGGAGGAATTGAGTGCAGAAGTGCAGTTTTTCCAAAGAGTGCAGTGCTACTCTGGAAGGTTCGATGGGGTGGAAGCAAAGCTGGGGTTGAGGCGGAGCCTCAAGGGGGCCCCAAAATGTTGTCATTTAGAGGCCCCAAAATTCCCAGTGGCAGCCCTGGCCGCTTGGACTGAATGTTAAACAGGACATTAGATATCACTGTAACCGATAGATTAATACGGGTTCTGAAATTGATTTGTATTTTTCCGATTTGATTTAATATTTTTCTGTATGTAAAAAGTTTTTTGTTGCATATAGCCAGGTCGGTATCTGATTGGCTACATCAGTTGGCTTGTAAATTGACAGGATATGACATAAAACGCCAATCCCACGTGGTGGATATTACACAATGACTAAGTACATATAGTCCGAAACATGTCAACATTTTTGCTGTTTCTACCTGGGATTACATGTAACCCATTTTTGTCTGCTATATTTATGATGGTTTGTGATTTTCAAAAGATTCAAGTAAATATGAAGATTTTAAGAAGTTTGGATGCTGGAATATTTTTCTCTTTTTCCACTTCCGATTGCTGACCGCACTTTCAGGATTCCATGCAATTCTCTTCTTCCCTGGGAGAGTTAACCTTTTTCTTCTATATATACCATGTATATCAGGAGGAGGACCATGTATACCAGTGTCAGGACGAGCAGCCCTCTGGCGTCCCCTTACCATCTGAACAATCCGATTGACCAAGGGTAAGGAAATGAGCGTGGCTGCTCTGCTGTTATGCAGAATTAAGGTGCTTGTCATGATGAGATGTATATACATCATCAGTTCCAGCTAGTAATATATATACATAATATATATATATATATATACAGTACAGACCAAAAGCTTGGTCACACCTTCTCATTTAAAGAGTTTTCTGTATTTTCATGACTATGAAAATTGTAGATTCACACTGAAGGCATCAAAACTATGAATTAACACGTGGAATTATTTACTTAACAAAAAAGTGTGAAATAAATGAAAATATATAGAATAAGCACAGATTTCCACTGGTCTAATGTCCATTCCTTGTATTCTTTAGCCCAAACAAGTCTCTTCTGCTTGTTGCCTGTCCTTAGCAGTGGTTTCCTAGCAGCTATTTTTCCATTAAGGTCTGCTGCACAAAGTCTCCTCTTAACAGTTGTTGTAGACATGAGCCTGCTGCTAGAACTCTGTGTGGCATTGACCTGGTCTCTAATCTGAGTTGCTGTTTACCTGCGATTTCTGAGGCTGGTGACTCGGATGAACTTATCCTCCACAGCAGAGGTGATTCTTGGTCTTCCTTTCCTGGGGCGGTCCTCATGTGAGCCAGTTTCTTTGTAGTGCTTGATGTTTTTTTCAACTGCACTTGGGGACACTTTCAAAGTTTTCCCAATTTTTCGGACTGACTGACCTTCATTTCTTAAAGTAATGATGGCCACTCATTTTTCTTTACTTAGGACTTGTATTATGGCAAGAAAAAAGCAGCTAAGTCTATTCAGTAGGACTATCAGCTGTGTCTCCACCAGACTTCTGCACAACACAACTGATGGTCCCAACCCCATTTATAAGGCAAGAAATCCCACTTATTAAACATGACAAGGCACACCTGTGAAGTCAAAACTATTTCCGGTGACTACCTCTTGAAGCTCATCAAGAGAATGTCAAGAGTGTGCAAAGTAGTACTCAAAGCAAAAGGTGGCTACTTTGAAGAACCTAGAACTTAAGACATATTTTCAGTTGTTTCACACTTTTTTGTTAAGTATATAATTCCACATGTGTTAATTCAAAGTTTTGATACTTTCAGTGTGAATCTATAATGTTCATAGTCAAATACAGAAAACTCTTTGAATGAGAAGGTGTGTCCAAACTTTTGGTCTGTACTGTGTATACACCTGTGTTCTCCATGGTCTGAAAGACTCACAAAATGGTGGTTTTGATTTTTATGAACACACAATAAACTTACTGACCTTCCATCTGGTGACCTCATGGGGCTGGATTTAGAAGAATTATCAGTACTACCAAAAAATATGGAATTGCTGCTCCTTATCATATTCCAGCCTCTAAGCGTTGCTTGTGAAAGATATTAAAGTTATCTTGTCGTTTGTGAATTTATCTTTTAATAGACAGGAAACACAACATAGCTGGTATTCTACAATGAGCGGAAATCCATTTGCTAAGATTCCACCTATCACCCAGGAAAACAAAACATTGTTTTGCGTGTGCCATTTCGTATGGATTCTAAAAATATAAGTTTAATAACTCTAATATTAATGGGGTGCATGACATTTGCCTTAAAGTGTTTTAGCTGAGAGGACAAAAAGAATTTACACTTCTTTTACCTTTGAAGAATTCTTATTTCATTTACCAAGTCATAAAACCGCATTCCTAATAACACTGGCATAAAAGACACTTTTAATTACGCCATGGGAGAGGAGGTTGTAAGTAAGAGATGAATGTGTGAGGTCAGCTCATGAACAATGGACAACATTTTTATTATCCTTCCACCTCCCCTTTTTAGAGGTGACATGGAGATGGCTATTGCCCTTCTCGAATGCCCATCTCACAGCATCCCTTCCCGAATCCCTCAGGACTCTCTCCGTTTTGGACTCAGAGATGGGCGTCTCCATGAGGTCACTCAGAACCTCAGGACTGGGCATCTGTTGTTATGACAGTCCAAAACCCCTGGCTAAAGATATCTGTGGCACCCCATGGGTTAATGTGCCACAATAACATCACATGGGTTCTCTCCCCACTACACACTGACAAACAACTCTGGGCCAGGAGGGGGAGCACAACCTGCTTCCTTATATACTCCTGCTTATGAGGGAGAGCTCAGTTCAGCTCGGAGCAGGGCTGTGAAGAGCACGAGTTAGTGCAGAACTTAGTGCAGACCTAGTGAGGGTCAGAGGAACAGGAGAACTACAGACTGAGGAACACGTCTGGGAGCTGGAGTGACACCTTCACTCGCCCCAGAAGAACACACAGAACGGACACCGGATCCGGTACTGTGTCTGGCACCCACAGCACAGTGAATCCAGGAACAGTGGGATTTCTAGATGCCCATAGTACCAGTGCAAAGCAACACGGAGGGGTCAGCACAGCACAGAGGACTCAAGTTGCCTAGCCAAGTGGTACCAGCAGAACACAGAGAGAGAGAGACGTGAGAAGTCCCAGCAGCTCAGCTAATAGCAGCAGCCAGGACACACACACAGTGCAGCACGAGGAAGCTGACGACCCCGGACAGGGTGGGAAGAGAGCTCAGCCCCATTACAGACTCCGTGGACTATAATCTGCAATAACATCAGTAGTAAAGCTTTGGAAAACAGCAAAACTGTGAGTCTGTGTATTGATTGCGACCTTTGCCTTACATTCAGCACAGAGAGCTTCCCCCTGCTACAAGCCTGTCAGCTCTGCAGCCTCAGGAGAGAAGGAGAATTGCACCAGTGTCTACCAAACGTGAGTGTGTGTCCTTTAACCCCGTCTCCACCATCTATACCCCTTATAGACTATACCATCACTGCCCCGGGGAATACAGTTCTACCCACAGGAACTATACCATCTATTCTGCCACTACATCATCCCCGGAGGTTCTGCAGCAGCGGCGGCCCCCTTACTGGCCGCATATAGTGGGTGGCGTCACGACTGACATTTCCCCTGTAAATAATCCCCTTTTATTGCCGAGCCCGGGACACGGTCCGGACCAAGCCACCCGTGACTTCCCCGGCACCATCTGGTCCGGTACCGAGTACCCCCGTCCCGAGGGGCCCGACAACCTGGCGTCACGAACAGGATCTACCCGGTCCAAAAGAATTGGACCCCGTGCGCCATCTGAACTGTATTTTTGAAAATCCGCCGTTTTGGAGCACGCGGCGCACGGGAAAGAAAGGGGGCGGTACCTTGCATTGGCGCGAACCCAGCCTCCTCCCTTGGTGCTGACGACATCCGGCGGGGAAGAAGATCCCTGTTGCACCCCGGAAACTCCCATAGACATCTGGACGGAAGTGGAAGACGGAGGGCGCATATTAACTAAGGGGGCCCAATATGTTGCAGGCCGATGCGCAAGGCGGCGACGGTGCAGCCGGTGGAGCTACAGCGCCGGACCCAGCGATAGTACCCGGCGGTGCAGCGGCGCAAGGAACAGCACCCATAATGCCATTCCTGATGCCGTATACTCCAGGGGCAATGTGGCTGCCCCAATACTCCGGTGAGCCTAATACACTAACTGACTTTATGCAAAAGATTAAAGAGTATTATGTGATGTATCCCCTCACCGAAGCCCAGCGTGTAGGAATGATAATGGGACAGTTAACGGGCAATGCACGGCGTGAGGTTGCGTCCTGGCTGGACACGGATAAGGACACTGTAGAGCATCTAGTAGCTAGACTGAAAGCAACGTTTGAATCTGCTGTTGATACCCGGGCTAAGATGAGGTTCTTTGCATGCCACCAGAAACCTAAACAGAGTGCCAGAGACTTTGCCTTGAACCTGCAGGAAGCACTCAAAGCCATTAAGCTGGCAGAACCTGCTTTAGCCCCGGGAGCTGATAAAATGCTACTTGATCAATTCATAGAGGACCTCCATTCCCCTTCCCACCGAGGACAGTTAAGCATGATACTGCTGCAGAACCCTGACATGACATTTACTGAGCTGAAGGATAGAGCTATCCGTTTGCAGCAGCTGGAAGAGCCACGGGAGCTATCAAAGGTCCCGGACACTGCACCAGCACCTCAGCAGCCGGCAGCGCCAGCGACATCTGCTATGTCAGCGACTGCTGCTGAGGCCGGGGAATATATCTCCAATGCAGCCCTCAACCAAAAGCTAGATGCCCTGACAGACACCGTGATCTCCATGGCCAAGGTCATCAAGGAACTGCGAGAGTCAAAACCTGCACCCAAGATCGAGTTGGCGACCAGCAGAAAGGATGTTCCGTGGATGAGGCCCAGAAGATACCCAGCAGCAAGAGGACGACCCAGCGATCGCTACCAACCAGATGGACAGCCCATTTGTCGCCGTTGCCAGAAATCAGGCCATCTTGCTCGTGAGTGTCCTTTAAACGACGATTCCCTGGGCAGGCGGGCCACTCCCCAGGAATGAACACTCAAGGCCCTCAGCCTGGTATGACAAATTCGTGGGAGGAAAGCCGGTGATCCCTATTGTGTTGGATGGCATCCCTTTTAGTGCCTTGCTGGATACCGGATCCCAAATAACATCCATCCCACATGTTCTATATAAAAGGTTCTGGGCTGATTCAGACATTACTAGTGCGCCAGATGACTTTAATTTTGATGTATGGGCTAGTAATGGACAGGTAATACCAAAGGTTGGATTTAGAAAGATGAATATTCAGGTTGGGAAGGTAGAATTGCAGAACAAGGGTATTATAATCATAGATGTTAACCGGCGAGAACGTGAACCTGTGATGCTGATAGGAATGAATGTCATTGAGAAATGTTTTTCTGAAGTGTTAAGTGTTTTGCAGCAAATCGCCGAGACTGCCGGAACTGGACAACAGAGACTTCTGCACAAAGAGATCAAAGCCCTGATGTTGAAGCAGCAGGTAGAAATCTCCGGAGGTGAGATCGGCAGTGTAAGAGTAAGTGATCCAATACCCATTGTAATTCCTCCCAAAACTGAAATGTTGGTGTGGTGCAGAGCCGCAATAGGCATTAAAGGGCAAGACTATCAGGCCCTGGTAGAACCCGTGTACTCAGACAGTAGACCGACCATACTCACTGCTAGAGGAGTAGTTGACGTACACAGGAGAAGAGTGCCATTACGCCTATTGAACTGCGGCGAAGACGAGGTCACATTACCAAAGTATGCTACCATGGCTAAGTTGTGCACGGTTGATAACAATAACATCACAGCCGCCGAGCCCTTGAGCCCGTCATGTCAGGTGGATGACAATGGCTCAGGAGAGAAGCTGGAGGATTGGTGCCAAAAGTTGCATGTAGGTACCAGTTCTACACCTCCCCGTCACAAGCATGGAGTATACCAGGTAGTGAAGGAATATGAACAAATATTCAGTAAACACCCGTTAGACTTTGGGCAGATTAAAGGGGTAGAGCACACTATACCCACAGGTAACCATCAACCTATAAAAGAGAGGTATAGACCATTACCACCAGCTCACTACCAAACCACCAAAGACATGCTCAGAGAAATGAAATCTGCAGGGGTAATAAGAGACAGTTGTAGCCCCTGGGCAGCACCTCTAGTGTTAGTTAAAAAGAAGGACGGGACCATGAGAATGTGCGTAGATTACCGGCAGATTAATCGCATCACACATAAGGACGCATACCCATTACCTAGGATTGAGGAGTCATTAGCTGCATTAAAATCTGCTAACTACTTTTCCACCCTTGATCTGACTAGTGGGTACTGGCAGGTTCCTGTGGCCGAGGCCGATAAGGAGAAGACAGCGTTTACTACGCCGATGGGCCTCTGTGAGTTCAATTGTATGCCGTTCGGACTCTGCAACGCACCCGAGACCTTCCAACGTCTGATGGAGAGCTGCCTCGGGCACAAGAACTTTGAAACCATCCTCCTGTACCTAGATGACGTCATAGTCTACTCCAAGACGTATGAGCAACATCTACAAGACCTGGAAGAAGTGTTCGAAGCTTTATCAAAATATGGCATGAAGATCAAGCCATCCAAGTGTCACCTTCTAAAACCAAAGGTACAGTACCTGGGACACGTCGTGAGTTCAGAGGGAGCACCGGATCCTGATAAAGTCACAGTGATAAGGGATTGGCCAAGACCTACAAACGTGAAAGAAGTGAGGCAATTCCTGGGCCTGGTAGGCTATTATAGAAGATTTATCAGAGGATTCACGAAGCTAGCAGCTCCCCTGCAAGGCATCCTGGTAGG
This sequence comes from Allobates femoralis, assembly GCA_033576535.1. Classification (NCBI taxonomy): domain Eukaryota; kingdom Metazoa; phylum Chordata; class Amphibia; order Anura; family Aromobatidae; genus Allobates; species Allobates femoralis. The sequence goes on from JARQOC010000001.1 coordinate 436,778,113, forward strand.
ACAGTCAAGAAAGTCATCCCGTAATCCTCCGTTCCAGTGGAGTGAAGAGAAGGAAGATTCCTTCAACAAGCTGAAAATTGCACTGACGGGAGAAGAGATTCTGGCATACCCTGATTACCATCAACCGTTCATTCTTTACACGGATGCCAGCAACGTGGGACTGGGAGCAGTATTGTCACAGAAGCAAGGAGGCAAAGAGAGAGTTATTGCCTTTGCAAGTAGGAAGCTCTGGCCTACAGAAAGAAATCCCGAGAATTACAGCTCCTTCAAGTTAGAACTACTGGCAGTAGTTTGGGCTGTGACGGAACGCTTTAAACATTACTTGGCAGGTGCAGAATTCACCATCTACACGGATAACAACCCGTTGACTCACCTGGACACAGCAAAATTAGGTGCTCTGGAGCAGCGATGGATAGCCCGGCTATCTAATTACAACTTTCTCATCAAATATCGGGCAGGCCGCAAGAATGGGAACGCAGATGCCTTATCCCGGATGCCACACCTGAGAGACGTGGAAGAGGAACCGGAAGAGTTGAAAGAGATTGAACTACCGGCCTTTCATCGTTCAAAGGTAGAAGATTATCAACCCGCCATCTATCAAAGAGAGCAGGAAGTAAACCTCAACCCGTTAAGACACTACGGATGGGCTGAAACCCAAGATACTGATCCAGCTGTGAAGCTAGTGAAAGAACTGCTTACGCGACAAGGTGCATACCCGGATCAGAATGCCCCAGCTGAGACTATACAGCTCTGGAAGGAGAGAGGCAAGTTGTTCCTGAATCAAGGGAAGCTCTGCAGAAGGTTCACCAATCCCAAGACACATGAACTGGTCTGGCAGATAATCGTGCCCAAGCAAGACATCCAAATGGTCTTAAGAGCGTACCATGACAGTGCAGGCCATTTCGGATGGAAGAAGTTAGAAGCGATCCTGAGAGAAAGATTCTATTGGATTGGCATGAGAAGATCCATTGAATTATGGTGCAGAAGATGTGCCGCATGCAACCTCAGAAGGAAAGATCCACAGAAAGCTCCACTCCAGCCGATAGTAACCAAGCAGCCACTTGAGTTAGTCGCGTTAGACCACGTCAAGTTGTCACCAAGCCGGTCAGGCTATGTCTATGCCTTAACCATCGTGGACCATTACTCACGCTTCTTAGTGGTGGTACCCGTCAAAGACTTGACAGCAAAGACGGCAGCAAAAGCATTCCAGACGCATTTCTGTAGACCACATGATTACCCAGAACAAGTCCTTGCAGCTTTTGAATCAGAATTATTCAAGGAATTCTGCAACATGTACGGTTGTAAGAAGATCCACACAACAACGTACCATCCCCAAACAAATGGTTTATGCGAGAAGATGAATCATATCGTAATTGAACTGTTAAAGACCTTACCAGAGTCAGAAAGAAACCAGTGGCCAGATAAATTACCTGATTTGGTAGACTTATACAACCATGTCCCCGTGAGTTCTACAAACTGCACTCCAGCATACCTTATGCGCGCAAGACCCGGTAATCTACCAATTGATTTAGAAATGGGAATTGAAAAACCAGATACAGAAGTAGAAGAAACAGATTGGGATACCAAACGTCAGAAACAGTATCAACAAGTGCAAGAATGTGTAGAAAGGAACTTACAGCAAGCAAGAGCAGGACAAGAGAAGACCTTTAACAAGCATGCTCAAGCAATGCCATTAAAAGAAGGTGATCAAGTTCTCAAGAGAAAGAGACACTCAAACAAACTGGATAATCAGTGGGAAACCGTCCCATACACAGTCTTAGCATCTCACCTAGACAATGTTAAAACCTGTTTGATAAGCAAAGATGAAGGAAGAACTTCACAAGTCGTATCTCGTGATCAGCTAAAATTGTGTCCTGAAACCCTGAAGACACCTGAAGTCATAGAACCCGTACAGGTCCAACCTATCCAAGAGAAAGAAAAAGAAGAAGAAGTATTCCACACGGTACTAGGAGATTTCCCCAAAACATGGCCAAATTACCATGGAGCAGTTGTCGTACCAATGATTGCATTCCCTTCAATGGTGGACCCAAAACCAGAACCTGTGTTACCAGAACCTGTGTTACCAGAACCCGTGTTACCAGAGGACGACCCAAGACTTGAAGAACTGGAAGTAGAATCCGAAGAGGAAGAACAAATTCCTGGTCCCAGTGAACTTGCCAGTCCTGCAGTCAGACCTCCATCTACCATAACACCAAACACCCCAAATAGGTACACGTCTACTCACACTATCAGATTAACTCCACCAACATTGCGCAGATCAGAGCGTAGTACACAAGGTCAGTTACCAGCTAGGTACAAAGAGTAAAATGCAGAATTAAATGTATAATGTAAATATGTTGTTTGAATATAAATTGAATTCAGTGAACAATATAGATAGTTAATGCAACGTTAAAAAGCCCAGTACCTACAGAAACTATCCTGTATGAACTTTGAACTTTTCTTATTTACTTATGGACCATATATACCGCGGACTGGTTGTGGTAAGAACTCTCTTGTATATATTCATGAGCCCGGAGGCAATAGACTGAACCCCCGGAAAGACTGCTTTTTGACTTTTTGAACTTTTGGACTCTTTTTCAAACTTTAGTGATTTTTGTACTTTTCCCTTTAAGTCTATGTAAATATTAATTGTGTTTAATTGTTTGTTTCCTTGTTTTTCCACAGTCCCGGAGTACTGTATTTAACTAAGGGGGAATGTGGCACCCCATGGGTTAATGTGCCACAATAACATCACATGGGTTCTCTCCCCACTACACACTGACAAACACTAGCACCTCTGGGCCAGGAGGGGGAGCACAGCCTGCTTCCTTATATACTCCTGCTTATGAGGGAGAGCTCAGTTCAGCTCGGAGCAGGGCTGTGAAGAGCACGAGTTAGTGCAGAACTTAGTGCAGACCTAGTGAGGGTCAGAGGAACAGGAGAACTACAGACTGAGGAACACGTCTGGGAGCTGGAGTGACACCTTCACTCGCCCCAGAAGAACACACAGAACGGACACCGGATCCAGTACTGTGTCTGGCACCCACAGCACAGTGAATCCAGGAACAGTGGGATTTCTAGATGCCCATAGTACCAGTGCAAAGCAACACGGAGGGGTCAGCACAGCACAGAGGACTCAAGTTGCCTAGCCAAGTGGTACCAGCAGAACACAGAGAGAGAGAGACGTGAGAAGTCCCAGCAGCTCAGCTAATAGCAGCAGCCAGGACACACACACAGTGCAGCACGAGGAAGCTGACGACCCCGGACAGGGTGGGAAGAGAGCTCAGCCCCATTACAGACTCCGTGGGCTATAATCTGCAATAACATCAGCAGTAAAGCTTTGGAAAACAGCAAAACTGTGAGTCTGTGTATTGATTGCGACCTTTGCCTTACATTCAGCACAGAGAGCTTCCCCCTGCTACAAGCCTGTCAGCTCTGCAGCCTCAGGAGAGAAGGAGAATTGCACCAGTGTCTACCAAACGTGAGTGTGTGTCCTTTAACCCCGTCTCCACCATCTATACCCCTTATAGACTATACCATCACTGCCCCAGGGAATACAGTTCTACCCACAGGAACTATACCATCTATGCTGCCACTACATCATGCCCGGAGGTTCTGCAGCAGCAGCGGCCCCCTTACTGGCCGCATATAGTGGGTGGCGTCACGACTGACATTTCCCCTGTAAATATCCCCCCTTTAATTGCCAGGGCCCGGGACATGGACCGGACCAAGCCACCCGTGACTTCCCCAGCACCATCCGGTCCGGTACCGAGTACCCTTATCCCAGTGGGCTCGACATATCCACAAGTGAAGTTAAAGTCCCAACTTCACAGGAACCCTCTCAGACCTGTCCTGTTTCAGCAAATGGTTCAGTGATCCCTATGCAGGCTAAGGGCCAAGAAGGAAGTGAGTCATCTGCATTCCAAGTACTCAGTCTGCAGGTGACAGCGAGGTAGGCTGTTTCCCCTGGTATAACAACACTTTCCTATTGGCCTGTCTGGCTGGGATACAGCTTTCCCATCACCCTGACAAACTGGGGGCACTAACTATCCCTCCTCTTAACAGGCTGCCATTTCGCCAGGTGATGGGTACCGGTTTCCCATCTCTCTGACAGCAATGGGTACCACTTTCCTATCTAGACAGGCTGTGGGTACAACTTTCCCATTGCCCTGACCAGCAAGGGGGAACTGCTTTCCTTTCATCTGAATTGATTATGAACATGGCTTTCCCATTATTTGGGCCGGTTGTGGGAAAAACTTTTACACTACTCCGACAGGTCATGGGGGCTGCTTTCCTATCACCCTGGACAAGTAGTGAGCACAATTTTCCCATCATTTGGACCAGCAGTGAGCACAATTTTCTCATCAACTTGGCAAGCTGCGGGTACCACTTTACCGCTACTCTAAAGGTACGTTTACACGCGGCAACTTTTCTAGGAATTTCACTGGCATCTTACTGGTTGCAGTGAAATCATGGAGACATTGTTTTATCTTGTTGCTGTGTACAAATCGAACAATGTCTCCATGACTTCACTGCAACCAGTAAGTTGCCAGTGAAATTCCTAGAAAAGTTTCCGCGTGTAAAGGTATCTTAACAGGCTAGGGTATTGCTTTTCCATCACCCTGGACAAGTTATGGGTTCAACTTTCCCATCATCATGCTCGGCTGTGGGACACACTTTTCCCTCCCTCTGGATCAGTGCTTATCATGGAGCAGCTGTCACTGGCCATGTCACAGTTCGTCGTAACACTGGCAAGCTGCACAAAACCACTGCTCTTGTGGTCGTCGTGCCTGCCTCAAAAATGTCACCCCACAGCGTGACATGGCTGAGATCTCTCGCACCATGAGGCATATGACTCTGATGCCTCAGCATCAGCCATAATCATGAAACAGCTACCACTGGCCATGTCACAGTCCGTGGTAACACTGGCAAGATGCATACAACCACTGCTCTTGTGGTCACCATGTCTGGCTCCATCTCCCTTATCAACGATATTTACACTTTTGGGGGACCCTCAAAAATGTCACCACGCAGCGTGACATGGCTGAGTTTTCCTGCACCGTGAGGCATATCACTCTGTGATGCTTCAGGATCAGCACCAATCATGGAGCAGCTTCCACCGGCCATGTTACAGTCTATCGTGATACTGGCAAGCTGCATGACCACGTTTCTCATGGTCCTCATGCCTGCCTTCATATCCCATATCCCTGACTTCTGCTACCTTCAGTGCATCCTCAGCAATATCGCCCAGCAGTGTGACACAGCTGAGTTCCCCGGCAGAATCATCCACTTTATTAACAGGCACAACATTGATATTCATAGAGCCAGGGTCACACATCCCAATCTGCTTATTTAAGCCCTTAGAAAAACGGATCTGTTTTTTTTTTTTAAGGGTGCCAATAGTGTCCCCTGAGGTCCTGGGCGTTTTTTGGAATGAGTAATTTCTTCCCAAAAAAACGCATGAAAAATGCATGCGTTAACGCATGGTGCCTATATGTACCAAGCGTTAATGCATGCGTTTCCCATAGGGCCCCATGTTAAAAAAAGCATGCGTTTTTTTAATGCACCCAAAAACGCTGCTAGCAGTGTTTTCTGGGATGCTGCACAAAAACGCATGCGTTTTTGAAATACACACACACACATACGTTAACGCATATGCGTTTTTGGACTTTGAAAAAATAATGACCAAAATGATCCCAAGAACGGATTTAAGCCAAAAACGGATGGTATGTGTGAACCTGGCCATACTCAAATCATCAACATTGAAATTGCACAAAATATTAGAACGGGAAGAGTTGTCGGAGATATATTGCCATGTTCATGACGTGCCATGTCCTCTGCACGTGCATGCCTGGGCCCCTCACTGCAGTCAGGCTACTCATACCCTGACAGTGGCCCTGGTCTGTATTATCCCCTCCTGTGGGGACCAACTGCTAATTACCTAAAACCATGTGACTTCCCACAATTCCCCATACCTACTGCTATAGTGATCCCTATAAAATTAGAACAACCGATACCATTAGGGGTTCATGTGTGTAGAGTGCAGCACGTGTTAGCTTATGCAAAGTATCATCAACGCTGTGTGCAATTACTCCAATTTCAGTTAGTCAGGACAGAACCCACACTCTTTCACTCTCTTATTTAACTATATCACTTATTTCAATTTCTATCTTCCTATATGCTTCTGTCATCCACTTTCACCGCCCCCCCTTCCATTACCAATCTTCATCTTGTTTAAGAATCTCAGTCCATCATGTCCCAGAGTATTGCAATATAAGCCATGTCACAAATCCAAAAACTATGTGCTTTTTCTCTTTTTACTACTGCTTCTATCAAGTTATCTCTCTCCTAATCCTTGTCCACCCTCTGCCAACTTCAACCACTCCCCACTTCACAATGAAACCCTACTAACCTTATTAACATTATTTGCACACCTTCATCTCCCTCTTTTAATTGTGTGCTCTGGAATGCAGTCTGTATGCAACAAGCTTCCCTACATTCACAACTACCGCACGGTTTCCCCTGCCGCTATTTCTCATGGTGGCTTACATTTTTCCCATTCCCTGAAACCTGGGGACATGGTGGAGGAGTCAGCTTACTCCTGTCCCACAATGCACTTTCCAGGTCATCATCCCCCCCCAGCTTCATCACTCTCATTCCCTTCTTTCAAGGTTCACACCATTACGCTCTTCCTTCTCCTCCCCCTCAGGGTAGTGGTTGCGTACTGCCCCCCAGATTTACCCTCCAGTTCCTCTACCATTTTTCTGTGTTACTGCCACACTTCATGTCCTCAGAATTATCAACACTTATTCTGGGGGACTTCAACATCCCCAAATAGAGCCCCACCTCCCCATCTGCATCACAGCTTCCATCTCTAACCCTTCTCTTGGCCTCTCACAGATCTCAACCTCTAAAGGTACCATTACACACAGAGATATCTGTGCAGACATTGCTTGCAACTCACTGGTTGCAGTGAAATCATGGACACATTGTTCCATTTTGTTGCTGTGTACAAATGGAACAATGTGTCCATGATTTCACTGCAACCAGTGAGTTGCAAACAATGTCTGCACATATATCTGTGTGTGTAACGGTACCTTTAGATACACAAAGATGGTAACACCCTTGACCTGGTCTTTGTCCAACTCTGTTCAACCTCCTCCTTAAATAACTTACCTCTTTCTCTCTCTGATGACAACATTCTCTCCTTTATGCTCACAAATCCTCACCCAACCCAGCACACTTCTACCTATCATACACTCAGAAATCTACAGGCCATTTACCCCTTTACCCACGGATGATTTTCCGTTTTCCATTTTATTTTTCCCTCCCCTTCTTCCAAGAACAATAACTTCTTTATTTTTCCGTCAATATAGATACTGTTTATGAGGGCTTGTTTTTTGTGTGACGTATTGTACTTTTGAATTGCATCATTTATTTTACCATATAGTAACATAGTAACATAGTAACATAGTTTTTAAGGTTGAAGGAAGACTTTAAGTCCATTTAGTTCAACCCATAGCCTAACATGTTGATCCAGAGGAAGGCAAAAAAAAACCCATGTGGCAACACTAAGCTCCACATTGGGGGAAAAAATTCCTTCCTGACTCCAGATACGGCAATCAGACTAATTCCCTGGATCAACGCTCTATCAAAGAATCTAGTATGTATAACTGGTAATATTATAGTTTTCAAGAAAGGCATCCAGGCCCTTCTTAAATGTTAGTAGTGACTCACTCATTACAACAGCATGTGGCAGAGAGTTCCATAGTCTCACTGCTCTTACAGTAAAGAATCCGCGTCTGTGATTATGATTAAACCTTCTTTCCTCCAGACGTAGAGGATGCCCCCTTGTCCCAGTCTCAGGCCTAAGAGTAAAGAGATCATTAGAAAGGTCTCTGTACTGTCCCCTCATATATTTATACATTATTATAAGATCACCTCTAAGCCTTCGTTTTTCCAAGCTAAATAACCCCAAGTTTAATAACCTGTCTTGGTATTGCAGACCCCTTAGTCCTCTAATGGCTTTTGTCGCTCTTCTCTGGACCCGCTCTAGTTCAGCTACAGTGCCTACAAGTAGTATTCAACCCCCTGCAGATTTAGGTGGTTTGATAAGATGCCAATAAGTTAGAGCCTTCAAACTGCAAACGAGAGTAGGATTTATTAACAGAAGCATAAATCTTACAAACCAAAAAGTTATGTTGCTCAGTTGAATTTTAATAAATTTTAAACATAAAAGTGTGGGTCAATTATTATTCAACCCTAGGTTTAATATTTTGTGGAATAACCCTTGTTTGCAATTACAGCTAATAATCGGCTTTTATAAGACCTGATCAGGCCGGCACAGGTCTCTGGAGTTATCTTGGCCCACTCCTCCATGCAGATCTTCTCCAAGTTATCTAGGTTTTTTGGGTGTCTCATGTGGACTTTAATCTTGAGCTCCTTCCACAAGTTTTCAATTGGGTTAAGGTCAGGAGACTGACTAGGCCACTCCATCACCTTGATTTTTTCCCTCTTGAACCAGGCCTTGGTTTTCTTGGCTGTGTGCTTTGGGTCGTTGTCTTGTTGGAAGATGAAATTACGACCCATCTTAAGACAGTACTTAATTCCTGCAGCACTCTGGGGTGTATCCCATCCGGGCCCGGGTATTTGTCAATTTTAGTGATTTTTAGACGATGCCGTACTTCCTCTTGGGTTAAGCAGGTGACATTTAATTGAGACTTTTTGTTATCACTGATCATATTGTCTGTCATGGGATTTTCTTGTGTAAATACTGTTGAAAAAAAGTCATTTAGCATATTGGCTTTTTCCTCATCCTCATCCACCATTTCACCCAGACTATTTTTAAAGGGGCCAACACCATCATTTTTTAGTTTCTTACTATTTATGTAGTTAAAAAATATTTTGGGATTCTTTTTACTTTCTCTGGCAATGAGTCTCTCTGTCTCAATCTTTGCTGCCTTGATTTGCTTTTTACAAATGTTATTTAATTTTCTGTATTTATTTAATTCTTCATCACTACCTACTTGCTTTAATTCCCTAAATGCTTTCTTTTTGTCACATATTGCACTTCTTACCGCTTTATTTAGCCATAGTGGTTTCCTCCTATTTCTAGCATGCTTATTCCCATAGGGTATATATTGTGCACAGGTCCTATTCAGGATGCTAATAAACATCTCCCATTTGTGTTGTGTACTTTTATGTCTCAGGACATCGTCCCAGTTTATTGCACTCTCATCTCTCAACCGTTGGAAATTTGCCTTCCTGAAGTTTAGTGTCCTTGTAGCCCCTCTACTACACGTCTTAGTAAAGGATACTTGAAAGCTTATTAAGTTATGATCACTATTACCCAAGTGACCTCCAACCCGTATATTTGATATGCGGTCCGGCCTGTTGGTTAATATTAGGTCCAGCAGTGCCCCCCTTCTTGTTGGGTCCTGAACCAGTTGTGAAAGGTAATTGTCTCTCATAGTTTTCAAAAACTTATTACCTTTGCTGGAACTGCAGGTTTCTGATCCCCAATGTATTTCAGGGTAGTTGAAGTTGAAGTCCCCCATAATAATGACTTCTCCCTGAGTCGCTGCTTCATCTATTTGCTTTATGAGGATATTCTGCTCCACTTCCATTATTGTTGGGGACTTATAACAAACCCCTATCAGTAATTTATTATTTTTTCCCCCTCCCCTTATCTCCACCCACAGGGACTCTACATTTCCATTAGATTCACCTATATTATCACGCAGGATGGGTTTTAAGGATGATTTTACGTATAAACATACACCTCCTCCTCGCCTATTTGTACGGTCATTTCTGAACAGACAATAGCCCTGTAAATTAACAGCCCAGTCATGGCTCTCGTCCAGCCAAGTCTCCGAAATCCCCACCATGTCATAATTATTTTCCAACAAAATCATTTCTAATTCCTCCATTTTGTTGGTGAGGCTTCTGGCATTAGTGAACATGCACTTTATGCATATCTCTTTACCTCTATTCCTTCCTACTATATTGACTGTTCTAACCCCACCCCCAATTTTATTACTTGTGCCCAGGTTACTGTTTACACTATCTTCCCCTCCTATACAATGAATACCCTCCCCCCAATCCCTAGTTTAAACACTCCTCCAACCTTCTAGCCATTTTCTCCCCCAGCACAGCTGCACCCTCCCCATTGAGGTGCAGCCCGTCCCTAGCATAGAACCTGTAGCCAACAGAGAAGTCGGCCCAGTTCTCCAGGAACCCAAACCCCTCCTTCCTACACCAATTCCTGAGCCACTTATTTATCTCCCTTTGCCTCTCTGGTGTGGCACGTGGTACAGGCAGTATTTCAGAGAATACTACCTTGGAGGTCCTTGCCTTAAGCTTGCAGCCTAATTCCCTGAAATCATCTTTAAGGACCTTCCACCTACCTCTAACTTTGTCATTTGTGCCAATGTGCACCATGACTGCTGGGTCCTCACCAGCCCCTCCCAGTAATCTGTCAACCCGATCAGCGATGTGCCGGACTCGAGCGCCAGGTAGGCAGCACACTGTTCGACGATCCCTGTCTTTGTGACAGATTGCCCTATCTATTCCCCTAATAATTGAGTCCCCCACTACCAGCACCTGTCTGGCCTGCTCTACTCTCCTGTTTTCCCCCTTACTGGAGCAGACACTCCTCTGGCTTTCAGAGGTCATGCCCTGCTGCAGCAGTGCTGTACCTGAACTCACACCCCCCTCATCTGCCAACATAGCAAATTTATTGGGGTGTGCCAGATCAGGGCTAGCCTCCCTGGCACCCTTCCCTCTACCCCGCCTTCTAACTGTCACCCAGCTAGCTACCTCACGGTCCTGCAGCTCCATACTACCATCCTCCCCCACATCTAACCCATTGAGCAGCTGTTCAGTGAGCAGCAGACTCCTTTCCATATTGTCTATGGATCTCAGCGTTGTCAGTTGTTCATTAGATCCAGTATCTGGGCTTCCAAATGCACAACGTACTCACATCTCACACAGCAGTATGCACCCTCGACCGGCTGGTCAAGGAATGCATACATGTGGCAAGATGTACACTGGATGGCATTGCCAATCATGGAGCTCATTTCCTAATGGGGATTGCACTAGACAGAAATGATAAGTAAAAAAATGCAAAGTATTAATAAAATACAACCAACAATTCAGTAATTCCTCCCTTCCAAACTCCCTGAATCCAAAGTCACTGAATCACAAGTCACACGCTTACTTCTGTCGCACTTGCGCTCTGTCACACTAAGCTCGCGGTCACACTCGCTAGAAAATCAGATATAAAGAGGTTTTTGTTTTTTTTTCCCCTTAGCAGAAAATCAGCCTGCAGCTCAGTGTACTTCCAAAGGAAGTGAACAGGAAAAAGGGAAAAAATTCCAAATGTGGTAAAATTGCAAAAAAAAAACCAATTACATGTTTGTTTTTTGGGTTCTTATTCACATTGTTTGTTTTATGGTTAAACTGACATGTTGGTATGATTCCTCAGTGCGAGTTCGTAGATACTAAACATGTATACTTTTACTATTATCTAAGTGGTAAAAAAAATGTAGAGATTTTTAAAGAATTGCACGTTTGCACCATTTTCCGCGACCTGTAGTGTTCTCATTTTTCGGGGTCTGGGGATGTGTGATGGCTTATTTTTTGTGTCTTGAGCTGACGTTTCTAATGATATTATTTTTGGGTAGATGTGATATTTTGATCACCTCTTATTACATGTTGCGGTGACCAAAAGAACATAATTTTGGCTTTTAGGTTTTTTTTCATTACATAGTTTACAGATCCTTTTGATTATATATATTTTGATGCATCAGGCATTTCTAAAATTGGCGATAACAAATGTGTACATATTGTTTAATAGTTTTATTTTCAGTGGGGAAAAAGGGGGTTGATTTAAAGGGAGTCTATCACCTGGATCTAAACCTCTGAGCTATCACTAGCTGTCTCTACACCTACCTAACCATGCCTCTCTACTGTAAATCCGCCCTGTAAATATGAAGAAAAATAACTTTACTGGGTGTCGCACTCTCTGGAGACTGGAAAGGTGCCTCCAGGCTCCTTTCTCCCCTCCTCGCTGCATAACTACATGCCCCGCTGGGCGTCATCATTCTTTCTTCCTCTCCTACGTCACATCCGGCCCGGTGCATTATGGGCCCGATCACGTGATTAGCCCCGATGCATTATGGGCTGGATCATGTGATAATGCATCGGGCTGGATGTGATGTAACGGCCAGTCCATCATAGAAGAAAAAGAGGGTGGGAGATTCCAAATTCAGGAGGAGAGGAAGAAAGAATAATGCCTCCCAGCGGGACGTGCAGTTATGCAGCGAGGAGGGGAGAAAGGAGTCTGGAGCCGCCTTTCCAGTCTACAGAGAGAGTGACACCCAGTAAGTTCAAAGTCATCTTCCTTCATTTTTACAGGGCGGATTTACAGCAGAGAGGGATGGTTAGGAAGCAGCTAGGAAGGTGTAGAGACAGCTAGTGATAGGTCAGAGGTTTAGATCCAAGTGACAGGTTCCCCTTAAGTTTGTTTTTTTTTTTTTATATTTTTCAAACTTTTTTTCTCATTACTTTACTCTGCCCACCAGAGGGCCTCACTGCTCCACTGTCTTATCGCTTCCCTTATTTTCGTATATGCTACAGCAAATCCGAGCATAGTGGAAATGATTACTCCCTGCCGGTGACATCACTGGGTCATCACCAGCAGAAAATAATTCAGGGCTGCTCCGAGTGTCATCAGATGACCCTGGGCTGTCCAGGTAACAGCGGAGGTCCCGCAGTCGTTTTGCAGGACCTTCGATCATGGTGGTGAACACCGCGATCCTTGCCATGGTGCTATGGATCGCGCTGTCAGTCACTCACAGCACGATCCAAAGGGTTAACACCACCGATTGGATTGCTTACCCAGTCGGTGGTGTTAGCTACACAACTCAGCTGGTGAGATCAGCTGAGATGTGAGGTGGAGGATGCGAACTCAGCGTGTGAGCTCGCATCAAGAGGCAGGACATGGCCAAGGTCGTATATATACATACCTGGTCATGAAGGGGTTAACCCTCATACACTCACAGACTCTCTACTCTCATCACTCTCCCCAATCTCCTTCTTGTGTCTTGATCTGACTGCAAATCACTACAATGACACTCTCAGAAGCACCCTTGACCAAGTAGCGCCTCTCACCCTCAGGATCTCCAAGCACAGAGTTAAACAGCCCTGGCTCACATCGCAAACTTGATGTGTCTGGCGATGCCTTAGGAGTGCTGAACGCCAATGGAGAAAAAAAATCACTCACCAGAAAACTTTAGCCACTATAAATTAATGTTAAGCATCTACAACTATGCCTTTCACCTTACCAAACAGACCTACTTCACCACCCTGATCTCCTCACCATCCAACAATCCCAAAAAACTCTGACACCTTTCACTCTCTCCTCAGTCCTAAATAGCAGGCCCGTATCACTGACCTCTGTGGTGATGATCTGGTTTCCTACTTTTACAGAAAAAATCCGCCAGAAAATCAGCTCCCAGCCTCCAAGTGCTGTTACTCCAATCCCACTCCACATCTCCTCTGGCTCACTCTCCACATTTGACCCAGTCACAGAAGAAATGTCCAGGCTCCTCACTTCCTCTCGTCCTACTACATGTACCACTGACCCCATTCCCTCACACCCACTCCAGTCTCTCCAGTTGTCACTACTCATCTAACCAAAATCTTCAATCTCTCCCTCTCGTCTGGTATCTTCCCCTCTTCCTTCAAACACTCTATCATTACTCCATTATTAAGGAAAACTTGTCTTGACCCAACCTGCACAAATAACTACAGACCAGTCTCCAATCTCCCCTTCATCTCTAAACCCTAGGAGCACATGGTCTACTTTCGCCTCACCTGTTACCTCTCCACACACTTTCTTCTAGATCCATTAAGGTACCATCACACGTGGCAATTTTGCTAGGTAATTTTACTGGCAATTTGCTGGTTGCAGTGACATCATGGACACATTGTTCTATTTTGTTGCTGTGTACAAATGGAACAATGTGTCCATGATGTCACTGCAACCAGCAAATTGCCAGTGAAATTGCCTAGCAATATTGCCGGGTGTGAAGGTACCTTTAGTGCGATTTCTTCCCCTGCATTCTACAGGAAGTGCCCTCATCAAAGTGATCAATGCAGTATCTGCTGAATATTATTGTGAATTATTATGTTCTATCTAAATAGCTTGATTATTACATTATTATAATAATAATGATTAAAGCCTGATGTTCACATTGCACTACAAAAAATGTATCACTTAAAAATGAGCCGTGTATGAAGGAGTTGGAGTTGTGGAGTCAGAGTCGAAGTCATGGAAATTGAGGAGTCGGAGGTTTGCCTTACCAACTCCAAAGTCCTGCTTCCGATAGCAAACCATAATGAAGACCACTCTCTGCTTATTCTTCTTGACCTTTCTGAAGCTTTTGACCCTGTTGACCACCATCTTCTATTCACTCCACTCAATCAGCATAAAGGACACCGGTCTCCATAGGTTCTCTTCCTATCTTACTGACCGCTCCTTCAGTGTATCATTCACTGGCTCTACTTCCACTCCTCTTCTCTTCACTATTAGGATCCCTCAGAGTACAATCCTTGGCCCTTTTCTCACTCTACACAGCCCCTATTGGACAGACCATCAGCAGATTTGGCTTCAAGTACCATCTTTATGCTGATTACACACAACTATACACTTCATCCCTTGACCTTTCCTTGCTGTATTACAGAACGCCAATGACTGTCTAACCGCAGTTTCCAACATCACGTCCACTCTCGATCTGAAACTCAACCTTTCCAAAACTGAATTTTTTCTGCCCTCCACTAACCTCTCTAAATCTGACATCTCCCTCTCAAGTGTGCAGCAGGCTCACTGTCTGGGTGTTATATTTGACACCGATCTTTCCACTTCCTTTATACTAGCTCTCACCCACTATTGTCGCTTGCACCTGAAGAACATTTCTGGAATCCGCCCCTTTCTCACCAAGGAAACAACAAAAGCCCTAGCTGTGGCCCTGATCCATTCTCCCCTTGATTAATGCCATTATCTATTATTGGGCTTCCCCTCACTAGGCTTTCCCCTCTCCAGTCCATCCTTAATGCAGCAGCCCGGGTCACCTATCCGGCTAATCATTTCTCGGACGAGTCCGCTCTGAGTCAGTCATTGCACTTACTGCCCATACATTATAGGATCCAATTTAAATTGCTTGTTCTCACCCACAAAGCTCTTCACAGCGCAGAACCTCCCTTCCTCTCCTTCATCTCTGTCTATCATTCTACTCATTCTCTGCGTTCTACGAGTGAACTTTGACCGACATCCCCACTAATCCAAACCTTCCACTCCCGGCTCCAAGAGCTGCACCAATTTTCTGGAAACCCAAAAGCTCTACACAGATTGGCTGGTGATGACTCATGCAGCCTTTACAAAGTCCCTCATTTCTTCAAGATGGCTGGACCATCATTGTAAATAAACACCTGTACTCTCTGACAAACCCTCCTCACTGTGGAATGTAAGCTCTTATGAGCAGAGTTGTCCTTTTTTTGCTTTATTATAGCATTATTGTATTTTTTATAATGGTTACTTATGAACCTCTGAATTGTAAAGCGCTATGGAATATGTTGGTGCTATATAAAGATTATTTATTACTGTACAGGGATGTGCCGACATATAGATGTACTGTACAGTGATGTGCCTACATGTAGATGTGCTGTATACTGATGTGTCTGAATGTATATATGTACTGTATAGTGATGTGCCTAAATGTAGCTGTATTGTATAGTGATGTGCCTACATGTAGATGTACTGTATAGCGATGTGCCTACATGTATATATGTAATGTGCCTACATATAGATGTAGTGTACAGTGATGTGCCTACATGTAGATGTACGGTCTAGTCATGTGCCTACATGTACTGTATGGTAATGTGCTTACATGTAGCTGTACTGTACAGTGATGTGCCTACATGTATAGATGTACTGTACAGTGATGTGCCTACATGTAAATGTATGGTATAGTCATGTGCCTACATGTACTGTATGGTAATGTGCTTCTTACATGTAGCTGTACTGTACAGTGATGTGCCTACATGTATAGATGTACTGTACAGTGATGTGCCTACATGTGTGTACTGTACAGTGATGTGCCTACATGAATGGCCTCTTCATCAGGCTGTATTACCTATTTATTGGTAGAACAGGCTGATAAAGGCGCCATTTGAGCTCTGAAAGCTAGCCAATAAAGGTATCACTCCTAGAATACTTTTCTCATTTTTTGGACATAAGTATTTACATCAATATATTTAGGCTGCGTTCCCACATTGCGTATTTTGCCGCGCTTTTTTACGCGCGCTTTTTCAAAATACGCAGTGTGCCTTTTGTCTGCCAGCAAAGTGAATGTGAAATTCACTTTGCAGTGCAGACATTGCGCAAAAATATGCAGTGCCTTTATGGGAGAAAATACAGCTGCGTAAAGAATTGAGATGTCAATTCTTTACGCAGCTGCTCCTGCGTTTTCTCCCTGTGATGTCACAGAGGGGAGGAAGAATCCTGCTTCCTCCTCCCCTCTGTGACAGCTGTGACCGCCCATTAGATTTCGCAGTGTATTAATATACACTGCGAAATCTAAATTAAACAAAGGCAAGTGTATGTAAAATAAAAAAGAATGAATACTTCACCTGTCCCGACGCCTTTTCCGGTGTTCGGTGTCGGTGCCAAGCGAGATGCCTTCTGCCAGGACCTGCGGTAATGTCAGAAGAGCGTTCCCGGGCACTCGCGGTCATGTGATATGTATCACATGACCGCGAGCAGCCCAATTAGCGCCAGGAACGCCCCTCTGACGTCACCGCAGGTCCTGGCAGAAGACATCTCGCTTGGCACACCGAACACCGAGAAAAGGCGTCGGACAGGTAAAGTATTCATTCTTTTTTATTTTTCATACACTTGCTTTTGTTTGAGTTAGATTTCGCAGTGTATATTAATACACTGCGAAATCTAATGGGGCTGTCACAGAGGGGAGGAGGAAGCAGGATTCTTCCTCCCCTCTGTGACATCACTGCGCTTTCTGGGGTAAAGAAGAAAGCGCAGTGTGTGAAAGCCCCTGCGTATTTTGTTGCGCTTTTTTGCGCAGCTGAAAAACGCGGCAAAAAGCGCGCGCGCAAAAAAGCGCAACAAAATACGCTATGTGGGAACGCAGACTTAATCTGAAAGAGCAGGCATTGTTTATAAACATATACAAGTTTACATATACAAGTACATAAACTAGTGTCTGTTCAGAGAGACAAGCAGGCTCAGACTGAGTTGGGTGCTGTGACAGAAGTCAATCGAGTTCACCGCTGAATTGTGAACTCGTTTGACCCCCGACTCTGACGTCACCACGAACATTTCCAAGAACCGCTCAGTTTATGGCAGTGTTAGCGGTGACGTCAGAGTCAAGGGTCACACGAGTGCAGTGAATCCCCGGAAGTTAATGAGTCGCCCCAGAAGTAGATACGACGGAAGATAGGAAGCGTGATGACAGGACAGCGGTACCTGGTTATTATAAGGATGATGTTTATTCATTATATGCTTTATTTTACAGCCACCCCCCCAACCTATGCTATAACTGTAAATCCCAAGCTTGGAGTTCGGACGTAAGTTCGGGTTACATCCGGTCCCAAATTCAGACTTTACAAAAAGGTCCAGGCAAGTCTGCCAATCCCGAGCATCGCCAGGTTTGTCCATCACTACACCCAACCACCTTAATTATATGTACATTCAATTCACAGGAGGTTCAATTAAGTCTCCAGCCAGTCTGCAAAGGTGTGAATCCAGGTGGGCACCCCTGCCAAGAGTAACATAGACAGATTCTACCACTAAATGCAGGACAATGAATGCGCATGTGGGCATGATTGTATCATAGATATTGAGGCTGACAAGGGTAAGGGCCGCTTTACACACATCAACTTCTGAACAGATCTCTGGTTCCAGTGAAATCATGGACACATTGCTCCATTATGTGGCTGTGTACAAATGTAACAATGTGTCCATGATTTCACTGCAACCAGAGATTTGTTCAGAAGTTGGTCACAGAAGTTGGTGTGTGTAAAGCGGCCCTTAGGGTTACATTGGGTACAGACAACTAACCTTAAAACTGACAAGCAAGTAAATCTCTAATAAAACACAAAACTAATATCGAAGCAGTGGTCCGTGCTGTAAAATTCTGATCGTTATTAATTCATGGCCAGCTCCTCACAAGCTGCATCAAGACATTTGTCCATAGTGCATTCAGGAGACATCTCTAGTTTTAATGTGATACAGTAGATATAGAGAGGGTTATTTTAACCAGCTAAGGTGGAGATCACAGAATATTTCTTTTAAATGGGGAATGCTGGTGGATTTTAAATCTGCAGATCCAGGTGCTGCTTGCAGGGCTGTCATCCGGGCCTCACTGGACTAACTCCAGTTAGGGGCCTGGTGGATGGCGTGTGCCCGGCAAGCCTGAAACAGGCCCACCCCTTTTATTAAGCAGGGTGCGGGGCTTAGCGGTGTACTTGGCAGGGGGCTGTTGGGGCTCCAGCCCCAGGCTAGCAGGCAGGGAGGCACAGTCAGAAATTCGCAATCATAGGCTGAACTGTAAAACCCTGAGAGGCTCTTGTGTATACTGTGCTGCAAGGGGATCTCTGTATACTGTGCTGCAAACGGATCTGTGTATACTGTGCTGCAAAGGGATCTGTGTATACTGTACTGGAGGGGATCTGTGCATACCGTGCTGCAAGGGGATCTGTATATACTGTGCTGCAAAGGGGTCTGTGTATAATGTGTTGCAAAGGGATCTGTGTATACTGTGCTGGAGGGGGGTTGGTACAGTATGATGTACTTATGGTAATGTGACAGCTTTTCTTCCTGCATCTGTTTTTAATTGAACATTGGGTGAATTAAGCTACTTTCACATCTGCATTTCTTGCCATTCGCGGCAGATTCGGCAGTTTTGCTGCATCTGCCGCTTAACGGATTACTTGCGGCAAGCCTGCGTTCGGTCTCATTTATTCACTATGGGACTTGCAGTCATGTGCAGCACTTGCGGTTTTGCCTCAATCTGGCACTTGCGGCAATGGAATAAAAACACTGCTAGCAGCGTGCAAAACTGCAAATGCCGCACATGTCCACAAGTCCCATAGGGAATGAATTAGGCCGAATGCAGGCTTGCTGCAAGTGATCCATTAGGCGGCAGATGCAGCAAAACTGCTGAATTTTCCGCAAACAGTGAGATTCACAGATGTGAAAGTAGCCTTATGGTCCTTTCACATCAGCATTTAGTATCAGTTCAGGCAACACCTGAATTTTTGAACTTCAGGCTTTTTTTTTTACCTTCATATCTGCATTTTTTTAAATCCGGCAGAATTCCGCTTTTTTTCCAAAAAATGGATGCGGCACACTAGCAGCAACATTGCGTTCTGTCTAAAGCATTTTGAATTGGAGTTCCGGACATGTGCGGCGACTTGCATTTTCTTCCGGATCCGGCAAATCTGGCACTAGCAGCTTGTCTTAAAGCCACAGGTAGAAGCAATTTTTGTCTGGTGCCAGAAGTGCTGGATTTGCTGGATCCAGATGAAAACGCAAGTCGCCGTTCATGCCTGCATCTCCATTACAAAATGCATTAGACAGAACGCATTGATGCTGCAAGTGTGCTGCAACCGTTTTTTGGAAACAAGTCGGAATTCTGCCAGATTTGAAAAAACGCAGATATGAAAGTAAAAAAAAAAATGAAGTTCAAAAGTTCAGGTTTTTTACGCAGATGTGAAAGTATCCCTAGGAAGAGCAGATTGTCACCTTGTAACTGTGTGCAAATCTCATATCACTGGGATCTGTTGGAGTGTTCCAGCGTTATTACCTCATAAGATGACATTGGTCGAAATTGTAAAATTTGGTCTGGTCATTAAGGTGAAAATTGGTTCCGTGACTAAGGGGTTAAAGACTTAGTCGCTGGTCCCACACCAATGCTACTGTGTCTACATAATTACAGACATTAAAGGGAACCAACCACCCCAAATGACCCCCCCGGACTGTTAATATGTGTCCCTACACCCTGCAGACACATATGGGGCAATCATTTTTGCTAAAAAAACGGATTTGTAAAAGCTAAGATATAGCTTTATAAACTTTTAAAAATCTTGCCGGCTGGACGTTATCTGGGTGGGGGTGGGGGGGTGGAGCGCTGCGCAATATGTACAACCTGGTCCGGTGCCGTCCCTGCACTCCTGTCCGGTGCTGTCTCCCCGCTGCTCTCTCCGGTGCTGTGCCCGCTGGTGTCCTCCTGTCATGGTCTCCATGCTGTGCCCCAGGCCGGTAACATGATTATCTGTGCGAGCTTCGAGCAATGGGGAAGCTTCCTGCTTCCTCCTGCCCATCCCCGCCTAGGTCAGCCCTGCACCAATGAGAACGCAGGGCCAGTGATGTCATGTAACCGCCCCTGCGCTGTGATTGGCTCACATCGGCGATCACATGACACAATGGCCCTGCGTTCTCATTGGTGCAGGGCTGACCAGGGCGGGGATGGGCAGGAGGAAGCAGGAAGCTTCCCCATTGCCCGGAGCCCGCACCGATAATCATGTTACCGGCCTGGGGCACAGCATGGAGACCATGACAGGAGGACACCAGCGGGCACAGCACCGGAGACAGCAGCGGGCAGGAGTGCAGGGACGGCACCGGACCAGGTTGTACATATTGCGCAGCGCTCCACCACCACCCTCCCCCACCCAGATAATGCCCAGTCGGCAAGATTTTTAAAAGTTTATAAAGCTATATCTTAGCTTTTACAAATCCGTTTTTTTAGCAAAAACGATTGCCCCATATGTGTCTGCAGGGTGTAGGGACACATATTAACAGTCCGGGGGGGTCATTTGGGGTGGTTGGTTCCCTTTAAGGTGCACTATTTTCCCAACACTCAAACTACAAAATAATTATGAAGTAGATAAATATGTAAAACGAATGACAATAATAAACACCATAGACATTATTTAATGTAGGTTTATTTTAAAATATTGAAAATCCCTAAAGTACATGTTGGAAAAGAACTTCTATTACAGCTCATTAGGCACATAGAAGGATTACTGGCTGAAAGCTGGAGATTGCTGAAGGAAACAATCTCTTCAGATAATTTGCAGTTCCACTATTATTTAGAATATTCCATCCTTCTTTCACCATCTGACCAAGACACAATCTCCATTTTCCATAGAGTAAAATTGAAGTGGTTTTAGGTCATTCTCTAGTTGAATTTCTTTGCCTTCCATCTGTCAATAAAATTAAAATACATGAGAGAAAAATATAGAAAATTTGTATTCTCATAATGCTTTCACAATTTATGACATTGACCTCATCTCCTACACGCCTTGTGTCCTGGCCACAAAGTTCACAGCTGTTGGGGACCTGGCACCATTTTATTGCAGCTACTTCAGTGTTCAGCGGTGATAGTGGGTCTGGGGCAGAGACGGTGGGAACATGTCAGGCAGGTTGATATTGTGCTACTAATGGAGAGTATGAACACGGCACCCCTTTGTTGATTGCCCAAGTAGGATCCTATCCCATAAATAATCCTAAACAGAAATTGGCTCTCAAACTTCTGTAAAGATATAATTTATTAAGTGCAAGAAATCCAAAATATAAATGTAGATATTTCGGTCAACACACGACCTTCATCAGTAGTATGGATTGCAGTTGTGAATGATAAAGAAATTTCAGACATTTTGTTAGGAAAAAGACAGCGTCTAATTTAAAAGATTGTGTTTTCCACTAGAGGTGTCACATTTTTTTCTACTAACATGGAAAAGGTGGAAAGCATAAAGCCACGATTGATCTGCTTGGTGATTTATCCAATCATTAATGTATCTTTGGTAATGTATAAAACACAGAGGTGACAAGAAAGTTGCAGCAACCTAGGTACAAATGAAAAACACTGAAACACACCTGGCATCAACGACATGCATTGATGAACTATCTTTTTTTAAACACTGAAATCACTACTACCCTTGATCAATATCGAAGAGAGGTTGAGATTATTAAGAGGTCGAAATTCCTATGCAAAATGAAAGATTACCAGCACAACAGGATTTCCAAATGGCAGGATAATTATACCGCACACCGCAGTTACTACAGAGGTCACAGATCTTCTATGGATCGCTCTTTCTCCAGTTCCGACAACCAAAGATGGGGACATACAGCTCTGTTTTTAGGCTCTGTCAGTAGACAGCCCCGAAGAAGAAAACAAGAGGGGACCAGTGTAAGAAGGGCTGTTACAAACAGCTCTCTGGTGCCCTCCATCATCAGGACAATATACGGTATGAGCCCAAATAGCCCCCTACATACAGTATGAGTGCTCACATAGCTTCCTAAATACATTATGAGCCCCACATATCCTCCTATATACAGCATTGGCCCCATATAGTTTCCTAAATAGAGCATAAGGCCTCACATAGCTTCTTAAATGCATTATGAGCCCCACAAACCCTTCTATATACATTATGAGCCCCACATAGCTTCCTGTAGCTATTATGAGCTCCACAAATAGCCACACTATAAACAGTATGGGCCCCTTTATAGTCTCCTAAATACATTATGAGCCTCACATAGCTTCATATATAGAGCATGATCCACACAGAACCTCCTATATACATTTCTGAGCCTTCTATACACATATTGAGAACCATATAGCGGCTTATATACATATTTATTTATTTATTTTTTGAAACATGAAGTTTTATTGAAATTTTTGGAAGGTACATAACCAAAAAAAATCAGGAGCATTACAATACATATCAACTCAACATACAAATAGAGAAGACTAACCAGGGGAGGTGGAGAGGGGAGGGGGTGAGGGGGGTAGAAGCTGCAGTAATATCGTACATAATTCAATAACAGAGGTGTTAGTATTAGAGCGCTCACTCTATATCTGGACCAGATTATGCCCAGAGGTCACCCACGGGTCCCACCACCTCAGAACCCTAGTTCTCCTTTTAATTGTGTGGGACAGGGTCAACTAATGCTGAAAGTGAGTGTTGAGGCGGACAAGTACATCCGCAGCAGTTAGGAGTCACAGGGGATTTCCAGCAAGCCGCAATACATTGCCTCGCCGCAATCAACACATTAGTGTAGATGGGTCTTAAAGGGCCAGGAATGGCATTCAATCCAATCCCCAGCAGTGCCATCTGTGGCAGGAGGGGATTAGGGATTCCAGTAATTCCCAGTAATATACGTTCAACATCTCTCCAAAATGTACGTACACCCGGGCAGCACCACCAAACATGCGGGGAGTCTCCAATCACCAGGCACCCCTTCCAACAGTGGGGGCGTGCCCGAGTCGGAGATGAGATGAATCTGGCTATTCTCTCCGGGGTGAGGTACCACTGCATCTGGGTCTTCCTAGATTGCTCCAAATGCGTTATACATGCGGAGTAACGGGCAGCATGAACTGCTGCCGCCCGCCAGTCCTCAAGTGAGGCAGAAAAGGACAAAAGACCCTCCCATTTAGACATATAGGGAAGTTTCACCTCCCCCTCAGGTTTCAGTAGGGCTCTGTACATTATGGAGGTTCCATGTCTAGCATGTGATCCATTTTTTATAAACATCTGCAAGGTTGAGTCAATAGAGGCCAGATCTGGGACAGGCCATTCCAGGGTAGTCAAAAAATGCCTTAGCTGGAGATATCTAAAGAAGGTGGAGTTAGGCAGACCCAATTCCGAAACCAGTGTCGAAAATTGTTCCAGACGCCCTGATGAATCCATAAGGTCTGATAGATGCAACACACCCCGTTTTTTCCAATCCTGCAGATATAAGTTCTGAACAGAATGCTCAGCTGCAGTGAGGGAAATGTAACGGTATAAGAAGGGAAAAAAGGGTCTGCCCACCTGCGACCATATCCTAAGTAAATTTGTCATAGTTCTTAAACAGTTTGGGGTGATCTTGTGACTCAAAAGATTCATTTCTAATAGAAGCCGAGTGGACCCAGCCGGGGAGGATTCCAATTCTTTTTAAAGCAATAAGTTTTTATTAGGGTTTTGTAAAACAAGGGTACAGACATGGGAAAATTCCCAAGAGGTTACATACCATCAACAGATAGACATAAGAACAAAGGCAATAAATGTAGGGGAGTAAAAAAGGAGAAAAGGGGGGGGGGGGGGGGGAGGGGGGGGGGGGGAGTGTGTGCAGTGGTGCAACAGTGAGATACCAAGATCAGAAACATTATAATCAGTATTGTCAGGAGGGTGGTGAGGGAACAGTGTTATGGGCGGAGGACGACCAAGGGTCCCACCAATTCAGAACTCTTCGCTTGCGGTGCAGTGAATGTGCTAGGTAAAGTTCATGGGCATAATGCAAATTCAGTCTCGCGACCAACTCTGAGAACGACGGGAGGGTGGCAGATCTCCAATGAGCGGCGACCGTGAGTCGAGCAGCGATTAAAACATTTGTCACAATTGGTCTCAGAGGCGTGGGAAAAAGGTTGAGATCGATGCCGAGGAGTGCTAGTGGAGCTGAAAGGTCAATGGGAAATCCTGTTAGAGAGCGCAATAAGTCCGTAACTGAACGCCAAAAGGGCGCTATGAGGGAGCAAGACCACCATATGTGGGGTTCAGAGCCTTCGACAGAGCAGCCTCTCCAGCAATAAGGAGATGGAGACGGACGGACTGTGAAATTTGGCAATACGGGAGGGGGTTAGGTACCAGTGAAACATCAACTTTTTTGCCTGCTCTAAGTGATTAATGCAGCTGGAATACTTCGCAGCATGACCCGAGGCCGCGTACCATTTGTCCACGGTGGCGACAAAACCGAGTCTGGACTCCCACTTGGACATATAGGGAAGCTTGCTCTCGGTGCGGGGCAGGAGGAGGGCTTTATAGATAATGGAGACCCCGTTACCAACCGGCCCAGTACGTTTAAACAAGGATTGAAGTTGGAACGAGACGTTTAAGATGTCAAACGTGGGGAATGTTACGGTAGCGAGAAAGTGTTTGAGACGCAGATAAGAGAAGAGAGTTGAAGGGGGGAGGTTGAGTTTTGCAGAAAGAGACGCAAAGGGAAGAAGCCGATTATTACTTAGTACCGATTTCAAAGCCATCGTCTCTCCGTCTCCCCACGATGCGAAAGAGATGTCGCCCATTACAGAGGAGACCGCTTTGAGAGAGATATAACAGTGTAGGAAGGAAAGATGCGACTCCGAATACCGCCTCCACACATCCAAAACACAGGAAATAGAGCGTAATGAAGCAGGGGGAACGTAGCGCTTCAGAAGGTTCATTTGGAGTAGAAGGCGAGGGGATTGAGAGGGGGCAAAGAACGCTTCAATCTGAAGCCAAAGAGGCCATGGTGATTCAGCCCACCATATCCTTGCAATATCAAGCGAGAGCGCAGCGTAGTACGACGTTATTTCTGGGACTCCAAATCCCCCCTCCTTGTATGGGAGGGAGAGAGTGGAGAGAGCGACACGAGGCACTTTGTGATTCCAAATGAAGCGAGTTAGGGAAGATTGGAAGAGCAAAAGGTAGCGTTTCGGGAATGATAGAGGGATACAACGTAGGACATAGAGGATCTTTGGAAGGAGCATCATTTTGGCGGTTTGGATGCGTGCTACCCAAGAAAGTTGGTGAGTGGTGTAGTCTGAGCATGCCGTTCGCAGAGAAGCCAGTAGGAGGTCGCAGTTGCGTCGTATTAGGTCTTTTAAGGGGGTGATCTGGATACCCAGGTAGGTAAAGCCCTGCGAGGCCCATTTGAAGGGGAATCTGGAGGCCAGGTAGTGTTGATCGTTCTCAGAGATGTGTATAGGAAAGACTGTAGATTTGGAGAGATTGAGTTTATAATATGAGGCGTGGGAAAAATCCGTGAGGATAGAAAGGATAGCAGGCAGCGAGGTAGAGGGATTAGTGCAGGAGAGAAGCACATCATCTGCATATAAACTGATCTTGTGGTCTACGGGACCCACTGCGATACCCGTGACATTTGGATGAGCGCGTATAACTGCGGCTAGCGGTTCCATCGCAAGGGCGAAGATTAAGGGAGAAAGAGGGCAGCCCTGCCTGGTCCCATTGGTAATATGAAATTCCGTGGAGGCAAACCCTCCCGCTCTAACGAAGGCGCAAGGAGCTGAATATAACGCTAATACGGCTGATTTAATATTACCAGAGAAAGCAAATTTGTCCAGGACTGCCGCTAAGTAACCCCAGTGTACGCGGTCAAAGGCTTTTTCCGCATCTAAAGAGACTAGTACACCGGGGTCCTTCCTGTCCTCGAGAATTTCAAGGAGATTGATAACCCGCCTTGTGGCATCTCTCGCCTGACGGCCTGGAATAAATCCGACTTGGTCCGAGGCGATCAAGGACGGGAGAACGAACTTGAGACGGTCCGCTAGCAATTTGGAGTATATTTTTAGGTCGCAGTTCAGCAGCGCTATCGGCCTGTAGCTCCCAGGGTCAACGGGAGGCTTCCCAGGTTTCAAAAGGGTTGAGATTGAGGCTTGTAAGCCTTCAGGCTTGATGGTGCCTCTCTCCTGCCAGTATTGGAAGAGAGATAGAAGGTGGGGCGCTAGAGTGTGAGCAAAAGTGGTGTAATAGCGGTAAGAGAAACCATCGGGGCCAGGAGCCGATGACTTTTTTGCGGAACTTATGGCCGCAGTGATTTCCTGGAGGGATAAGGGACTATTCAAAAAGGAGAGTTGATCTGAGGAAAGGGAGGGGAGTTTAGCCCGATCAAGAAAGGAGGAAATTGAGGACGCCGTCGGTTGCGGGGTTTGTTGAGATGACGCAAGGTTGTAGAGTTCCTCATAATATTCGCGGAAGCGATCTGCAATATGGATGGGGTTGCGGATGGGGGGGCCTCGCGCAGAGGAGATCTGGGAAATTCTGGAGCGCATCTCGGCCTTCTTTACACGTCGCGCTAGCAGGGTTCCAGCTCTATCACCCATACCATAAAATCGGGCCCTAGACCTCTTAAGCTGAAATTCGACCTTGGCGAGTAGAAGAGCCCGCAATCGACTTCTGGCAGCAGCGAGATCAGCGAAGTGGGATGTGGATGGGGAGGTGGCACAGGTAGTTTCAAGGGCCTTAACTTCGTCCAATAGGGAGTCCAGAGCCGCTGTGTGCCGTTTTTTGGCCAATGAGGCTAATTTGATGAGGTGGCCCCTCATTACAGCCTTATGGGCAAACCAAATCGTGTCTGGGGGGGAGTCCGGGCAGGTATTAAAGGAGAAGAATTCGAGAAGCAGTGATTCTAGAGCCTGAATGTTACTATCAGAGAGCAGGAGAGTTTCATTGAGTCTCCATGGGGCCAATGGGGACCTCGGAGAGGAGTCAGAGATGCGTAGTGTGATTGGAGCATGGTCAGACCATGACGCTGTGCCGATGGAGGCTGCTGTACATAGGGTTAGGAGGGAATCGCCCACTAGTATATAGTCAATACGACTGAACGATTTGTGTCGCGGAGAGAAAAAAGTATAGTCCCTCTCGGTGCTGTGTAGGTACCGCCAAATGTCATGGAGGTGGAAGGAGGAGGTCAAATGTCCCAGGTCTGATCTATAAGACACAGAGGAGGAACAGTCGAGAGGAGAAGAGCGGAGCATTTAGATCCCCAGCCACAACTTTATGGCCCTTCATCTCCGGGATTAGTTGTTCCAGAGTGGATCTAAGAAAAGTGGCTGGGCGCACATTGGGGGCATACAGCACCAAGAGGGAGTATAAGACATCGTTCAGGCGGCAATTCACCAGCAGAAAGCGGCCCTCAGGGTCTGGGAGGGACGACACAAATTCGAACGCAAGGCCGCCGCTAATGAAGATCGCCACCCCGGCTTTTTTAGTTGCGGCATTAGCGTAAAATCTATGCGGGAAGCGGGCAGGGGAGACACGGGGGTTATCTCCCACCAAGAGATGCGTCTCTTGCAAAAAAACTACGTCCGGGCGTGCTTTACGTATGTGGGAGAATAAAAATGAACGCTTGTGCGGCGAGTTTAAGCCGTTCACATTTAAGGCTAAGATGGATATAGGCATTGTGGGGTATAGTTATACCACGTGATAGAGATACCTGGCATCAGCATACCGGTAGGGGGACCAGTTGCACACTTGGGGAGAGGGGAGGGGAGCAGAGTGGGGGAATAACATAGCAATAAACAACATAACATGAACAGTTGCAGGGGGAAGAAAAAGGTCCGCCCTGGTCTCACATAATCCCGAGAATCAGAGGGGACAGTGAGAGTGAACCAGAGAATAACAATAGAAAAAAGAGGAAAAAAAGTCATCATGAGCATATTACACTCGGACAGCCGTCCGAGGTGTTTGGAGCAATGCAGTCAGGTGTAACGTAGATGCAATCGCTCCTGGGGCGGCACTACACGGGTCGTAACTTTAATTATAGAAGGAAAACAGGAGAGATAGGAGAGGGAGGAATTGGAAAGAGAGTGAGAAACCAGCCGAGGAGCTGAGTACTAAAGGAGAGGAAAGAGTAGCCGAGTGTAGGCTAAGTATAAGCTAAGTATACGACCTGGTAGGCAGATGACAAGTTCAGAAAGATAGTCCCGGGTGCTTCTCCCCAGCAAACGGGGAAAGAAGCAGTTCAGCAAAAAGGAGAAGAGGTCAACGCCAATCATGGAACAGGTCAGGCAGTCTTCCATTCTGGATCGATCCTGCGACTCTGAGAAGGTAGGACGGCCCGCGGGTCATCTTGAGGAGGAGCAGGGCGGCGATCATCTTGAGTGGCCGAGGGGGGACTCATGCCCCAGGAGAGTAGAAGCTGGGCAGCACGAGCTGGGGTGAGGCAGACGTGCAGCTTATCGTTTCTCCGGACCAGCAGGCGAGTCGGGCGGCCCAGCGGTAGGGGATGTCCGCTTCTCGCAGTAGCGTAGTATAGGGCCTGTACGCTCGGCGAAGAGCGAGCGTCCCCGGGGACAGGTCCGGATACACCTCCAGGTTGGCGAAGCGAGGCGGGAGCTCCGGAGCTGCCCGTAGAGCTTTTAGAAAGTCCTCCTTCGCCTCATAAAAATGGATGCGGCCGAGAACGTCCCTGGGGAGATCGGCCCTCAGTCCCGGAGGTTTCGGGATTCGGTGGATGCGGTCGATTTTTAAGTCCCTTTCATGGAGGCCCGGGAGAGCTTCTTTCATGAAATCCTGTAATAAAGCTCGGAGATCATCTCCCGGGATCGACTCTGGAATCCCCGGAGGCGGACGTTGTTCTGCCTGCTCCGATCCTCTAGGTCGCAGTTTTTCGCTTGGACGAGGCTGGTGACATGTTGGAGATGCACATTCTCGTCTAGCAGGTGATTGTGCGAGCGAATGAGCTCCGTCATTTTATGTTCAATATGGTCGGTTCTCCCGCCAATCTCCGCCACTTCAGACCTAACGTCCGCCAATGCCGATGTGATATGATCCTGGAGCGAGTTGCGGAGGTCTGATAGCAGCTCTCTCATAAGTGCTAAGGTGACCGGAGTCTCCGGAGGCAGGGAAGCAGCAGCGGGGGTCTGCACGAGAAGCTCCCGACGGGAAGCTCTAATAGCTCGAGGAGATGCCGGCGCCATGTTGGAAGTCGATGTAGACGAGGCCCGGCCTGGAGGGAAGAAGTCAGAAACCCTCTTTGGGAGCAGTTCTTGCCGGTTTTTCGTCTTCCCCATCGTGGCAGAGGGATGGTAGGAAGAATATCTGAGAGAATGGAGGCTAAAATAGTAGCGTGACCGTTGGAATTGCCGCTTTTTCAATCCCGGGACCAGGAGCTCCTGAATCAAGCGACTGCTAGCATGCTCAGCTAGGCCACGCCCCTCCCGAGGATTCCAATTCTATCTGCATCCATCTAGATCTGAGAGAGTTAGACCACCAATGTACCGCTGCCTCCAGAACCGCAGCTCTGGCGTAACCCAAAATGCTGGGAATACCCATACCCCCTCTAGCATAAGGCAGGGAGAGGACCCTCCTAGCAATCCTAGGAGGTCTGCCACTCCAAATAAATTTGCTTAGCGCTGCTTGGACTGGGGCGAGGTACCTTGAGGGAATCTGCAAGGGAGGACACCACAAAAGGTATAGGATCCGCGGGAGGACGGACATCTTAACTATCTGGATTCTGGCCATCCAAGAGAGCTGCATTCCAGAGAGTCTATCAAATTCCTGTTGAATCGTTGTTCGTAATTTATCCCAATTATGCTTTATTATCCCTGACAACCTGGAGATCCATACACCCAAATACATAAAACCTTCCTGAGCCCAGTGAAAGGGAAAGAGGTTTTGGAGAGATATTTGCTCTGTTTTGGGGAGGTGGAGGGGGAATATAGACGACTTGGAGAGATTTAGCTTATAGTATGATGCTGATGAAAATTCTTCCAAAACCGAGAGGACATGGGGTAGGGAGGTATGCAAGTCAGTGCAGAAAAATACCACGTCATCCGCGTATAGACCAATTTTGTGTTCAAGATTCCCAACTGCCACCCCCCTAATTCCTGGGTGTGTACGAACTATAGAAGCTAATGGCTCCATTATGAGAGCAAATATAAGGGGGAAAGAGGACAGCCCTGGCGGGTACCGTTTGATATGGTAAATCGGGAGGAAAGAAAGCCCGATGCACTAGCTGCCGCACAGGGATTAGAATAGAGGGCCCTACTAGCATCCCGAATCGGTCCCTGGAATACAAACTTCAAGAGGACCCCGTCCAAGTATC
Source organism: Allobates femoralis (assembly GCA_033576535.1). Taxonomy (NCBI): domain Eukaryota; kingdom Metazoa; phylum Chordata; class Amphibia; order Anura; family Aromobatidae; genus Allobates; species Allobates femoralis. The sequence goes on from JARQOC010000001.1 coordinate 436,808,780, forward strand.
CCCAGTGCACCCTGTCGAAAGCCTTCTCTGCGTCTAGAGACAAGAGTGCACTGGGGACCCTTTTCTGCTCGAGCAGATCCAGGAGTCTGCGCGTACCGTCAGAGGTCTGACGCTCTGGGACGAATCCAACCTGGTCCAGTTGAATCAAGGAGGGGAGGATAACCGAGAGACGGGAGGCTAACAATTTGGCATAGATTTTTAAATCACAATTAAGTAGTGATATGGGCCTAAAGTCTCCCGGAGTAGTGAGCAGTTTCCCCGGCTTGGGAATTGTGGTTATTAACGCCTCAAGACCTTCAGGCCGGATGGAACCCTCCCGCTGCCAAAAGGTAAATAATTTAAGAAGATAAGCGGTCAGTAACTCAGTAAAGGTGGTGTAATATGCATACGAGAACCCGTCTGGGCCAGGAGAGGTGCGCTTTTTAATGGACTTGATGACCGAGACAATCTCTTTTTCAGTGATAGGGGCATTAAGAAAGGCCAACTGATCAGTGGAGAGAGTGGGAAGGTTAGCTTTAGAAAGGAATGATTGTATAGACTCAGTGGAAGGCTGGACAGTGTCCACCGACTCCCTCAGATTGTACAAGGTGCTGTAATAGTTGCCAAATTCCTCCGCTATCTGGACAGGATTACGAATAATGGAACCTGAATTATCATGTATACTAGTAATTTTGGCCTGTAATTCCCTTTTTTTGATTCTCCTGGCCAGGAGGGCCCCGGCCCTGTCCCCCATGCTGTAGTATTTGGAGTTAGTTTTCCTTAGGTATTTCTCTGCCGTTTCCAATAAGCATGCCCTCAGCGACCGTCTAGCCTCCGTTAACTCATCCTGCGTGGATTTCTGAGGAGAGGTTCTATAAGCAAGGTCAAGGAGCTTAATCCTAGCCAGGAGAGCCGTAACCTTTGCCTCACGTTCCCGTTTAACTCGGGAGGCCAATTGGATTAGCACCCCCCTGAGGACCGATTTGTGGGCCAACCAGAGTGTCTCCGGCCCAATCTCATCATTATCATTGGATAAGAAGTATTGCTCTATCTGAGTCCCTATATGCTGAGTATGAGAGGAGTTAGTTAAGAGATATTCATTCAGTCTCCAGTGAGTGGGGGGCCGAATGGAAGCAGGGTCAGCTATCTCCAGTGAGATCTGTGCATGATCAGACCAAGAGATTGTCGCAATTTCTGCGGCTACACAGTGGGTTATCAAGGAGTCATCTACTAGGAAATAGTCGAGCCTGCTTAATGTGCCATGGAGTGAAGACATGAATGTGAATTCTCGGTCGGTGGGATGGAGACAGCGCCAAATGTCGTGCAAATGGGACTGGGCAACAAGGGCCCCCAAGTGACCCCGGAAAGTCGAGGGATTGGAACAGTCCAAGCGTCTCTCCATGGGCGCGTTGAGGTCCCCAGCCACCAACCTACATCCCCTAGCATGAGAGGCCAAGACCGAGAGGAAGTCTCTAAGAAAGGCACTTTGCCCCTTATTTGTGCCATACACAGAAGATAAAGTGTAGTATACATTATTAAGAAGACCAATGACAATTATATAACGGCCCTCAGGGTCTGCAATCTCAGTGATGAGACAAAAGTCAACATTTTTGTGAATAAAAATGGCCACTCCTGCACGTTTACAGTCAGCAGAGGCAAAAAACTGGGTAGGGAAATCACGAGATGCCATTCTGCGGCAGTCCTCACGCAGCAGATGCGTTTCTTGCAAAAACAGCACATCACTCCTGGATTTCTTCAGCCAACGCCACACCACGCTTCTTTTACCAGGGGAGTTCAGGCCGTTTACGTTAATTGAAAAAAGTGTGAGAGTCATGGTGGGATCCAACAGAATCTATATGAAACCAGTGTGCTACTAAAAGGCAGGACAAAGTCCATGGAGCACCCCGTGAGGATATCTGCAGCTACAGGGCAGAGGATGGGGAAGGAGAAAAAGGGGAATGGAAAGATAAAAGAACATATCAACAGTCCAATGGTCAGAACAGGCATGTCATCCCAATAAGGGAGGAAAAAAGGAAAAAAAAAATAAAATTATTCCTGAGTCTGAGTGCACGCCAAGAGCAGCACCCAACAGGGGTTACTCAGTTCTTGTCCAAACAGGGAAAATAAGAAAAGTGGCAAGAGTGCCAAGAATGGAAGGGGAAGGGGGAGATATAGATAATGGGAAGGGAAGAGTAATCAGAGGAAAGGAGCAGGAAGAGAGCGAACAGAAAAGGAGAAGGGGAAGGGGAATAGGGGAGGAGAAGAAGGGAAAAAAGGGTGAAAAGGAGGTGACTTCAGACTAAGGGGGGGAAGAAGGGGAGCAAAGTAGAGTAGTAGAGGGAGTAGAGGGATAACAGGGGGGTGGAGTGTATGTCAAAGGGGGGAGATAGGGGGGAGAAAGGGGAATTGTTCAGTGCTAGGAGGGAATGAGAATGAGAAATTCAACTACCTATTTAAAGGCAGAAAGAAAAAGGGAGAGAGGATGAGAGAGAAAAGAAGGCAGAAAGGAAGAGAAAAGGGCGAGAACAGAGAGACGGACAGGAAAAGACAGCCTAGAGCACATAGGTGCAGTGTGGAGAGGAAGGAACCTGTATTTGTCGAGTTATCAAACTGTAGACCACTCCGGATCGATGCGGCCTCCTGGCCTGGGTCTTGGAGAGGCGGCAGGAGCAGTGAATTGTGATGTAGATTCAGGCGGCCACAGTCCCCATCGAATTAGATTCTTCTCTGCGTGCGGAGGAATGAGGCATGGAATCAGGGCGCCATTACAACGGATCAATAGCTTGGTGGGGAACCCCCAGCGATACTGTATTCCATGATCTCTCAGGATTTTGGTGTAAGGCCTGAATGCCTTCCTCAAAGCCAGGGTGCCCGGAGAAAGGTCCGGGTAGACTTCAAAAGAGGCATATTGATCCTGGAGGTGCAGGCTCTGCCTGAGGACACGGAGGAAGTCCTCCTTTAGTTCGTAGTAATGGAGCCTGGCTAGCACATCTCTAGGACTGTCTTCAGGGACCGAGGGAGGCTTAGGGACCCTGTGAATCCTATCCACAACCAGGAGCTCCTGAGGGGTTTCAGGCATCACTGTTTTGATGAAGTCTTTGAGGTATGACCTTAGATCAGCCGCCGCCACCTGCTCTGGTATGCCTCTGAGCCTAATGTTGTTGCGGCGCGATCTATCTTCTAAATCTAAGGTCTTTGCGGGTATTCTGTCCGTTCTGCTCTGGAGCTGGTCATAGGAGTCCAGTAGCTCATTGTGTGAGCGAACCACCTCCGCCATTTTCTGCTCCAATTTGTCAACTCGTGCGCCAAGCTCCACAATCTCCCCCCGCACCTCCGCATAGCCCTCATATCCTGCTGCAGGGAGGATCGGAGGCTCGCCAGGAGATCCGCCATCATACCTCTGGTGAGTGGGGCATCCATTAGTTCAGCATCCCCCAGGTCTTCAGCCTGCACAGTGGCGCAGCGCGCAGCTCTCTGTGCACGAGGAGAGGAGGGAGGCACCATCTTGAGGGAGCTGTTACCGGCTAGGAAATAGTCGGTGACCCTCTTAGGGGATTGCCTCACAGGAGGTTTTGTTTGGCCCATCAGTTGCACAGGTGGTTCAGGAAGCTCCGTGCCGAATTTGAAGTGCCCAGGTTCCTTCACTTTCTTGTTATGGCTGCTTCTGTGCTCAGGCTGTGCAGAGCTCCTGAGTTACACAGCCAGCTCCATTGCTGCCAGGACACGCGGCTTATATACATATTGAGCCCCACATGGCCTCCTATATAGTATGAGCCTTACATAACCTCCTATATACAGTACGCGCCCCACATAGCCTTCAATATAAATTATGAGCCCCACACAGGCCACATACATTATCCTCCACATAGCTTCCTATAAAAATTATGGGCCTCACATAGCCACCTATATACAGTATGAGCTCTACATAGCCACCTGCTAAATATATATATTAGGAGCCACACATAGCCTCCTAAGTACATTATGAGACCCACATAGCGTCCTATACACAGTATGCACGCCACATAGGCTCCTATATATAGTATGAGCTCTTACATAGCCTCCTACATACTGAGCCCCACATACCTTCCTACAGATATCATGAGCCCCACATAGGCTCCTGCATACATCATAAGTCCCACCTAGCCACCTATATAAATATTGAGTCTCTTCATAGCCCCTATATACATAATGAGCCCAATATAGTCGCCTAAATATATGTGCCCCACATATCCTCATATTAGTATATATATATATATGAGCCCCACGTAGGCTCCTATATATATTATCCCTCACATAGCCTCCTATATATATATATATAACTAGCTATAGAGCCCGGCATTGCATTATGGTTGCATTGTAATCGTAATGCCCATATATGGTAATGTATGTGTGTATGTATCATAGCTCTGCCCCTCCTGGTAGCTCCAGCCCTTAACAGATCTGACCCTACACATAGCCCCACTTCTTCATAACTCTGCCCCTCCTGATAGCCCTGCCCCGGGACAATGTAGAGGGGTGGGGCGATGAAGGGGTGGGGCTATGTGTAGTGGATGGGGTTACCAGGAGGGGGTGGAGCCATGATACATACACATACACAGCTTTATATATTAGATGAGCCCTTACATATCCTCCTATATTCATATTGGGCCCTATTTAGCCTCTTGAATACATTTTGAGCCCTAAATAGCCTCCTATATACAGTATGAGCCTCATTTAGCCACCTATATATGTTGAGTCTCCACATAACCCCTATATACAGTTGTGCTTAAAAGTTTACAAATCCTGGCAGATATTTTGTTTTCTTGGCCTTTTTCAGAGAATATGAATGATAACTCAAAAACTTTTTTTCTACTCATGGTTAGTGTTTGGGTGAAGCCATTTATTGTCAAACTATTGTGCTTTCTCTTTTTAAATCATAATGACAACCAAAAACATCCAAATGACCTTGATCAAAAGGTCACATACCCCAGTTCTTAATACCATGTATTGCCCCTCTAACATCAATGATAGCTTGAAAACTTTTTGTGGTACTTGTGGATGAGGTTCTTTATTTTCTCTGATGGTAGTGACGTTGCCCATTCTTCTTGGCAAAAAGCCTCCAGCTCCTGTAAATTCCTGGGCTACACGCTTGAGTCCTCCCCAGAGTGGCTCAATGACATTGAGGTCAGGATAATGAGATGGCCACTCCAGAACTTTCACTTTGCTCTGCTGTAGCCAATGACAAGTCGACTTGGCCTTGTGTTTTGGATTATTGTCATGTTGGAATGTCCAAGTACATCCCATGCGCAGCTTCCGGGCTGATGAGTGCAAATGTGCCTCCAGTATTTGCTGATAACGTGCTGCATTCATCTTTCCTTCAACTTTGATCAAGTTTCCTGTGCCTTTTGAAGCTCACACATCCCCACATCATTAGCGATCCACATCCGTGCTGTACAATAGGAATAGTGTTCTTTTCATCACAGGCCTTGTGACATCTCTCCAAATGTAACGTTTATGGTTGTGGCCACAAACTTTGATTTTGGTCTCATCACTCCAAATTACGTTGTTCCAGATGTTTGGAGGCTTGTCTCTGTGTTGTTTGGCATATTGTAGGCGAGATACTTTGTGGCATTTGCGCAGTAATGGCTTTCTTCTGGCGACTCGACCATGCAGAACATTTGTCTTCAACTGCCTCCTTATTGTGCATCTTGAAACAGCCACACCCCTAGTTTTCACTGAGTCCTGTATTTCAGCTGATGTTATTTGTGGGTTTTTCTTGGCATTCAAAACAATTTTTCTGGTAGCTGTGGTCGAAATTTTTGTTGGTCAACTTGATCATAGTTTGGTTTTTACAGAGTCCCTGATTTTCCACTTGTTAATCGCAGTTTGAACACTGCTGACTGGCATTATCAATTCCTTGGATATCTTTTTGAAACCCTTTCTTGTTTTTTACCGTACAACTATCTTTTCCCGTAGATTTGTTGACAATTTTTTTGCTTTCTCCATGACCCACAATCCAGAAACGTCAGTGGCTGGATGAAGGATGCAAGAGTCTGTCTGGATCCCAGAAACTCACTCAGCTTTTATGCACACACACACTGATTACAAGCAAACAAGTCACATGTGAGGATGTCGCCTTTATTAGCCATTTATACATTATGATATGAGCTCCCCACAGCGCCTCCTAAATACATGCAAACATCCAATACCTTTAAAAAAAAAAAAACAAGACAAACTCATCTCACGCCCATTCCCTCAGCGCTCTGCTCAGGCCTCTGGTGCACTGACACTCAGCTCAGCAAACGCGATGATATGATGTCATCGCATTAGCCGTGCATCAGTCATGCCAACGGCACTGTTCTCCACCAATGTGTTCATCCTGAGGATGCAAACAACAGTGACAGTGGGCGGCAGGCAGCAGTGACAGTGGGTGGTGAGCAGCAGCGGCGGACAGACCGCAGTGGACAGCGGCCCGTGATTCAATGTTTTCAGCCCTCTCGCTTTCTCATCCCACAGGCCGGACTGAAACAGCCAGGGGGCCGAGTGTAGCCTGCAGGCCGCACTTTGCCCTGCCTTAGAGGATTCTTTATATAAATTTCATCCAATCACAATTCTGAAAGTTAAGTACGATTGTACTACTAATTTTAAGCTATCAACTTGTTCTCACCAGTAGAAGAAGTCACTACCGCAGCAAGGCCAGGCTGTGGTGCTCTGAACACTGTAAATAGAAGTGAGAGCATGCTATGGCAGTAACTTCTTCCAGCAGTGAGAACAGGTTGGTAACTTGGCCAAAGCAATACAATGTTAGAGTGCCTAATGTGATCTGACCACTGCTGCTTTTCTGGCGTACAGACCTGCTGTCACAGTTACAATGTTCAAAGCTGTCAGAGCTAAGCAGTGAAATCATCACACTACTCTGAACACTAAGGCTACATTCACACACATCGTTTTTGCTGTGTTTTGCGAGAATCCTCACAAAGCGTAGCCTTCTGCATGTGAATGCTGCTGCGTTTTTTACTTTACCTTCCTGCACTCCCACGGTGACCGCTGGTGATGTCCTCTCATCCTGGAGGCTGCAGTGTTCGGTGCCTCTAGGACCTGCACATGTGACTGAGTGATGTTTCTCAGTCACATAGTGCAGTGCCAGGTCCTCTCACAGGTCCTGCGGCCTCGGCATGAGGACATTGCTGGCGGTCACCGTGGGAGCACAGGGAGGTGGGTAAATAGCACATCCAAAAAGCACAACGATGTTGCTGAAACATTACAGGATTTGTGACGTAACAGCGACCTCGCTGCGTGTGAAACACATGAGTGATCTGGCCCCTGCTGTGAGATTGTTGATCTTTACAAATCGTTCAGGACCATGTTTCGTTCGTCACGCTCCCGCAGGGCAGCGTGCATCGGTGTGTTTGACACCTTAACAACGACATCGTTAGTGACTTTGAACCCGGCCACGTAGGCATGCTTTTGCGTTGCCTTTCCCGCCCCCTCAGCTCCGATTGTTACTCGCTGCTGCGTTCTGATTGGGCAGCTTTGACTGAAAAGTTGGCAACTTAGTAGCGCTTCCGTCCTTTGTTTCATAGCTACTTTGTTCCTGAATGTGCTGGTTTGCGGATCATAGTAGAGAGGTCTCCAGGCTACAATGTCTATACGGTAGGCATCATTTGGGGTATCAAATTAGGATCTTTTAAGAGTTCCCATTTTTACTTCTATGACATTATCTGCAATTGACCAATCAGAATGCACTAGCGAGCACCAATTGGAGCTGAGTGCGCGTGGTAAAGCACACCTAGGTGGCTTCAGCGTCAAACACCACGCCCCTAACATAGGTGTGAGTCATCAAATTAGCTGCTGTGTGACACGTCTCCAATGACCAGCGAGGTCGTTATGCGGGTCTGTATCGTTGCTGCGTCGTTGAGCAGATCTGCCTGTTTGACTGCTCACCATTGACCGCGTAGCGACGCACCAGTGATCCCTGGCCAGGTCGGATCGTGGTCGTGATTTCTGGAAAGTTGCAGCGTGTAACAGGGCCCTAACTCAGTTCAGCCCCATACTGCTGCCTCTGCATAGAGGCGTAGACCAAATGAGCAAAGTATTGTAGTTTTAAGTGTCATAGTTTTTGTTAGGATTGAAGGTTGACTTTAAGTCCATCTAATTCAGGAGTCCCCAACTTCAGGCCTCGAGGGCCGCCAACAGTGCATGTTTTCAGGATTTCCTTAGTATTGCACAGGGCTTGGAATCATTACCTGTGCATTTGATCACATTAACACCTGTGCAATACTAAGGAAATCCTGAAATCCTGCACTGTTGGTGGCCCTCGAGGCCTGGAGTTGGGGACCTCTGATCTAGTTTAACCCATAACTTAACATGGTGATCCAAATGAAGGCAAAATACAACCATGTGGAAAATACTAAGCTCCACATTGGGGGGAAATTTTTTTCCTGACTCCACATAGGGCAGTCAAACTGGTCATCTTGTCTGCTGCACTTTGCAAAAAATGGAATTCTGACAGAGCGCTGTGTGTAGAGTGTATTAGTCCTGATTTGACTTCTCCATTCTGTAAGGTTAGTAACAAAAGTAAAATGTACACGCATAACAATATTTATAAAAACTAAGTTTTATTAAAGAACTTGTTGCCCCCTTTTGCTTCCTATATATGAAAGAACTTAGCAGATCTCAGGCTAGTTTCACACTAGTGGTTTTTTTTTTTTAATCTGGGGGCATGCAGAAAAAGCCTGCATCCCCCTGGATTCTTCCCCCACAATGATGCAATTGTAAGCACCAGTACCAGTATTTGTAATTATCAGCTTGCAGCAAGGTCAGAGGTTTATAATTCAGAGGTTAATATTCAAACAATTAACAGTTATCAGAAAATACAATAGTTAAAGCAAAATAATGACAGCCCTGCTCATAAGAGATGATGGTATAGACAATTTGAGGAAATAGGGAATAGATAGGAGCAGCATAAGTGGCCACCAACCATTATTTGTGATGCATTTGAGACTGGTGGAGCGAATAGGCTATGTCTAAATAACATCAATAAATTAAAAAAAGTCAGGGCTTCAAAATCACAGAACAAGCAAAAAGAAGAAAACAACTGAAAAAATTCAAAAGTAGTTAGACCTAGAAAAAAGAAAAAAAAACAAAGAAAAAGGGAAAAAAAAAAACAGGATGCAAAAAGACAGAATGCAAATTAATAAGTCAAGGATCAGCAGACAAAGTTATTGCAAGGGCACTGTAAGAACGTCTTACTCCAATCTTCATCCAAGCAAAGTTATTTACAGATCCATAGTTATATTCCACAAGCCTCACAATGGGCCTCTGAGACACGGACCTACTCCCAAACTCCAGACCACTTCTGGATTAATTTCTTCCCCTGATTGATTTTCCTAGGAGAGAAAGGAATCTTCCACTCAGACAGTCCTTCTTTTGCTTGTTTGGGAGACTGGCATACCACCAGTTGACATTCATAAGAGACCAACAACTTCACCAGCGAGAAACCACATCTGTTTTGAATATTATTGTCTCTAAGAGAATTGCATACATGAGCATATTTCCCTCCTCTTAGCCAATGTTGCTGCAAAAAGGTCTGGAAAAACTTGGGAGGTTTTGCAAATTCTCTGGCAGGGTTGGGTTCTTCCTTAACTTCTGCAGAAATGTTTCTTTAGTGGTGAAAAAATGCAATCTGGATGTGTCTCCAGGGAGATCAGGATGTATATACCGTGGTTTAGGGGTTCTATGAACTCTCTTCACCATTGGGTCTCTAGGGGTCAAATGAGGGAGAACTGCTTGCAGAAATGATTGCAGGAAAGCATGTAGGCTGTTATCCACAATCCCCTCTGGGATACCTCTTATGCAAACATTGTTCCTTCTAGATCATATACTTTGTCACTAAGTTGGGCTAATTCTTCTTTTAGAGCTTCATTCTCATCAATCAGGGCATTATATGATGTGGTGAATTCTGCCATATTATTTTCCATATGGGAAGTGCGTTCTCCCAGGCTGGAGATCTCTCCCTTCATCTCCCCCAGCATGGATTTCAAGTCCTCTTTTAATAAGTCTCTTAAAGGGGACCTGTCACCACCCTAGTGCTATGTTATCTAAATGCAGCGTGTCTGCTGCATTCAGGGAAGGGATCCCCCATGTCTCTAGCCGTCATGTAAGCTGTTAAAAAGACTTTATAAAGTGTACAGATAAGGAGTCCGGAGGGACTTAGTCAGTAATGTGTAATCGCTGTTGCTGGTGTCCTCCCCGCCTCCAATCCTCTCTGTGCCACCTCCAGCCCTCTCTTGTTCTGCCTCCTGCATGTGTCATCGCTGAGGCCTGAAGGCGGGGAGGACACCAGCAACAGCGATGACACATACAGAAGGCTGAACAAGATAGGGCTGGAAAAGTCAAAGAGAACGATGGAGGCAGGGAGGACACCAGCAACAGCGATGACTCATTACTGACTAAGACCCTCTAGATTCCTTATCTGTACACTTTATAAAGTCTTTTTAAAGTGATCCTGAACTCACAAACTGTCCCCCCCGCATCTTTAGACCTGTCCCTGCGCCCCCTCTTATCATTTCTAGCCATCCCTTTTGCAGAAAAAAATCGATTTTGTAAAGCAGAGAAGAGGTTATATTCACCTCCGTCCTGTGTGAGTTCTCGGTTTCTGAGGAAGCCGCAATAGGCTGGCCTGTCTGCTGCTCCCTTGTAATTATGCACGCCCCTCTCTGCTTGCTAAGAGCCTGGCCGCGTCATGAAAGGGGGCGGGGCTCTGGTATGATGCGATTTTAGCCCCGCCCCTTTCATGACGCGGCCAGGCTCTTAGCAAGCAGAGAGGGGCATGCATAATTACAAGGGACAAGCACACAGGCACGCCTATTGGGGCTTCCTCAGAAACAGAGAACCCACACAGGACGAGGTAAATATAACTTTTTCTCTACTTTACAAAATCGATTTTTTTCTGCAAAAGGGATGGCTAGAAATGATAAGAGGGGGTGCAGGGACAGGTCTAAAGATGCGGGGGGGGTCAGTTTGTGAGTTCAGGATCACTTTAACAACTTATAGGGGGCTTGAAACATGGGGGACCCCTTCCCTGAATGCAGCAGACACACTGCATTCAGTGCTGCATTCAGTTAGCATAGCATCAGGGGGGTGACAGGTCCTCTTTAAGGAAGAGAGAACACTCTCCATATCTTCTTTTGTGAGAGTTACATTATGCTCCTCCTCCCCTGTGTCCACCGCACTTCCCCCACGCCATGTCAGGAGTGAGAGGATCCAAGAGGAGATGCAGGCACCATTTTACCTGGACTACCAGCAGGGTTCCCTCTGGAAACGAAGTCCTCCAATTTTGGTGAGGAATCATGTTTCTGGTGTCTCCCCTTGGTCATAATGCGCCTGGAGCCTTCAGACATCTGCAGCATGTGTTATTAAAGTAAGGATTCTGGCTAGGAGCTGCTGGGTGCTGGTTTTAGGTCCAAAGTGTCAGGAGCCCTGGAGTTATGCGGCTGCTTGCAGGCCACTCCCCAGAAAGAAGCTAATTTTGTCTGATAAAATATATTACAAAGTTACTTATTTTCATGTGTACTATTGCTTTATGAACTAAAACTTTAATTGACAATTATGCTTTAAGTATAAAAACAATGAAAAAAAGCTTACTGTATCCGATGTAAAACATCACTTACTTTGGAGCTTTCATATGACAGTTTCAGTTCTGAGCCAGGTACCTTCAGTAAACGATAGAGTAAGCCTTTTACCTTTTGGATAGTCATAGAATCTTTGGAGGGAAACAAAAAATGTACATATAACTACAGTAATGTTTTTAAATATAATTTGTTTTCCACCAGTATTATCAAATATTATCTATTATCACTATCTGAGATACAGACAAGAGGCAAGCATCCAACATCAGTGCCCGGGAGAGAAGAGCCATACAATCTTTGAAAACCAACAAAGAAATAATCATTAAACTTGTAGTAAAGGGTGGTGCAATAATCATGATGAACAAATCAGACTACCTGAAGGAAACAAAGAGACAACTGATGGACACACAGTATTACAAAAAATTGGAGTGTGACCCTACACAGGATCACAAGGATCACAAAACTACATGCAGATCCTTATGCCAACAGACTCAATGAGAATCCTGACGGTTTGTGTACATTTTGCTTTTTCACTTTCCAGATTTGGTGCAGAAATAAATCTGCAGCAAGTTAATTATTGCAGGACTTTTCCACCACAAATGCATGAAAAATAAATGCATCAACAACAGATTCCGTTTTTCTGGCAGGAGATGCAGATTTGGTGAATAAATTTCTGCAATCAAAAGACATGTTCACAAAGGGAGTTTTTTTCTGAAGCAAAACTGCAGCAAAACCTGATCTCTTGCAGTAACAAAAATGTTTTTTGCTGCCTTTTTGCTGTAGAAACGCAGCTGTGGATTTTTTTTACTCTTCACTGCTTTCAAAGGTTGAAAAAAAGCAGCAAAAAAGCTGAAAGAATTGACATCCTATTTTTAAAAATGCAGCAAAAACCAAGGTGTATTCCTTTTCAGTCAGGAAAAAAAGGTGTGTCTGTGTGCAGATTTCTAAAATCTCATAGGTTTAGCGGGTACTATAAGGCCCTGGCCCAAAAAAATTGGTCCTTTTGTAGTGCAGAAAATTCTGAAGCAAAACTGCCTAAGGCCGGCTTCACACCACGGTAAGAGCCGATCCGGGGCTGTCAGGATGAACCTGACAGTCCCGAACCGGATCAGCACACAGAACTGGAGGGCAAATGTGCCCTCTGGTCCAGTGAGCTGCCGGACGCAGCTGCAGCTGCTGATTAATCGGGACCGCGGCTCGCAGGGAGCTAGCCGCGGTCCTGAACCAACAGCGGCGTGCAGCCGCCAGTGTCCGGTTCCCGGATCCTCCCGGACCGGGACAATACAGCCCCATAGGCTCCCATGTTAGGGAGCGCCAGATTGCACCGGATCCAGGAGGATCTGGGAGAATCCGGGATACGGCAATTTGGGGAGATTTTTCACCCCGGCAACGTTTTGTGTACGGTAAGAAAAATCCGATTTCTCCCGGATTCTGCCAGAGAGATGGAAACCGGATGGCAGAGAGCTGCCATCCGGTTCCATCCGGTCCCATAGTATCCTATGGGGCCAAAATTGGGTCCGGGGCTGTCTGGTTTACACCGGACAGCCCCGAACCGGACTCTGCTGTGGTGTGAAGCCACCCTAAGGCTGGTTTCACACAGCAGTTTTTTTCCCTGATCAGGTTTGTGTACCAAAACCAGGAGAGGAACTTGCAGAGAAAAACTATAATTGAAAGATTGACACCTGTTCTGAGTTTTGGAGACACTCCTGGTATTGACACACAAACTGGATCGAACCTGATCAGGGAAAAAACTGCAGTGTGAAACCAGCCTTAAGTTTCTGAAAGAAAAAAGCACCAAAAAATGCATTACGTTTTTGCAAGCATTGTACACTACAATCACTGTGGGTAAAGATAGGTTAACCCCTTCATCCCTGGGTGACTTTCAGTTTTTCATTTTTTCCTCCCCTGCTTCCAAGAGCAATAAGCTTTTTATTATTCTATCAATACGGCTTGTTTTTTGTGGAACTAATTGTACTTTTGAATTACACCATACATTTTACACTATAATGTACTGGAAAAATGGAAGAAAATTCCAAATGCATTGAAATTGCAAAAAAAAAGTGCAATTACTGTATTTTTCAGATTATAAAACGCATTTTTGTTCCCCCAAACTTTGGGGGAAAGTGGGGCGGTGCATTTTATAATCTGAATGTATGGATTATACACTGCAGGGAAGGGTGGGGGCAGCTCTGGAGTGTGTCCACGGGCTGTTGGCAGCTACAGGACGCAGCAGGAGGTCACGTGCTCTCACTCATTTAATATGCATTACACCCACTGTCCATCACCGAGGTGATGGACTGAGGGAGCGGTGCATATTACATGGCCTGCGCCCCCCCTGTGATGGCACATGCTCCCCCCAATGCTGAATATGGCCCCCCCCATGCTGCTGCCCATAATAAAATAACCACCTTACTTACCCTTTCCGGCGGTGTCCTCCGTGTCTCCCTCCTTATCGTTTCGCCCGCACTTCCTGATTCTTCTCTGTAAAGCCGGTCATGTAATTGGCACAGCAGAGTGACATCATCTCTGCGTGCCCGATCACATGAACGGCTCCCCGAGAAGAATCAGGAAGTGCGGGCGCAGCGACAAGGAGAGTAAGTAACGTGGTTGTTATTTTATTATGGGCAGCAGCATGGGGGGCCATATCCAGCATATGGGGGGGGGGGGACGTGCCATCACTGGGGGCCATATCCAGCACTGGGGGACGTGTGCCATCTCTGGGTGACATGTGCCATCACTGAGGGCCATGATTAATCACAGGGGGATGTGTGCCATCACACATCATGGGGGACATGTGCCATAACTGGGGCATGTGTGCCATCACAGGGGGACATGTGCCAGCACTGGGGGATGTGTGCCATCACTGGGGGCCATGATTCAGCACAGGGAGATGTGTGCCTTCACACATCATGGAGGACATCTGCCATCACTGGGGGACGTGTGCCATCACTGGTTGACGTGTGCCATCACTGGGGGACGTGTACCAGCCATAACCAGATTAAGGGGGCCATAGGATGGGGGGGGCTATATCCCAGGATGAGGGACCATGTACTAGGATGAGGGGTTATGAGGGACATATACCCTATATGAATTGTAAGACGGACACTGACATTATAAGATGGACCCCATTTAACTTTAAAAATGATTTTTTTCTCTTTTCCTTCACCAAATTTGGGGTGCATCTTATAAAGTGAAAAATACGGTAATTGTGGTTGTGTGTACGTAGGCCTTGTATATAAGCAAAAAATACGGTACATGTATGTTGTTTTTTATTCACCATGTTCAGTATATGGTAAAACAGACATATCGGTATGATGCCTCAGGTCAATATGCTTTCGTAGATGCCACTTTTTAAGTGGTGAAACAAAATTCAGAAGTTTTTATAGAAAAAGAATTGCGCTTTTGTTGCCATTTTCCGCGACCCGCGACCCATAGTGTTTTCATTTTTTGGGATGTGAAGCTGTGTGATGGCTTATTTTTTGCGGCTTCAGCTGACATTTTTCTTTATACCATTTTTGGGTTGATGCTAGGTTTTGATCGCCTGTTATTGCAATTTATTGCAATGTTGAGGTGACAAAAAAAATAAATTCGGGGGTTTGGAATTTTTTTTCTGTTACGCAGTTTACAGATCTGATTGATTTTATATTTTAACTAGATGGTGGCCCGATTCTTTTTTTTTGTCAACAATAAATTTTTATTAAGTTTAAATAATACAAGGAAAAACAAAATACCGTCAAATAAATTGCGATAATACAACAATATAGGGGAAGAGCTTCAAGTAAATTAAGTAATGGTAAGTTTAAGGTGAGATCCTTAGGAGGGTAGCGTCCATATTGCCAGATATGTTTTAAGTCATTGGTGGTGGTGATCTACTACCTCCAAGTAGTCAATATAATCAAGTAAATTTCCCAGGAGGGACGTCCAGGAACGTAGGGTCACCAATTCTAATCCTTCCCTAAGAGATCAAATAATCACCGGTAGGGAGCAGTGGAGTTAATAACAACCAGAGAAACTAAGAAAGAAGCAACAAAGGTAGAAGAGTAGGTAGGGGGGGTAGGGAGGGAGGTAAGGAGGGGGGGAACTGGAATGGGAGAGGAAAGGTAGGGAAGGAAGAGGTAAGGGAGTAGTGCCCCCCAGGGCCAGGGGAAATGCCTCATCTCTAAATACCCTCCTGGGCAGCAAAGTAGTCCCATGGGGCCCAGACCTGATTGAATTGGTCGACCTTGGCCACCAACAGGGCTGTAAGGTATTCCATCCTCCTGATGTCCAACAGCCTAGTGAACAAATCCCTGAGGGAATGAGGCTCCAATCTCCTCCAAAAGAGGGCGATCAGACATCTAGCTGCTGTAAGAATATGCAGAAGAAGCTTAGAGGCCAGCTTGCCCACCCGTCCAGTGTGTGCATTGAGGAGGTATACCATTGGATCCGGTTCCATATCAACATACAGAACCTGCGAGATAAGATTTCTTACAGACCTTCAGAATTCCTTCAGCTTCGGACATGACCAAAAGATATAGAGCAGGTCGCCCACATCTCCACTGCACCGCCAGCAGGAGTCAGGCAGAAGTGGGTTTAGTTTGTGAAGGAATTCGGGGGTGTGATACCAAAACATCATGAGTTTATATTGATTTTCCTTATAAAGCGTGCATATGGAGGTTTTGGATGCTCTGTCCCAAATGTATTGCCAGGTCTGGGGGGGAATCTGTCTGCCCAAAAGGGTTTCCCATTTTGTCATGTAAGAGAAACTCCCTCTGTCTCCGCAGCCCAGGACAGCTAGAAGTTGATAGATTTCTGATATCAGACCCTTAGTGCTCGTTCCCCTCCTGCATAGTTTTTCAAAATCAGTTGGGACCGAAACCCCCAAGGTGCCATATAGGGAGGTGGCAAAGTCCCGAATTTGAAGGTACTGATAGAAAGCTCTATTAGTGAGAGGTGGGGTACGTTTCAAGTCTTCAAAGGGTCGGATTCCCATAGTCCTTTTGTCTACTATATCTGCGAACCTAAAAAGGCCTGCGGAAAGCCATGGATGGACCATCGCCGGCTCCATCCCCCCCGGTAACAGGGGGTGGTAAATAAATGAGACCATTGGTGATGATGGGGAGGCCAGGGCAAATTTCTTTTGGCAATGCTTCCAAACTTCCCAGGTCACTTGCATTGGACCCAGCAATGGGATGTGAGGAACCACCTGGGCGGGCGGCCATAATAAAGAGTTGAGATGAACAGGTGCCATCCATAATTTTTCAATTTCCGTCCATTTGTTATACGCCCAGAGAGCCGACCAGGACGGGATTCTTCTGAGGTGTGTGGCCCAATAGTACCGCACTATATCCGGGACCGAAAGGCCACCCCGGGATCTGTGGGTTGTCATAATGTCCTTTGCTATTCTATGTCTCTTATTATTCCACACAAATCTCATGATGGCCGTCTGGAGGGATCTAAGATCCCCCAGAGGGACCGTCACAGGCAAGGTCTCGAAGTAGTACAGAAGCTTAGGGACCAACGTCATTTTTATCGCTGCAACCCTACCCAACCAAGACAAAGATAAAGGTGCCCATTTAAAGAGGAGGGCCCTCAGCTCCTTAAAGAGCGGGGGAAAATTATGTTTATAGAGGGTACTAAAGGAGGCCGAAATATTGACCCCTAGGTACTTTATAGTGTCCGTCTTCCATCTGAATTTAAAATTCAGGGTTAGATAGTTCAATACATCAGGTGGAATATTGATGGGTAGAGCCTCTGTCTTACTCCGATTCACCTTATAGCCCGAGAGAGAGCCAAACGTTTTTAGGGAGGACATCAGGTTAGGGAGGGAGACGTGGAGGTTCGTCAATGTAAGAAGGACATCATCAGCAAAAAGGGATATTTTAAATTCCTTAGTCCTGAGAGTCATTCCTGAAATGCTTGGGTTGTTACGGATATCAGCAGCTAGCGGTTCAATACACAAGGCAAAGAGGAGGGGAGATAGCGGGCATCCCTGCCTTGTCCCATTAGATATAGGGAAGGAGGGAGACGTGATAAAGGGAAGTTTGATAGATGCAGTGGGAGTTCTGTAAAGGGCTCCGATTGTGGTGAGGAACCTCCCCGGGAGGCCAAAGGACCGGAGGCATGCGAACATAAAAGACCAATCTAAGCGGTCAAAAGCCTTTTCGGCGTCCAGGCTTAAGGCCAGCATCTGTTGACTCCGTCTGTTGGCCACATCTATCAAGTCTATTACACGTCTTGTGTTATCACCTCCTTGTCGGCAGGGTATAAACCCAACCTGATCTTTGTGGACAACTTGAGGGAGCCAAGGACGGTGGCCCGATTCTAATGCATCGGGTATACTAGAATATGTATGTAGTTGACATGCTGTGACTGAGAGAACTTGTTCAGTCTACGTGAGTGAACTACATATATATATATATATATATATACATATATATATATATATACATATATAGCAGCATTGTTATATTGTGGTACATTACAGCACATGTATAGCAGCACTATGGTATATGGTGATACTCCGCTCACCGCAGCACCCCGCTCCTCCACAGGCCCACTCCACCTCCGTCTTCTAGGTCCTACAGGCCTTTAGGACCTGTCGTTGCCTGGGAAGCCAATCAGCTGACCGCTAACTGCCGGGGTAAAAGGATAGAGCAGGGGGGAAGTATATTGATGGGGGGGGGGAGGGGTAAGGGCAGGATTGTGTCGGGGGGGCAGGATGGAGGCGGGGGGGGGGCAGGATTGAGGCAGGTGGGCAGGATGGAACCGGGACAGGATGGAGGCAGAGGGGGGGCAGGATAGAGGTGGAGGGGGGGAGGGATGGAGGCGGAAAGGGGGCAGGATGGAGGCGGAGGGTGTGGCAGGATGGAGGTGGGGGGGGGGCAAGAACAGCGGGGGGCAGGATGGAGGTGAGGAGCAGGATGGAGCCGGAGCAGCAGGATGGAGCCGGAGGAGCAGGATGGTGGCGGGGGGGGGGAAGAGGGGGGTCAGGATGGAGCCGGCGGGGGGGGGGGGGGGGCAGGATGAAGCAAGCGGGGCAGGATGGAGCCAGCGGGGCAGGATGGTGGCTAGGGGGGGCAGGATGGTGTCGAGCAGGGCAGGATGGATGCGGGGGGGAAGGATGGAGCCGGCGGGGGGCAAGATGGAGCCGGCAGGGGCAGGATGGAGCCGGCGGGGGGGGGGCAGGATGGAACCGGCGGAGGGGGGAGCAGGATGGAGCCGGCTGGGGGGGGGGTGGCAGGACGGAGGCGGCGGGGTGGGGCAGGATGGTGGCGGCGGGGGGAGGGGCAGGATGGAGCCGGCGGGGGCAGGATGGAGCCAGTGGAGGGGGGGGTAGAATGGAGCCGGCGGGGGGGCAGGACAGAGCCGGGTGGGGTGGGTGGTTGGGCGGGCGTTATGTAGCCGGCGGAGGGGGCAGGATGGAGCCGGCAGGGGGAAGCAGGATGGTGGCGGCGGGGGGCAGGATGGATGTGAGGATACTCACCCGTCCGCCGGCTCGCTGCACCTCCGTCTTGCTGTAGCTCCCATGGCAGGACCTGTTGTTGCTTGGGAAACCGATCAGCTGATCGGTTGAGTATCCTCACTGATGTGGGTACTCAGTGAGTATCCTCACTGATGCGGGATACTCAGTGAGTATCCTCACTGAGGTTTTTTTTATTTTTATTATCACCGTGGAGGAGCAGGGGGGCCGCAGGGAGCAGGGGGGGCAGGAGGAGCGGTGGGGCAGAGGGAAGGTGGCTGCGGGTGCTGCGAGGAGCAGGAGAGACAGGAGGAGCAGAGGGGGGCAGGAAGAGCAGGGGTGCCGCGGGGAGTGGGGGGGCAGGAGGAGCGGGGGCTGTGAGGAGAGCCGCCGCTGCGGCCACCGTCATCCGAACCGTGTATCGGTCGCTGTCGCCGGGCTGCAAATAGGGGTGAAATTCGAACTTTGAATTTGCACGCCTATTGACATAGGCTGCGCTCATTGGTGCCCGCCGGAGGCGCATCTATCTGGCGCGATTTCCGTGACAGACAAAGAACATTAGACAATTATATAGTAGATAGATTGTGCATTTCTGAATCCAGCAATACCATATACGTGTATTTTTTTTTTATATATAGTATTTTCAATGGGGCATAATGGGGGTAGAATTGAACTTTTATGTTCTTTTTTTTTTTTCATATATTTTTATACTTTTTTTTCCACTTTTTCTTTATTTAACACTGCCCCTTAGGCTAAGTTAGGACAAAGCGTTTGTGCTCCATTTTTTATTGATCTGTTTTTGATGCAGGTTCTGCACCAAAAACGGTTCCTCTTTTTGCAAAAAAGCATCACAAATGCATCATCTGTTTGTGCTGCTTACATAGTAACATGCGTTTTTAAGGTTGAAGGTAGACTTTAAGTCCATCTAGTTTAACCCATAGCCTAACATGTTGATGCAGAGGAAGACAAAAAGAAAGGCAAAAACTCATGTGGCAACACTAAAGGTACCATCACACGCGGCAATATTGCTTGCAATTTCAGTGGCAATTTGCTGGTTGCAGTGAAATCATGAACACATTGTTACATTTGTACACGGCAACAAAATAGAACAATGTGTCCATGATTTCACTGTAACCAGCAAATTGCCAGCGAAATTGCTAGCAATATTGCCGCATGTGACGGTACCTTAAGATCCACATTGGGGAAGAATTCCTTCCTGACTCCACATACGGCAGACTAGTTCCCTGGATCAACACGGTATCAAATAATCTAGTATACATAACTACCGTATATACTCGTGTATAAGCTGACCCGTGTATAAGCCGACCCCCCTACTTTTGCCCCCAAAATCTGGGAAAACCTATTGACTCGTGTATAAGCCGAGGGCGGACCCCAGCACAGGTATACAGCCCCCAGCAGTGTGGTATACAGCAGCCTCCCCAGTGGTATATACAGGCCCCAGCAGTGTTACAGCAGCCTCTTCAGTGGTATATACAGCAGCAGCCCCAGTGGTAGTATACAGCAGCCCCAGTGGTAGTATACAGCAGCCCCAGAGGTATAAACAGCCCCAGTGGTAGTATACAGCAGCCCCAGAGGTATATACAGCCCCAGTGGTAGTAAACAGCAGCCCCAGAGGTATATACAGCCCCAGTGGTAGTATACAGCCGCCCGCCCGCCACCCCCATCAGTATACAGGCCCCCCCATCAGGATCCAGGGCCCCCTCCTTGCTCCGCAAAACCTGCAAAGTAAAATCATTATACTTATCACTGTCCTGTCGCCGCCGTCCCGCCGCTGCCATCGCGCTCCCCGTCTTCTTCCAGCGTCTTCCGGTTTCCTGTGGTCGGCGCAGGCAATGACGTCATTGCCTGCGACCACAGGAAGCCGGAAGAAGACGGATGAAGCCGGGGATAGCGATGGCAGCGGCGGGGACGGCGGCGACAGGACAGTGATAAGTATAATGATTTTACTTTGCAGGTTTTGCGGAGCAAGGAGGGGGGCCCTGGATCTTGATGGAGGGGCCTGTATACTGATGGGGGTGGCGGGCGGGCGGCTGTATACTACCACTGGGTATATACTCGCATATAAGCCGAGGGGGGACTTTTCAATCCAATTTTTGGGCTGAAAAACTCAGCTTATACGCGAGTATATACGGTAGTTATATTATATTTCTCAAGAAAGGTATCAAGGCCCTTCTTAAATGTTAAGGTACCGTCACACGCGGCAATTTTGCTAGCAATTTCACTGGCAGTTTGCTGGTTGCAGTGAAATCATGGACACATTGTTCCATTTGTACACAGCAACAAAATAGAACAATGTGTCCATGATTTCACTGCAACCAGCAAATTGCCAGTGAAATTGCTAGCAAAATTGCTGTGTGTGACGGTACCTTTAGTAGTGAATCACTCATCATAACATCATACGGCAGAGAGTTCCATAGTCTCACTGCTCTTACAGTAAAGAATTCACGTCTGTGATTATGATTAAACCTTCTTTCCTCTAGATGTAGAGGATGTCCCTTGTCCCAGTCTCAGGCCTAAGAGTAAAAATATCATTAGTAAGGTCTCTGTACTGTACTGTGTACAATGCTATAAGATCATCCCTTAGGCCGGTTTCACATTAGCGTTCGGAACGCAGCGTAACAGAATGCAGAAAAATGCATGAGCACTGCATTCCTATGTTTAACATGGGAACGCATAGTAGCTGCGTTTGGCTGCGCATAATTTGTGCGCCCTCCGAATGCAGCCTGTTGCATTGTTTGTGCGTTCACGGGCGTTTGTTTTATCAGCAAATGCCCACAAGTGCACAAAAAAATGCATAGATCTCAATGGATTCACAGTGTCCTCCGCATGACAGCGCAGGAGAACGCTGTGGATCACATTGAAATCTCTCTCGGTGGCCAATCAGCGAATTCGGCGGCAGCCGGGAGGAGGAGATCTCTGCCGCTGATCTCCACCTCCCGGCCGCCGCCGAGATCCCTAATTGGCTGGCCGGGCACCATACTGATGTGAATGCATGCGGAGAATCTCCGCTGCGTTCACATCAGTATGTCAATGTCTGCCCTGCGTTTGCGTCTGCATGCCCTCCGCATGCAGACACAAACGTGAAACTGGCCTTAGCCTTTCTTTTTCCAAACTAAAAAAAAACAAGTTTAATAACCTGTCTTGGTATTGCATACCTCCCAGTCCCCTAATAACCTTGGTCGCTCTTCTCTGAACCCGCTCTAGTTCAGCTATGTCTTTCTTATACACCGGAGACCAGAATTGTACACAGTATTCTAAGTGTGGTCGCACTAGTGACTTGTATAGAGGTAAAATTATGTTCTCCTCATGTGCATCTATGCCTCTTCTAATGCATCTCATTATTTTATTTCCCTTTGCAGCAGCTGCCTGACACTGGCCACTAAATGTGAGTTTATCATCTACCCATACACCCAGGTCTTTTTCAGTGGCAGTTTTGCCCAGTGTTTTACAATTAAGCGCATAATTATACCTTTTGTTTCCTCTGCCCAAGTGCATGTCCTTACATTTATCCCCATTAAAGCTCATTTGCCATTTATCACCCCAAGCTTCTAGTTTACATAAATC
Organism: Allobates femoralis; assembly: GCA_033576535.1. Classification (NCBI taxonomy): domain Eukaryota; kingdom Metazoa; phylum Chordata; class Amphibia; order Anura; family Aromobatidae; genus Allobates; species Allobates femoralis. Next base: position 436,831,394 of record JARQOC010000001.1, read on the forward strand.
CTCCTGTAATATAAAATTGTCCTCCTCTGTATTGATTACCCTGCAGAGTTTAGTGTCACCTGCAAATATTGAAATTTTACTCTGTATGCCCCCAACTATGTCATTAATAAATATGTTAAAAAGAAGCAGGCCCAATACTGACCCCCTGAGTGTATTGCATTAATAACCATCCTTTGTTTACTATCACTAAGCCAGTTCTTAACCCACTTACACATATTTTCCTCTATCCTCATTGTTTTCATTTTATGTGTCAACCTTTCATGTGCTTTTTTGCTCCGTTTTCGGGGGACACAGACATACAGAGACACACATACACTTTCCCTGCAATCCCATAGCGATCCTTGGTATTGGCAGGTCTTTAACTCTGAGTAGTCTCTAGGGTACTCTAAGTCACATGGTGATGGATGCTAGCTAGTTCTGTGGTGAAGCTTACAAAATTTATCTTCAGCCACAATTACTGTACATTTGACAACAACATATTTACAAGAGACTGGCACAGCAATGCAAAACAAATTAGCACCACAACATACAACCATCCAACATATCTTCAATGTGACAGTTTTCATCCAAAACACATAAAAAAACCCCTATTGTGTACAATAGGCCATCAGATATAATCAGTTATGTTCCACAATCACCTTGGGGGCCTCAGAAAGGCCTTTCTGAATCAGGGTTACCATCCAAGAGCAACTGAAAACCCGATTACAAGAGCCACTAGAACATCAAGAAATAATTTCCTACATTACAAAACTAAAGAAGAAAACAACCGCTTACATCTTATAGTCACCCACAATCCAAATCTGGAGGTGTTAAGAGAAGCTAGAATTTAACTACAATCGCTATTACAAAAAGATGTCCGACTAAAATCTGTATTTCCAGATTCCCCCAATGCAGTGTTTTAGACAGCCTTCGAATCTAAAAAACATTATTGTCAGAAGCTCGCTGTCCTCTCCAAAAACACAGGAACATTTCCATGCAACCAAAAAAAGTGCAAAACCTGTCCATTTATAATGACAATGGACAAGATTAAGATTCCCAGCACATATCAGGACTACAAGATCTATGGTATGTTCAGTTGCACCAGTAATTTGGTGCACTTAATTATATGTACCAAATATCCAAATGAGGGGTTGTACGTAGGAGAGACAGGATAAAAGCTTAGAACAAGAATTAATTTTCATTGCCACACAATAAAAGCAAGATGTATGGATCTACCTGTAGATAAGCATTTTTGTAGCCCTGATCACAATACAAGAGACATGAAGCTTTCAGTATTGAAAGGTAATTTCAAGTCTCAGAGAGACACAAGAATTTATTCCATGTAATGTTTTATATAAATATGTGACTCATAAGATTTTGTCTTACACTAGCCTGAATAAGAGACCTGGAGTTGTCTTGAACGCTTACTATTTATTAGCATCTTTTCAGTTAGCCATTAAAAAGGTATCAAATACTGAGGACTCTAAGATTTTAATATTTTTCTATCTACTGGCTAACACAGCACAAACATATGTTTTACCTTATCAAATATTATGATAAATTCTAAGAACCTTTTAAGTAATCAATCAATCAAGCTAAATCTAGAGAATATGTCGGGAGAGAAAGACAGCATATACATTTCAACATATACCGTATATACTCGAGTATAAGCTGACCTGAGTATAAGCCGAGGCCCCTAATTTTCCCCTCCAAAACTAGGCAAATGTATTGACTCGAGTATAAGCCTAGGGTGAGAAATGCAGCAGACTCTCATCACAGTATACAGTCCCTCTGATCATGGTAAATGGCCCCCTATTACTGGTATATAGCCGCCCATCCTGGTATATAATGGCCATCACTGGTATATAGCGCCCCCATCACTCGTATATAGCACCCCCTTCACTGGTTACAGCCTCCCCTACAGTGGTATGCAAACCCCCATCAGTGGTATACAAGCCCCCATCAGTGGTTACAGCCCCCCATCAGTGATATACAGCCCCATTACTGGTTACAGCCCCTCAGTGGTATGCAGCCCCTCATCAGTGTTATACAGATCCATTACTGGTTACAGCCCCTCAGTGGTATACAGCCCTCTCATCAGTGGTATACAGGCCCCCATCACTGGACACAACCCTCCCTATCACTGGTTACAGGCCCCCTCATCACTGGTTCCAGGCCCCTCATCACTGGTTACAGGCCCCCTCATCACTGGTTACAGGCCCCCTCATCACTGGTTACAGGCCCCCTCATCACTGGTTACAGGCCCCCTCATCACTGGTTACAGGCCCCCTCATCACTGGTTACAGGCCCCCTCATCACTGGTTACAGGCCCCCTCATCACTGGTTACAGGCCCCTCCATCACTGGTGAGTCGGTCGACAGGGTAGGGGGTACTCGGATACTAGGACAGGGGGTTACTTCAGTAGGGGATCACGGCTGATCGGTTCCCGGTTCCGTGCCATGGACCCTCAATGGCGGGGTGGGGGTGATGATGATGAGGGAATGGTAACGTGACGCCACCTGTGGTACCTAGTAATAGGGTTACCAGCGCTGCGGCCGGCCGCTGAGGTGATGTGAATGCAGCTTTGGTAGTACACCTCCCCACAGGTGGAGCTTTACCTTAGGGCAGCTGGGTGGAAGATGGGAGTAGTAGTTTTCACCTCGATGATATTGTAGAAGCCCTCCGGGCAGCAGATAGAAGGAGACCAAACACCAGATCAGCTCAAACAGTTCTTTACTTGCAACAGGTAGAAAAGGGTACATGGTACAGTCTGGTTGAACGGGGTTGGTAGCCGTAGATTTTGGAGGACTTTCCAGAGTCTGGCAGTGGTGCCTTCAATATGGCGTTCCTTGTCCTGTCCCTCTGTCTCTGTTTGTATTTGCCCCTCTTGAGCCAAGTCTCTAGTCCTTGTGGTCTGTTACCTAAAGTCTCTTACTTGTCAGTGTCGTGGACACAGCTGCGGGACCGATGTTGGGCTTCTTTAGGGGTGCTGTGGGTGCCTTGTGTAGGGCCCTCAGCTTGCCGGTCTGCAGTTAGGGTTAGACCTTTTACTATCTGCCTCGGCTCCGGTTATGGCGGTAGTAACCCAGCTGCGTGACCGATGTTGGGCTTCTTTAGGGGTGCTGTGGGTGCCTTGTGAAGGGCCCTCAGCTTGCCGGTCTGCAGTTAGGGTTAGACCTTTTACTATCTGCCTCGGCTCCGGTATGCCGGTGACGACCTGGGCCTCCAGCTGGCTTCAACTAGTCCTGGAGTAACCCCCTTCAAAGTATGGGTCACCCCTCTCCTAAGAGGCGACCTCCTGTTACAGCCACAGGGTCCCCTGCGTCTGCCTTTCTTGCTCTCCTCACACTGTCTGCCTGACACTATTGTCACTCCCTGTCTCCCGCTCTCTAGGCTCCACCCCTGGGACCTACTGAATATCAGTCCCCTGTATTAAAGTGGACTACTGTATGGATGCAGGGTGCAGACTCTGCAGGGTCCTCCATATCCACAGCTACGGAGGCACTACACCTTCTGTTAGGGGTGCAGTACCTCCCTGTGGCGCTTTGCCATAGGGGCGCCACACTGGTTACAGGCCTCCCATCACAGGTTACTGGCCCCCATCACTGGTTACAGGCCCCCCCATCACTGCTTACAGGCCTCACCATCACTGGTTACATGCCCCCCCATCACTGATTACAGGCCCCCCCATCACTGGTTACAGGCCCCCATGCTGCCGCATACAAAATAATAAACCTTGAACTCACCCTCTGATGTCCTACGGGCACCGTGCGGCCTCCCTCCGATCTTCCTGTCTGTATGCCGGGTTCCAATCATGTGACCGGCGCGGCAGCAATGACGTCATTGCTGCTGCGCCGGTCACATGATTAGAAGCCGGCATACAGACAGGAAGACCAGAGGGAGGAGGCACGGTGCCCGCAGAACATCGGAGGGTGAGTTCAAGGTTATTATTTTATGTGCGGCATCATGGGGGACCTGTAAACAGTGATGGGGGGCCCGAGTATACATAATATAGTGCAATATGTGCCACTCCCCCTGTCCGTGAAGGACAGGGGGATGCAGTGCATATTACACTACACTAATGAGCGGGGTCACATGACCTCCTGCTCACTCTGCAGCCTCCCCCCGCCTCCTCCAGCCCCCGGACACCACCCCCCACTCCACAGCAAACTGTATGACTCGAGTATAAGCCGAGGGGGGCACTTTTCAGCACAATTTTTGTGCTGAAAAACTCGGCTTATACTCGAGTATATACAGTAATCCCTGCAATTCTGTCAGATAACACTGTTTCTTCCTGAAAATGATTTCAATCACAAATTCTTTGGTATTATTATCTTCATTTAATTTGTCTTCAATGAAAAAACACAAAAGAGAATGAAGCAAAAAATTGATCATTTCACACAAAACTCCAAAAATGGGCCAGACAAAAATATTGGCACCCTCAGCCTAACACTTGGTTGCACAACCTTTAGCCAAAATAACTACGATCAACCGCTTCCGGTAACCAGCAATGAGTTTCTTACAATGCTCTGCTGGAATTTTAGGCCATTCTTCTTTGGCAAACTGCTCCAGGTCCCTGATATTTGAAGGGTGCCTTCTCCAAACTGCTATTTTTAGATCTCTCCACAGGTGTTCTATGGGATTCAGGTCTGGACTCATTGCTGGCCACCTTAGAAGTCTCCAGTGCTTTCTCTCAAACAATTTTCTAGTGCTTTTTGAAGTGTGTTTTGGGTCATTGTCCTGCTGGAAGACACATGACCTCTGAGGGAGACCCAGCTTTCTCACTCTGGGCCCTACATTATGCTGCAAAATTTGCTGGTAGTCTTCAGACTTCATAATGCCATGCACACGGTCAAGCAGTCCAGTGCCAGAGGCAGCAAAGCAACCCCAAAACATCAGGCAACCTCCGCCATGTTTGACTGTAGGGATTGTGTTCTTTTCTTTGAATGCCTCTTTTTTTTCTCCTGTAAACTCTATGTTAATGCCTTTGCCCAAAAAGCTCTACTTTTGTCTCATCTGACCAGAGAACATTCTTCCAAAATGTTTTAGGCTTTCTCAGGTAAGTTTTGGCAAACTCCAGCCTGGCTTCTTTATGTCTCAGGGTAAGAAGTTGGGTCTTCCTGGGTATCCTACCATACAGTCCCTTTTCATTCAGACGCCGATGGATAGTACGGGTTGACACTGTTGTACCCTCGGACAGCAGGGCAGCTTGAACTTGTTTGCATGTTAGTCGAGGTTCTTTATCCACCATCCGCACAATCTTGCGTTGAAATCTCTCGTCAATTTTTCATTTCCGTCCACATCTAGGGAGATTAGCCACAGTGTCATGAGCTTTAAATGTCTTGATGACACTGGGCACGGTAGACACAGGAACATTCAGGTCTTTGGAGATTGACTTGTAGCCTTGAGATTGCTCTTGCTTCCTCACAATTTGGTTTCTTAAGTCCTCAGACAGTTCTTTGCTCTTCTTTCTTTTCTCCATGCTTAATGTGGTACACACAAGGACACAGGACAGAGGTTGAGTCAACTTTAATCCATGTCAACTGGCTGCAAGTGGGATTTAGTTATTGCCAACACCTGTTAGGTGCCACAGGTAAGTTACAGGTGCTGTTAATTACACAAATTAGAGAAGCATCACATGATTTTTCTAACAGTTCCAATACTTTTGTCCATCCCCTTTTTTATGTTTGGTGTGGAATTATATCCAACTAGCTGTACTACCCGGCTACACCAGGGTTAATAAATAACTGCTGTTAGCTATAACAAAATAGAATTTGAACATGTCATATTAATGACCTGCAGGAAAATAGAAGCTGAGCTGTGATTGGTTGCTATAGCAAGCCTAATAAATCTCCAGCCAACAGTAAACCCTCCCCCCGGCCGGGCAGTATATGTTACCTCACACATACACATAATAGACAGCTCATGTGACTGACATCTGCCTTAACTCCCTATATGGCATATGTGTTGCACATTGGCTGTTTTTAATCAGATTTTTATGCTTGGAAATTAAAGATAGCACACATATGAGGTGAGTTGTGTGAGGCGATTTGTGCACATCTGTGTCTGTCTATGTGGTGTGTGTGTCCCTGTGGGGTGAGTGCATGTGTCCCTATAAGTGTGTGTATGTGTGTGTGTCCCTGTGGGGGGGTCTGTGTGGTTTGTGTCTCTGTGTTGTATGTGTCTCTGTGTTGTGTGTGTCTCCCTGTGGGGTGAGTGCATGTGTCCCTATAGGGTGTGTATGTGTGTGTGTCCCTGTGGGGGGGTGTCTGTGTGGTGTGTGTGTGTCACTGTGTTGTGTGTGTCTCTTTGTGGTGTGTGTGTGTGTCCCTGTTGGATGAGTGCTTGTGTTGCTATAGGGTGTGTGTGTGTCCCCTTGGGGTGTGTGTGTCTCTGTGTTGTGTGTGTCTCTTTGTGGTGTGCGTGTGTGTTCGGGTGTGTGGTGAGTATCCAATGTTAGGGCTGCACCTTAGCGACTATACACTTGCTGTTACTCTTTGTGTGCGTGTGTTGTGTATACATGTCTTTGTGCGTGGTGAATATTCCATGTTAGGGCCCCACCTTAGTGACTATATGCTGGTATATGCTGTTAGTCTTTGGCACTGTCATTAAGCCCCTCTCATTCACAACTGTCGACTGGTAACTGTCACTTTTTCCCCATTATGTAGATATAGGGGCAAAATTGTTTGATGAATTGGAACACGCGGGGTTAAAATTTCGCCTCACATCATAGCCTATGACGCTCTCGGGGTCCAGATGTGTGACTGCAAAATTTTGTGGCTGTTGTTGCGACGGTGTAGATGCCAATCCCGGATATACATACACACACACATACATACACACATTCAGCTTTATATATTAGATTTGTCTTTAGGACAATTCTTTTTGTGTTTTTTCATTGAAGACAAATTAAATGAAGATAGTACCAAAGAATTTGTGATTGCAATCATTTTCAGGAAGAAACCGAGTATTATCTGACAGAATTGCAGGGGTGTCAATACTTTTGGCCACATCTGTAGGTGAAGGACTCAAATCATATTTTCAATGCAGGTGGCTTTATTCTATGCATTTCCAAGTGTATTCTCCATGCAGTTTAACCCCATAACGACGGCCTAACGTCCAGAGATGTCTGAAAAAAAGGGTACTTATGCCTGGCTGACGTCTGTAGACGTCAGCCAGGGAAAGTGCTCTAGCGCCCCCCAGTGGTCAAAAATCTCCGGGGTTTCAGCTACCGGGGGTAGCTGAGACCCCCAAGATTATGGATCGGGGGCTTTTTTGACCATCACCGGTAATGTGATGACCGGTAAGCACCGTTTACCGGTCATCACATTACAAAAAATGAGACTGCCGGTAAAAAATGCTTTCACTTTCATCCGACGTGAAAACACACGTCGGATGACAGTGAAGCATTAACCCCTAAGTGTCCTAAGACCCCCGGTACCGGGGATCTTCCTCCCACCCCCACCCCACCCCTGATGTGTCTCAAAATGGCGGCGGCGGCGCTGCTGCATCTCCATGTAATCGCATGTAAATGTCAGTGCTGGTGCCCATCAGCCTCCTTCTGCAGATTCCTCACTGATATGACATGTGTGACGTCACATCAGAGAGGGACCTAATGCACTGACCTGCCCCCCGTTTACACCCCGAACCGGCTCCCCCTGCACCCCCGTTATCCTCCTCCTCCTACCCCTCTCTAAAACAGCGCCGCAGCGCTCAGGAACCGCCGGCTGCCCCCTCCTGCTCAATCCTCTCCGATGTGACATGTCACACATGTCACATCGGGGAGGGATCTAATGCACCCTGGCCCTCTGCCCCCTGTTTCTAATAGCCCAATCTCCCCCCCCTTCCCCCTGGTCATCCCCCGATCTCACCTGTCTTCATCTCCCTGGAGCAGCTCCTTCTTCTGCTGGCTCCCTGTGCTGTCTGCCGGCTTCATGCGCAGACAGAGCAGAGAATGCTCTGTCTGCTAATAGACAGCTCATGACCTGAGGTTATGTCAGGTCAGGATCCTTTGTTCACAAAGGGTCAATTGTGATCCCATCATGGGATCACAATTGACCCTTTGTGAACCAAGGATCCTGACCTGACATGACCTCACTGCGATCATGAGCTGTCAGTCTATGCAGAGACTGCACTGTCTGTCATTAGAGTGACAGCTCATGATCGCAGTGAGGTCATGTCAGGTCAGGATCCTTGGTTCACAAAGGGTCAATTGTGATCCCATGATGGGATCACAATTGACCCTTTGTGAACAAAGGATCCTGACCTGACATGACCTCACTGAGATCATGAGCTGTCAGTCTAAGCAGAGACTGCACTGTCTGTGATTAGACTGACAGCTCATGATCGCAGTGAGGTCATGGCAGGTCAGAATCCTTATTTCACAAAGGGTCAATTGTGATCCCATGATGGGATCACAATTGACCCTTGTGTGAACCAAAGATCCTGACCTGCCATGACCTCACTGAGGTCATGAACTGTCAGTCTGTTAGCAGACAGAGCAGTCTCTGCATAGACTGACAGCTCATGATCTCAGTGAGGTCATGTCAGGTCAGGATCCTTGGTTCACAAAGGGTCAATTGTGATCCCATGATGGGATCACAATTGACGCTTTGTGAACCAAGGATCCTGACCTGATATCACCCTACTGAGGTCATGACCTGTCATTCTCCTGGAAGAATGCCAGATTTTATAGCATATGGGGGACGCCCCCATATGCTGTAAAAGACTGAAAATCATCGAGGGACCTCCCACTGGACTACGTCGGACCTTCCTGCTGGACTACGTCGGACCATCCTACTGGACTACGTCGGATGCCAAAGAATAATAAAGATGGGGTCTAAATAGTGTCTGTGTGTTTTTTTAATAAAAATATTTTTTTCTGTCTTGTGTCTTCTTTACAATTTACTAGGGATTCTTAATGGCCCGGTCTAATATTGGCCAGACATTAAGAATCTCGGGCTTAGTACCAACTGCAAACAATAGAATTAGACTTACCGGTAATTCCATTTCTAGGAACCTTCCACGACAGCAGAACGGAGGTTGCCTCCCCGCCCTAATAGGGGACAGGAAACACAAAGAGGTTAAAAACCCTTCCCCTTCCTGCACACACCAGTGTTTTGACTGTACACACCCGCATGAAAGCGACCACCAAGTGCAGGAACAACAATCATAACAAGAAGACAAGAAAATAGGCGGGAAATTAATGCTGTCGTGGAAGGTTCCTAGAAATGGAATTACCGGTAAGTCTAATTCTATTTTCTCTAGTCACCTTCCACGACAGCAGAACGGAGGAATACCAACGAATATACCTTAGGGTGGGATAACAGCCTGCAGGACTCTCCTGCCAAACGTGAGATCCCGATTGAAGTCCAGCCGGTAATGACGGGTAAAAGTATGGACCGAGGACCAAGTAGCAGCTCTGCAGATCTGCTCAACGGAAGCATCACCCCGCTCAGCCCAGGAAGCAGCGACGGATCTAGTGGAGTGAGCCTTGAACTTTTCAGGAGATGAATGACCCATCTGAACGTAGGCCGTGCAGACGGCTTGCTTGATCCAACCAGTGATCGTACCCTTGGAGGCCTTGTGTCCTTTCCGGCGGCCGAAGAGCTGGACAAATAAATTCTGGTCGACGCGAAAAGGTGCCGTCTGTTGGAGATAGAAGAGCACCGTGCGACGAACATCCAGCGTATGAAGACACTCCTCCTTTGGATTAGAAGGGGAAGAACAAAACGAAGGCAAAACAATGTCCTGCGACCGATGGAAGTCAGAGACCACCTTAGGCAAAAAAGAAGGGTCAAGGCGAAACACCAGACTATCCTCCATGACCCGAAGGTAGGGCTCACAGATGGAAAGAGCCTGGAGTTCACCCACACGCCTAGCCGACGTGACCGCCACCAGGAAGGCGGTCTTGTGGGACAGCACCCGGAGATCCGAGGAGGACAGCGGCTCAAAGGGGGCCTGTGTGAGACCGGAGAGGACCAGATTCAGGTCCCAAGGAGGGACAAGGGACCGCAGCCGAGGCCGCAGCCACCCGGCGGAAGTCATAAACCAACGGACCCAAGGGTGAGCGGCTATACCCTGATCAAAAAAGGAACTGAGAGCCGAGATCTGCACCTTGAGCGTACTGGGGGAGAGACTCAACTCCAGACCAGCCTGCAAAAAATCCAAAATGCGAGCAATATTTGGATGAAGGGGATCAGGAGGATCAGCCGCACATCAAGACACAAACTTCTTCCAAATCTTCCCATAAATAGCATTGGTGACCGACTTCCTACTCTTCTGTAAAGTCGAGATCACCCCATCAGAAAGACCTTTAGCCCTCAGCAAGTTGGCTTCAATAACCAGGCCGCTAGGTTCAACTTGGGAAGGTCGGGATGATGAATGGGCCCCTGGTGAAGTAGATCGGGTCTCCGTGGAAGAAGAACGGGACCGTCCGACGCCAGACTCAGCAGGGCGCTGAGCCAACTGCGACCCGGCCAGAGGGGAGCCACCAGGATTGTAGGAACCCCGTCCAGCCGGATCTTCTGAAGCGTCCGCGGAATGAGAGGAATTGGAGGAAACGCATAGGCCAGGGAGAACCCCCAGGGATGAGAGAACGCGTCCACCCCCAGCAGGCGACCGGACGGAGACAGGGCGAAGAACGACTCCACCTGGGCATTGTGAAGGGTTGCAAACAGATCCACTTCGGGAAGACCCCACCGAGAGACCAGGGAGGCGAAGACCTCCCAATGGAGACACCATTCGCCCGGATGCATGTCCCTCCGGCTGAGGAAGTCTGCCTGGACGTTGTCGGACCCTCGTAAATGAACCGCCGATAAGGACAGGACATGCCGTTCTGCCCAGGAAAAAATCCTTGCAGAAAGAGACGTAAGACTGGCAAACCGGGTACCCCCTTGGTGACGGACATGTGCCACCGCCGTGACATTGTCCGAGAACACCCGGACGTGACAGCCGTGGAGAAGAGCACCCGCAGCTCAGAGGGCCAGCTCCACCGCCATCAGTTCCCGAAAATTGGATGACCTGGCACTGACCTGAGGAGACCACCGGCCCTGGAAGTGGCGGCCCGCAACCGTGGCCCCCCACCCCCGCTGGCTGGCGTTCGTCGTGAGGGACACCAACGGAGACTGGACCCAAGACACCCCCTTCCGGAGGTTCCGAGGGGTCAGCCACCAGGCCAGAGAGGACCGGACGCGACCTGGGAGGGCCACCCTCCGAGAGAGGGAGGTGGAGGACCTGTCCCAGGAAGACAGGAGAAATTCCTGCAGAACCCTGGAATGAGCCTGCGCCCAGGGAACCGCCGGGATACAGGCCGTCAGAGAACCCAACGCCGACATGACCTCCCTCAGGGAAGGACGACGGGATTCCCGGAAGTGAGCGAGCTTCCGCACGAGATCCACCCTCTTGTCCGGCGGCAGAAAAGATGTCTGCCGGGAAGAATCGAGAAGAATCCCCAGGAACTGCTTCCGCGTGGACGGAGTCAGGTCGGACTTCGCCAAATTTGGAAGCCAGCCCAGGGAGCGTAAAACCTGAAGGGTGGCGGAAACCGAGAGGGACAGTTGGTGAGACGAGGGAGCCAGGATCAGGAAATCGTCGAGGTAGGGGACAATAAAAATCCCCTGACCCCGGAGAAAGGAAACGACCTCCGACATGATCTTGGAAAACACCCGAGGGGCCGAGGAGAGCCCGAATGGAAGGGCGTTGAACTGGAAATGAACAACTTCCTGATTGCGCGTGACCGCAAACCGAAGGAACTGACGATGATCCGGATGTATCGGGACATGGTAATATGCATCCGTGAGGTCGAGAGTGGCCATCACCCAATCCTGACCAATCAAGGGAATGGTGGACCGAATGGATTCCATCTTGAACCGATGGTAAACCACGAACCGATTCAGAGGCTTCAGGTTGACAATAATCCTGTAGGCCCCCGAAGGCTTTTTTACCATGAAGAGCCGAGAGTAATGACCCCTGCCGACCTCCCGAAGGGGAACAGAAGAAATCACGCCAGAATCCAACAAGGTCTGAAGACCCTGCCACAAGGCGCTCTGAAGAGTGCGAGAGGGAAGCGTAGTGACCCGAAGGCACTGGGGGGGTCTTGAGATGAATTCTATGTGCAAGCCGGATTGGACGACCCGGAGCACCCAAGGATTGGAGGAGACCTCCTGCCACCTCGGAAAAAAATGCGAGAGCCGACCCCCTACCCTGGCACAGTCACTGCTTGTCAGGGTGGGAGTGGGACGGGGGACCAAAGAAGCCCCGACCTCTACCCCCTTTCGGGTAACTCCACCGCCCCGACTTCCCCTTACCACGAGAGGAAGGGACCGGATCACGGGACGGACGAAAAAAACGTTTCCGCGCCGACCGCTGTTCAGGAAGAGACTTCTTCCTGTCCGTGGCCTGCTCCAGAATCTCATCAAGAGCCGGGCCAAACACCAACTCCCCCCTGAAGGGGAGAGAACAAAGCTTGACCTTGGACGTCACATCCCCAGTCCAAGGTTTTAACCAAAGAGCACGTCGGGCGGAGTTAGACAGAGCCGCCGCACGTGTGGCCACCCGGACAGACTCCCCAGAGGCATCAGCAAGGAATCCCGTAGCCTTATGAAGCAGGGAGAGAGAGTTAACAATATCCTCCCGGGAAGTACCGTGAGAGATATGGTCCTCCAACTGGACAAGCCAACGAGCGAGGGACTGAGCCACGCAGGTAGCAGCAATATTAGATTGCAATAGGTAGGAAGAAGAATCCCAGGTCTTCCGGAGAAGACCCTCAACCTTCCGATCCATGGGATCCTTCAACTGCAAGGAGTCCTCGAAGGGGAGGGTAGTTTTCCTCGCAACCCTGGATACCTGGACATCTACCTTGGGAAGCTCCCATTTTGAACAATCCCCAGTGAGGGGAAACCTATGCTTCATCTCGGAAGAAACAGAAAGACGTTTTTCCGGACATTCCCATTCCTGCATAACCAAATCTAAGAGGTTGTCATGAACAGGAAACCCCTTACGGGCCCTAGCCTTTAAGCCCCCAAACATGACATCCTGCACGGAAGGAGCCGGCTCCACCTCCTCTACCCCCATAGTGGAGCGAACCATATCAAGAAGTTCCTCCATATCATCCGAAGAAAAAAGAAACCGCTTCCTATCCGAGCCCGCTGAATCCAGAGGCTCTTCAGAACCTCCCAATCCCTCAGGGTCAGACGAAAGCAATTCCCCGGACTCAGAGGACAAATCCTCATGGACAAGTTTACGTTTCTTAGCCGGAGGGACCAACACAGGGGCAGGAGGTGTAGAACGAGCAGACAAGGAAGACTGGACTTCCTGCTGGATAAGGGTTTTGATACTGTCCAGAAGTGACGGCTGCTCCGCACGAAGGACATCATCAGTGCAGGGCTGGCATAGCTTCTTCTTATGGGAAGAGGGCAATTTGACGGAGCAGACCCCACATTTACGGGACACAGGTTTATCTTTTTCCTTCCGAGATCCGGAAGCCTTCTCTCCCTGAAACAGAGAGAGAGAGGGACCCCATAAGGACACAGAACCAGTCATACCCATGCAATGGTGGACCCCATCCAGCTACTCACAGTAGGGGGATGAACGCTGGGCTCTGCAGATGCAGGCACAAGGGCTTTCTCAGACTCCATAAGCACAGCCAGTACTAACCAGGCCCACCCTGCTAAGCGACTGAGAGCAAGAGATCAGAGGCACTCAGGGGGGATGGTCACAGACCTGACACCTGGACTTCCTAGCCGCACTGACCCACAGGCCTTACCTGGAGAAGAAGCCGACCGGGCGTTATGCAGCCAGGTCCTCAGCGCAGATCACCTCCTCCTCCGGATCCCGCAGTGCCATTCGTCCGGCCGCATCTGTCCCCAGAATCGACCGCCCCGCACGCCATGCTGTCGGCCGCCCGCGTTCACGCCCGTGAACGCCCACCGGAAGTGACGCGATAACCTCCGCGACGTCACTTCCGGTCGCGGCCCACGGCGGCGGCCGCGCCTGGAGGAGGAGGAGGACGCCGGGGAGCTCAGAGAGGCCCCCGGCCGAAGGCACACCTGCCCCGCTTTACCCCCCAAGGGAGCGCAGGAGGGGCGGCACAGTCCCGAATCGCCACAGGGGAAGACGGGAGCGGCCCCAGGGGAGAGACCCGAAGGCCCGACCCCAGCCGCCCGGTAAGAAAAGAGTAGGAGCTGCCTAGTCACCGGCCACCAGCAGCTCAGAGTAACCTCTTCATGCCCCATAGGGGACAGGAAAAACACTGGTGTGTGCAGGAAGGGGAGGGGTTTTTAACCTCTGTGTTTCCTGTCCCCTATTAGGGCGGGGAGGCAACCTCCGTTCTGCTGTCGTGGAAGGTGACTAGAGAAAAAGCTGGCATTAACCCCTTATTACCCAGTCTGCCACCGCTACACGGCAGCTGGAAGAGCTGGATACAGCGCCAGAAAATGGCGCTTCTATGAATGCGCCATTTTCTGGGGCGGCTGCGGACTGCAATTCGCAGCGGGGGGGGGGGGGGGGCAGAAAGCTTGGACCTCCCTACGCTGAGGATTCCAGCCCCCAGCTGCCTAGTTGTACCTGGCTGGCCCAAAAATGTGGCGAAGGCCACGCCATTTTTTTTTTTTTATTATTTCAAGAAATAATTAAAAAAACAATAGGGCTTCCCTATATTTTTGGTTTCCAGCCAGGTAAAACTAGGCAGAAGGGGTTGGTGGCAGCCCGTAGCTGCTTGTTGTACCTGGCTAGACCAAAAATATGGCGAAGCCCCACGTCGTTTTTTAAAAAAATGTAATAAAGAAATACTTAAAAAAAAACAGGAGAGGAGAAGACCAGGACACGGTGTCTCCGTATCTTGTGCACATGCTCTAAAAGTGAGAAATTGTGTGAAAAAAAGAAAATGCTCAATATGACTTTATCAAATTTTGTGAAGTAGCTGTAGGTTCAAAATGCTCACTATACCCCTAGATATAATCCTTGAGGCGTCTAGTTTCCAAAATGGGGTGACTTGTGCGGGAGCTCCAATGTTTAGGCACATAGGAGCTCCCCATATGCGACATGGTGTCCGCTAACTATTGGAGCTAATTTTCCATACAAATTGTTAGCAGACACCATGCCGCATATGGAGAGCCCCTGTGTGCCTAAACATTGGAGCTCCCCCCACAAGTGACCCCATTTTGGAAACTAGACCCACCAAGGAACATATCTAGATGCATAATGAGCACTTTCAACCCCCAGGTGCTTCACAAATTAGTCCGTAAAAAGGAAAAAAAACAAGATTTTGTGGAAAAAAAGTACTTTTTCATTTTTACGGATCAGTTAGTGAAGCACCTGGGGGTTTAAAATGCTCACTATGCATCTAGATAAGTTCCTTGGGGCTTCTAGTTTACAAAATAGGGTCACTTGTGGGGGAGCCCCAATATTTAGGAACATAGAGTCTCTTCATACTTGACATGGTGTCCACTAACAATTGGAATTGTAAGTGGATACCGTGTCGTGTATGGCGAGCACCTGTGTGCCTAAACATTGGAGCTCCCCCACAAGTGACCCCATTTTGGAAACTAGACACCCCAAGGAACTTATTTAGATGCATAGTGAGCGCTTTGAAACCCCAGGTGCTTCACAAATTGATCCGTAAAAATGAAAAAGTACTTTTTTTTTTCACAAAAAATCTTTTTTTCCTTTTTACGGACTAATTTGTGAAGCACCAGGGGGTTGAAAGTGCTCACTATGCATCTAGATATGTTCCTTGGGGGGGTCTAGTTTCCAAAATGGGGTCACTTGTGGGGGAGCTCCAATGTTTAGGCACACAGGGGCTCCCCATATGCGACATGGTGTCCGCTAACTATTGGAGCTAATTTTCCATTTAAATTGTTAGTGGACACCATGTCGCGTATGGAGAGCCCAAGTGTGCCTAAACATTGGAGCTCCCCCACAAGTGACCCCATTTTGGAAACTAGACCCCCCAAGGAACGTATCTAGATGCATAGTGAGCACGTTGAACCCTCTGGTGCTTTACAAATTGATCCGTAAAATTTAAAACGTACTTTCCATTCCACAAAAATGTTCTTTTTTCATATTTACGGATTCATTTGTGAAGGACCTTGGGGTTCAAAGTGCTCACCACCCATCTAGATAAGTTCCTTGGGGGGTCTAGTTTCCAAAATGAGGTCACTTGTGGGGGAGCTCCAATGTTTAGGCACACAGGGGCTCTCCATACGTGACATGGTGTCCGCTAACTATTGGAGCTAATTTTCCATTCAAATTGTTAGCGGACACCATGTTGCGTATGGAGAGCCCCTGTGTGCCTAAACATTGGAGCTCCCCCACAAGTAACCCCATTTTGGAAACTAGACCCCCCAAGGAACGTATCTAGATGCATAGTGAGCACGTTGAACCCTCTGGTGCTTTACAAATTGATCCGTAAAATTTAAAAAGTACTTTCTATTTCACAAAAATTTTATTTTGTCCTCAATTTTTTTCATTTTCACATGAGCAACAGGATAAAATGCATCCTAAAATTTGTTGGGCAATTTCTCCTGAGTACACCGATACCTCATATGCAGTCATAAACCACTGTTTGGGCGCACAGCAGGGCTCGAAAGGGAAGGAGCGCCATTTGACTTTTTGAATGGTAAATTAGCTCCAAAAGTCAAACTGCGCTCCCTCCCTTCTGAGCCCTGCCGTGCGCCCAAACAGTGGTTTATGACCACATATGAGGTATCGGTGTACTCAGGAGAAATTGCCCAACAAGTTTTAGGATGCATTTTATCCTGTTGCCCATGTGAAAATGAAAATATTTAGGCTAAAAGAACATTTTTGTTGGAAAAATTAAAATGTCCATTTTTTATTTCCACTTTGCTTTAGTTGCTGTGAAGCACCTGAAGGGTTAATAATCTTCTTGAATGTAGTTTTGAGTAGCTTGAGGGGTGCAATTTTTGGAATGGTGTCACTTTTGGGTGTTTTCTGTTATGTAAACCCCTCAAAGGGACTTCAAATGTGATGTGGTCACAAAAAAAATGGTTTTGTAAATTTTGCTGATAAAATGAAAAATTGCTGATGAACGTTGAACCCTTATAACTTCCTAACAATTTTTTTTTTTTTCAAAAATTGTGCTAATGTAAAGTAGACATGTGGGAAATGTTATTTATTAACTATTTTGTGTCACATAACTCTCTGGTTTACCAGAATAAAAATTCAAAATTTGAAAATTGCTAAATTTTCAACATTTTCGCCAAATTTTTTATTTTTTCACAAATAAACGCAAAAATGATCGACCTAAATTTACTACTAACATGAAGCCCAATATGTCACGAAAAAACAATCTAAGAATCGCTAGGATCCATTGAAGCGTTCCAGAGATATAACCTCATAAAGGGACAATGGTCAGAATTACAAAAAACGGTCTGGTCATTAAGGTGGAAATTGGCTCAGTCACTAAGGGGTTAAATAGACGCACAAAAAAGCACCAATAGTCCACATGACAAAGTCAAGATTCTCAGGGTTAAAGGTAGCGTATTGCTTGATTGTGAAAAACAGTTAAGGTGCTGTCACACGCTGCAATATCGCCTGAAGATCTGAAAGGCGATGTGTCGCCCTGGTGAAATCGCCGTGAAATTGCCTCACGGTAGCGATGTGGGATTTGCCAATTGTACAGCGATAAATCGCCCATCGGCCGTCGCCTGATTCCTCAACAGTGCTCAGTAATCAGGCGCAATCGGCAAGGCGATATTTTCGTGTTTTGGCGTGTGTCAGGGCGATAGTGATGGAAAGAGTGCTTTCTATGATTTCCCGTAGGCGTGCCTCAGCCTGCTGTAGTCCGCGCCCTGTCAGATGATTGGTGTGGGCTACTGTGTTCCCATTGGCTGTCAGTTGACACCGCGCCATATCTGAAGAGCTGTCCGATCAGCACCACACACATCTTCAGCTACACAACAGTCCGCAAACTCAGTGCAATTATGCGTGCCATTGAATAGCGCAAGCTATGTTGTCTGCGTGTATTAAGCTGCGCTGTGTGGAGTATAGTGCCACACATGACAGCTCAGATGTTGGGCTACACATCATAGATGGGTGCCATGGGCCACGCACTACAATCACCCTACGTGTGTGAATTTGGTGACGCTGCTGGGTACATTCTACTGATCCCACTCCGCGGACTTCTACCTTGTTAGCGCCCTGAGCAGGATGACCAATCGTAACGCAGTTGTGTTTTCCAATGAGCGTGAATGGGGCGCGGTGTAAACCACTGAGGCACTCCTATCTCCTCGCCGCACTGAACATGTATGCCCACATTGCCTTTGAGATTGAGGCGTGTGAATCAGCGATGGAATGAGGCAAGATTGGTTCCGCTGTAGGTGAGGCAATTTCCGGAGCGACACATCGCCTTAGGTTCAGGGCGAAATTGTGGCGTTTGACACCGCCATTGTCAATCTGAGGCGGGCATGAAAAATGTGAGCGCGCACGTCACATCACCTCAGATCTCCAGGCGAGATTGCGGCGTGTGACGGTACCTTTAAACAGAAAAATCACACCAAAAATAGTGGCTATTAAATTAGCTCTAGAGGAATAGCGATATCTGCTTGAAGGCGCAGTTCATCCGGTCATCATGTATACCAATTATAAAAATTTGTCATATTTCCAGTCTGCTCAAAGATTCAACCCTCGTTGGTCCTTATTCTTCGCTTGGTTAAATTTCTCTCCTCATTTCTGTCCTGCAGAGAAGAATATCAAGGCTGATGTGCTATCCAGGTCCTTCATGTTTGAAAACCTAGAAGAGGAGCCTCAGCACATCATTGAACCATCTAAGATGGTCACGTTGGCCCCGGTCAGGCTGTCGCAGCTTCCCCCAGGTAAGACTCTTGTAACTGAGATGGTACCTTTACACGCAGCTACAGGTAACAGGTTTTCCACAGGTAACTTACTGGTTGCAGTGAAATCATGGAGACATGGTTCTATCTTGTTGCTGTGTACAAATGGAACTATGTCTCCATGATTTCACTGCAGCCAGTAAGTTACCTGTGGAAAACCTGTTACCTGTAGCTGCGTGTAAAGGTACCAAGAGAGACAAAAAGTGAGACATACACTGGGGTTATTCTTCTAAGCTTGCCTGCCACGCCAGTCAAAAGAAGACTTTACAGCTGATTTCTCGACACTACTGGTTGTCCACCTTGTGCAAAGATGTCCTAGACTTCCTTACAGCCAGCCCCTCCTGTGTTCGCAATAAAACACCCAAAAAACTGCCAGCTGGTAGCCTACCTCCTTTCCCGGTTCCTCGTGCTCTACAGCAGCACATCGCTATAGACTGCATCACAGATCTGCAGGTATTGTCTGGTTGTATGGTAGTCTGGGCTGTGGTTGACTAGTTCTCTAAAATGGGACACTTCATTCTGCTAGCTGGTCTTCCTTACGTTCCTAAACTTGCAGAGCTATTCATCCAGCATTTTCTCCGGCCTCACGGTCTTCCACTCCACATTGTTTCTCACAGAGGGGTTCAAATCATCTCCAAATTCTGTCAGTCCCTCTGTAAGCTGCTGGATATCCTGGACTTCTCATCAGCTTATCATCCTCGTGGCCACATAGACTGAAATTCTCCCCCATTTCAATCCAAAGATAAGATATGGCTATCTTCCAGGCACATCTGTCTTAAAGTCCCCTCTTACAATCTGGTCCCTTCTAAGTGCTTTATCGGATCAATGAGATGTTCTACTGTTTGAAATTGCCAGTCTCTTTGCGGATCCATAACTCCTTCCTTGTCTCCCTGCTGAAAGGTTATCCTTGTTTGCCTCTGGACAGGGAGACTGGTGCCCAACATGCAGCTCTGCTTACCCTTGTGCCATGCCTTCCACTGTTCTCCCTGTCTGTGGTCCTGTGCGGCAGTCTCCCTCCTTCTCCTACAGGAGCCTGAGTTTTCTTGGCAGATCTCCTGGGACTGTGTTTAGGCAGCGTGAGCCACACCCTGCAAAATTTAAAGGAGCCAGTACACCTGCACCTCATTTAGCATCTCAGTCTAATTCTGGGAGGTCTAGGGTATATAAGACACCTTCCCCCTTATGGGAGGTGTATGAGCAACATATTCATTCCTTAGGAATGTTGCCAGTGTCCAGGTCCCACACCTGCAGTGCTCCGCACTAGGAGACCGTTGTGTACTTTGCTCTGTATTATACTTACCATCTCTCTCTCTACATAATCCTCTGCGGCCAGTCTGTTACTCATGGATCTCTATGGATATTCCAGATCCCACTGTGGGCTGTTCAAACTTCTCCAGGATTACATGGGTTTTTCTGGATTCCTCTACCCGCTGGATCAGCCTTTCCAGGATTGTGCGGAGCTTCCAGGATTCTTTCCACTGACAGAGCTAGTATTTCCCAGTCTTACCAATTCTACTTCTACTGTCTGTACGACTTGCCCCTCCGGACCTATATTCTAGGCATTTAGACCTCCTGGAGCTGTGCCAGGATATTCCTTGTACAGGGGGCTCCCTCACCGATTGCTCCTCCAGGAGAGTTCGGTGACACAATCCAGAGTGTCCTCTCCTCTGACACTTTTCATTTTGTTTGTCATTTCTTTAAATAAATATCCTTGGTTTACTGAAGTAACTCTCCAGTCACCTGCTGTTTCAGGTATTCAGCTACCATTACTCCACCAGTGGTCCAGTGAGTTCACATTAACATCTCCACGCTCCTTGGGCTTAACAGTAATCCTCCGCTACGGGCTCCTTACAAAGTACACATTCCTTGTGCTTCTTCTTTTTAGGTGGCTCCTATAATACAAATAACAATGGTCCCCTATAACACAGAAACAATATATCATGGTCTTCTTACGCCAAATGTAATATCTTGGTACTGGCTTTGGAGGCTGTTTAGAACTTGGATCTGACATGCTGGACTTCCCGGACCTCTGGTTAGAGTAATGGCTATCACCTGTAGAGTGGCTTGCAGAGGTACCATAACTGTGCTGGTAATGCTGCTGCAGCTGCTTGCCTTGCTGTTGCAGGTGTGTGTCTTGCTAATCCTCCATGTTACAGGGGAAGACAATAGGCACAGAGTGCACCCCAAGTGTCCTCTTAAATATCTGCCAGCCTCCTTCAGTTACAGAGGATGATCCTCTTTTCCCCAGTGTCCATGCACAGGGCGCCACCGTCTTCGCAACCAGAGCACATGCACCGGACATCACTTCCGGGTCATCGTGCATACTGCAGGGAAACTCAGTTGCCGCACCGGAAATAGTTCACTCAGGTGCACAGCACGACAGGGCGCACACAGTGAAGCCATGCGTGCAGCCTGGGGCAATGCGGGGCTGGGGACCTGCAATATTTCAGCAGCCCTCCAGGCCAACGATCCGCCACCGCAAAATCATGCAGCCCCAGGGAAGCACTTCCAGGCCTGAGTCCGCCGCCACGGCCATGCAAGACGTACTTCCAGCATCTGGCTCTTGGTGCATCGCATCTTCAAAGGTCTTCCACCTCTAGGACAGGAAACCAAAACTGAAGTGGAGCAGAGTTGCTGCCTTTTTATTTGAGTGGTTTCCTGTCCTGGATAGGTGGAACCTCCCTCCCTCTGTTGGTGCTGTCAAGGCAATGAAGGAAAAAATTGTTACTCCTTTGCTCGTCAGTTTAAATGATGTCTGCCTGCTTTTACTGGAGCAGCGATTACAAAAAGAGAACAAAATTACATTTTCCCTACAGCTGCTCGCTTCCAGTCATTGGGGCGGTGTGGTCAAAACAGAAAAGTGAAAAACAAAAGAGAAACCGCTTTACTGTTGTGCACACATCTAGTACTTACCTGGTAATTTCTTTTTTATTGGCTTTTTATCTGGGTTGTCCGGGCAAATAATAGTTAGGGCTATGAAGAGAAGAGAACAAAGGTAAATGAGCTAAAATAGACAAATAACTAAATTTATAATACTTTACAGACATGGACAAAGTTATTGACACCCTTCTATTGAAGTAACAAAAACTCGCAATGATCACTGAGATAACTTGAATTTGATAAAAGTAATTTTCGATTTACCCTTACTGAAAACCAACTACTGAAAATCAGACATTGCATATGAATGGTAATCAAACAAAGGGAAAATCAGGTGCCACAGTCTGTTCTATACATCCTTTATTAGAAAAATTATAAAAGCATCACAGATGTGCCCCCAAAGGGGTAACACTATACACGTTTTGGGGGTAAGACCTACCCCCAAAACGCATATAGCGTCACCCCCTTCGGGGTCACATCTGTGATGCTTTTATAATTTTTCTAATAAAGGATGAATAGAACCGACTGTGGCACCGGATTTTCCCATTGTTTGATTATCCTGGATGGAGCCAACCATCATACCTGTAGCCTGGGAGCTCAGTGAGTATTAGTGGTGGAGCTGCAACTCCCCTTCCCCTTCCTTATTGGACATACATGAATGGTAAACCAACATAAATATAAAAAAAAACTATTTAATGAAAATAACTTGGATAAAAATTATGACAACTCTAGAAAAGATTGAAAATAATTTGACTACAGGGACATATGAACTAAATTAATGTTATTATATTATTATATTATATTATTATTATTATTGGTGTCTACAAACTTGAAGTGAGTCAGTCTGCCTACCGTATATAAGGTGAAAAGTAGACACTGTGATGTTTGATATCATGGTGTGTATATCACACTGAAAATGGACCAAAAATTAGTTGAGGGTGTTGTCTCAAGGTGGGTCCCAAGATGGCCACCAAGCAGGGTGGATGCTGATGTCAGCGCTTAATTGCAATCTGACCTGAATCGCAGCCATCTTTCTTTGAAAACATCTGCTGGGGCACTCACTGCAACCCAGGAATTATGCATAACCCGCCTAACAGTCCGGATCGGTGGTAACTACAGTAGAGCAGCGGCAGCGCAGGTGAAGATCCCGCCGCCGAGTGTGGCTTGGAGCTAGAGAAGCCTAAGAACTGGAACGCCGACAACCCACCTGGACCCAAGAGTCCCATCCATCGCAGTTTGTTAGAGCAGCCGCACCATCCCGGTTGCGGAACCTACAGAGTGGGACAGCGGCGAGGAGGAGAGGAGAGAGGAGGCCAACGGTGAAGCTGCGGTCCTGACTTCTGGCCTAAGCCGCGGGCTAGGTTTCCGGACGCAGCGTCCAAGGGGAGGCTGTACAGAGTACAGCATCCTACGCCCAGCACTCGAAACACCTGGGAGCTTGGAGAGGGACAGCCACAACAGACAGGCACGGAAACACAGTGTGGTATACAAAAACGACAAACACAGATTTGTATAAGCCTCATTCATAACCCACGGCCATTAATCCTCTCACACCTAGAAGGGCTGCTGATACAAAGCAGACTATACTATAATCTGCCTACCCAGGTTGGAGATCCTCTGGTCCCACAACTTCCACTGCTGGGACTACAGAACCCCCTCTCGGTCACACATCATACACCTGGGTGTGGAGGTCCAAATTTAACACTCGGTATCACCAAAAGAGATTTGCCATTGGCAATCCCCCTGGGGACCTCTCTGTAAACCCACCTTATATACACTCACTGTCCATTGAATAACAGTATGGAGAGGAAGATCTGGAAGTGGATTGAGTGAGCTATAGGGGAAAATACAGCTTATAATACTTAAGACCACAGAAGTATACACCTTGACTTCGCCCTTTCCAAAGGACATATTTGTGACTAAACTACATGCTGGGACCACCATGGGCTGTTTGGCACCCAATATAAGAACTGACTATTACGACTGAGTGGGGAATGCCAGGGAAGTGTTGAGCTGACAATATAGAGCCACAGTCCGCCTCATTTCATTCTACCAAAACATTCACTACAACTATAGGACATAGCTTTGTAATGCGAACGGGAGAAACAGCTGGGCCAAATCCGACACCACAAGTACCAATGCCTAACCGACCAACCGCCACATGTGGCGCCCCGAAAAAGAACAAAGACATACCTAACAAACGGCCCATATCCTCCCTTCAGGGGGCTTAGAACAGTCCTCGACAAAGGGAGCCATGATAAAATCCCACCGACAAGATAATTCCCCCTCTCCTTCTACTGCACAACCAACATCCGTCAGAATAGAGTCTCCATATACAGGGCTTACGTGCACACAACCACAATTACCGTATTTTTCGCTTTGTAAGATGCAACTGATCATAAGATGCACACCCAATTTTGGTGAAGGAAAATATAAAAAAAATATTTTTAATGTTAACAGGTGTCCATCTTACAAATCATATAGGGTCAATGTCCCTCATAGCCCCCTCATCCTGGAATATAGCCCCTTATCCTAGATATGGCCCCCTTAATCTGGTTATGGCTGGCACATGTCCCTCAGTGATGGCAAACGGCCCCCTGTGATGGCACACATCCCTTAGTGATGGCACACGTCCCCATGTGCTGAATCATGTCCCCAATGATGGCATATATCTCCCAGTGTTGGCACATGTTCTCCAGTGATGACACATGTCCCCCAGTGCTGGCACACGTCCCCCAGTGATCGCACATGTCCCCCAATGCTGGCATATGTCCCCCAGTGACAACATATGTCCCCCTGTGCTGGATATTGCACCCAGTGATGGCACATGCCCCCCTATGCTGGATATGGACCCCCATGCTGCTGCCCATAATAAAATAACAACCATGTTACTTACCCTTTCCAGCGGTGTCCTCCATGTCTCCCTTCTTGTTGCTGTGCCCGCACTTCCTGCTTCTTCTCGGGGAGCCGGTCATGTGATCGGGCGCGCAGAGATGATGTCATTCTGTTGTACCGATTACATGACCGGCTTTACAGAGAAGAACCAGGAAGTGCGGGCGCAGCGACAAGGAGGACATCGCTGAAAGGGTAAGTAACATGGTTGTTATTTTATTATGGGTAGCAGCATGGGGGGGCCATATGCCATCACAGGGGGGGGGGGAAAGCACAGACAATGTAATATGCGCAGCTCCCTCAGCCTATCACCACGGTGCAGTTTCAGCACCGTGGTGATGGACAACGGGTGCAGTGCATATTAAATGAGCGGGAGCACAAGACCTCTTGCTGCGTCCTGCAGCTCGCAGCCATCTCGCCCCAGCCCCCGGATACGCTCCAGAGCTCCCCCCACCCTCCCCTGCAGTATATAATCTGTACATTCGGATTATAAAACGCACCCCCCACTTTTCCCCAAAGTTTGATGGAAGAAAAGTGTATTTTATAATCTGAAAAATACAGTAGACCTCCAAGCATTAAATGACCTCATACAGGCCCTGCCGACAGCAGGACATTGACAACTTTGCACACCGGATTGAGACTTCCCACCAACAAGCCATTGAGGGTGTTAAGAGAGACATATCCACACTTGCCTCCAGGACATCGACTGCAGAAGCCCAAATCTCTGACCTCAAAGAGTAGCAAGACTTTTTGCACACCCATGTCCAAGACCTGTTCCTCCTACTTGACGACCAGGAAAACAGAGGAAGGAGACATAACATTCATATAAAAGGCCTTGCAGAAAGTAATGGGAAGGAAAATCTATCATCAATGGTCCAAACTATTTTCCAATGCATAACGGCGTGTGCTCCTGAAGACCAATACCTGTTTGACAGAGTACACCATGTCAACAGGAGATCAGCGAATTCAGACAATCCAAAGGATGTCTTGTGTAGACTCCATTATTGTTCCCTTTCATCTTATTGTTCGGAAGGGAGACGCTACTTTCTTCCTACACAAGCATGCAGACTTTCTTGACCTGTTCGACCTCCTAGGAAAACCCACGTTTCCAATTCCAGAACGGTTGGCCCTGGAAGGCTTATGGCCACCCCTGCAACGACCAAGGCAGTGGGCCCGTAGGTCCCAGTCCCTGACATACGAAGAAGCGGCTTCTTCTCCTACTTGATGGTACACACCTGAGAATCGGCTTGACCTCATTCCCTGGCTACCCCTGTGATGATTGGTGAATTTTTACCCCCCCCTTTTTTTTTTCTTTTTTCCCTTCTATCATTCCAATCCCCCCCCCCTTTTTTTTCCCTCCTTTCGGTCATGTACGGTGATTTGTCAAAGGACCCCTGGTCCCCTGACTTCCGGTATCAGACGCATGACACAGACCAATGGGCTTTTAGGGGTGGGGGGGTAGGTGGAAGCTTTTGGGGATTCTGGTTTGAAAGGGATAAATGAAATACGGTTACAGCTAAACTTATCGACTCTGTAGAAACAAGAACAATACCCGAGACTTCGTCAGCATGCCTTGCTGGCAGTACAATTCAAATATTGTGGGGAAGCATTTGTCAACATATAGACTGGGGGCCGATTCCGTCTGCATATCTCTGGCGGTTTGGCCATGGAGATGGATGGCCATGATAGTGTTCATTGGAGGATTGGTGATCCCCACAGTCTCCTGGGGGGGGGAAATGAAGCCCACAGACACTTCCCATGAGATTCTTGATAGTCTTAGGACCTCTTTTTTACTCCTTATTGGAGTCAGCCTGGGATTTAACCCTAGGCTATTTGTGTTATTAGTTTCTAAACGTTACTGGTATCACTCTTACTCTTACTCTACTCTTTTTCTGTCTCTTCTGGTTACTTAGAGTACTCCATTTTCTCTTTTGCTTCTCCCCCTCTTCCCCGCTCACCCTCCTGACTCCTTTTCTGACAACCCTGTCCAGGAAAGTCAATAGCAGACCCTTTCCTCCCCACACGTCCGATACCATGGCACTAGAGCACCATTCGGAGCTAAAGATAGGTTCTCTAAAAGTTAAAGAGCTACATAGCCCAGGAACACGTTCGATTCTTATGAATGTTCTGAACAAACAGAGGATATTGCTTTCCTACAAGAAACCCATTTTTTTGCCATTCCAAACCTTACAAATGATCTAATTTCAGGTTCCCTATATTGTATCACAGTCCTTCATCAGATCATAAATCTAAAGGTACGAGCATAGTCATCTCACGAACAGTCCCGTGGGAGCTGCTGGATTCTTACGTAGATGGAGAGGGATGCTTCCTGATGGTCAAGGGGTCCATTGCATCTCAGAAGGTAACTTCTGCATCCCTATACCTCCCTAACACAGGCCAACACAGGGCTTTATCCGTTTAGTTTTTATGATCAAATAAGTTTTTATTCATATTTATATTCATTCACACAAATTAATGAATCGAGCTTCATAAATGGAAAAGACAATTGGGTATTCAGAATTTCGCTTGGCTCAACCAAGAATAAAAATAACAATAATAGAAAAACAAACGTCCTTGTTGGGCCTTGTCCTTCAATTTAGACATCAAAGGGAGCACGTTCAATCTTACATACTCTGCAACCGGTATTGTTACCTATATGCCTAAATATTTAAATTGATCCACCATCTTAAACCTAGTAGATCCACATTCCTCTATTACACCAAGTCCATCCCTATCTACCATCATAAGGTGAGACTTGCCCCAAATGATTTTAAATCTCGACATTCTCCCAAAATGCTCTACTACCATCACCGCCTGATGTAAGGTCTCTCCGGGATCTTGAAAAAAAAGGAGAACGTCATCTGCATAAAGTGCGACCTTCTCTTCTACTGAGACAA
Organism: Allobates femoralis; assembly: GCA_033576535.1. Classification (NCBI taxonomy): domain Eukaryota; kingdom Metazoa; phylum Chordata; class Amphibia; order Anura; family Aromobatidae; genus Allobates; species Allobates femoralis. The sequence continues at coordinate 436,858,890 of JARQOC010000001.1, forward strand.
ATTTAACACCCTTCACCATCCCATTTCCTTGAATGTGAGCTTCAAGTGGTTCAATTACAATGGCAAACAATAAGGCGGAAAGAGGGCACCCCTGACACGTTCCTCTAGTAAGCTCAAATTTCTCTGATCTCTACCCGTTTACCCGAATGCGTGCCACAGGGGAAGAGTAAAGCAACCGCACCCACGAGACAAACACTGGTCCAAAACTCATTTGTTCAAGGACCACCCACAAATAGTCCCACTCCATGCTGTCAATCGCTTCATGGGCATCAGGAGACGCCACAGCCTACTCTCAGCATTGTCCGCCGGCAGCTGAATATTTAAAAATAATCTTCTCAAATGAATAGCCGTTGATTTATTAGGCATAAAGCCAAACTGATCTGGATGAATCACATTGGTGATCACCCCCACCAATCTATTTGTCATCACTTTCACCAACAATTTAGCGTCAACTGACAGCAGTGAAATGGGCCTATAGGGTTCCGGTCTTCTAACGTCCTTGTCTTCTTTGAGCAGAACCACAATTTTCGCCTCCCTCATGGGTTCTGGCAGCCTCCCCTCCCCAAGTGTCCCAAGGAATACCTCCCCCAGTTTAGGGAGTAAAACGTCTTTAAGCTGCTTATAAACTTCCGCCGGCAAACCATCTGCCGCAGGAGCTTTATCATTTGCCATAGAGGCCATTGCATTTCTTTAAAAGTTTACTTAGATCATGTGGCAGTTTTTGCAGAGAGCCTCCTGATTTTAGGAGGGGATTTTAATGTGATCTTAGACCCCACAATGGATAACTAAGGGAGTCTCCTCCACACCGCGCTCTACACAAAGGTGCATAACATACCTATACGACCATCAACTAATTGACACTTGGCGTTTGTTGCACCCAGGGATTACTCCTTTTACTCGGTCTCTCACAATGTGTACATGAGACGTGACTACTTTTTCGTGCAACATCAGGATATAACCCTCCTCCATGCTGCCCACATTGACAATATAGTTTTCTCCGACCACGCGCTTGTGTTTCCATCCTTCTGCTTGCCTTTACACCTAAAGAATGCCTGTGGCGACTAAACACAGCACTCCTGGATGACCCTACTACAAAAGCAAAAATTCAAGATACTCAAAACTGGTATTTTGCCACCAACATGACTGAGGACTCAGACCCATGTATGGTGTGGGAGGCACACAAGTGCGTGGTTAAAGGAATTTTTATTAAAAACGGTGCCTGGTTAAAGAGGGAGAAGATGGAGAAATTCACTATCTTTCTGGGTGAGATCGCTTTAGAAGCATCACATAAAAAATCCCCCACAGAAGCTTTGAGGAGGACCCTGTAGGTCAGGCGCGAATCCTTGAAATTCATTCTGGCCCATAAGGCGAAAGCAATGTTCTCCAAATTTTGATGTTTTTATTATGAACACAGTAACAAGAGTGGCAGGGTGTTACATACGTTCTCTCTATTACTTACCAGTCGAGTAAACAAACTTAAATTATATCAGAGATCGTTTTTAAGAATTACTATGTGTCCCTTTATTTGATAGATAAGTGATGAGGCAACACAAAACACCAGAATTTGAGATTGCATACAAATGTACATACAGTACTGGATTGCCTGTCCTGCCGGCTGCGGAGTCTCACCTCCTTGAGTGCCCATTCTCGGATGATGAACCTCTGACAGATATAAAAGAAACTAAATAAAAGAAGGAGGGCTCCAGGGCCGGACAGACTTTCCCATCCTTATTACAGGGAATTCTTGCTGTCCTTATCGCCTCATCTGGTTTCATGCCTAAATTCAATAGTCGGGGGACCTGGTTTGCCAACAGACTCACTGCGGGCACACATTTTGGTCATTCAGAAACCAGGAAAAGACCCAGCCTTTTGCTCAAACTGCAGACCAATTTCACTCCTCAACGTTGATATTAAGCTATTCACAAAATGTTAGCATCGAGATTGGCCCCTTTATTCCCTAACCTGATTCACCCTTACCAGGCTGGATTCATGGGGGGTAGAAAGACCAGAGATAACACAACCAAAGCCCTCAATCTCATTTATAGAGCAAACTTAAAATCTTTGCCTTTGCTGCTTCTCTCCACAGATGCAGAAAAGGCATTTGACAGGATGACTTGAACATTTATGTTTGAAGTGCTCTGCCAAATTGGCCTCAAATCTATTATGCTCGGCTGGATCTGGGCGGGGCAGGATGGTGGGGAGGCAGGGCAGGATGGAGCCGGCGGAACAGGATGAGCGGCAGGGCAGGATGGAGCCGGCGGGGCAGGATGGAGACGGCGGGGAGGGATGGAGACGGGGGCGGATGGAGCCGGGGCAGGATGGAGACGGAGGGCAGGATGGGGGGGGGGTGTCAGGATGGTGCAAGGAGCGGAGGATGGAGCGAGCAAGGCAGGATGAACTGCAGGGCAGGATGGAGCCGGCGGGCAGTATGGAGCCGGCAGGCAGGATGGAGCCGGCGGGGAGGGATGGAGCGGAGGGCGGGATGTGGCGAGGGGCGAGGTGGAGCGAGCAAGGCAGGATGGAGACTGCAGGGCAGGATGGATGCAGCGAGGGCTGCAGGGCAGGATGGAGTCATGGGCAGGATGGGCGGGGGAGGGGATGAGGAGGGGATGGTGCGGGGGGGCAGGATGGGGTGGGGAGGGATGGAGCGGCGCAGGATGAGAGCAGGCGTGGGGGGGCGGGGCAGGAGGTGGAGTGCGGGGATGGGCGGGAGGATGGTGGGGGAAGGAGGATGGGGGGCAGGGCAGTGTGTAGGGGGGGATGGTGGCGACTCTGGACCTGCGCCGATGGAGCCTGCGACGGCCGCGTCGTGCCGCGTGACCGCTCCTCCCCGCTCCCGCCCCGCGCCTCTCCCTCCCTCCACACCAGCCCCTCCCTCCACACACACCCCACCCCCCCCCGCTCCTCCATAGTGATAATAAAAAAAAAAAAACCTCAGTGAGGATACTTACCCTCCGCCGGCTCGCTCCACCTGTCTTCTAGTTCCCAGGACAGGACCTGTCGTTGCCTGGGAAACCGATCAGCTGGGGGTCAGTGGACAAAGCGGGGGTCAGTGGGCAGAGTGAGTGGGGGATCAGTGGGCAGAGCAGGGGTTAGTGGGCACAGTCATTGGGCAAAGCAGGGGTCAGTGGGCATAATCAGTAGGCAGAGCAGGGTCAGTAGGCAGGAGTGGGGGTCAGTGGGCAGAGCAGGGTCAGTGGGCAGAGCTGGGGTCAGTAGGCAGAGCAGGGGTCAGTGGGCATGGTCAGTAGGCAGAGGGGGGTAAGTGGGCAGAGCAGGGTCAGTGGGCAGAGCGGGGGTCAGTGGGCAGAGTGGGGGGTCAATGGGTAGAGCATGGTCAGTGAGCAGGAGTGGGGGGTCAGTGGGCAGAGCAGGGTCAGTGGGCAGAGCGGGGTCAGTGGGCAGAGCGGGGTTAGTGGGCACAGTGATTGGGCAGACCAGGGGTCAGTGGGCACAGTCAGTGAGCAGAGCAGGGGTCAGCGGGCAGAGTGGGGGTCACTGGGCAGAGCAGGGTTCAGTGGGCATAGCAGGGGTTAGTGGGCACAGTCAGTGGGCAGAGCAGGGGTCAGTGGGCAGAGCAGGGGTTAGTGGACAGAGTGGCGGTCAGTGGGCAGAGAAGGGTCAGTGGGCACAGTCAGTTGGCAGAGCAGGGATCAGTGGGCATGGTCAAAGGGCAGAGCGGGGGGTCAGTGAACAGAGGGTGGTCAGTGGGCAGAGCAGGGTCAGTGGGCAAAGCAGGTGTCAATGGGCAGAGCGGGGGTCAGTGGGCAGAGGGGGAGTAAATGAGCAGAGCAGGGTCAGTGGGCAGTGTGAGGGGTCAGTGGGCAGAGTGGGGGTCAGTGGGCAAAGCAGGGTCAGTGGGCAGAGTGGGGGTCAGTGGGCAGAGCAGGGTCAGTGGGCAGAGAGGGGGTCAGTGGGCATAGCATGGTCAGTGGGCAGAGCAGGGTCAGTGGGCAGTGTGAGGGGTCAGTGGGCAGAGCAGGGTCAGTGGGCAGAGCAGGGTCAGTGGGCAGTGTGAGGGGTAAGTGGGCAGAGCAGGGTCAGTGGGCAGAGCAGGGTCAGTGGGCAGAGTGGGGGTCAGTGAGCAGAGTAGGGGTCAGTGGGCAGAGCAGGGTCAGTGGGCAGAGTGGGGGTCAGTGGGCAGAGAGGGGGTCAGTGGGCAGAGCAGGGTCAGTGGGCAAAGCAGGGTCAGTGGGCAGAGTAGGGTCAGTGGGCAGTGTGAGGAATCAGTGGGCAGAGCAGGCAGAGGGCAGTGTGAGGGGTCAGTGGGCAGAGCAGGGTCAGTGGGCAGAGCTCGATCAGTTGGCAGAGTGGGGGTCAGTGGGCAGAGAGGGGGTCAGTGGGCAGAGCAGGGTCAGTGGGCACAGTAGGGTCAGTGGGCAGTGTGAGGGGTCAGTGGGCAGAGCAGGCAGTGGGCAGTGTGAGGGGTCAGTGGGCAGAGCATGATCAGTGGGCAGAGCAGGGTCAGTGGGCAGTGTGAGGGGTCAGTGGGCAGAGCATGATCAGTGGGCAGAGCAGGGTCAGTGGGCAGTGAGGGGGTCAGTGAGCAGGGTCAGTGGGCAGAGTGGGGGTCAGTGGGCAGAGCAGGGTCAGGGGGCAGAGAGAGGGTTAGGGGGCAGAGCGGGAGTCAATGAGCAGAGCAGGGTCAGTGGGCAACGTGGGGGGGTCAGTGGGCAGATCTGGGGGTAAGGGGGCAGAGCGGGGGGTCAGTGGGCAGCGCGGGGGGATCAGTAGGCAGAGGAGGGTAGATCGGGAGAGGACCTTTGATGACGTCACGGTCATGTGATCTGTGACTCCACCCGTCATCGTGACGTCATCAGAGGTCCTGAAGCACCAGGAAAAGTGATTGTGCCGCTGTAGCCGGGCAGCAAATAGGCGCGAAATTCGAACTTTGAATTCTTGCGCCTATTTGCATAGTCTGAGCTCATTGGCCGCCGCCTGTGCCTGTCGCGTGATTTTGGTTACAGACACGCTCAAAAAAGCCTTATGGTGGGTTTACACACACCAATTTATCTGTTCAATATCTGAACAGATCTCTGGTTGCAGTGAAATCATGGACACATTGTATCATTTGTACACAGCCACAAAATGGAACTATATATCCATGATTTCACTGCAACCAGAGATCTGTTCAGATATTGAACAGATAAATTGGTGTGTGTAAACCCACCATTAGACAATTATATAGTAGATTAATTCGCCTAATTCGGCTCTGCCAAACCTCATGACTGAGTTCCAGACGTATGGAACCCTATCTAATTTTAAGATGAATTTTTAAAAATCTGAGGCTCTAAACATCAAATATACCTCCTCCTCCATAGCCGCCCTGAGTAGAGCATATGACTTCAATTGGGTCAGTGATACAATCAACTATTTAGGCATTAGGCTCCCCAGGGACACTCGTATTACTTTTTCCCTCAATTATCCTAAAATACTTCATTAATACAGAAGGACTGCTTGAAATGGACAAAAAATGCCTTCACATGGTTTGGAAGTGCAATCTTCAAAATGAATATCCTCCCCAGGATCCTATTTGTATTTCAAGCCCTCCGAATCATAGTTCCCTCGTCCTTTTTCAAAAGTCTGACATCAATAAAATTCAGATTGATTTGGGGAGACAAACTCCATGTATCAGTTCAAAGGTTATGTACCACTCTAAATCATGTGGTGGTATTGCACTCCCCAACTTTAAATCCTACTATCTAGCAACCAATCACCAGAATACTAGATTAGTATAGAAATAGGCATGGATTGGAGTGAAACAAGGCTTCTCAAGTGTCCCTTTAGAAGGAATCCCCTGGATAGGATCTAGTTCACTGGAGGAGCTCAGGGAACACCCTACCATTGGCACCACCTTGGCTTGTTGTGAAATTCATTCCATCAGAACACACATCCTACCCAAATCGTCTGTGTTGTACCCGATCAAGGGCTATTCCGTTTCCTCCCGGAGTAGAGGATACGGTTTTCTTTGTATCGCTGAGGGAAGGCTATTCCAGGGTAAAACATTTTGGCAGTGGGTCTCCCCGCATTTTGGATACCTGGCGGGCTACCGAACTCTGACTTTATGCGATCTCTATCCCCCAGGACCTTCTTCTCCAGGGAACGGACACCCTTTGAGGGTGCATGGGCTTGATTAGACATACATCGTCTCGGGCCTGTTCCTAAATTAATGAACCCACTAAACGCACCAAAACCAAATTTAAAACTCAATGGGAGGATTTACAGCTCCACCTATCAGAACAACAATGGAAGAAAATATGTTCCTTAACACATAAATCTTACATTTCCACCTGCTTCAAGGAGGCTGGATTCAAACTACTCACCAGGTGGTATAGAGTTTCAACCAGACTACATGTGATCTATCCAAAAGTGAGCCCACTCTGCTGGCAGTGTGGGGAAAAAGGGGGCAGTATGCTCCACATTTTGGGGGTATGCAAATGTTTGACCCCCTTTTGGGAAAATGTGCAAAAAGTGATCCATAAAGTTACCAGCTTGACCATAGATCTTAACCCAGCCCTCGTACATTTACACCATACACCATCCCGCTAAAAACATATAAGCGATCGTTGCTTTGTCATCTAATCATGTCAGCAAGGGCCTGTATTCCCCTCTTATGGAAGAAGGTCCCTCCTCCCACGATGGCTGTATGGTTCACCAGGGCTAATGTGGTGATGTTGCTCGAACACCTTAAGTCGATTGTAAATAACTCTCAGGCCCAATTCATAGTGACCTGGTTTTACTGGACTGAATACAAGGGTTCTGACAACTACATTTTCCTACTGGAGGAGGTTTGACTATGCTTTTTGCGCTCTCCTGGACATCCGACCTCCCCCCCCTCCGTCCTTTCCTTGGTTCCCACCCCCCTACTCTCCTTCTTTACTCCCTACACTCTTTGATACCCCTTTCAAGCTCTACTTGTTTCTTGCAATAGCCTAGTGCCCATAGAACATCTTTCCTAAGTCAATCCCTTCGTGCGGCCTCAGTCTGACTAGGTCATTGTCGGTTAGTGAAGTAGATAGAGGCCGTCGGCTTGGACACACAGAATATGTCAGGAATGATTTCCTCAGATTTGGTTGAGATCAGGAACTCTCGGTTATTTTCAGTTTGCTTTCTAAAACTGACTCAACTTCATGGTACACTATGGGCGGTGCATTTTCTGACTATTGACTATTGAATGTTTGTATACAGTTTGGAATGTTGTAGAATTTCTTCTGAAGTTTTTCAATAAATCTAAATTTATAAAAAAAAAAAAAAAAGAGTGTTGTCTCAAGAGATTAGAAAGAAATTAAAAATAAATGCTATACCGTCTCCAAACAGTTTGATGTTCCTGTTGCTACAGTTGCATTCAGAAATGTAAGGTCTATCGGACGGTAGCCAACCTCCCTGAGCATGCCCGCCAAAGGAAAATTGATGACAATTTAAATAGATGGATAATAAGAATGGTACCCAAAGAGCCCAGAACAACTTCCAAAGAGATTAAAGGTGAACTCCAAGATCAAGGTACACCTGTGTCAGATCACACCATCCAACGCTGTTTTGGCCAAAGTGGACTGTGTGGAGAACAACCAAGGAATTTGCCAAAATGCATATTGAATATTGACAAGCCACAAAGCTTCTGGAAAAAAACCCTTTGGACTCGTGAGACAAAACTGGAGATTTTTGGAAGGTCACAGCAGCTCTGTGTTAACACATGCAAGAATGAAGCATACGAAAAAAAAAAATGCTATACCTACTATGAAAAATGAAGGGGGCTTGCTTTTGTTTTAGTATTTGGGGTGCACACCGGAGCTAGCATATACCTTTGAGTTGCTGCAGTAGACCCTGGGTGACACCGCGTGTGGTTCACCCTATTGGGTATATTAAAGTAGTAATGGGTTATTGGTTACGCACTAACTCATTGAATATGGCTTCAAAAAAGTTTGCACAGACATCTAAGTTTAACCCTTTAACTCTTTGGGATGTTTATTAAATGCTTTGTTGTTTAACAGATTCCACAGAGTTATGTTACTATGTGGTCAATATAATTCACTACAATCTAAAAATTGACATATAATTAAAATTAATATTAAAATTAAAAATGAAATAAAAAATTAAGGTTAAAATATTCACTTTGCATATTATTCACATTAACAATAACCCATTACTGGTTTTGTTTTAGGACCAATTTGCTGCATCTGGCACAGCGTGTCTTGAATTTGTACAGGGTACAATGGAATCTCAAGACTTTAAGGCTACGTTCACACTACGTGCTTTTTTTGCGCACACTTTTCAAAAAAGCACAAGTGCGTGTGCGTCTGCCGGCAAAGTGAATGTAAATTCACTTTTATTGTTCAGACGCTTCGTAAAAATATGCAGCACGGGCTCGTAGAAGCGGAAGTCACCCCCGAAACGGTGACCGTCACTTTAGCACCTCCCTCCCTGCACCCCTGGATGTAATGCACGTGGATTAATAAAGTTGGTTTGCAACCAGGAAACACGAGTGCCGCCATCTTCCTTTCCTATGGATAACAATCTATACAGCTGGGGCTGAGCAACGTGTGCCTGGACACCATCTTGTTAAGTGAAGGATTGAATACAGGTCAGTGCCCGGTTTCACATCTTTATGACTACTTCTGAAGGACCAAGGACAGCTCCTCATTATAGGAGCCTGCCCTGCATGTCCTCTACACAATTTGTGTACATTGTGTGGACACACCCTGGACACATGCTGCCACCACACAAATAGCAGGTTAAACGATGAACACACGGGCTTTTATTAGCCACATCTGCAGCCTCTGTGCTGACATGCCGCACAGAGGCTGCAGATGGGATTAATAGGGAGAGAAACTTTGGGATTTTTATATTTTTAACTTCACTTTTGTTTTGACTAATCATCTTGCACGGCTCCAGTCACAGCAGTGCAAGATGATTTTTAACTGTTCTGGCAAAGTGCCAAATTCAAAGCGCGCGCTGCCTAGATACCCACTGCTTATCATAGTTACCAGTGTCCTCTCGCTTCCAGCGATGTGGAGGTGGTTCCCTGGGGAGATCTGCCTGTTTGACAGCTCCCCAGCGACCAGGTAATGACGCACCAACGATGCCTACAGGATCGTTATCGTTGTTGGGATTGCTGGTGCGTTGTTGTGTGTGATGGGAGCTTAAGAAGCAGTGATTTAACAAGATTTTTAGCAAAACGTCTGTATAAACTTACTGAGCAGTTGATTTTTTAAGGCAAAAGGCTGAGGTTGCTGAATTTCTGCATCATCAGGTGCACCATATTCTTAAAAAAAAGAGAGAAAAAAGTATTATTCAGGCTTATTTTGGTAATTTTAATAGGGAATTCCAGTGAGAGAAAACTTTTTAGTACAGTTCCTGCCCTGCTACATGATGAAGCAGAGCTGTACACTGCAGTTCTAGGACCTATACATCTCCTATAAATTGATAAAATCATACCCGTTCCTCAGCTCTGATCCCCCCTCATGGAACAGAGAATTTTCAGTCTGGCAGTTTAATGTAGGAGTAGAAAGCAGGTGGTGTGTAAGGGGCGAGGATGCTGGGAGCTACAGTATCATCCTACATTCCTATTGTTGGCAACACTGGAGCTAACTGTTTACTGGGTGATGTTCGAACACCTCCCCCTATTTGTTCTGGTGAGTAGCTGCAAAAATCTGAGAGGAATCCGCGTAACGTGTTCTCTCGGGAATATTTTATATACCGTATATACTCGAGTATAAGCCGACCCGTGTATAAGCCGAGGCCCCTAATTTTACCCTCCAAAACTAGGAAAACTTATTGACTCGAATATAAGCCTAGGGGGGAAAATGAAGCAGACTCTCATCACGGTATATAGCCCCTCTCATCATGATAAATGGCCCCCCCATTACTGGTATATAATCCCCCATTACTGGTATATAGGACCTCCATCACTAGTATACAGTTCCCCCCCATCAGAGGTTACAACCCTCATCAATGGAATACAGGCCCCCCTCAGTGGTATATACAGGCCCACCATTAGTGGTATATACAGGCCCCTCATCAGAAGTTACAGCCCCCATCAGTGGTATATACAGGCCACCCCTCAGTGGTGTATACAGGCCCCCCATCAGTGATATATACAGGCCCCCCATCAGTGGTATATACAGGCCCCTCCATCAGTGGTATATACAGGCCCCCCATCAGAGGTTACAGCCCCCATCAGTGGTATATACAGGCCTCCCATCAGTGGTATATACAGGCTCCCCATCAGTGGTATATACAGGCCCCCCATCAGAGGTTACAGCCCCCCTCAGTGGTATATACAGGCCCCCCTTAGTGGTATATACAGGCCCCCATTAGTGGTATATACAGGCCCCCATTAGTGGTATATACAGGCCCCCCCAGTGGTATATACAGGCCCCCCCAGTGGTATATACAGGCCCCCCAGTGGTATATACAGGCCCCCCCAGAGGTATATACAGGCCCCCCAGTTGTATATACAGGCGCCCCCCAGTGGTATATACAGGCCCCCCAGTGGTATATACAGGCCCCCCAGTAGTATATACAGGCCCCCCAGTTGTATATACAGGCGCACCCCCAGTGGTATATACAGGCCCCCCAGTGGTATATACAGGCTCCCCCCAGTGGTATATACAGGCTCCCCCCAGTGGTATATACAGGTGCCCTCCCAGTGGTATATACAGGCCCCTCAGTGGTATATACAGGCCCCCCAGTGGTATATACAGGCCCCCAGTGGTATATACAGGCCCCCAGTGGTATATACAGGCCCCCAGTGGTATATACAGGCTCACCCCAGTTGTATATACAGGCGCCCCCCCCCCCACAGTGGTATATACAGGCCCCCCGTTGCTGCCGCACACCTGTAAAAAGATAGCTTTCATACTTATCCTCCTCACTGTCACCGTGCGTCCTCCAGTGTTCTTCCTGCTTCTACCCGGCGTAATGTGACCGGTGCAGAAGCAATGACATCATTGCGGCTGCGCCGGCCGGGTAGAGGCAGGAAGGAGACCGGAAAATGCGTGGTGACAGCAAGGAGGATAAGTATGAAAGCTATTCTTTTACAGGTGTGCGGCAGCAAGGGGGGGCCTGTATACCACTAATAGGGGGAGCGCTGACAGTGCAATTTAATATGCACCGCTCCACCTGCCGCTGATGGACAGGGGGATGCAGTGCATATTGCATTGCACTAATGAGCGGCCCCACGTGACCGGCCGCTCCTATTACAGCCTCCCCCACCTCCTCCAGCCCCTGGACACCACCACGCCCACACTGAGCCGTCACTGACTCGAGTATAAGCCGAGGGGGGCACTTTTCAGCACAATTTTTGTGCTGAAAAACTCGGCTTATACTCGAGTATATACGGTAGATTAAAAGATATAGATCTAGCGCTTACTGTATTGACAACTTAAAACTCTATGATATTGTACATAAACCACTATGGGTCAATGTGTACTCATAAAACACTGATTTATTTTGTATTTAAAAATTTAATCTCGCAATAAAAATTCATACACAAATTCATAAAAAATATATAATCGAAAATGTCCTCAGATATAAGATCAATCTGCTGGTAAGATCTTCTGTTTTTTTGTTTACTTTTCTCTTCTGATTATTTTTCGCTGTATTGTTGTGTTCTATAATAAAACATTACTATTAATATTGCTTCTTTACCCTTCTATCTTGTTTTGTATACTGTACTATGCTTGTCTCACCTGTCCAAGGTTTAAAGGTTGTATGATGATGCATAATGAGTACTGTTATTATGAGGCTAGGGGCAAATCATTACATTGATCTATTCAGCTCTGCATGATCTCCTCTCTCCCATAGGAACATGGTAGCTTCCTATCCCTCCAACTTTCAATACATCATCATCATACCTCAGTAGAATATAGGATGATCCTGCAGCCCCCAGGGTCCATGCCCCTGACACACCTCCTATTCTCTGCTCCTGCATGAAGACTCTCATGTTGAAATTTTATGTCCCATGAGGGAGAGGGGAAATCAAAGGAGCAGGTATGATTTTATTGAATTATAAGTGATCTATAGATCTTAGAATTGCAATGTACAGCTCTGCTTTATCATGTAGGAGGGCAGGGACTGTAGTAAAAAGTTTTCTCTTCCCAGAGTTCCCCTTTAAGTTAATTTATTATATAAGCAAAATCAGAATTTTCTTCCTGTCATACTTATTAAAAGATGATTAAAAAAGATAAAATAAATACATTACATCTCTATGTCTGGCATTTCAAAAGTGAATTTATTACTCTACGTTGCTACTAGTACATGGGGTGTAACCTTCTTAGTTAGCATTGGTTGGAATGTGTTAATGAACATTTAAATTGTAAAGGTTTGTCAGTCTGCATTTTTAACAAACATAGCAAAAATCACACCAACTTTACTCTGTAATTTGATAAGACATTATTAAAAATATGTTGGCCTATGTGGCTAGATAGTGTCTTTGAAATAATCCCCCAAACCTTTATGAGTAGTACTGGGCAAAAACCTTGATGCTCGGTATTAGCTGGTTCCCCCTTTTTGTAAAGTCTGAGTTCGGGGCTGGACTTAACTCAAACTTGCGTCCAAACCCTGAGCTTCAACTTTACAGTTATGGGATGAGGTGGGGGGAGGGGCTGTAAAAGAAAGCATATAGATAATAAACAATATCGTTATAATTACTCTGTCCTGCGGCGTGTGTTCTGCAGTTCGCTGTTCTGGTCGCATTCACTACAGGGGACACTCATTAACGTCCGGGGGGATATTCACTGCACTGCTGAGAACTCGGCAGTTTTCGGCAGTGTCCGCAGTGATGTCAGAAGTTACCTGAGTTAATGGCTTAGCTATGAATTCAATTGACCTCTCGCTGTCACTGTCAATTTCAGCCTGCTTGTGACTCTGAACAAGTGTTCGTCTGTTCAGAGCGATGAAGCAGATCTGAACCTGCTCTGCTCATGAAATATGTTGGAGGGAAGGGTATTTTTTATAATTAAAGATTGAGTCCCTAAATGTGTTTTTTGTTCTGTTTGTAAGAAGATTTTTTTTTCTCTGTGTTGTGGTTTTGTTTTACAATGTTTACTAGAAATTCATGGTGGCCAGGTCTAATTTGGCTTGATGCCATTAATTTTGGGCTTAGTACCAGCTGAGAATACAAAGCTGGTAATAACCCCTTATTACTCAGCGTGCCACCCCCACCAGGTCTGTTGGAAGAGCAGGTTAAAGCACCTGGAAATGGTGCAATAATGAATGCGCCATTTTTAGGGGCGGCTGTGGGCTGCAGATTTCTGCGTAGGTGGCCCAGAACGCTTGGGCCTTATTATGATGAGAATCCCAGCCCCGGTTGCCTGGTTTTACCTGCTGGCGATCAAAATAATACATGAGCAGAAGATTTTTTTTTTAATTATTTATTTATTTAAATAATTAAAAATAATATTGGGTTTCCCTGTATATTGATTGCCAGCCAAGTTAAAGTCCAAAAGCTGGTGGTGGCAGCCCGTAGCTGTCCGCTTTATCTGCGCTAAGAGTCAAAAATACCACAGTCCACTACGTTTTTTTAATTATTTATTTTTACACTACTATATGTGTGACAGACCCAACAGCTAATCACACACTGTCTCAGAGAATGGGCATCTGTGATTGGTTGCTGGAGTAAGCTGAATCCCAGCCCATACATTCTACCATACTAGAATGTATGGGCTGATTGCAGATTACTTGGACACCCATTCTGTGTGACAGCATCTGTGATTGGCTGTTGGGCCCCTCATACATATAGTAGTGCAAAAATAAGTCTGCGGTATTTTTGATTATCAGATCAGATAAAGCAGACAGCTACGGTCTGCCACCCCAGCTGCCTGTCTTTACCTTGGCAGGAAATTAAAATATAGGGCTAGCGCATTATTATTTTTTAATTATTTAAATAATTAATTTTAAAAAAAAATGTATGGACTCCCGCCATATTTTGATCACCAGCCATGTAAAACCAGACAGCTGGGGGCTGGGATTCTCAGCATGGTAAGTCCCAAGCATACTGGGCCACCCACGCTGAAAACCGCAGCCCGCAGCCTCCCTGAAAATGGCGCATCCATCGTATTGCTATTTCCAGGCGCTTTACTGGGATCTTCCAACGGCCCTGGTAGGGGGTGGCATGCTGGGTACTAAGGGGTTAACACCAGCTTTGTATTGTCAGCTGCTACTAAGCCCTGAGATTCTGAATGTCAGGCCAAGTTAGACCCAGCCATTAAGCATCTTAAATAAATGGTTAAAAAAGACAATGCAGAGAAAGTTTTTTATTAGATATAAAACACATAACACACTTGGGGACTCGATCCTTATTGGAAAAGAAAAACCTCTCTGCGACATAATCCAGGTCTTCCTACTTCAGCTCTTCTACATCTTTGCCAGCAAACATCGTCTGCTACCAAAGAGCGCAGGGCACAGAATGGCAGCACGCCGAGTGAGTTTAATGCAGCCCATACATTCTACCATACTAAATGTATGGGCTGATTGCAGATTACTCAAACAGCCAAGCACAGACGCTTAGGGCATCTGTGATTGGCTGTTGACGCAAGTTTAGTGAATATCGCCAGAAGATAACGAGTGGCCCGGAAGTAGATGTGGCCATGACAGCGGGACGGGAGGACGCACGCTGCAGGACCCGGTAAGTACAATGATTATGTTATTAATTATATGCTTTGTTTTACAGCCCTCAGCCCCTAACTGTAACACTGGTTTTCCAGGGAACCCGGTGTTCGGGATATGTGTACTAACACTAGGTGTTCGGTACAGACCCCAAATTTTAGTTTGGGTTTACCCATGACTATTTAGGAGATCAACCAAAATAGAAAGTTTTCTTGCTTTTAGATAGACAAAATAATTAGATGAGAATATAAATCTCCCTCCCTTAACACACCTAATAAGATAATGATTACAAGCACACCCTTTAGTGAGCTAGAAGCAATTGTTAGAGAACGGTACATACTTGCCTTGTGATTTAATGCTAATAACACCCTGATATACACAATTTATTTTTGCTTATTAGACATTTTACATAAATGAAGAGGAATAAAACCATCTGATAAAACTCTCATATATTGAAGAGGACACCCCAAATTTTAGGCATCACAAGTTTTAGATTTTAAGGCATAGAAAGCTGTGCCCCTCCCCAAAGGGGATGTGACACTAACATTAAACTATTCAATACAGAGGTGTACTGGATTCTTTGCCTCCAAACTATCGAGCCTGCTGAGTTTCAATGAGTAAATAACATTTTCATTTTTATTATTATTTGTTAGAGGAAATTTGGAAAAGTAATTGTTTACAGAAGCGCTACGAGTACTGTGTTATGCCACTTATAAAGCATCCTAAGACTATTCATATAAGAGAGTGGAATACCTCACAATTTTACCTAAGAACGCTGCCATGAATAAAGAATATGAACTAAAGATCCTCCAAGACCGACTTCATCCAACAGTCCAGAAGTAATTTAGTAATAAAAATTTGTTTCCAGCATGAAAGAGACTATGTCACAAGGCAAAAGTGATAACTAAGAGGCTCAATGAAAAAACATTGGAATTTTGGGTCTATAGCCAGGAAACTCCAAGTTCTGAATCCCACTTCAAACCTGGGGTCAAAGCTCAAAAACTGGGTAGACGAACAAAAACACAAACATTGGTGATAGCCTCTAACAACTGATTAGGCAAGAATGGGTTACCATTAGTCAGATTAGGCCCAGAAGCCAGGGAGAATTACATAAATCTAGAAAAATAAATGTGAATACTGTAAATATTGAGTCTTCTGATAAACCTGATGAACTTGTCAATAAAAGGTTAAAAACTTAGGACATGGTGATAATTGTACTTCAGTAACCATAAAAACATCTGACTGAAAGATCAAAAACAATGACAAGGCGAACTCTGTGAAAACCAACCTTTGTAGCAGTCTCAAACTTTTTGGCCACAAGTCTGTATCTCAGGCTATGTGCACATATTAAGGTTTTTGTGCTGCAAATACTGATGTGTTGCCAGGAAAAAGGCTGCGTAAGACAGGCACATTTTTTTGCTGTGTTTTTAACAAGAGAATATTTTTCCCCCATTATTAGAATTAGTGAAATAAGCTGCAAAAATACTGCAAGAATTAACATGCTCCAGGGAAAAAAAAAAAATTTGTGGACGAGATATCAGAAATCTACCACATTCTTCAGATTAGAAGAACGCCCTATTTTTCACCCCAAAACTGGGGGGAAACTGGGGGTGCATCTAATCATTTGGATATAGCACACCGGGGGGATGCGGTGGAGTGGGTCACATTAGACAGGGCAACTGAAATAAAGTCTGCGTCAGCACAGCATGCTGGGGACCCGAGGCTGGGAGGAGCAGATCTGGAGGCGGTGTGATTCGTACGCCATTGATCTCCAGTCAGTGGGCGAGATGTGGTTCAGGATAATGACTGCGGAGAACCGAGATATTAATCTGTGTATGCACCGCCTCTGCAGCAACTATAGTTTTTGGGTACCATTTGCAGAGTACCTAAGTGTGAAAATTGAAGAAACTTCATTTATGAAACAACATCTCTCTGGGAATTTATACACGGGTGTAGTGACTATATTAATTCATCACTTGATTTTCCAAGAATAAGCATGAAGTTGGTGTTGTGAAAACCCAATGTAAGTGCTCAGCTTAGAGCACAGGAAATGTGAACGATCCCTAATCTGATTTTGGGAAGGCAGAATGAAGTGTTTAGACCTCATTATTCCTTCGGGTAGTACGATTACAGCAATACTAGATGGGTTTCTCTTTATAGTTTGCTAGTTTTGCATCCCCATAATTTGAGAATTATGAAGCTTAAATAAGATTTAAGGCTATGCTCACATAACTCGCCTGATTTATTAAAACGCTTACGTGTCTTAAAGGGGTTCTCGTAGAAATATAATAAAAATAAGTTGAATATATTTAAATATTTTATGCCCATGTGTTTCCCTTTTATTACTCCAAGATATATAGAAATTTAAGAAAAGGATATAAGAGTGTGTCTTACTGTCTATCAGTTCACTGTATCGAGGATGCTCTGTCAGAAACTCCATAGATGGATTATTAAGATTAGGGTTCTGATTTCCACCAGACTTTAGCCACTCATTCCCAAATATTTTTCTGTAGTCGAGTTCAGCTCCTTTTCTTTCTTGTGGAAGAATCTGTAAAGATCGAGAACAGGAGTAATAACCAAGAAATGACAATGCTACTCCCCAACAATAAAATTTGTGTTGAGTGTTTTGTTCCTTATATATCACACAGGTGTGCCTCACGCGAGTGCAATGCAAGGGAAACTCACATTGCACTCATACCAGTGTTGCCATATCAGGCAAGGCACACTGCTGCGTGTCCCCTGCGCTGAACTCGCACTGCGAGTCAAATGCGAGTTCAGTCGCAGCATGGTGTGACTGAACGCATGTTTGACGTGTGAGTGGCTAATGGTAGTCAATGGGTGCGAGGAAACCTTGCTCCCAGACAGCGCGCTGTGCGAGTCACTCGCACGTGTGCTATTCTCCCAACACAGGAAAGCCCGATAGCTATTATATCTGCAGATAAAGATCTGTAGATATAATAGCTATGTCGGGCTTTGTGCTGCTTTGACAGCATCATTTTTTAAATTTCCCGGGGTTAACCGACATATTAACCTGATCTTCAGCCTCTATGCTGCATGTCAGCTGGGAGGCTGCAGATGTGGTTAATAAGCCGGTTACGTATGTTTAACCATGTTTCTGTCATGCCAATTTGTGTCCAGTTATGTCCACACTGCCTGGACACAAACGGACATGTCTGAATGTGTCAGCAGGGGTTAATGCAGTGTTTTAATAAAAGCCGGCAATTACTGTTATTCATTAAATTACTGTATTCTCCGGCGGTGTGCAGGACTCAGGAGGAGCTGTCCATGGTCCTGTACTATAACAGCGTGAATTTTTAGCCCTGGTCCTTGATACTGAAAGTTCACGCTGTTACAGTACAGGAGCTGTATATGGTCCTGATCGTTATAGCTGGGTGCTGAAGCTGTTCAGATTGCGGTCACCACCCAGCTATAATGATCAGGACCATGAAGACACATCAGGACACCGCTGGTGTTTGAATGTCTGGGCTATGCAAGATGCTGAAGTAAACACTTCAGCACCTTGGATAGCAATCACTCCACGATTTAACCACAGCAGTGAAAGATGATTGGATACTGTGCTTGACAACAGCGGTATTTGAATACGCCGGTAAATGCTGTCAGCAGTCCAGAAGTTTGGTCGGCGGGATTACATGCTGAGAAATCCTGCCGACCAAACTTCAGAACCGTGGACAGCATCACACTGACTCGCGCACCATACACACACTCACTCACACAGCACACTCACATGCATACAGCCATGCACACACACCCACATGCATCACACTCACACAAAACACGCACAACACTCGCAACACTGTCATGCATCAAACACGCTTCGAGTACAGTATGTAGGACACATTAAAAAGGACTACAAAAAGCACTAAATATTTTTAAAGCTTCAGGGTATAATCAGGTGTCCAGCACATGCATCGCTTTCTTCGTTCACTTCTAAAGGAGTTTCAAAAATAGCTGATCCTGTGTGTTAATCTTGGATACTGGTTAAAAACAGTCTACAGGGTGGGTCATTTATATGGATGCATCTAAATGAAATGGGAATGGTTGGTGATATCAACTTCCTGTTGTATATTGGAGGGGGAAAACTTTTCCAGATGGGTGGTGACCATGGTGGCCATCTTGAAGTCGGCCATTTTGGATCCAACTTTATTTTTTTCAATGAGAAGAGGGTCATGTGACACATCAAAACATATTAAGAATTCCATAAGAAAAACAATGGTGTGCTTGATTTTAACGCAACTTTATGCAATAAGGATCAATGGCAAACTCTGGTGTGACCATGGTGGGAATGTGCCTGGATATTTGTGGGCAAATGTTATAGTTAAGTTGGCAAGATTGTGTAAAGGGTTAAACCAGATATTATGGGGAACGCTGGTAGAAATCGCTGCACAAGCTGTCCACCTCTGTGGAGTGAGGTTTATGGGGGTGCTTTAGAAATAGTTAATGAACTATTAGTGGGAAGCACTGGTAGAGCTCTAGGAAGCCCCACCAGAGGACTTATAGCAGTGATGACAGTTAACTTGGTGACACTGTCTGATCAAACCAAGTGCCTGTGCTGGGGAAAGTGCCAATGCAGCACTTAAACCTGTGTGAATGGGGTTGCCAGCTGAAGTGAACTCTGGTCTGGCAGAGCGCTGTAATAGGCTTCAGTCTGTTATCTGTAGAGAATGTTGGGGCAGCACAAATGATCTTTATAAAGCGGCTTGGGAGCGGTGCAGGTCTGTCCACCAGGTGTGTTATGTGCTGGGATCCCTTCAGATCACAGCTCCTCCATGTGACATCAGCACTTGTTGTTAGATTAATGGGCGGTTCCTCACAGCAGCTGCTGTAATGAACTGCACTTTGCAGGATCCAGTGCTTGTGGTCCTGATGTCCGGATCTGCTTTTTAGTGGTGTATCAATCCGCCACTGTAGTTCTCTTCAGCAGCAGTGGGGAAATAGTTCCACTGCTCATTAGTGCCGGTATGTAGCGTTAGAAGAGCTGTATCGGAGGGTGTATAATGCCACAGGGGGGGGTCGCCTGAAGTCTGACCTGTGACAGATGGGGCTGTGGGAGCCTCACAGGGCCACCAGATTGTGGCTGTGTGAACTGCTGATATATGCTGGAAACAGCTGGAAACAGGCAGGGAGTCTTTTGGACTAATTATTTCAGTAAAAGTAGTTTTAGCTCACCTGGAAGTTCATTAGCTGATAGATTCTTGTCACCAGTAGGATTTTTCCTCCAAAGAGAGCCTCTTGGTGGAAGCTATCCCTATTAACAGACAGAGAGAGGAGTCCCAGATAGTAATGGCTCCTTAAGGCTTCTTATGGCTGAAGTATGGATCATATTTCCTCAAAGCAATCCACATGAATCCTCCATGTATATCACCCCAAATGGGGTCAAAATGATTCCTGAGTACTCCTTATGCTCTGTTCTGTAACTTGGGCAGGGAGATGAGCCTTTAAAAAGGCCTAAATCCCTGTTGCTTGTCACTTGAAGCAGGAGCACCAAGTCCCTATGTCTTCACGTGGGGTAGCAGGCCACGCCTCCCTCCCTATTAGAATACCATCCTACTTCTTTAAGTCAATCTCACAAATACAGACCGCTTTTATACGGAATAACAAGAGTGCACAGGTAGCAAAATCAATTTTATTTAGACCTAAAAGGGAGAGTGGAGTTGGGCTTCCAGACATTAAATCATACCATCTGGCGAGCCATTTGGCACGGGTAATTGACTGGTGCAGAAAGAAAGACAACAAACTATGGGTGCAAATCAAACAGAGTTTCACCTCATTTCAATTGCACACACTACCATGGGTGAAATTGAAACCAAATGATGACCTTTTTAATCACCCAACTATCGGGCCTACGCTATTTTCATGCAGCCATAAGTCAATTCGTTCGACGATGATTCCCACTGACTCAGTCCTAGTCCCGATACTTAGCCATCCAGAGTTTATACCAAGTATTGCTGACCCAATTTTTGAGCAGTGGATTGGGTATTGACAGAGTGGAGAGTTGGGGGGAGGGAGAAACCTGGCCGTCTCTGGGGATGCTGAGCTTCATTTCAACTTGAGATTTTGGAGAGCCCTAGAACTTAACCATTTCTTTCATAGTTTCCCACCTAAAGCAGAGTTTCGTAGATTTAAAACAGTCTATGAAACTTTATGTCAGGGAGCGGGATCATGTAGACATGCCCTTTCTAAAACATATGCACTACTGATCTCGCCTGCAGACCTGATGACACCTATATTCATGTCACAATGGGAAGCAGATCTGAGATTGGAGCTCAGCCCAGAACAGAGAACCAGGATCTACACCTTGACTCATGTTACCTAGATTAGTTCATGGTTCCAGGAAGCAAACTATAAGATACTCACACGATGGTACAGGATCCCTTCACGTCTACATAAAATGTTCCCCTCTATTGATTCGGTGTGTTAGAGGTGCGGCGAGGCGGAAGGTACCTTTCTGCATATTTTTGGGGATTGCAGTGTCCTTGGTCCATTTTGGTCCAAGGTGAGTGAAATCATCCGTGTAGTTACGAATTATAGGGAAGAACTGGGCCCTGCGTTATTCCTGCTACATCATTGCGAGATGCCTATTAAGAGGTATAAACATTCCCTGTTACAATTTTTGGTGATGGCGGCGCGGGCGTGTGTTCCACTCCTATGGAGGAAGGCGACATGTCCACCAATCTCATTGTGGATAGCGAAGGTAAAGAACCTTATGTTTATGAAAGATCTAACTTCTTCAGTGCATGATTCTTATACAAGCTTCAGAGACACTTGGTTCAGTTGGATGCAATTTCAACAGTCTGAGGTATATAAAGAATACCGCGGTCCGGTGGTGGCTCTGTCTGATGGTTCCTCAGTGATAGACGAGGATTGACCTCTCCCCCAATGCCCCCCCTCTCCCCTTTTTATCCGCCCCTTCTCTTTCTTTCTTTCTTTCTTATCTATGCGATCTATCCTTCTTGTTCTTGCACTTTCACAAGCATGTTGTCGCTAACTTTGGCTCTGCTCTCGCCACTTTTGAGCAGCTGTCCAATTAGTATTCTAGTGAGACCACTATGACTTTTGCGCACAGGACCACATACTGAAGAAGCTCTGGGAAAGAGTGAGATGCTGGTATAAAAATTATCTATCAACAGGTTATAACCCTGATCCAGCAGTGGGTGAACCAAATCCCACACAATTTTCCCACTCACTGCCAAGACAGGGGGCATTCAGGGGGTTGAACCTGGTGTATTTCAGTTCATAAACCCAAAACCTGTGGGTGTAGCCTGAGGTACTCTCGCACAGCTTGTAGAGTATAATTCTGTATCTGGCCCTCTTTCTGAGTTTACACCTGCCTTGAAGTGGATTAGTTACTGAAGTGAATAATGGTTGGCCTAACTTTGAAAAGTCAGCCAGAGTTGGGGTCCTATAGGGGTGGACATTGTACATCATCATTGTAATGCAAGCTTTTGTTATTGGCCTCAAAGCGTGTCCGGGGCATAGCCATGCAGAATACCAGATAATTATATAAAACATCAACACACCAATATTACCAAAGTTCTGGCTTTTTCACTAAACCCCTGTGAAGAACAGGGTCTCAAAACTTCACCAACTTTTCCACTTCATCTACGGAAGTTCAGTTAGCAAATAAAGTGTGGTGGTATTGGGCAAGAAATTGTTGGGTGAACAAATTTGTCTGAACCACCATAAGATTTACAAAATCTTCAAAGAACGAGACTTTGAGAGTCCATTTTCAGTGAGGCCGGCAGTGTTGAACTGGATTTTTTGGGGGGTTGATGTCCACAGTGGGGCACTAATTGAGGGCTCTGTGGCTCATCTTATTTGCGGTCCTGAGGCATCTACATGGAAATGCGTCGGAAAATAGACCTATATCACCAGTACCCAGACGTCCAGTGTCGTTGGTGTTTCTACATCTTTCTAGCAGCAGCGCGGACTCAAAGGTACTTTGTCCGGAAGATTTGTATTGAAGAACCGCAGTAACCTGTGGAAGTGCAGTCCCTGCAGCAGCTGCAATTTCTGAGCGATTATGCTGGTTGTGTGCTACACAACCACACCAGGTGAGCAATTCTAATATTGTCATCTTAAACCTGTCTATAAAGGATAAGACCCTATTTGCGCATTCTCAACCCTTTAGATATAATCATAACTACAGACACGGATTCTTTACTGTAAGAGCTGTGAGACTATGGAACTCTCTGCCATATGATGTTGTAATGAGTGAGTCACTACTAAAATTTAAGAAGAGCCTGGATGCCTTTCTTGAAAAATATAGTATTATTACCGGTTATATATACTAGATTCTTTGATAGGGCATTGATCCAGGGAATTAGTCTGATTGCCGTTTGTGGAGTCAGGAAGGAATTTTTTTCCACAATGTGGAGCTTAGTGTTGCCACATGTTTTTTTTTTTTGCCTTCCTCTGGATCAACATGTTAGGCTATGGGTTGAACTAGATAGACTTAAGGTCTTCCTTCAACCTTAAATACTATGTAAAAGAACATTTTTGTGGAAGAAAATTATTTTTTCATTTTCACAGCTTAACTTTATAAAATTCTGTGAAGCACCTGGGAGTTCAAAGTGCTCATCGCACATCTAGGTATATTCCTTAGGGAAGTCTAGTTTCCAAAATGGGGTCACTTGTGGGGGATTTTTCACTGTTTAGGCACACCTGGTTCTCTCCAAACACGACTTGGTGTCAGCTAATGATTCCAGCTGATATTTCATTCAAAAAGTAAAATGATGCTCCTTCCCTTCTGAGGTCTGACATGCACCCAAACAGTGGTTTTTCACCATACATGGGGTATCACCATACTCAAGACAAATTGTCCAAGAAATGTTAGGGTCCATTTCATCCTGTTGCCCCTTTGAAAATGAAAAAATGAGACTAAGAACATTTTTGTGGGAAAAAACTGTACTTTTTAATTTTCACGGCTTAATGTATGAAGCACCTGGGGGTCCAAAGTGCTCACCACACATCCAGATAAGTTCCTTGGGGATCTTATTTCTAAAATGGATTCCACTGTTAAGCCACATTAGGGGCTTCCCAAATTCGACATGGTGTCCGCTAACGAATCCAGCTAATTTTCTGCTTGAAACATCAAATGTCGCTCCTTCCCTTGTGAGCCCTGCCATGCGCCCAAACAGTTGTTTTCCACCATATATGGAGTATTGGGGTACTCAGGACAAATTGCCCAACAAATTTTAGAATCCTTTTCAATCCGTTGCCCCAATGAAAATGAAAAAATTGAGGCCAAAAGAACATTTTTGTAGAAGAAAAGTATTTTTTTTATTTTCATGGCTCAAAGTTATAAAATTCTGTGAAGTACCTGGGGGTTCAAAGTACTCACAATGCATCCAGGTACCTTGGGGGGAGGTGGGGTCTAGTTTCCAAAATGGGGGCTTCCACTGTTTAGGCACATCAGGGGCATTCCAAAGGTGACATGGTGTCAGCTATTGATTCCAGCTAATTTTCCATTCAAAAAGTTTTTCTTTTTTTTTATCACATATGGGCTATTGGTAGTGATGAGAGAGTAGCCAATTATTTACAATCACTGTACTCGTAACAAGTACGGCTGGTTTCACACTGCAGTTTTTTTCCTTATCAGCTTCCATCCGGTTTGTGTGCCAAAACCAGGAGTGTCTCCAAAACTCAGAATAGGTGTCAATCTTTCAATTATACTTTTTTCTCTGCAAGTTCCTCTCCTGGTCCCCCTGTGCTGGCACACGTACCCCAGTGCTGGCAAACGTCCTTTATTGATGGCACACGTCCCCCCATTGATGGCACACGTCCCTTATTGCGTACATGAAGATTTGTCTTGCTGGATGAATCTGTTTTTTTCTTATCTCCTTGCTACTGACATAATCCACTATTATGGGTACAGTTTTTCCTTATCCTCCAATATTGACCATAGGGGATATTTCGGATCCAGTGAATAGCTACCTGAACTTTACTAGTAGCCATTTGCCCAACTGGATCCGAAATATCCCCTATGGTCAATATTGGAGGATAAGGAAAAACTGTACCCATAATAGCGATTACATCCAGGAGGCTAAAATATTGAAAAGACGGTTTAAAGAAAAAGGATACCCAAGTAAACTGTTAGGCGACGCATACAGAAGATCTAAACAACACACCCAACAAAGTTGCTTAAAGAAGTTGGAGGACAATAGAACCAATAAAAAGAAGAGTATTAACAACATAACTTCTCTTGTAAATGATGGTTATTGCTGCAATCTAATTACCACTTTTTGTCATTCATATAAAATTATATACCAACTTATGCGTAAATATTGGTTTATCCTTAAAGGAGATCCGATACTGTCGAATTACATCACAGATGCCCCTAAAATAATTTTTAGAAGGGGAAGGAACCTTCAGGCAATGATTGCTCCTAGCAGAGTTAAAAGTAGATCAGAAATAAGGGAGATGGAATGCAACAAGAGTATCCACAATGGAAAAATTAACCCTAAAAAAGAACCGGGTTGTTTTAAATGTGAATCGAGCCGGTGTAAATGTTGCAATATTATAACGCATGGAAGTAGAACTTTTTGTTCTAATACGACTAAGCAAATTTTTAATATTAGTCAAACTTTGGATTGCCGGTCTCAATTCGTGGTATACCTCCTTGAATGCCCCTGTGGGCATCAATATGTAGGGAGGACTATACAGACCATGCAGGCCAGATTAAACAAACACCGGTCCAACATAAAAAACGGGTATATGTTGCATAGTGTCTCCAGACACTATGCACAGATACACAACAGAGACCATTCTAGCCTGCGTCTAACTATAATAGACCAAATAGATGAAAAATCCAATAACAAATTTGATAGGTTATGTAGAAAAGAATCTTTTTGGATTTATAAATTAGGAACTCTTTCTCCAGAGGGGTTAAATCTGACTCTAGAAAAAACTTGTTAAAAATTTGTCCGAAAAACTTGCCAATAAAACTTGCCAAAAAACTTGTCTAAAAAACATGTCTAAAAATTTGCCAATAAAACTTGCCAAAAAACTTGTCTAAAAAACTTGTCTAAAAACTTGGCTAAATACTTGTCTAAGAAACTTGGCTAAAAATTTGGCTAAAAAATTGTCAAAAAAATTTGGCTAAAAACTTGTCAAAAAAATTTGGCTAAAAACTTGGCTAAAAACTTGTCTAATAACTTGTCTAAAAACTTGTCAAAGAAACTTGTCTAAAAACTTGTCTAAAAACCTGGCTAAAAACTTGTCTAAAAACTTGTCAAAGAAACTTGTCTAAAAACTTGTCTAAGAAACTTGTCTAAAAACTTGTCTAAAAAACTTGTCTAAAAACTTGTCTAAAAAACTTGTCTAAAAACTTGTCTAAAAACTTGTCTAAAAACCTGGCTAAAAACCTGGCTAAAAACTTGTCTAAGAAACTTGGCTAAAAACTTGTCAAAGAAACTTGTCTAAGAAACTTGGCTAAAAACTTGGCTAAAAAACTTGGCAAAGAAACTTGGCTAAAAAACTTGGCTAAAAACTTGGCTAAAAACTTGTCTAAATACTTGTCTAAGAAACTTGTCTAAATACTTGTCTAAGAAACTTGTCTAAATACTTGTCTAAGAAACTTGTCTAAAAACTTGTCAAAGAAACTTGGCTAAAAATTTGTCAAAGAAACTTGTCTAAAATACTTGTCTAAAAATTTGGCTAAAAACTTGGCAAAGAAACTTGTCTAAAATACTTGTCTAAAAACTTGGCAAAGAAACTTGTCTAAAATACTTGTCTAAAAACTTGGCTAAAAACTAGTCAAAAAAACTTGTCAAACTTGTCAAAAAATGTCAAAAAAGTTGTCAAAAAACCCGTCAGAGAAAACAAGAGAAATTTCCTTGGTTTAATGTGGACAGTGAAACCAGATATAGTAGTATAGGTGCCAAAAGATTAGGTACATGATCTCCTATGATTTCATTTTTATGGTTTTATTATATATATTGTATTACATGCCATTGTAATAAGTTTTTATCAGGCTCTCGATTGTGATTTTTATATGTTTTGGATTATTATGTGTTTTTATATATAGATATATAATGGGCAGCAGTGAAACAGTTACTAGTAACAAGCTTTTGTAATCTGTCACAACCATTATCCAATCTGGGGTGGGGGGTAGGTTTATAAGAAAGAGGTAATCAGGGATCCCTCATCCACTTGATAAAGACGCATCTGTGCGTCGAAACGCGTTGTGGCATACTGGACCCCTGCTGTTCGTGCAATAAATTATCGGTAATTTAATCACCAACCCGTGGTTTCTTTAGCGCTCCAATCCTCTGACACCGCTTGTTTTTCTATTTGCTAATCTCCTTCTCCCTTGTTGGGAGTGCGGTGTGTGAGCTGCTCTAAGATCCACAGTACCTGGCAGTACATCATAAAGACCCACCCTTGAATGATCAACTGATACACAGTGTGGAGCTGGGACGGAAGCCAGTGCAGCGAGTCTGCCTCTTCGAGTGGAGGAGTGAAGGAGCCCACCTCCATCTCCAGAAGAACTAAGGAGCCGACCACCAGGCCCGGAGTATCTGAGGAGGAGGGAATATTGGCCCTTGTCACTATAGTGATCCACATTAAGCCATCAGTCTGGTTGTGCGGGGTGTTGCACAACCAGTAAAGGTTAGTGCAAACATAGTAAAACCGTGTATTAAGTTCCTCCAGTTGCAGTGTGGCGCAATATCTGTTTTTTCTTTTAATATTTTGGAGGGGACTTTTTTCTGAATACTTATTCTTTTTATTTCTTCATTATTATTTAAATTTTTTGGGGGTGAGGGGGAGAGCAAAACCCTACTAATTTACTATATTACTAGAGGTGCATTTCTTTTACAGTTACCATATGTGGTAACACTTCATATCAAAATAGCATATGGCCATTACATGTTCTAAGGTAATGAAATGCAAGACACTACACACATTCCTGTAGAACAGGCCTAGCCAAGTTCAGTGTTCTAGGATTGCAAACAGTGCGTGTTTTCAGGATTTCCTTAGCATTGCACAAGGTGCTGGAATCATCACCAATGCAGGTAATAAAATGAGCACCTGTACAATGCTAAGGATATTCTGACCACTTGCACTATTTTCAGTCCTTGAGGACTGTAGTTGGCCACCCCTGCACTAGAAGGCTCTGTGGAAGTAGCCAGGGGGCAAGAGGGATCCTAGAGCCCTTCACCACAACTCTCCCTGGATCCACCTAAGCCCTGTAACCACAGTGCGTTGTTTGCTTTTTTTGACGCAAATTTTGAGAATCTGCATCAAAATCTGCATGTCTATCCTGAGGTCAGCAAAGTCTATGAGAGGTCAGAAGTGCTCTGCCCACGTTGCTTTCTTTTTCTTTGCACATGTGGTTCAGATTTATTTTCTCTGCCCCAAAACCTGCACCAAATCTGCAAGGAAAAAAAACATGTTGGCACCTCACTTCTGAACTCTCATAGGCTTTGCAGGTGTCAGGATAAACATGCAGATTTTGATGCAGATTCTCAAAATCTGCTTCAAAAAAAGCATCAAACAATGTACCGTGGGGCATGGGTCTTACAAAAATAAGGTGGTGTCACGGTAACAGAAAGAATCCTCCATATGATGTAAGAGCAGGCACGCAGGCACTGGTGAGAGTGGCAAGCAGTGCCATCACAAACATTATTGCAGTCCAGACTCAAAGGGTCACAAAGGGTCTATCCTACAAGTTTGAACTGCACTGCACTCACTGACGTCACCACTCCTCACAAACACTGTCTAATGGTAGCAGTGTTATATATCCGCTATGTTTTGCGCGATATCACAGCTTTCACAAGACAACTAGTGTTACGACCGCTGACACCACTGAGCTTATCTCAGGTCACACAACGGAATTCTCTGCTGCGTGATACCTACTGTGTAACCAGAGACAGCCTCAAGAAAGTCATGAGGATGTCCAAGGTTCATGAACGGGCCTGGTAACATGGTGATTGGTGACAGCGGCGCTGAACCTCGCTAAGTAATAGTGCATGAAGATAATGTTTGTGCCAAAACAGTGGGGCTCTACTGTAAAATTAGTGCCAGCTTTTTTGTCCTTTTTAAGATGTTGCCTAGGCCCTTGATTTTGCCTCCTATTGATTTGCATGGTGTTCAGAAGTTCGGCGAACTTTTCACCGATCCAAACTGAATCCGAACTTCAAAAGGTTCACTCATCTATATCTAAGAGTACTATAAAATATTATATGGCATACTGCCACGTTCATCAGAAAGTGTGTAACAAATTTTGGTACCATTACCTATTTTCCCTGATGAATATGTAAAATTTGGAGGTAATACAAAAATTTGAATGGTAAAAATGTAATTATGTTTTCTTTACCACCCAGTGGTATTAAATTCTGTAACACACCTCTGGTGACAAAATGATCTGCACCATTAGATCAATAAATAGAAAGGTGTTGTTTGTAAAATGTCGTTAGTCATGAGAGGGTTCTGCTGTTCTGGCATCTCAGGGGCCCTGCCAATGTGACATGGCACCTGCAACCCTTCCAGTAAATTTGAGCTATAATAGTTTATGACCCCAAATGGAGTGCGGGGGTACTTAAGAGAAATTACACAACAAACAATGCAGTCCATTTTTCTCAATAGCCCTTTTAAAAATTAAAAACTTTGGACTAAAACAAAAAATTTTTACCCTTGTAAAAATGAAAAATGTGGGGATAAAGAACATTTTTGTGGGATTTTTTTTTTTTTGGTAAATAATTTTTATTGAATTTTCACATAAACATAACATGTAAAAAAAAGTCTTCCACAAGCATTAGAATACAATTGTGTAAATCCCAACCTTAACCTTCCCCCTCCCACTTATTCCCCATTCCCTTAGGATATACAGTTTCCAGACATAAGGAAGAAAAAAAAGAAAAAAAGATATTTATCTTCTTACAGGGTCACATATCTCCTACTCAGTTGGAGTCCAACTCGTTTGTTTCAAATTATTCAGTGTAGCGCATTAAAGGTTAAATCTTCGTACATCAGATAAAGGTTCAAATGTATATGCATATTTGCATTTAATTGAGTTTTAGCCGTCCTAGGGTGCCCCCCAGCTCTTCCAGGCTACACCAGCTGGTCAATCGAAATGGTGATACTACCCCCCTAATCTCATCTGCCGACAGCTGAGTGACAATAAACCCTCTCCACCTAGTAAAAAATTTAGCGGTGTCTTGTTCCTTGTTTTTTTCCACCAGTAGTTTCTCCACTAACAGAGCTCCCTTCATTTCCTTGATTACTCCCGAAGTATGTAGCGGGCCCGACTCCAACCAGTGTCTCAATATTACTCTGAGTGTGACAGTAGCCAGCATATGGAAGATCGGTACTGCTCCCCCCTCCAGCCCCACCTTATCTCTGTCTTGAAACAGCCATATTTTTGGAGTCAAGGGTATTGACAACTTCGAACCCTCTGCTAGAATTCTCTGTACCTTTTCCCAAAGTTCCTGTGTAGTATCACACTCCCACACCCCATGAAACAGGTCTGTCTTTTCCTGTCTGCACTTGGGGCAGTGTCGGAGCATATCCGCACCAGCTGTCCAGGATGAGAATTTGAA
Source organism: Allobates femoralis (assembly GCA_033576535.1). NCBI lineage: Eukaryota > Metazoa > Chordata > Amphibia > Anura > Aromobatidae > Allobates > Allobates femoralis. The sequence goes on from JARQOC010000001.1 coordinate 436,889,054, forward strand.
CCTCAATACAGCCCTGTGGACAACCCTAAAATAAGAGTCTCTCCACCTCTCATTAAGTATGAAGCGTCTCATTTCCCTCCATCCTCTTCGTATTGCCTGTTCTATTTCCTCATCTCTAAACTGAGCCCTCCACCCCTTGTACAAGTCATGTGGACCCGGTGGGAGCGTGTGTACCTTCAGAGCAGAGTGTATCAGGGACACGCTCATCGCCGAGATATCTAATGCTGCCAATTCATCCCAGGTGTTAGTCACGTATTCCGCCCTAACATTTATCAATGACCTCATTACTCGTTGCCTCACCTGGTAATACTAGAAAATGTGGTCAGGCGGCAAATTATACTTGTTCAGAATCTCCTTTCCCGTCAGCCATCTAGTTTCCTCTCCATGTAGCAGGTCTCGGGCTGTCCGTATCCCCATATTCCTCCAAATCTCGAACAGCTGAAATCTAGACATTCCCACAGCTCTAGGTATTTTGAAACTCTCCAAGGTAGTCCTAGCGATTTCCTCACCACCTTTCATGCGTTAACTGTGTCTCTAAATACCATCGATTGTTTCACTATATGAGGTAGATGTCCCCCAGGTGTATGTAGTATAGACACCAAGCTCCATGGTCTGCACAACTCGGACTCCAGCAAGCAATCCAAGAACTTCACGGAGCCTTTCATCCAGTCTAAGATGAGTCTTGTGATGCAAGCAAGATTGTACCCCCTGACACTTGGGAAATCCAATCCCCCCCACTCCTTGGGAGACATGAGCGTACGAAGCCTAATTCTTGGTCTTCTGCCGCGCCAAATGAATGCGGAGAACATCCTATTTAACAGATTCACATCCGATCGTTTTAATCAGAATGGCAAGGTCTGTAGGGGGTAAAGCAGCCTTGAGAAACTTACCATTTTAACTAAATGGCATCTTCCCAGCAACAACAGAGGAAGGCCCATCCATTTATCTAGTTCCGTTTTTATTTTAGTTTTTAAAGGGTCGTAGTTCAAGCTGTAAACTTGATTTGTTGTTCTAGCCAAATGAATGCCCAAGTATTTTATGGACGTCCCCATCACCGGGATCCCATGTAAGGCTGGGCCTCTGTTTCTCCATTGGCCTGATTGAGTACCCTCTTGTAGGAACAGAATATTACATTTGCCTTTGTTTAATTTAAAACCCGAAAAGCAACCAAATTCCTCTATGAAGCTTAATACCCCGGGGCAGGTCTTTTTGTGGGTGGGCAAGGTATAAGACTACGTTATCTGCGAATAGATTTACTTTGTGTTCCCTCTCTCCCAGCCTAATTCCCGCGAATATGTCCCCCTTCTCTAACATTCTAGCTAATGGCTCTATGGCCAAATCAAAGAGTAATGGTGACAGAGGGCAGCCTTGACGGGTCCCCCTCCCCAGGTTGAAACTGCGGGACAAGAATCCTGGCATGCTCACTCTCACCCTGGGGTTATCATAGAGACTACTTAAGAACGTTCTGAACGAACCCTTGAGGTCTATTTTTTCCAGCACCAACCCAGGCATGACCACCTGATGTTATCGAATGCCTTTTCGGCGTCTAGCGTGACCATGGCTGGGCTTTCCACGATCTCTCCCCCTCTCAGTCTGACGGCGTCTATGAGCAAGAGGGCCTTGCGGACATTGCCCACCGCCGACTTCCCATCCGAGCCTGGGGCCTTATTAGGATTAAGGTTGGATTTAGCTCCCTCCACCTCTTCGAGACTGATCGCCGCATTCAGGGCCACCAGGTCCTCCTCTGATATCCCAGGCAATTCAATGCCCCCCAACCAACTCTCTCCTTTTCCCTCCAATGTCTCCGGGGGACCATATAATTTAGCAAAATATTCACCCAAAATGTTAATTACTGTATCTCGGCTGGATAGGAGACGCGCAGACCAGAACCATCCTTCATCATAATTATTGGTATTTTAGGTCTCTTACCCCTTGCCAGATTGGCTAGATATTTTACCGGCTTTGTCCCCAAATCTGTACAATTTTGCCTCCCAGTCTGCCTCTCCCAATCCCCCCTTAAGTTTCGCCCAGTCCTCAAAGGTACGCTTATGTGCCTGCCAGGATGTCTTATGTTCCGGAGTAGGATCATCTTTGAATGTCACATAGGCTATCCTAGCCTTCTCGCTTTAAGTTCGAAATATGTCATTCGCTTGTTTTTTCTGTGCCCAATACAAAGCGGAGTTGTCTGCATGTAATGCATTATTATGTGAAAACTCCGTCCACCACTCCCCCAATAGCAGAGCAAAATTTGAGTCACTGTTCAGGTATGAAGGGAACCTCCTGGGGTAAATGTCCGTCAATTCTAATGTCACTGGGCTATGGTCAGAGATTACCATTGGTAATATGTCGACCCCCCTTACTCTGGGCATAACGTCTTCTCCTCTCAAAAACAGATCTATTCTGGACCACGTCCCATGGGGGTGAGAGAAATGCATGAACTCCCTTCCCTCGGGGTTCCTCCATCTCCATATATCATGTAAGACCATCTCCTCCCCTAATTGTTGCAATGAGGTATCCGGAGTTGAGGTTAACGGTCTATGATGCCCATCTCGTTGTCTATCTTCCCCAGGGGACGTGGTCGCGTTAAAGTCTCCCCCTACTACCATCTTTTGTCTATTCGTCTGAAGCAGATGAGTCTGGAGGTCAGAGAAAAAGGTGGCTTGATCATTATTGGGTACATATACACTGTATATCTGGAAAATATCTCCCTGACACTCTAAAGTGACAAACACCCATCTTCCTTCCACATCATGCTCACATTCCACTACCTTATATGATATATGCTTACTAATGAGGATTAGCACTCCCGCATTCTTTCCTTTTGCCCCTGAACCATAAACCGATCCCACCCAGGATTTGTTCATACGGAACAGTTTGTCTTGTTGTAAATGCGTTTCTTGTAGTAGCGCTATGACTCCCTTCAATTTTTTCACATGTCTCAGAATCATAGACCTCTTCCCCGGAGACCTTAACCCCTTGACGTTCCACGTCAATATATTAACCATGCTTTAGTCGCATAAGTTTTAAAGCGGCATATATGAGGTAACCCTTCCCTATGAATCTCGCATTATTTTGCAAAGACTGTAAAATATTTCCTTTTAGTACTCTCAGAAACTCGATTGTTAAACCCCTTCCCAACCCGAAAAACATATAAAACTACCCCCCTCCCTTCCCACAACTTTCTCAACCTAACCCTCCACAGATATGTCACTTCCATTTTGCCAATGAAACCCATCAGGAGTATTAAGGTTTGCTCCCATCCTCCGGCCTTACATCTAGGTTGAAGGCGACTTTGTAGTCGTCCTTTAGATTACCGCACGGCATCGGGAGGTATTTTCTCCCAAATGTAGTAATATAGGCAAGAATTAACAATGCGGTTTCAGCAACGATAATGAGTGAGAAGAAAAAAAAAAAGGGAAAAAAAGGAAATGACTTTTTTTCAGGTGTCCCCACTGAACGTCACCACCACTGCCTCCATGAACTCTTAGTGAGGTGTTCGCAGCTAGTTATATCTCTGGTCTTTAACAACTGACCATCCACTCAGGGCACCTTCAATCCAAGTCTCTTCTCCTTGTCTGTTCAGCTGGTCTCGACAGCGTCCCCACGTAGCGTTCATCACCTCCTCCTCTCAGGCTTCGATCAGCAACAGGAGACTCGTGATCATCAACGTTTCCTCCATCAGGTCTAGCAGGTGATTTCCTGGGGCATGACATGAAGCGCCTCAAAGCCTCTCCAGCGTCTCTTAAAAACAGTGGTGGTCCCTGTCCAGGCGACACCTTCAGGGTAGCTGGATAAAGTAGCTGGAATGGTATATTTCTCTTGTACAACAGGCCACAAATCTCATTAAATTTCTGCCTCTGCCTGGCCACTATGACGGAGTAGTCGTTAAAGAGAATCACCTTGGACTCCCTCAGAAACAGCGGCTGTTTGCGTCGTTGAAAAGCCTGCAGGATGCGCTCCTTATCTTTATAGTCTAGATAACAGGCTATGGTCTGCCTTGGTTTGGGTGGCAGATTACCTCCATTTAACGCGGGAGGGGTCCCTACCCTGTGGGCCCGCTCGGTCTTGCATCTGGATCTTAGCCCTAGCGCCTCCGTGAGCTCCATCTCGTAGATGGCTTCTAGCTGTGAGTTTGCAACTGATTCTGGTAGTCCCACAATCCTTAGGTTATTTCTGCGGGATCGATTCTCCAAATCGTCTATTTTGTCTCCCATCCACCTTGACTGTTTCAGTGCCTCAGCAAGCCCCTGCTCCAGCTGCACTATCCTATCTTCTGCGTCTGAGAGGAGCTGTTCAGCCTCCTGTAGCCTGGAGCCCTGTTGGGTGACCTCCACCTGTAATTCAGCCACACTAGCCGCAATGGCTTCCTTCACCGTGGCCTGGAGTCCCTCTGACAGGTGCTCCTTTAGCTTTTGGAGCATCACCTCAAAGGTGGCCGGGCCGTTCTGCGACCCTTGTGTGTCTCCCTGGTGAGTCTGGATAAGGGTCTGCTGTGTCTGGCCGCCAGCCCCCCAGGGTGCGGTGTTTTGTCCTTTACTGGGGAGTATCTCTCCTGTCCTCTCTCCACTTTCCCGCTCACCTTCTATTACTCCTCGATCCTGCTGTTGTGTGGAGCGACGCTGCTGCAGCGGCTGCTGCTTCTCTCTCCTCTTAGGGACGCCCGCCATCTTTGTTGCTACACCTCCTCCCTGCCTTGCCTCCGCTCCTCCGTCTGCCCGCTCTTTACCATGGAGCCAGGGGTACATCCGATTCCCGGATGCTCCCGCACTCTCCTGCACCGGTTTTCGCTCCCTATAAGCCATGCAGTAGTTTTTTAATAGCGGTTATGCGGCCGTTGATGTCCGGAGCTGCTCCCTCCCGTAGCGCTTACATTGGGGCCGGAACCGGAAGTGCTTTTGTGGGATATTTAATATTTTCATTTTTGTGACTCAACATTATAAAATTCTGTGAAGCACCTCTGAGTGCGAGGTGCTCACAATACCCCTAGATAAATTACTTGAGGGGTGTAAATCACGTGTGGTTGGCTTCCACGGTTTAGGCACATCATGGGCTCTGCAGACACTATGTGCTGTCCGTTATCTATTTTAGCCAATTTGGCTCTCCTCCCCTTTCAAGCCCTGCCGTGAGGCAGAACAGTATTTTTGTACCACATATGGATTATCGGTGTACCATCGATTTTCTCCAGTTATCCTTGTTAAGTGCAAAATTTGGGACTAAAGTAACATTTTTATGGAAAAACAAAATAGTAATCTTCACTTCCACATTGCTTTAATTCAGTTGAAGCACTTAAAGGGTTAATAAGCTTCTTTAATGTGGTTTTGAGCACTTTGAGGGGTAGTTTTTTTTAAATGGTGTTACATTTGAGTACGCTCTGTCATGTAGGCCCCTCAAAGTCACTTCAAGTGTGATATTGTCCATAAAAAATGTTTTTTTAAGTTTTGTTGGAAAAATGAAAAAAAAAAAAAAAAAAATTGCTGAAATTTTCTTTTTTTACCCCGATGATACTGATGTAAACAGACATGTGGTAAATGTTATTTATTTTGTGTGGTATAACTATCTGGTTTGAGGGCATAAAAATTCAAAGTTCAAATAATGCTTAATTTTCACATTTTTTAAATTTTTATAAACAATGGCAAATCATATCGACAAAAAATTTAGCACTAACATTAAGTACAATATGTCACGAGAAAACTATTTTACTAGGATATGTTGAAGCATTATTACCTGGTCAGAATTGTAAATTCTGGCTTGATGAGGAAGGTGAAAACAGGCTTGGGGTAAAGGGGTTAAATACAGTATTTATGAAATGAAATTAGTTACTCTCAATAGGACCCACCCAAGGATCTGTGACATGTTTTGTTTAAGTATCATAATAAATACCTACCTCAGTCTTGTTTAAAAATTTTAGACTTGATATCTTTGCAATTATAAGTTGTCTGATGGTTTCAGGGTTCTTATCAGAGTCCATTATGGGGTTATTTTGACAATTTATGGACTGTAAACTGCTCAATTTATTCAACTCATTGATAAAAGACCACTGCAAAATAAATAACATGACATATAGCATCATGGTTACCTGTCCTGGTAGGAATGTGGGAGAAAATAATAATAAATACTAAAATATATCAAACACTAAAATGCAGTCATCCAAAATGATACTTGTATTCTGCAACTTATCCAGCAAAAAACAAGGTCTCAAGGAGCAAGACTCCTAGAACAAGTTATGACTGATTAAATGCAAGAAGCAGAGAATGAAAACTTCTTGCAGTCAATGAAGACCCGGATATTTAATGTATTTGTGCTTTAGTTTGTGTCACCATGTTCCAATAGACATAACTTGTTTATTTTTCTGTCGACGTACCTATTATTATTATTCATTTATTGAGCACCATTGATTTCATGGTGCTTGTATATGAGAAATGGATACATACAAACAAGTTAAAAATACAATGAACAAACTAACAGTGACAGACTTATACGTAGGGGAGAGAGGATCCTGCCCTTGGGGGCTTACATTCTACAAGGCAATGGGGAGGGAGACAGTAGGTTGGGTCTGCTCGGGTGGTGGTGGAGCCCTGGGTCCAGTGGTGGTGAGGTGGCACTGTGGTCATTGTAGGCTGTAGGCTGTTCTGAAGAGATGGGTTTTCAGGTTCTGCTTGAAGGTTCCGAGTGTGGGGGACTGTCGGACATTTTGTGCAGAATTCCAGAGGATGGGGGATGCTCAGGCAAAGTCTTGCAGGCTGTTAGATAAGGAACGTATAAGTGTGGAGGAAGAAGGTGGTCTCGGGAGGATCGTAGATTATGAGTTGGATGATATTGGGAGATTAGTTTAGAGATATATTAGGGAGACATATCGTAGATGACTTTGTAAGTCAATATTAGTAGTTTCAATTGGATACGCTAGGAAATTGGGAGCCAGTGGAGGATGTGCAGAGGCGAGAAGTAGAGGAGCAGCGAGGAAAGAGGTGTATTAGTCAGGCAACAGAGTTAAGGACAGATTGGAGAGGTGCAGGAGCGTTAGCAGGGAAGCCACAGTGGAGGAGGTTTAGTAGTCGAGACGGGAGCTGATGAGAGCATGCACTAGTAGTTTAGTAGATTGAGGGTTGAGGAAGGGACAGATTCTGAAAATATTTTTGAGTTGGAGGCAGCAGGAGGTGGTGAGAGCTTGGATGTGTGGTTTAAAGGTAAGGCAGAGTCAAGGGTTACTCCAAGGCGGTGGACTTCAGGTACAGGGCAAAGTGTGATGTCATTTATTGTGATGAAGTAAGGGAGGTGCGCGAGAGGGGGAAAGATGATGAGTTCAGTTTTGCTAGGTAGTCTTGTTGTGAATGTGCTTTCTTCCAGCGCCGCTCAGCGACCCTATGTGATTACTTGTTTTTTGGTTTTTTTTGCAGGAAGAGTTGTAATTTTGAATGCCTCCATTCATTTCACCATATAGTGTTTTGAAAAATGGGAACAAACATTCCATGCACAGCAAAATGATGTAAAAACAAACAAAGAAACTTGCAATTCCGCCATTGTTTATTGGATTTTGTCTTTATCTTGTTCATTGTTCAGTAAAATGACCTGGCAATAAAATTCTCTAGGTCAGTATGAATACTGCAATATCAGTACTTGTCCATCATTTTTTTATTTATTTAAAGGAAAATGGCAGCTGATACATGCTGCCCAAACAAACGCCATCAAAACAAAGTATTCACTGATCTCAGGGAGACCAGTTCAAGAAAACACTGCGGGCAGCCGGCTAAAGCGCTCAACACAGTGAATTCCTAGGCCCATTGCCCCCTGGGAATTTTGAATATGCAAATAGAGTCTGTGGAGCCTCGTTTAGGAGTCTCAACACAGGACTAGCCAGATCTTCCTCTAGTGAAGGACCTAGCCATGATAACCACCATATTAAGTGGCCCTTTGAGTCAATATCCAGCTCTTTACAAGCTTAAAGATATGACAAGGGAATACCAAGGCCAGGGATCCATCCACAGACAGCTGTTTCGGGGTGTTGCCCCTCATCAGTGTGGAGTAGGATTCTGGCTAGGTGGGAGCAATGCCTAGTAGACCAACAAAACAAAGTATTCACTGATCTCAGGGAGACCAGTTCAAGAAAACAAACGCCATGTCATTGAAGAGAAAAAAAATAACTCTAATGGTACCTTCACACGCGGCTATATTGCTAGGCAATTTCACTGGCAATTTGCTGGTTGCAGTGAAATCATGGACACATTGTTCTATTTTGTTGCTGTGTACAAATGGAACAATGTATCTATGATTTCACTGCAACCAGCAAATTACCTGTGAAATTGCCTAGCAATATTGCCGCGTGTGAAGGTACCCTTAAAGGTGCACAGGAGACTAGTCTACAAGGCAGGTCCCCAATGTCTACTCCCAGGCCACTCCCCTTGAGTGAGAGGTCTTTTGTTGTGTGTGTGCATATGTAGAGACTTGGTAGTTACATGTAGAAGGAAGTTAGAAGCTGTCCACTTGGTCACCAGCAGCTTTTAAACTTTTTTTCTCTGAAATACCACAGCGTTTTAAAGTCAAACATACCTGGCTGAAATCATAGAGCCACTGTTAGGCTATGGGCTGAACTAGATGGACTTAAAACCTACCTTCAATCTTAAAAACTATGAAACTATGAAATGCAGGCAGCATGTATTTGTGGTCAGGTTACCTTTAAGTGGTATATATAAAACAATTTGTTCTATTTTTCACTGCCTTCAGTAGGTCCCTGACTTTCACGGTAATGCAGCGGTTCCCAGGGACCATATTGGAGATAAAATTAGGTGTCAGCGGAAGCCATTGCGAATGCCAGCGATAGTCAGCACCAGTGAAATGCCATCATTAGAGATTGACAGCAGCATTTAAATGGTTCAACTGTGGCAAGCTACCACTGTTGCAGGCAAGTGGCAACTTAGTATCATACCTGGTGTTTGCCTGGTATGAAGCAGGATCAGCTCATGTGCCAGCTTCATACATTCCTTATTTGACATATGACAAAAATGTACATTATAGGTCTTTAAAGGGGTTCTCTTGAGAATATGATAAAATTGTCCCCTTCACATATTTAGTTATGTGTCACGATGGGTTGCAGGTTAAAGGAACATCTCTTGAACAAGCATAACTGATCTGTTCACTTTTAAACCCATTCTGCCAAGTTAGATTAATAGCCTTACAGCAGGGTATTGAGAATAAGTGAGCATAGAGGATTGAAGCAAAAAAGGCACTGCTCAGTCACCTGAGGAGGAGTTTTTCCCTCTTGCTATAACTCCGCTTTTCAGCTGAGTGAGCAGATCAGTTTTTCAGTTTTTTCATGATGATGCTCAACTAAAATGTTTCTGCAAGCTGCAACTCTTCGTTACATGTGACTAGAAGGGGTTGCAGTTTGCAATATGTGATAAAAATACTGCTATCACTTGGAGAACCACTTTAACGGATTAAAAAGTGATGGCTATGTCACAATTTCACCACTCAGTATCCTAGTGATGCAGTGAGTGACAGCTCAGCTATCCTATAGAAACAGGGGTATGCTGGGTTGTCTGTTTTGTTATTGACAGCTCAGTTGCCCAATCAGTGGCAAGGCTGTGTTGGACTGCCAGTACTGTGACAGCCCAGCAGCCCAGCCTGGACAGGGCAGCTGGGTTTCCTCTGGGTGTTGCTTGTTTTGGATAATTATATTAATTATAAGCGTCTGAAAATGGTCAGACCTTTGTCATTCTTATGGCTACTTTACACACACCAACTTATCTGTCCAACTTCTGACCAACTTACTGGTTGCAGTGAAATCATGGACACATTGTTCCATTTGTACACAGCCACAAAATGTAACAATATGTCCATGATTTCGCTGCAACCAGTAAGTTGTTCAGAAGTTGGACACAGAAGTTGGTGTGTGTAAAGCGGCCCTTAGGGAGTGTGCACCTCTTGTCTGCTGTTCTGATCCTTTGATGACATGACCTAGGAATTGCACTTTTCCTACTATCTTGGATTGCCCCTTCTGTCTTTGTTGTACTCTGACCATTTTTTTGACCCTGGACTTGGACTCTGACTAGCTGTTTTGTCTGATCCCTATGTGTTTTACTCTCCTGGCTTCACTTCAGAATCCTTGATTTCCGGGGAGTGGCTTGGACATGGAGCTGTAAGGACGTGTGCCCTGTGAGCTCTGATCTCTGAAGCCCCTACAGCACATAATTTGCCACCATCTGCTCTACTCACCCTCCGGATGATGAAAGGAAAGTCTGCCCTGCGCTCCCAGACATCCAGGGAGCTGGCTGCGGGCTCTGCTGGCTCAGGAATCACAAGGTTCCTGACAGCCTCTGAAAATGCGGGAAAGAGAGCACAGCACCCTGTAATGGCAGCAGGCAAAGATGGCGCCTCCTCCACATCACAGCCTCAGGGTAAGAGATCATCACTGAACACCCTGGGCCCTCAGAGAAGCAGCACTGCCTCAGTGACAGCCCCAGGAGCTGGAGGATCTTCCAGGAGGCAGACACGAGGAAGCAGTGCAGGAGGAACAGGAGAGGTTTGTGACAAAGCCCATCCCCCCACGCCTGGGAGCCCTTCACTGCGGGCAGACATGCTGAGTGGCCTTAACCCCCTCACACCTGGAAGCATTTCATCACAGGCTGGAACACTGGGGGGCCCTTCTCCTCCTACACTTCACCCCTATCAGACATATGACCCTGATCTGTGCACATCATCATCAGCAGCAGGGGCTTGTGAGGGGAGAGCTTCAGCTAACACTCAGTCCCAGGGCACTACACCCCCCATCAGTGTGGCTGCCGGACTTTGCTTACAGGCTCACACTGGTCACACTATTGACCCTATGCTCATGCCTATAACTGCCATTGATCTGAAAGCCCACCTAAGTGCCTTCCCTACCAAGGCTGACATGGAGTGTTACATACAAAGATTGGAGGCAGTGTGCAGGGGTGAGGTGGGGGCTCTCAAGGAAGAGGTGTCTCAGCTTAACACTACAGTCACTGCACTAGAGGCCAAGGTAGAGAAGCTCTCCTCACAATTAAACACCCAGCAGCAGCTTCTGGACCTACACTCAGAGACTTTCAATGTGGTCCTTGATCTGCTGGAGGACTCTGAGAACAGAAACAGGAGGAATAATATCAGGCTCCGTGGGATCCCTGAGTCCGTGGCCCCACGTGACCTCTCCTCTGCCCTCCATGGCATCTTCAACTCCCTTTTAGGGAAGTCACCCACCCAACACATCGAAATTGATAGAGCCCACCGATCGTTAGGACCAAGAAACCCTGATACGGATAAGCCGAGGGACGTCATCTGTAGAATTCACTATTTCCAAGTCAAAGATGACATCATGCGTAAGGCGAGAGACCATGATGCTATTGATTTTAATGGATCTGACATTCTTCTCCTGGCTGATCTCTCACGCTTCACCCTGGCTAAACGGAGGGCTCTACGCCCCCTCTTGGAAGTGCTGCGGCAAAATAAGATCCCCTACAATTGGGGCTATCCTTTCCAACTACAGGTCCGAACTGATAAAGGAATGACAGTTTTGAGATCCCCATCTGATTTACAGAACTTTACCACCGCACTGGGCTTGCCCCTGGTCACACTGGGTGATTGGCCTCGCCTTACTGCGTCTGATTTATGGGGTCTGCGTCGGAGTGGAGGACCCCCTGCTGGATCTTTGGGAAAGAGGAGAAGGGGCTCCCGACGTAGACATGGCTCTGTTAACTTAGCTGATAACACTTGAGGGTCGCGTGTAGCTTTTTTGACCACTTCTTTTTGTTTCTGTCATTTATAATACCCCTTCTGGTCACCGAGTTCCCATGTGTGGTCAGGTTGTGATTTTGCTTGATTTTGACTATTACGAGTAAATTGGACCGATGTGTTCGGAGGTGACGATGCCTATTTTTGACGCCATCCAGGGCTCCTGTGTGGAGTCGCTTGGGGGGCCTGTTTTGCACAGTTTTTTTTTGACTGTTCATATATTTTCATATATTTTCATAAGCTTTTTGTACATTGTGCTATGCTACTAGATTAGTGATACTTTATAATAACTAACACTGCTCCTGCATCTAATTCTGACATATGTCAGTACCCTTTCTTGGGTTTTACATACTGTGCCCATTTACAGGTATATGCTTAGCCCATGAGCTGGTTGGTTGTGTTCCACAAATGTGTTAGCCTTGCCGGGGTTGAGGGCCTACTGAGTGGAGCAATATTGCCCGCTGTAGGGGCTTGGCTGGTTGCTCTTTGTTCAATCACCTTCCCCACTAGGGTGTGTCTTTGACACTACTTTTCAGAGGTTTCTCTGATATTTCACTGCACCTAGAGGCCTAGTGGCCTCTTGGGGTGTTTAGCCAGAACCCTGTCTTCCGGCTGAACTGACTCTTTTTCTTTTTCTCCTTTTCTTGGAGCTACATTCCTCTGGTTTTTTTCTTTTCCCCTTTTCTTTTTTTTTTTTTCCCTCCTTTCTCCCTTTTCCTCCCTTGTTTATACCTCCCCGCACTTCCCACTTTTCCCTGTCCCTTGGTGACCCGGTAGTACTCTACGCCAGATCCTAAGACTCTCATGGCAACCCTACAACTTTGCTCACTTAATGTCAGAGGATTTAATGTCCCTGAGAAACGCTCGAAAGTACTATATAGCATGCATAAAAAACGGGTCGATATCCTCATGTTGCAAGAGACACATTTTCGATCAGACAGAATCCCTAAGCTTAACCATAGATACTACATACAGTGGTTTCATGGTAGCAATTCTGACTCTAAATCTAAAGGAGTCAGCATTGCACTGCACAAGTCTTTGCAGGCACAGGTGGTCGCCTCTAAATCGGATCCGAATGGTCGATATGTGTTCTTAAAACTGAAAATTGTTCATGATACATTTACCATAGCTAACATTTATCTGCCCAACCAGGATCAGGTCCGAGCATGCAGAAAATACCTACGGGACCTCTCAGCCTTTGCGGAAGGCTATGTGATTATGGGAGGGGACTTCAACATGGTGTTGGACCGCACTGTTGACTCTTCCTCGGGCAGGTCGGCGGTGTCCCCCTCACAGCTGGAGAGCCTGCGTCGGGCCTTGAGGGACTCGAGGTTAATTGATGTCTGGAGACTACTGCACCCCACTGCTCGTAATTATACCTTTTACTCCACGGTACATGATTCTTATAGCAGATTAGACTATTTCCTGATTAGCCATGGGCTTTTGTCCCTTAACCCAAAGTCTGATATTGATACGATGCTATGGTCAGACCATGCTCCGGTCTTGCTTTTCCCTTCGGCTGCCGAGCCTCTCTCCTAGAGAATGGACTTGGTCCTTAAACCCTGGACTTCTCGAAGATATGACCTGTCAGGCGGCCGTTCGGACAGCAATCACGGACTTCCTAGATTTTCACAAGAATGATCTCACAGCTCTCCCGTACCAATGGGAGGCCTTGAAGGGGGTTATACGAGGAGTATTTATCCAACAGGGGGCCCGACTGAAAAAAGAAAGAATGACTAATATTATGGGATTGTTGACCCGTGTCCAAACCCTAGAATCGGAACATAAACAAACAAGAGATATCAAAGTACTTGCTGACCTCTTACGGACACGTAGTGAGTTGAGCGCACTGTTGGATACGACGTTAGCAAGGCAGCGGGACCGCTTCCATAAGTACCTATATAAGTACTCTGATAAACCCGGTAAAGCTCTGGCGAGGTTCTTGCACCCTCGCGCTCCCACCACTTACATCCCTACCATGAGGTCTGCTACGGGTGATTTAGTCCATCTTCCTGCAGAGATTGTGGATTCATTCAGAGCATATTATGACTCTCTCTACAACCTGAGGGGTCCGTTGTCTGATATGTCCCCTACCGAGTTTCAGTCTCGAGTGGATGATTACATTCGTGACACGGAGCTCCCGCCTATGACAGAGATAGAATCTGAGGCCTTGGAGGACTCCCTCTCGGAACAGGAGATATTGGATACGATAAGATCCTTGGCCAATGGTAAAAGTCCGGGTCCAGATGGATTCTCTGCCGCCTTCTACAAATTATATGCGACTTCCCTGGCCCCCTTTATGACCAAACTATTTAACTCCATTTCGGCCACCTGCCCCTTTGCCCCCCAAACACTGATGGCTACAATTACTGTGATCCCTAAACCGGGCAAGGACCCCCTGTTATGCGCAAGCTATAGACCTATTTCCCTCATCAATGTGGATGTGAAGGTGTTCGCAAAGGTGTTGGCCAATAGACTGAGCCCTATTCTTCCTGGGTCCATCCACAACGATCAGGTGGGTTTTGTGCAACATAGGGAGGCCAAGGATAATACAGTAAAGACTCTGCTTCTGACTTCGTACATGCGCACGGGAAAGATACCAGCCTGTTTATTATCTATTGACGCTGAAAAGGCATTTGACCGCCTAGGCTGGACCTTCCTACGTGCATCTTTGAAGCAGTTGGGGGTGGGACCTACCATGTTGGAGAGAATCTTTGCGCTATATCATAGACCCACGGCCCGTCTTAGGGTCAATGGCACTTTATCCTCGCCCATTGACATAAGAAATGGGACTCGTCAGGGCTGCCCCCTCTCCCCCTTGCTATATATCCTTGCTATGGAACATCTAGCAGTGGCTTTGCGGAAGGTACCAGATGTCTGGGGTCTGCGGATTGGTCAGCATGAGTTTAAGTTGTCCCTATACGCTGATGATTTATTGTTATATATTTCCAACCCGGCTGTGGCTTTCCCTGTACTCCTCAGAGAGTTCCGTAAGTTTGGTGAGGTCTCCAATTTTAAGGTCAATTTGTCCAAAACGGAGGCGCTCAACATCTCCCTGCCTGATGACCTGATCTCTCAACTCAAATCGTCCTTCTCCTTTAGGTGGCAGACCACTGCATTAAAATATTTAGGAATCTTGATACCGGCTGACCTTAACGCAACATATGCTCTGAACTATGTCCCTCTCCTGCAGAAAACCATATCAGATCTTAAACGGTATAACAGACCTCAGCTATCTTGGTTCGGGCGGGTGGGAGTGATCAAAATGGATATTTTACCCCGATTCCTCTATCTCTTTCAGACAGCTCCTGTGCAGGTTCCGGATTGTTTTTTCAGGCGTCTGCAATCGGCCATTAACAGCTTTATTTGGGGAGCAAGGAAACCACGGACGCGGTTTTCAGTCCTGGTGAGACCTAAAGTTAAAGGGGGGGGTAGGCCTTCCCGATTTTAAACGTTATTATCAGGCAGTCTTGCTCTCTAGGATTGTCGACTGGAGGTTCAGTGATGCCCATAAACAGTGGGTGCTCCTGGAGAAACTTCTATCACCCTCCTCCTTGTACTGGCTGCCTTGGCTGGGGGGGACTGGACGCCCACCTGTGACGGGCTTCCCTCCCCTCACACAAACTGTTTTGAGGTTCTGGGATAGATCATACACGAAATTACGTTTGACTTCCCGATTGAGCAGACTGAGTCCCCTTTTTGACAATCCAGCCTTCCCCCCTGCAATGAATAGATCTAGGTATCTGTGCTGGTCACAACTAGATGGAGTGGGGCTGGGACAAGTGAGGGATAGGCTTGCGGGGCTCTCCGGCGTGGGGGGGTTGCGAGGTCCTGACGATGCGGCTCCTTTGTCCTGGTTGGAGTTTATGCAGTTGCGAAGTTTTCTCTCCAATATTTCAATAGGGGCGCTAACTCCGTTTGAATCCCTGATGCTCCCCACCGAGGGTCCCTCCCATGTGGTTTCGGTGCTCTATAGCCTGATCCTGAACTCGCTCCACACTGGCACGCTTGGATTTATGGAGGCTTGGGAGAGAGATCTGGGGATCACCTTTTCTGAGGCAGACAGCTTAAAAATTTTTACTCTTGTGCACAAGATGACAATGTCTAGTCAAGCGCAAGAGAGAAATTATAAATTGCTGACGCGTTGGTACAGATGCCCTACCCTGCTCCACAGGATTAATCCGGAAGTCTCAGACACTTGCTGGAGATGCGGTTCTGCTGTGGGCTCTATGCTTCATGTCTGGTGGTCCTGCGATCTCCTGCAACCCTTCTGGGCCTCGGTTTTCGATGCCTTCCATCTAATGACTGGGGTCCGCCATGAACCCTCTCCACAATTAGCTCTGTTATCTCTGATACCCGGCTCGATAACCTCCATCAAAAAGGGGATTCTGAGGTTCTGCCTAATAGCTGCCAGGGCAGTTATTCCCCGACACTGGAGGTCCACTGAGGTCCCCTCTACAGTGGAATGGATATCTGAAATGGATAGGTTGCACCGTATGGAATCGCTTGCAACGGGAGATAGTGACGCCGGGTATGAACAGGGGCGCACTTGGTTCCTCTGGCAATCCTTTAAGGAGGGCCAGGGGTTCTTGACTTGGTTGCGCACCTACTCGTAATTTCCAACACCTAGGCGTCTAGACTGCTGGGTCTTTCCCATTCCCCCCCCCCCTTACCCCCCCTACCCCTTTCTAATTTTTTTCTTTTTTTTTCTTCTCCCTTCTTATGTCTCAGTGTATACATTTCTCATTGGCAGTGTGTGTTTTCTAAGTTTTGATCCAGACATGATTTTCAGGTAATGAAACATGCATTCTCTTGTTGGAGGTTTTACTGGTGTCCCTTTGTACCTGATTTCTTACAGCTGTAATATGCCACTGTACTAGGATCTGGATTCTGTATTGGTTATTTCTATTGTTATGCTTGTTTGAAACTTTAATAAATATATTTACAGAAAAAAAGAATCCTTGATTTCCCACCCAACGGCTTGTCTGTGGGAAGTGACTCAGCATCACAGATTATTTTTACTATGCAGCAGGCGAGGGAGACAATGATTGGCATCAGGGAGGCGGCGGTGGGCGGATTAAACATACAGGGGGTGTGAAACTGCCCTTTGGCTCCAGCCACAAGTCACCTCCTATTTGGCTCCACAATGTAAGTTTTCAAAGTGTATTATCTCGGGGTACAGGGGGGCTCAAGGGCTGAGGGACCCCTTGCCTGAATGCAGCAGACATGCTGCATTCAGTGCTGTAATTAGATCACCATGCATGGTTGGTGACAGGTCCTCTTTAAGGTCCATGGAAAAAAAATGTTTAGTTTACTGAGCTCCATACAGCTGAAGGAAGATTACTGTGCCAACTGTATCTCTCTAAAAAAAAAAACAGTTACACTTTGATGTTTGTCTTTTTTTTTTTTTTTAATAAAACATGGAAGGGTAGATATTGTACTCACCTGTGATATATTATTGCTATCAACTGATACACTTTTTAAAGAATCAAAGCTTTCAGTGCAGGAGCCTAAAAAAAAAAGTAAGTACAGTTGAAGTAAACCATGAGTTGCATTTAAAGGGTTATTACCCCAAAAATAAAAAATAGGGCATGACTCAATCACTGGGACTCTGATTTCTGGAACTCTCAATGATCCTGTAATTGGTGCTCTGGTATCCCAAGAATGGTGCAATGCATCCCAATACAATTTGAAGGGAAGGACCGCACACATTGTCTGAGGGACTGACAGAAAAAATACTGGGCAGTCCCAGACAATATATGGAGTGAAAAATGTGCATATACACTTCAGTTCCATTCAGGATGAGACTGCTCTACGGGTTCCAAAGGATTGATGTTGAGATCCCGGAGTTTTGCAGCAGTCAAACCCATAGCGATCAGCAAGTTAACCTCTAATCTAAAGAAAGGAGACCAGTTGTTTGTCCTCAGCATTGAGCTTCTCTGACACAAGGTGTGTGTCCAGGCTTCAGAGAGGCTCACTGTGCATGATCGGGTGTCATCCGCAGATCCGGTCATGTGAACTACGCCTCCCTGAAGCCAGCATCAGAGAAGCTCAATGCTGAGGGGTACAAAGCTGCATGCACGCTCGGATGTGTGCAACGCTGGCAGACGCTGGCTTTCTAAAGCATGTTATCACACCAAAAGGGGCATGACAGCATGCTAAGTGAGCAGACTATTAGACAACACCCGCTAGACTAGTCAAAGCCCTATTTCAAGATCTGTTTTTATATGCAAAAATAATGTTGGGCATGGATTATAGATATGTGCACAGAGGACCTGCAAGGTTCCCCTTAAAGCATAATAAGGGAAAAATACACTTACCATGAGGAACAGGAAAGTTTATTGATGAAATCCTATTATTTGAAACAATTAGGTGCTTTAATCTGAAATGAACAAATGGCATTCTATTTATTTAACACTGACACAAGTAAAAAAAAAATAAAATTCAAGGCGAGATTGTCAATTATATTTTTTATTACATCATTTGTATAATTATTTAATTTAATTTAATTTAAGCTTAATTTATTACTTATCCACAATTTTAGGCGGCCCATTGTCAACAACTGGGAAAAAAAAAACAGTAATTCCGAAGAGTGCTTGTCCCCGACATGGTAATTGACATATATTACAAGTTGTAACGTTTATTTTACCTATTAACAACATTTCACAGTTTGCAGCTTTATTACTTACAAGTTACCTCATGTCTTTGTCACCTATACCTATACTTCCAATGTTTTGCCAACTATAATATATATATAGTATACTGTAATTTAAAAATGCACAATTATATTAACTTCACAATCTAAGTCACCCTAAGTAATTCCAACCTCAGCAACCCAACTGCCCTGCATTTTCTGTAGTCACTTTCAATCAGAGTATTGGTCACAAGTTCATGAAGTGGTTTTCCTTATTCTTATTGAAAGATGCACAATGTAGATTCAGACTGAAAGAAGCAACACAACGAAGGTACACAGAAAGACACATAAAACAAAATACTCGCAATACCGTAAAACCCTCAAAATACCCTCTATTACTTTGATGACAGCTTTTCAAACTTATTGGCATGGTCTCAAGCAGCTTCATCAGGTTGTCACCTGAAATTACCCCTAATAAGCAGGTATAAATTGTCAAGAACTCATTTGTGGAATCAGTTGCCTTCAGAAAGTGTTTGCAACTAGAGATGAGCGAACTTTCCTCGAACATGTTTGCCCATTTCAAATTTGGCATGAACATGAACGATTCGGGATGGGGAACTTGAATAGTTTGCGAAAAAGTCTGTGCGAACTTGGCTTTGCTCGGTAACTGTTCGTATGAAAAAAAGCAATAGTGCACTTGCAGTAATGCTTTTCTTCTACCTTACGATTGTCTAGGATAGCGGACTGGACATGTTTCATATGGCAAGGGTGTGTGGAGAGGTCAGAGGAGCAGCACATACTGTGTGGATGTTCCAGGTTGGCAGCTAATCGTAGTGCAGTAACCATTCACAACTTGCAGTCACAAGGGCTTGTGTCATTGGCTGCCTAAGTCACATGTCCCTAGGGATATAAGAAGTGGCCATTTGCCGACGTCGCCATTTTCAGAAAGTATTGCTAGGGACAGTGCTGCTGCTCCATCCATACTACACAGAAAAATACGGTAGCTAGCTATTCGATCTCTTTATAGCTAGAATACGAGGATGAGAGCATCCATCCAGACATAAGTGTTTTTTGCTTAGAAGGAGTGATTACCAAATCTGTGTGTGTTGCTAAAGATTAATTTTTTTGCATGGAAAAAGTCATTAGCAAATCTTTGTGGTTCCCCTAAAAGGCATTTTTTTTACCTCAACCAAGTCAATGTCAAACTTGGATAGTTCCTCTAAAACAGTGGTTCTTAACCGGGGTTCGATCGAACCCCAGGGGTATGATGTGTCAGTCTCAGTGTTTCGGCGGAGCCTCCGCCACGGAGGTCAACACACTCCCGACGGCTGCATGTAGATTTATCACTAAAGAAGGGTTCGGTGAATGTGCATATGAAACTGGTGGGTTGGGTAGCTCAAACACGGTTAAGAACCACTGCTCTAAAAGAATTTTTATTGCCTCAAACAAGTCATTGCCAAATATCTGTAGATCCATTAAAAGGCTCTTTTGGACTGAGTTCGAGTCAACAAACAGGGTACATAGACACGACCACATGCTTTATTGGGAGACGGCAAAGTCGGTCTGGAGGGGGCGACCGATAGGTTACACACTTAAAATTAAGAGGACTCAAACAGGCAAGCGAGAAGGCGAGATAGGCATACATGGCCTTCATAGGAGATGCCTCTAACCAATCAAAAGAGCGGTGGTCCGAACGAAGCATCAATTTGACTCCTGGGCGCACAGAGTAGAGCGTATGAGGTGGGCTCAGAAGAAGTGGATCTCCATAAATATGGCAATAAAGCAGGGAAACTACTAGCCAACCTAGCCAGGGGTAGAAGACCGGTGACCCTGATATCACACTTATAAAAAAAGAGAGGGTGGTCTTACCTCCGACCCAGGAAAATTAATAAGACCCTCGGGGTCTACTACAGAGGCCTTTATGACTCCACATCGACTGAAAGAGCAACAGGGGATGACTGGTTGAAGAAGTATGTGATACCATAATTAACCGATCAAAAACTGGCTGTGTTAAATGCAGAAGTGCAAGTGGAGGACAGAGCTATTGCAAGTCTAAACAATGGCAAAGCACCAGGGTCCGACGGCTTCACAGGGGAATTCTAGTAAGTACTGACGGAACTGGTGCCACCAATATTAACAGATATGTTTAATGGCATGATGAACAGGGACACGGGTCTTCCAACACACGAAGACCGCGTACATCAAGCTATTACCCAAGGGTGACAAAAATCTGGACGATCTGTAAAATTATCGGCCTATTTCGCTGATTAACCAACATCTGAAGCTAATGGCGAAGATAATGGCAGATTGCCTAGCAGGGGCACTACCAGATTGGTCTCTCCATGTCAAGTTGGTTTTATAAATAGATGCTCGGCAGTGGCCAATGTCAGGAAGGTTATGCTGACTATTGATAAAGTGAAACAGGAACCGCAGGTTCGGATGAGACTCCCAGCCATGGTCACCTTGGGCGCTGAGAAAGCCTTTGATAATATGAGGTGGCCATGGCTGGAAAGGGTCCTAGATGCAGTGGATCTTAAAAGAGGGATGCGCAGGTTTATTTAGGTTTTGTATTAAAACCCCCAAGCAAGGGTCTGTACCCCAGGCTTCATGTCTGACATGTTCCCCTGAGGAAGGGCACCAGACAGGGCTGTCCACTGTCACCTTAGTTATTTAATTTGGGCATCGAACCCCTGTCTAGGTATTTGAGATTGGGAGATAGCTACGCTGGGATAAAATTGGGGATCAAGAAGATAAAATTAGCCCTCTTCGCTGATGATATTGTATTGTTACTGACAGCTATAGAGTCATTCGGCAGCTTCTCGGGATTCAAACTGAATTAAAAGAAATGCATGATGTTATTCTTGAAGGTGGGAAAGGAAACAGATAGGTTGAACTGCCTAAATCATTTACATGGCATCCCAGTGGCAAAGACGTCCATTCAATATCTGGGTGTCCTGGGGTGTACAGCCACCCGTACCTATAGTCTAAACTACTCAACATTGTTTCAAAAATAGAGAAACAGGTGAGTAGATGGAGAGGCCTACCACTGGCCCTGTTAGCCAAGAGTCACCTGATAAAGATGATGTGCTTTTCCAAACTGCTATATCCTTTACAGACAACACCTTTGTTGCTCAGGTGACATTATGTATGCAGGCTAAATAGAGCCTTCTCAAAATTTCTCTGGGGAAGTAAGAAGGTTAGAATCAAATTCAGCACGTTGATGCTGCCGACGGACCTGGGGGGTGTAAATTTCCCTGAAGTGAGAGGATATATGTCTGACAAGCCATATCATAGACTAGCTGAGAGGGACCAATAGACATTCTGACTATGACTGGGAGAGT
This sequence comes from Allobates femoralis, assembly GCA_033576535.1. Classification (NCBI taxonomy): domain Eukaryota; kingdom Metazoa; phylum Chordata; class Amphibia; order Anura; family Aromobatidae; genus Allobates; species Allobates femoralis. The sequence goes on from JARQOC010000001.1 coordinate 436,910,768, forward strand.
GAGTTTTGCAAGCCTTGGGCACTGACATCAATATTACATGCCCCCTACCAAACTTAGATACGGCAATTAGGAACTCCATGGTTTTCCAAGACACAATAGTGACTTGGAAATCAGTCTCAAAATTTCTAGGGCCCTGTGCACACCCGAATGTCCGAATAGGCAACGAAAATAAACTGTTTGGCGAATGGAAATTTGAACTCAGGGGAACACAGATGCTACAATATTAGCAATTAAAACATATTTATGAAGGACTTGTCTGACATCTGTAAAGAACTCCAGAGGAATGTGTTTGATGAGTTTGTGGAGTGTGAGTTAAGTGAGGTGAATGTATCACATTTGTATGGTTCTTTAAGAGGTCTATTACTAAACGAGACCCCAGAACAGATTTATAAAAGCCGGGCAGAACGATCCCGAGATTTCAGACAAGATACTGCAGGGATGGGGTTTATGGATGTTTATGAAATGTGTAGGGAATGAAACATGGAGAGATGCACAGTACCACATAATGCACACGGTCATCTATGGCTTTAACTTTAAAACCCAAATAAACAACCCCGCAAAACCCCAAGAATGCCCAAAGTGCAAGAAGTCCTTGACAGATCCATTTCATAGGTTATGGGAATGTGTTGAAACGCAGAAATTTGGGAAGGAAGATCTTACAAATGGAAAAAGAATGAAAAGAGAATTGGAAAATAGACTACAAATTTTGGATTTTTCATTTCCTTTCCGAGGTAGGGGGTCGCCCACCGAACAGGGCGAGTTACTTGATTCATGATATGGCAATCTTCACAAAGAGGTCCATTTTGAGACACTGGTAATTGAATAGGAGGCCTACGTTACATGAGCTGTTGAATGACATAAATCAGCTCCTTCAGTTAGAAAAACTAGAAGCAGCAAGAAGTAAATCTGAATTAACTGAGAATTTTTTAACAAAATTGAAGGCTTTCTTAGTTAATGTTTGTGACCAAGAGAGAATTAGAGATGTGGTTCTAATGTTTGTGCATTCAGAGTGGTACTTAACTTCAGACCTAAGAGGTGATTTGGGAAAGCTGAAAATCATGGATGTTGGCCTCAAACATTTAATTGCCAATTTTTTGAGGGTCCCCTAAAATACTTTTTTTTGAGCCTCAATTGCTAAATGTCTATCTGTTGTCAAATAACCTTTTTTGGGCCTCGAAGAAGTGCTTTGCAAATCTGTGTATGTTAAACATGAGTGGGAAATCCTGAGGCACCCCAATTACCCATGTTTCTCCCCGTGTCACAACTCTCCAACCGTATAACTGACTGTGGAGAAGCACCATTGCGCACGTTTTCAGAGATGTTCACACATTTTATTCCATAGAAGAGGAAAGCAACTGCACCCATGAAAAAAATATCTTTTTGAGTTGGATCCGGGGACGGGCAAAGTAGGGTCCGAGCAGAAATCAGACGTTAACCCTCGTGAGTGGAGGTGATGTTGATGAGACTCAGATACCTGAGGAGCACCCGCATTGTACTGTGCGTTCAGGGCAGGATGAGGAGGAGGGTGTCTTTCTGGGTGAGGAGTGTGACAACAGAGTGGATGATGATGAGGTTCGAGATCCCATTTGTAATCAACCCAGAGTGACACAGCTGAGTAGCTCAGCAGAGGATAAGATGAAAAGGTTAGGTCACAGAAACTGAGTGCTGCAACCATGACAAGCACTGCACCCAGAGCAACAACTCTGGCTCTTGAAAGGATCGGTCACGCGTCTCAGTTCTCAAAGGTCGCAAGTGTTGCCTAGCCTTGGATTGTTTTGAGACTGTAAAGGATGACCCAACTAAGATTATTTGCCAACTTTTCTAATAAATAAAAAAATTGAGTAGAGGCAAAAAAGCCTAATTATTTGACTACTACATGCATGAACCGGCACATGGTCCAGCAACATGCGTACTCTGGCAAAGTTACAGCACTAAAAAGAGGTACAGCAAGCCTCACTTAAAACCGTCCGCCACATCAACTGTATCTGCTCCTTCTTCCTCCTCAGGTTTCCGGCCGCAGAACCTCCACTTATTTACTTGCTATAGTCAGAGTGAGTGAGAGCCCGTCAGCCATTAGAGAAGTGCACATGCCTGCTGTTTTTGACCGATCTCAGACACTGAGCACATAACTTCTTTATCAATTCACCATAACATGTCCGCGTGCACCTCCCTCATAGTCCAGCAGTTTGTCTTGAATACTCGAATCCACCCTCTCTCAGCACAGCAACCAGCCCTCAGTCCCACATTGTGGTCACATAAAAGATTAGTTTTGGGATGTGTAGGACAAAATAAGAGCTTGAACTTCACCATCACCAAATTTGTTGGCCATGGAAATGCTGCCATTCCACCTGGTGGATACATACGATTTCCAAAAGCTGATGGCTGTCGCAGTCGCCCAGTATCAGTTGCCCAGTCACAATTACTTCTCCAAGAAAGCTGTGCCTGCACTTAAGCAGCATGTTGCAGACAACATCACCCGTTCCTTGAGGAACTGTGTGTGTGACAGGGTGCATATCACCAACGCAATAATTATTACAAATGTCTCATGAATCTCTTAAGGTACCGTCACACACGGCAATTTTGCAAGCAATTTCACTGGCAATTTGCTGGTTGCAGTGAAATCATGGATACATGGTTCCATTTTTACACGGCAACAAAACAGAACCATCTATCCATGATTTCACTGCAACCAGCAAATTGCCAGTGAAATTGCTTGCAAAATTGCCGTGTGTGACGGTACCTTTAGTGTGAAGCAATGACACCACAGACTAGGTTTAAAGGTGAATGAGTCTGTATTAACACACAAGTAACAGTGCAACAGAAAATCAAAGTTTATAATACACACCGTTCATAAGAAGCCAAACAGGGGGGCGTGTCCTGCAGCTAATGGAACAGGACGCTTGAAGCAGGAACTCTGCAGACAGAACCCTCATACTGGCACTTACTAACACTTGCGGGACTACTCGTTTTACACACAGCTGGGTGAGGACTCACGGAACCCCCAGGGATGTCTCGTGCCTCTTCCCGCTGCAGGGAAGCATCACAAAAGGTGATTGATTTCTTCCCCCTTGAGAAGGAGCCCGCACACAGCTCCAAAATGGCGCCGGCTGCAGTTTCCCCAGCACATTCTCCTCGTGCTCCCCGCAGCCCCACAGAGCGCGCTGAGAGAGATGAAGAGATGGGCCCTGTCAAACAGCACTATATGCGCTCCTTGCTTGATTCTATGCGCAAGACACTACAGGCAGACATGAGGGGTCTGATCAGTGAGTTGAGAGAAGACATGGTGGCTAACTTTCAGGTCTTGGATACAGAGATTCATAGTGTGCATAACATATTATGGGACCTGGAGGATAAGCTACACAGTGGGAACATAAAAATTAAAGAAATTGAGGAATCTGTATAAGATAAGGACATCTCAGGCACAGTCACCACCTTTCTTCAGACCATCCTCCCTCTGATTTCTCTATTGACAAGGCATATAGGCTCCCTAAGCCTACGCACATACACAAGGACCTTCCTAGAGACACTCTCATCTGCTTTGTGTATCCTAGGGTCAAATACTTGATCCTTCAAGCATTGAGACGCAATCCTCAGGTTGATGCTCCGTTCAGAGATTGGAAGGGTTTCCCAAACTTGTCACCTGGAACTCTGGCACGGAGACGTGATTTTGCCCCTTACTGTCAGGTTTTAAGGGACAAAGGAATCCCATACAATTGGGGTTACCCAGTCAAGGTGACCTTTCGCTATAAAGGATACCGACAGCCATTCTCCTCTCCTACTCAGCTTGGGAAGGCATTGAGAGCCTGGAATCTAGCGCCACCTAGCAAGACATCATCACCAGTCTCCAAACCACGAGGAGACTCCAGAGAGTCCTCCGTTACAGAGAATGGGATCAGACATTCCCCCCGCACTTGACTGATGGGGTTCTGTTTTGTGCTGATTTTCCTGCATTTTGTAGTGGCCTTATTTGATCCCTTTGTTGGCCACGAGGTTCATGGTTGGGCTGATTTCTCTGGTGGAAGTATACTCGGCCTCCTCTTCTGTATTTATACGGAGGAGATATTTGGTGAACCTGCCCTCCAGAAGCTTGGTCATTGTACTGAGTTAATTTTTTCGTTTACATATTTGTGGCATTTGTTGTTTGTACCCTCCCAACTACCCTCCTCTTTGTTTCCTTCCTTTGTTTGTTTAGTAGTCTTGTCCCTTGTCATGTTTTTCCCCCTTCCCGTTTCCTTAAATCTTTGGTGCCTGCGGTATTGAGAATTCTTGTTAACAGATATGAGCCTTAGATTAGTCACGCTAAATATAAGGCTACGTTCACACAATGCGTATTTTGCTGCTTCTCTGCGTTTTTTGCTGCGTTTTCTGTATTTTCCTGCGTTTTTTTTACGCGCGCTTTTTGCAGTGAAAACGCAATTCTGGATAAGCAGCACAGCCAAACCTATGGGTTTTGACACAATCCTTTCACACACTGCGTATTTGTGCTTTTTGTTACGCGCGCGTTTTCACTGCAAAAACGCACGCGTAAAAAGAATCACCATGTCAATTCTTTCTGCAGTTTTTCTCTGCGTTTTTCCATTGCCCACATGATAAATGGGCTCTGAAAAAGCGCAGAGAAAAATGCAGAAAAAAACGCAGTGTGTGAAAGGAGCTGCGTATTTCACAAAATACGCGTGTAAAAATACGCAGTGTGTGAACGTAGCCTAAAAGGGCTGAACTCCCCAGCCCAACATTCATTTCTGTGGAAGGAGGTGTGTCAATCTAAAGCTGACATCCTCTGTATCCAGGAGACGCATCTCCTGGAAGGAGATAATGGTAGACTTCGGCATAAATCTTTCAGCAATCTTTTCTTTGTCAATCACACAACAAAAAAGACTGGCGTTTTCATTATGGTAAAAAAAACTGTCCAGTTCCAGCTGATTAATCTAGTAGCGGACCCGGCTGGGAGGTTTCTCATTTTGATTTGCTCCATTTCTGGCAAGAGCATAATGATTGACAATCTGTATGCACCCAATGATGCCCAGATACGTTTCTTGAAGTCTTTTTTTAAACAGCTGAGGGAGGTGGCGCAGGGTATAACAGTCATATGTGGTGACTTTAACATGATCATGAATAGACAAATGGATAGTTCTTGTGTGAGAGGTCAGAGGGGAAGAAAGCTGGGGTCCTTGTGCAGAGAGCTTCATCTCCACAATGTCTGGCGTTATTTGCATTCTACAGAGAGGGATTTTTCTTTCTACTCCCATAGACACAGGACGTACTCCAGAATCGACTTCTTTCTGTGGATAGTGATACGATTGCGTCCTGTGCCTCTGCGGACTTGGGGCTGATAACCTGGTCGGACCATGCGCCGGCATCATTGGAGATCAGACTGGGAGTTGATCAGCATTCCGACCGCTCTTGGAGGTTGAATGTTGGTGTCCTCTCTCATAAGGATGTCCTACATATGGTGGAACAGAACTTAGCCTCTTTCTTTGATATAAATGACAATGGTGAGGTGTCGAATTACACATTATGAGCGTCCCATAAAGCGGTTTTGAGAGGTCTCATTATTCAGAAGGCCTTTCAGATGAAAAGAGCAAGAGACCAGTTGAGGTCCGACTTGATATCGTGCCTTCACTGTCTGGAAATACAAAATAAACTGAACCCAACGTTGCATCTGATATCTCAAATGACATTGGTCTGACATCAGCTTCGTGCGTTAGTGTTACACCAACACGAGAAAGGCCTTAGTCGCCTTAAACTAAACATTACACTGCTGGGGACAGAGCATGGGGCCATTCTGGCCAGGCGAATCAAAAAACGTACAGCTAGCGCTGTAATAGAATCTATGGTAGATGGTAAGGGTAGACGAGTGAGGCACCCGAGGGAAATAGTGGAAATTTTCACTCAATACTACGCTGAGCTGTATAATTTGAAAAACGATGAGTGTACCCCTCAACCAACCACTCAGCCTATTGAAACCTTCCTGGCGTCCTTGGACCTCCCTGTGGTTTCCGAGAAACAATTAGAGTCCTTCAATTCCCCTTTTTCTCTGGCCGAGATCACGAAAGGTATTACCCTAACAAAAAATACATTCGGCTCCTGGGCTGGATGGTTTCCCCAACGAATATTACAAGTCCTTTTCACATCATCTTATGCCCTATCTTCTTAGACTTTTTAACCTATGGCAGCGTACGGGCACGATACCTGCTGCCGCTTTAGAAGCCACAATAACTACTATTCCCAAGCCAGGTAAGAGGCTGGATTTATCTAGCAATTATCACCCTATTTCTCTTCTAAATTGTGACTTAGAGTAGATCTTTAAATTCTTGGCGAACAGTCTGGCCAAGATCCTCCCTTCTCTGGTTGACCCAGATCAGGTGAGGTTCGTGACAGGGAGGCAGGTGAAGGATGGATCCCGGAGAATGTTGGACCTTATCGGGGTGGCTGAGAACAGAACGGTCCCCAGTGCATTCCTGTCATTGGACGCCGAAAAAGCGTTTGACAGGGTGCACTGGGGATAACTTAAGGAATTGTTGCGGACTTTTGGCATTGTAGGCCCTATTGCCTCTGCAGTTCTCAGCCTCTATTATCACCCCAATGCTAGAGTCCTCTCCTCTGGATTCAGGTCTGGCAGCTTCTCCATCACGAATGGCACATGCCAAGGCTGTCCGCTATCGCCAGTGATTTTCGCCTTGGTGGTGGAGCCTTTGGCTGAGGCGATCCGCACTAACCCCCTAGTTTGGGGGATCAGAGCATGTCATTGGTCTTTATGCAGGTGACATTATCATTTCCTGCACCAATTCCGACACATCCTTACCAGCTGTAATGCAGACCCTCTCATCGTTTGCCCGGGACTCTTATAATAAATTAAATGCATCTAAGTCGCTTATTTTTCCTGTCCATGTCCCTCCTTTGATGTCTACTAGGCTAGCCTTGCAGTTCCCTTTCAAATGGTGTCCGGAGGGGATTCCGTATTTGGGAGTCACGCTTTGTTGGTCGGACTCGATAGCAGCGAAGAATTTGGAGTCTCTGGCAACCATCTTAAGGGGCTGTATCGAGTCACATCCTTTGCGGGATCTCTCCTGGATTGCCAGAGCACAGGCTTTCAAGATGCTGAATCTCCCGAAAATTCTATATTGCTTTAGGTGCCTGCCCTAATAAGCTAATGATAAAACTTCAGAACTGGGCCAGTAAAAAAACTAGAGTGGCTAAACAAGTGATGTTTCTTAGCCTGAGAGGAGGTGGAATGGGAATCCCTGACCTTAAGGCTTTCCACGGGGCGGACATCTTGGAGGAGGCAAAAAGGTGGTGGCACGCTCCTCAAGATTTGAAATTGATACAGATTGAAGGTGAATCTTTGGGCGGGGGCTCTCTGCGTGGGCATTTGGCCGCGGAGTCCCTGGATCCAACGGAGAGGGTGTGTGGTCTGGATGCTGCGCGTACGATGCTTGGTCATTGGAGACGGTCTCTCAATGGGTGGACTTTTCCCCACCCCTCGGTGATTCTCCTGGCTGCTCTACGTTTTCACGTTCCTTCTTTGGATGTGAACCTGTGGACCAACGCAGGGGTCAAGAATCTAAGTGATTTACTGGTGGATGGTGAATTGTTCCCATTTGACTCCTTAACCATGACATTCCCCTCACTCAAAGGCATCTTCCTGCAGTATTTCCAGATCAGGCATTGTCTGAAATCTAAGATCCACATAACTAGTGAGGTGCACATAAACTTCTCCCCTGTTACGAAATTTTTGGTGTCAGACTCGAGAATCACTAAGGGATTGTCTAAGATTTACGGAGGCTTGCTGCTTATGAGTTCCCCCTCAAAGCCAGAATACATGATCAAGTGGGAAATGGATCTAACTTCTTGTCTTCACAAAAAGAATGGCATGAGGCGGTTAGGTGGGTCCAGTCCTCCACTAGGTGTGTCAACCATTTGGAAAATCTCAAAAAGATCCATCTGAGATGGTACTTTACTCCGACAAAGCTGGCTAAGTTTAATAGAGAGCTCTCCCTGTTGTGTTGGAAGCAGTGTGGAGGGAGGGGTGACATGCCCCATGTCTGGTGGTCTTGCCCGAAGGTGGCGGCCTTTTGGCATCTGGTTGCCAGCCTTCTTCAGACAGTAACGGGAACTGTGGTTCCCCTTTCCCCTCAGCTTGCAGTTCTGCACATTGGCATGAAAGCCTACCCTCCACATCTACGTCAAATAGTCTGGCTGCAATCAACACATAAGAAACTATGTATAGCAGCGAGATGGAAGTCTCATTCTCCTCCGAGCCTGGCAGAAATGACAGACAAACTAAATTTAATCTTCCATTATGAATATCATCTGGCTTTGGATGCTCTGACTAGACTCCGAACTCTGGATTCTTGGACTGTGTGGGCATCCCACCTCCTAGCACACTCGATTCCACTTCCACTTCACTGAGTTTGTCTTTAAATGTAATGCAATACTTTATTACGTTTGGCATAACTATCTATATATACATTTTGCATATTGCCGCGGTTGTTAATGATTTAGTTACGCCTCTAATATTTTGGGTCACATGTTTTATATGAAGATGGTACAATCGTTCCCCCCCCCTTTCCTTATCTTTTATATCTTTATATGCAGACAATTATATATATGTCAATCGAATGTTATGACTTGTTACTGCTGTCTGAGAAAATTTCTTTTCTTAATAAAAATTATTGCAACCAAGAAGCCAAACAGGAGAATTTCTAGAATAATGACGCAGATGAATGAGGACAGTAGTATAATGATAATTATAGTAGCACTGTTCACACTAGGAGGAGCAGTAAACAGAAATGTCAATGAGCAGAGCTCACTCTGGATAAATGCTGTAGCAAGAGAATATGAACACAGTTTACACCCAAGAGGAAATGGGAATGGTAGTCTCTGAAATAGAAGTCCAATACCAGATGCAGTGCAGTTTATCCTTAAAGTGAACCTGTCACCCCCCCAGGCATCTAAAGATAACATAGCCACCTTCTGCAGCACTAAGGCTGCATTCTGACAAGGTGTATATAGCATTTATGCTCCCTTGATTCACTGAAATAAAGACTTTTATAAAATCTGTTTCAAACCTGACCCAAGACCGGGAGGCGGGTTTTCAAGTGTCTATCGCCCTCCTCCATCCATGGAGCAATAATCATACAAGAATATGCAAGGTAGAAACTCATTTGAACCTGCCATCTCAGACTCAGAGTGCACAGTGGTGCACAGGTTAAGCATGAGTGAGTGTGTGCTACCAGTGCAGGCCGGCTATCTGTGTCTCTGTAGCATGTTAATGTTTTCTGTTATAAAAATCTGATACAATAACTTAGTTTGGCCACTAGAGGTCACGTCACTATGCAACAAGAGAAGAAACCACAAGGATCTGCTGATTAAAAAAAAAAAAAGAAGTTGCAAAACGAAAGTGGTTGCTGAGCAACAGAGCTGAGAGGAACAGCTGCCTGAAAGACAAAATCACTGAGAGCCTTAAGTGATCCAAATTGGACAATGTGATCCAGAGGGTGCGCGGCTTCCGTGAGTAAATTTGATGTGTGACCGATCACTGACTGTTTAGTCAATTAGGGAAAATTAGTCAGCATTCGCAGCATCTCAACATTCCTGTTGCTGAGATTACAGATGGACTAAAAGAGAGGCTCTGTGAGCTCATGTATACCGAGAATGCCACAGGAACGTAAATTCCATAGGAGAGCTCCGTGACATACTACTGGGACTAATCTGAATCTTCCCCTGCACCTGTATCAGAGAATTTGGTGACCTAGGAAGCTGATTAAATCTAGTGGCCGAACGTCAGAGCAACAAGTCCAGTTATTTTCTGTTTGAGGATATTCTGTCAGGTGTCCGCACTGGGCGCTCGCAAAGAGGACAGTGCACTGTGTTTATATTGTGTTGGTTCAAGTGATTAGTCATGTAAATATATATAAATTAAGGGGAAAACAGGGTACCCAGAATCTATTGTAATTAAAACAGGAAGCAGGTGTGACATTGTATTCCTGAGAGAACTACATGTCACGGTCGAACCCCGGGTAGGCCCTGTATCGAATAAGGGAGGGAGTGGCATAGCCTTGGGGTAGTCCTTGCTCCTGTCCATGAAACTGGCACTTGGGATCTCTCATGTTGCATAATTTGTATTTTGTGGTTTGTGGCTGTTGTGGCTGATATTTTGTTGTGAAGTAGAATCCTGTTATATTTTTCACAAGTTATAAAGAGAAGTTGGTTTGTTATCATACCCTGGTTAGAGTTGTTCATAGTAGCGACATATGCCATTCTCAAATTCGACCGGCGTTCTGGTCGTTACATCTCAGCAGTACTCTTATGGATAATAATGAAGGGATAATGCTCAGGCTGCCTTCTCAGCTTCTCTATGGTGTGCACGCAGAATACTGAATTAGCGGGGCATGTCTATTGAGAAAGCAGCTGACTGGGCCCCTTGAGCTCCAAGGCCCCAGAGCATTCGCGTGGTCTGCCACTATGGACGGTACACCACTGATGTGGAGACTCTCCTTAGGGCCTCCTTGTTGTGTGTTTCCTTAATTAGGCAGGACTCTCTGAGCATGATGCCTATTCCTGTTATCTCCCTGTTCCTGATCAATGTTGAAGCTTGAAATGCTGTGCCAAGCCTTTTCCCAAGCATCCATAGTGCACCATGTTAAAAATTTTAACTTTGGGTAATAGATGCCACTTCTGCCGGTGTCTGTCCCTAATTTGTGCCATTTTTGCACCTTTTGTGACCGTTTGACGGTGTTTTCTATGCCTTTAATTTTGCCTCTCATTGAAACCAATAGGTTTCTGAAGTTTGGCGAACTGTTCAGCGAACATACTGAGATTCGTCAAACCAAACCCGAACTTTAGAAGGTCCGTTCATCTCTACCAGCAACCATAGGGTGTATTTTGCAGAGACAGTGTTGGTACACAGTTGCATACACAGCAGAGCCTTTTTCACAACTGTTCTAAACATGTATATGGCAAGAGTCACTCAAACAAGTAAATGAAACAGTCCATTATTTTAAGATATTAAGTTCAATCAATCCAGAAAAGTGGAGTCATGAAAACCACTAATCGCTATGATCAATCGCAATCTCATGTGCACTGTGTCTTTAAAGGAAAATAAAAAAAATACCTTTGCTGCAAAGGATAGATTCATCGTAGTTACCAACCTCAGATAACAGCGCTCATAAACGTTGCATGGATATCAAGTAGCATACACACCTCAACATTAACCAAGGAAAAGAAGCAGGCCCTTCTTGTCAAAATTGCTGCACAGAAACCACTGCTGAGGACAGCAATTAAGAAGAGGCTAGGCTTGTTTGGGCCAAGAAACACTAGGACTAGACATTATAGCAGTGGATAACTATACTATGGTCTGATGAGTCAAAATATTTGGTACCAACTGCCATGTCATTGTAGGAAGCAGAAAAATTGAGTGAATGTTTTTTACTTCTGTAGTACCCACACAGAAGCATGGAGGCGGAGGTGGAATGGTGCTTTGCTGGTTAGTGCTATAAATGGATACAATCACAAAATGTTGTTAGCTGGCAGCCCACGGAAACACAATATTTCCCTGAATCTTCAAAGTTCAGTGTGGTTAGAATTCATGAAGTGTACAAGGTAAGAGGACAGCCATATTATTTCTCTGGGGTGTTCCTAGAAAAAATACAACCCAAAGTAGAAATTAGGGACAAACCTGAGGTTTAATTATAATCAGCCATCCTCCTCTTACCTCTACAGAAGGAGGGTTGAGGGATCTGGTCAGACTTTTTATAACATTTTATCTATCGAATATCTTTATCAGATAGAACTGTAAATATAGTGCCATCCTGTCTGATTTTTTTGCAGCCTAGTCTATGCAAAGAAGTTTCTCGCAATCATAGTTTAAGAACTATCTTTATTCTTTTTATGTTATACTGATTTTGCTTGTATGCATGTTTGTTATTATTTCATCTTTTACAACATTTTTAAAGCACTGAAAAGTTTGTATCTTGACGGGGCGTGGTCGTGAGCTCTGAGAAGATGGATGCTGCCTGAGGAGCTCCCTGGCCCTTAAAACACAATCCATTCTAAATCCTGGCCCTGATGGGTCATCCAGGCATGGATTTATAACTTCATCATCTCTAACCATAAGATGTTTGAGATGGAGTTCCAGAAATCATGCTGAACCCTGAAATCTGAAGACTAAAGCATCATCCTGCCTCTCCTCATGGTAAGGCCCTCACTGTGAAGCAGAAGACACATCAACATCAGAGAAAGGATCCCTTCTGTTTACACACAGCTTCCCCACTCATCTGAGGAGAACCAGCGACATCCACACTCCTGGATCCTACCCTGTCAACACCCAAAGATCTGCCTGCCAGTGATAAGGTGAGAAGGAGATCTCCCCCCTCCACATTGCCAGTCGCCATCTTAGCTGTGCATTGAGTGGAGAGTGTGACCCCCTGCCTTCCTCTGCTCACTCCTCTTGCCTCTCTGGTGAGTCATACCTTGCCTGCTGCTGTGATCCTGCCGACCAGAGAGAGACACAGCTGATGGCCCTAGGCACCAGAGATAAGACGCAGATAACAGTTTCATGTGAGGAGATCCCAGTCATTGTTTTGAGCCTTGTCACTGCACCTCCTCCGGTCTGCTCTCCCTGGGGGCCCTGCAGTGTAGGAGCAGGCACAAGGTGAGAAGGGAGAATTCCACAATCTTAAAACTCCCTTATACAGGGAAGTACTACATCAGTGCTTTACATTAGGAGGAGACTTTATCTTTTCCTTTGCTGTCTATATTGAGACCCCTCTGAACTGTTAGAAAGAAGGAAAGACTACTATTATACAGCATATACCTTTCACTATTCCATGAATCTAACAAATACACCCATTGTTTTATTAGTAAAAAGACTCATTCATCTATAGATTCTTTAGGAACACTCCAGACCAAGATATATCTAATCTACTATAGAGAGCTGAAAAACTCTGCTCCTCTTTCATAACCTATAAATCAGATATATACCTGACTGCAAGAACTTAAGACTATAAACTCTTCTCCTACTTGGAACTTTATCCCCCTCTAGTGGTGCTCTCTGGAAGATCATCTCAACTCCCTTACAACTACCTGTTTCTACACGAGAAATTACATACATCCGATTTTGGACTCATCCACCATCTATAGCCATCAGACTATAATATTCTTGTCAACCTATTTGTCCTGGTTCATTACTTAACTCATTGTGTTTGGGACAGAGTTATTGACCCAGTCTTTTTATTTTTGTTTATCCTTGATCATAAGATTTATACACTATATAATCTATATTAACCTGTACTACTAACCCGGCTCTAAATTCTTCCCCCCTTTTCTTACTTTTCCCATCTACCTACTATTTAACCCCCTTGTTAGAACAACTCCCCTTAATCTAGTATAGTTTCTTCCCCACCTCCCTTTTTCTCTTACTCTATCTACCCCACACCTCTTCAATCCAATCACCCTTTCACCCCTACTCGCTAACTGACCTCCTCTCTACTCTCTCTACTCTTTATATTCCAATCTATAAAACCAAACAATTTCTACCTGATTCTAATTCCTCTTATTCCTACTACTATTAACCCCTTTTTCAATACTCAAACTCTAGAATTCTTGTTAACTCTTACTGTTACTTATGCACTATTTGAACTAACTTCTTCTTCGTAGGCTAAATTTTGGTAATACCGTACTCTTTTGGGATTGCCTCTCCACTCCTTCCCCCATAATTTATACCTCTTAGGTGTGTCTTATTTTAGGTTAGTAAACCTATCTATTACCCCCTTCACAGTTTTAATTATGCTTTTATGACTTTTATGACTGTTTACTACTGTGAAGCCATTTTAAATAAATCTCCAAGAAGGAAAAAGGAGTCAGTGTCCTTATCATAAGGTAAATCTCCTTGGGAGCGCTCAATCATCTGGATACCTTGATTATTTGCTTCATTCCACGGGCTCATAGCTGGGAGTTCCGCTCTCTGGAGGATAGCAGCAGCATACCAAGGAGACAAAGACCCCTGTAAGACCCCCAGTGGGTTGATATGCGAAGAAACAAGACACAATAAAGGTGAGTTCTCTTGCCCAGTGTACTTCTGAGAAATATTGTACTTTTACATTTAGATCTGCGCCTGTTTTCTCTCTCCCCACCCTCCTCTGACCTACAGCCTCGAGGTCTATTGTGTGCAACCCCCTTCACTGTAAAATTCACAACTACCAACTAAACACGATGCCTAATCCAAAGATAAAAAATACAAAGGAAAAAATAAATACTATACCCTCTGACCCTAGTAAAAACTCTGAAAAAACATCTAGGAGAGATAGATCGAGATCCCCCAATACCCTTGAAAAATCAGACCAATGGTCAGAGGATGCTGAAAACTACATGGAAGATTCCTCATTCGCGGACAATCCTCAAGGGGGTAGAAAACGGAAAGAAATAGGGCCATACCCTTATCCCCAACATGGTCCCTCAGACCCAGGGTCACTGTCAGAGCACTTTGACTCTAAAACACCAACAGCTAGCCCAATGAGACAACGTGCACGGGCAGACTCCAACCCTGAATTAAGACAAGACCCCGATAGGGACAAACCTCCCAATAAAGACTTCTTTTTAGAAATCTTTGGTAAATTCAGATCAGACATGAATAGACGTTTTGATCTTTTAGAAGGAGCACTATCATCGATAGCGATAAGAACAGAGAAAAATGAAAATGACATCAAATCTCTCTATACCTCAGTCAAACAATGCTCCAAAGAACAGAAAGTCTCTGATGCAAAAACCTCAACACTAAGAGCAAAACTTACTGAACTAGAGGATAGAGATAGGAGAATTAATCTAAAATTCAGGGGTATATCTGAAAACATCAAATCTGAGCAGATTCAAACACATATAAAAAAAATCATCAGATCTGCACTTCCTGATGTATCTGAATTGGATCTAACTATTGTGAGAGCCCATAGACTTATTAAACCTCCATCTATAAAAGCTGATGTTCCTAGAGACATAATAGTCAGGTTCCATTTTTACCATACCAAGGAACGCTTCCTGAATTACTTGAAAACACACAGGAACCTCCCCAAACCTTTTGAAAAACTTAAAATTCTTATAGATCTTTCAAAAGAGACATTAAATCAAAGGAAAAATCTTGCCGAAGTCACTGAGGCCCTTCGTAAAAATGGAATCCTGTACAGATGGGGTTTCAATCCGGCTAAGGTTATCTTTACTTACAAAGATAACTCCATCTCAATCGATAATTCCAAAGAGGGTATGAATACCCTACGCCAGCTAAATATCACTATTTCATAATCCAGGTCTTGAAAAAATATTTTGTGTTTTGTGGCTTGATAGACCGTACCTGTAGCCCACATAGGAGGTCTGTTGTTCTATTGAACCCTCCGTTTTGGGACGGTCCTGCTTGATACTTTCATAATTTTAGAATTTGTTAAATATTCTAACTTTCTACAAGCTATTTTTATTATAGTTGATCAAATTAGTCTTGTATAAACTTTCTTTTATAAGGCTGAGACCGAAGTATTGTATATTTTGCTCAGAACATTTTGTTTACCATTGTTATGTTTTCATTGAATGTCTACTCAAACTTTCCGCTCAATAAGATGATGATAAGAAAATACATCAGATGCCATACAATTCCGAGACTCATACATACTCAAAAAGGGACAAACCATGTCACTTAGAATAATGTCATACGACGTCAATGGACTCAATTCCCCCAAACGCAGATATCTGCTATGGAAGCAGATCAAAGAATCAAACTCTGAGATAGTTTGTTTACAAGAGACAAGATTCTCTTCATCTAATTCCATCAGACTTGTCAACAAAAACTTTCAATGTTTTTACTACTCCTCTAACCCCAAGAAAAAAGCTGGTGTAGCCATCTTAATCAAAAACTCGGTTACCTTTGAAGAATTATTGTTACTTGAAGACCCTAATGGCAGATACCTAATTTTAGTCTGCAAAATTAACAATGTAGTATTCACTCTAGTCAACTTACCTCCCGAATAAGAGTAACATCACTTTTCTAAATAGAACCATGAAACTAATAAATAAACACAAAAAAGGTGAACTTATCATAGTAGGGGACTTTAACATCGTCCCGGATCCCATATTATATTCCTCCACCAAATCTCGCTTCTTTACTCAACCTCTCAATCCATGGTTAAAAAAAGCAGAATTATATGATGTATTTAGATGTCACCATGCCAACTCCATCGAGTTTACTCACTTTTCAGGCAGATATAATTCATTCGCTAGGATTGACCTAATACTTTCAAACCTCTTCTCCCTCCATAAATTTACAAAGATTTCTATAGGCCCAAGGTCGTGGTCAGACCATTCTCCTATCCTCTTTGAGTTTTCTTCTTCCCCAACAAACTATTCGGAGAAGTTGTGGAGGAACAATAGTTTTTTATACTCTCATCCCCACTACAAAACTGAAATTGCAAATACCATCCAAAATTATTTCTCAGCAAATGATACAAAAGATATGCCCATCACCTACCTATGGTCAGCCTTCAAAGCTGTCTTAAGAGGGAAACTAATCCAACTCAATTCACGTTTAAACAAGCAAAAAAGGGAAAGAACACAAAAATTACTAGATAACATACAAACATTAGAGAAAATTCAGATTAACAATCCCAACAAACATAACCTAGAAGACCTATTTAAACTTAGATCTGAACTTAGAACTGTTTTAACCTCAGACTATGACAAAATGATTCAAAGATCTAAATCTAATTATTACCAATCCGATAATAAACCCACAAAATTTTTTGCATCTAGAATTAAAAAACTGAGATTGAAAAACAGGATTTGCCAAATCAAAGATGCATCAGGTCAGATGAAATTCCATCCCAAAGAGATAGTTAACACTTTCGCTAAATATTACGAATCCTTATATAACCTCAAGGAAGACCCTAACACATATATACCATCTCTACAAGATATTAACCAATTTCTAGACCCATTAGACCTACCCAAACTTTCTGATTCGGAAATTGACGAATTGAACACACCCTACTCTCTCCTTGAAATCTCAACGCTCCTCCCGAAATTAAAAAATGGGAAATCTCCTGGACCTGATGGACTTCAAAATGAACTATACAAGATATACTCAAATTTAATATCCTCATATCTAGCCCGACTGGCAAATCATACAGCAACTCATGGCCATTTACCCTCAGAAATGCTAGAAGCTACAATAACTGTCATTCCAAAAGGCAAGGGTGATAATTCAGACACAAAAAATTACAGACCGATTTCCTTACTAAACAGTGACACAAAAATCTTCGCTAAACTGATTGCCACCAGATTACAAAAATATATCAATAAACTTGTTAATACTGATCAAGTAGGATTCATTCCTAATAGAAATTCATCCGATGCCACTAGAAGAGTTATTAATTTAATGTCCCACACAGAACTCACAAAAGACCCGACTGTCTTCTTGGCGCTGGATGCCGAGAAGGCATTTGACAGGCTTAATTGGAGTTTTCTTCTACACACTCTTAATAAATTTGGCATAAAAGGTAATATATTTAATTTGATCTCTTCCATGTACCTTAATCCTTCAGCTAAGATCTATTCAAACAACACTTTATCTAGAAAGATAATACTATCCAACGGTACCAGACAGGGATGCCCCCTTTCCCCTCTCTTATTCGCACTTTCAATTGAACCCCTAGCCGCAGCAATTAGGCAAAATAAAGAAATTAGAGGTGTCCACATGAAATCACAAGATCACAAAATCACTTTATTCGCAGACGATATCTCTTTTTTCTCATAAATGATTTTTATTAGTAATTTCTCAAGCATACAAGATGACAGAAAAAAAACAAACAAAATATGATCCATATGAACAGAGAAAAGGGAAGGGAGGGGGGGGGGAGGCAGGGTATTGGGGGTGGGGTATTCCTAGAGGTGCATAGATAACATCACCCAGGACATCGCGTTATTTGGAATGGAGTGCGTTCGTTGCTTGTATCTTCGCATGTTATAGAGTTCAGGAAATTCCGTATAAAAGAGGCAGTTACAGTCCTCACGAATACAAATCCAGATGGTCAAATGTTTGATGGAAGCTGATTAGACAGTCTTAAGTTGTGTCCTGTATAACTCTCCATTGTCAGAGGTGTTTAGTGGAAGTCCCAAAACTAACTCCACAACTATCAACTCGGTGGTGATCGAGCATTGTTATACAATGGTTTAGAGAGTCACAAAAGGAACTGTCTCGACCACACGAACAGCCGAGAGCATGGCTACGTAGCAGATTTTCATAGTAATCCTGGGCAAATTGCGTAGAAGTGAGGGAAGGAGAGAAGTGAAGGAAATAACTAGAACAGGGGAGTAAAGTAAAATAAAGAGGGTAAGGAATAGCTGAGGGGAAAGGAGGAGAGGCGGGTAAAAGAAGAGATTGCAGGAGGGTAAAAGAGTGGAGAAGGAACAGAGAAAAGATCAGATCTCGGGAACAGAAGGCGAAAGTTTTAGCCGGTCCCATCTAGGTTGGTGTAGGGATAGAAATAGGCTGATCCACCAGTGAGCCCGCACCACTTTCGTCTCAGAGAAGGGTTTCGGGAGCAGCATCGCAGAACTTGCAACTTACAGTGGGGGTCGCTGGGCCAGCGGGTGTGCCCTCCACAAGTCCCAATCCTCGGACACATAACGCCGCTCACCTCGATCCAGCGCTAGGTAATATTCGTGGCAAAAGATCGAATTTATTTTGTCTGCGAGATCACTCAACGTCGGGAGAGAGGGCTGCTTCCACTTAGAGGCAACACAGATCCTGGCCGCCGTCAGTATATATGTCAATACCCGGCGTATCACCGGTGGGTAAGTCATGACTCCCACATGGAGGACAGCAATCTGCGGTTCCAGTGGGATCTTTGTCTCCGTAACCGAGTCCAGGAGCCCCGAGACCAGCAGCCAGAACCGTGCCACCTCAGGGCAGCCCCACCACATGTGGGGCAGATCCCCCCGCATACCACATTGCTTCCAACACTGTGGTGAAGCCCCTCTACCAAAGCCTGCCAGTTTCGTCGGGCTGGTGTACCATCGTAGATGTATTTTCTTAAGCAATTCAACGTGATTTAAGCATCTGGATGCCTCCCTCACACAATGTATAGCGTCCTCCCAATCTTCCTCCGTCGCCCTGAAGGAAAGGTCTTGTTCCCATCTAGTGGTGTACGACAGTCTTGGGGGGGCATCTCTGTCGATCAAGTCAGAGTACAAAGCCGACAATGATTTCGAGGGTCTGGGTATCGCCGTCAAGGAACGTCTCAACGCCGAGGGGGTCCGGGGAGGGTTCAGGTCATGAGAGAAGGCGGGGGAGCGCACAAAGTGGACAATCTGATGGAAGTACAGAAAGGTGGCCCTGAGATCTGGGTACCTAGCCAGCAACTCCTCCAAAGTGAGCCCCTTGGTGCCCTGAAGGAGATCCGCAAGGGTTTTAGGGCCCCCGTGTCTCCATGGTGACATCGAAAAGGTAGGTATCAACCAGCAGAACGCCTCCAAAGGGAAATCTCCAGGAGAGATTTTGGTCCACTCTCCATTTAATGAACGGTGAACCCTCAGAAGTTCAGAGATCGTTTGAAGAAAATCAGTGGCTAATGGGCGACCCACTGAGTTCGCTACGAGGAGAGATCGCAGGGATCCCCTCCCCAGCGAACCCTGCTCTATCTGTTTCCATCCTTGCGAGTCCTCCTCGTGCCACCACTTCCCCGCCGCCTCAAGGACCACCGCCCTTCGATACTTCTCCACATCTGGTACTCCCATCCCCCCCCTCGTCAAGTGGCGGTATAGTAGGGATCCCTTAACTCGAGCCGGAGCAGTCCCCCAGATACCTCTAGAGATCATGCGCTGAAGACGTAAGATCAACTTCTTAGGAAAGTGAATTGGTATGCATCTAAAAAGATACAAGATCTTTGGGAGCCACAACATCCTCACTGCCTGGATCCTGGCCATCCATGACATAGAACTCAGTGGGAGGTCTGAAAGGGCTCTCCCAAGGTCAGTCATAAGGCGGTCCATGTTTTCCACCGCTACCCGTCCGGAGGGACACAAAATGATCCCCAGGTACGGTATGCCCTTCGGTGAGCATGCAAAAGGGAACAGGGCTGTGAGAGTAGCCATGTCCCCCTCCGGGAGTCCAACAGGGAGCAGCACAGACTTATTTGCGTTGAGCTTGTAGTATGATATTTGTGCAAAGCAGTCAAGTTTCTGTACAATCCTAGGGAGGGAGGAAAGGGGCTCTTCCGTAACCACAATGACATCGTCGGCATATAAACCAACCACATGTTTGTGGTGTCCCACTGTAATTCCAGCTATCGTCGGGTCCGCTCTCAGAGATATTGCCAGTGGCTCCATGACCAGAGCAAAAACCAAAGGCGATAGGGGGCAGCCCTGACGGGTGCCATTGGTGATACGAAAGAGCCTAGATTTGTATCCGCAAGATAAAACTCTCGTACACGGGTTCGAATAAAGACCGAGAATTGCCGACAGGATAGGGCCCGAAATACCGAAGGCCGAGAGGACCTCCCGGAGGTATCCCCAGTGTACCCTGTCAAACGCCTTTTCGGCATCTAGTGACAGGAACACACTGGGGGCACCTCTCCTCTCCGCCACCTCTATCAAGTCTAGCATCCTCCTTGTCCCGTCATTCGCTTGTCTACCCTGCACAAATCCAACTTGGTCTTGGTGCACCAGAAGGGGGATCACACCGCTCAGACGCGAGGCCAGAAGTTTAGCGTAGAGCTTTAAGTCCGTGTTTAAGAGTGATATGGGTCGAAAATTCTCCGGGCGATCCTGAGCCTTTCCCACTTTGGGGATTGTCGAAATTGTGGCTTCCAGCGCACTATCAGGGATACCACCCCGCGCTTGCCATGTGTTGAAAAGTCGAAGAAGATAAGGCGTGGGGATCTTCCCGAAGAGCCCATAGTACTCATTGATCAGCCCATCCGGGCCTGGTGCTTTGTTGCTTTTCAAAACCTTCAGGACCCCGGAAATTTCAAGCTCGGTAAAAGGGGCATTAAGCGTGGCCAAGGAGTCAGACGAGAGAGTAGGGATGTCGAGGGTCCCCAAAAACGCACGTATGGTCTCTGAGGTAGGCTGGGGTGTCCGTGGGTCAGACTGGAGGTTGTAAAGTCGTTCATAGTACGAGGCAAAGACCTCCACTATGTCTGCTGGGTGCCTGACTAGGTTCCCCTCCTCGTCGTGTATAGCCGTCACCATCCCTTTGGTCATTTTCTTTTTTAGCCTGCGGGCCAGCAGTTTGCCAGCACGATCACCTGCCTCATAGTATTTAGTACGAAGCTTCCTAAGACCAGTCTGGTGTTGTTTAAGAAACAGGGCACGTAAATCATTGCGGAGTCGACCTATCTGTGTTATAAGCGCACAAGACGGTGATGCTTTATTAAGTGCCTCTAGGCGGGACAATTCCGCCGTCCAGTCTTTAACAAGACGTTCTCTACGGCGTTTTGCGATCGAAGCCTTTTGTATACACAGGCCACGCATCACCGCCTTGTGCGCATACCAAAGCACATCATCTGGGGTCTGGTCAACATCGTTAAGGTCAAAGTATTCCTGCAGAGCCGCGCCTAGATCATCGACAGTCTTCGAGTCGGTCAGGAGATCCGCATGGAGCTTCCAAGACCTCGAGGCCCCACCTCCGACGTCTAGATCCATTTCCAATTCGATCGGGGCATGATCCGACCAAGTAATCAGACCAAGCCTCGATGAACGGCACCTATCCAGTGCTATATCATTAAGCAGAAACAAGTCTATTCTGGAATAGGATTTATGCGCCGGGGAGAAGAAGGAATAGTCCCTCTCCTCCGCGTGCTGGTATCTCCAGACATCATGGAGGTGGAACTCCCGACATAAGTCTCCAAGCGAGCTCCTAATCCTGGACACACAGGATGAGGAGTCAATGCGGGGCTCCATGACCGCGTTGAAATCACCGCAGATGATGAGTCTCCCTTCTGACTCTTCCCGAATGTGGCCAAACAGGAACCTCAGGAATTTCGTCTGGCCCACATTTGGACTATAGACGGTGACTATTGTGTAGCGGGTTCCCCCTATCTCACAACGCACACCCACAAATCTACCCGCACCATCAGTGAAGGAGGAAATGAGGGAGAATTGTATCTTGTGGCTGACAAGAATGCAGACCCCCGCCTTCTTTTGAGGTGCATTTGCAAAAAAGCTATGTGGGTAGTTTGGATATCGAATCCTCACATTATCGGCCTCCAGGAGATGGGTCTCCTGGAAGCACAGAATGTCGGCTCCAGAGGACCTGGCCTCCTTCCAAAGGTAGGACCTTTTGGGGGGGGGAATTGAGGCCGTTCACGTTCAGTGACAGTATTTTTAGTGGCATTGCGAGACCCAGGGAGGACCAGCCAAGAGAAAGAGAGGAAAGGGAAAAGGTAGGAGGGTAGGAGAAATAAAGGTGGTGAGAAGAAGCAGAGGAGAAGAGTAAGAGTGGGACAGGGGACAAATGAAAAAGAGGAAGATGTGAAAGTAAGGAGAAGGGGTTACTCCCACAAGACTAGATAACGCCTTCAGAGGAGGCGGGGAGCAGGAGCTACAGTGAAATAAAAAAGGAGAAGAGATGTATACACAAATATAAAGGAAGCAAACATTAATCGTAAAATTGCAAAGGGACTCCCGTAATCAGAGTCAAGTTCTTGAGGGGGGGGTTCCCTTTCACATACCACTCCTCAGGGAGAGGCTGGGAAACTATCGGGAACTCTACAAAAGTACAGTACCTTGTGGGATAAAACCCAACAGAGTCCTCCGCCAGCCATCCACATGAGACTCGCAGAATTCCCCTGTATCCAAAGGTGCTTTACGGTGTTATTCAGGAGCAGCCTCCTCCGGCTGAACATCTGCCGCAGGGACCTCTCTTGCCGGTTCCGGGCGCTGCGGTGAAGGAGCAGAGGTCAGTCTCCATGCACGGAGCGTCTTCCTCAGCAAGGTCGGCGAGTCAAAAGAGTGCCGCTTACCATCGAACCTGAAGTTAAGGGACACAGGAGAACCCCAGGCATATGGGATCTCCCTGTCCCTCAACACTTTACAGCTGGATGCAAAATCCCGTCGCCTCGCCAGCGTCCCCGGTGACAGATCTTGAAAGATGGTGATGTGCTCATATGGGCTAGGGAGCGGCGGGCCCCGTCTCATCCGCTTAAACAGCGCATCGGTGATCCCTGGGAATCTCATATGCACTAGTACGTCTCTTGGTACCGAGGGGGGGAGGCTCCGAGGCTTAGGTATGCGGAAAGCCTTGTCCATATTTAGCTCCGCTGGAGGCAAGTCGGGGAAAACCGCCGATAGGAAGGCAGCAGCCGCTGCCCGCGCGTCCGGTGCATTATTATTATTCTCCTCCACCATCCCCCGTATCTTGAAGTTATTACGGCGGAGCCGGTCTTCGATGTGGTTCAGGGCCCCCGAGAATGATCCCATCCAAATCAGTATAGTTATCCGCCAAAGCGTTGTGGGCCTTCGCGACTTCTCCTATCTTGCCCTCAAGCTGGGAGGTCTTAGCCGCGAGGGCCCCCAGGTCCTCTCTCATAGTGCCGATAAGAGCCGCCATGTCCGCCGTAAGGGAGGCTCTGAGAGCTGCAAGGCAGTCCTGCAGGACTGTTTGGGTAACGGGGGAGTCACCGCTCGGGCCCGGGACCCCTCTTTCCGAGGATCGGTGAGAGCGCAAGTCATGAGGCGGCCGCTCCTGTGGAGGTCGATCCGGCGCCATTTTGTCTGGGGAGAGACACTGCCGCTCAGACCCGAAGTACTCAGTCAGCCTGTGCTCGGTCCGGCGCTTTGCTTGGGACGGTTTAGGCATCTCGTTGTCGTCAGAGAGGTATACGGAGGCCGCTGGTCGTTGTTTGAGCTGGGAATAGCCGTTACAGTGCCGTTTTTGTAGGAAGGCCGGCGGAGCTCACCTAAACTGCGACCGGCGCCATGAGCTGCTGGACACCCCCCCCCTGCAGACGATATCTTACTATCACTCACTACTCCACTTAAATCTCTTCACCACACCTCCTCCACCATAGAAACTTTTGCAAAAATATCACATTATAAAATAAACTCCAAAAAATCACAAGCTCTTCACTATAATATGGACACAACCTTTTTAAAATACCTGAAAAAACTCTTTCCATTCTTATGGAGGGAAGATAAAATTTCTTATTTGGGTATCTGCCTGACAAAACCATTCTCCGACCTAACCAAAACTAACTTCACCAATTTACTCAACTCCTTTCAAGAATATTTATCTGACCTATCTAAACTTCAGCTATCTTGGACAGGTAAAGTGGTAGCCTTTAAGATGAAAACTTTCCCTAAATTCATATACTTAACCAGAGCTATTCCCCTCCGGATTCCTAAATTCTGGTTCAATAAACTCCAAAAACTACTTAGGAAATTCATCTGGAGCAATGGACGTTCCAGGATCTCAGCTTTCACCTTAGAAAGACATAAGAAAAGAGGAGGCTTGGGAATACCAAACCTCTACAATTATTACCTTGCTTCAATCATAAAACTATCTCAGAGTTGGTTCAGAGATACCAGTGGCTCTATCCTATGGACATCTATTGAAAGAGACTTGTCCAACACCTCCTCGCTTCCAGCCTTAATAGCGGCTTACCTTCATAAGCCAACAAAAATTTCTACTCTCCCACCAACTATTCATGCCACCATTTCTGCATGGAAATACCTACATCAAAAAACTATTTCTACATCCACATGCTCAACGCCTAAACGTATCCCTCTTGAAACTTTAAATCTCATTATCCCTGGAATAGACATAACCCCCTGGATTGAAAGAGGAATACATTATGTTGATAACTTATTTACTGATGATAGATTGACCGATTTCAGATCTCTAGAGGAGCAGTTCAAACTAACTTGGAAGGATAGAACAGTCTGGAGGTTAATAAATTCCTCCTCGTCCTTCTCACTCTCCCACTTTTCCTTATCCAAACCCATATCTGAATTATTTGATAATCCAAACAAAATTTCATTGTGGTCAACTAACTATATTTACAGACTTCTGAACGAAGACTTAGCTCTCCAAAAATTATCATATATTAATGCATGGGAGAATGAATTAAACTCCACTATAGATCTTGATGAATT
Source organism: Allobates femoralis (assembly GCA_033576535.1). Taxonomy (NCBI): domain Eukaryota; kingdom Metazoa; phylum Chordata; class Amphibia; order Anura; family Aromobatidae; genus Allobates; species Allobates femoralis. The sequence goes on from JARQOC010000001.1 coordinate 436,935,896, forward strand.
GTCTTTGGCAATTAACCTCTCATATTCACACACTCTTTGTGCCTCAATACAAGAATCCTACTTCAAGCTTTTGGCCAGATGGTATTGGACCCCATCAAAATTGAATCGCATGGATCATACTATATCCCCGACTTGCTGGAGAGAGTGCACTCATACTGGGACACTTTCCCATATTTTTTGGAAATGTCCGAAGATTTTGGGGTTCTGGACCGAGATTCATGATCTAATATTTAAAACCACCAATATGAAGATCACACTTACCCCTCAAATGGCTCTCCTCTCATTAGGAATTTCAAATATACCTCATAACCTTAGATTTATCATCAACCAAATTTTATTAACCGCTAAGGTCCTTCTAGCTGCTAGATGGAAGACTACAACGTCTCCTACAATCCTGGAACTAATTGACCGAATGTCCTCCCACTGCACATACGAATTCAGTTATGCAGTTAGAAATAATTCATATAACAAATATTTTTCAAATTGGGAGCCCTGGATCTCATCACAATCTTTAAATCATCTCACTAGGTCCATTGACGTTAACCTCACAACCTAACATTTCCACTTCATCAATCTATAGACGTCTCTCGGAAATTGCATCTGATCTTCTCCCTTTAAGTATGAAAGCAGATCTAACATAACAATCCAATTTTGTGTTCAGGTTCGGATAAATTTAGCCGAACCACAGTCAAAATCTTAACTACCGTTTAATAAGAATAGCTTATATTGTCTATTTGTTTTCTTTTTTTTGTATTTTGCTTTTGTATCGATATACTCATATACTTATATTACCCAACTGTATGACTACCCCAATGTTCCTGTATTCCTGTATGCCTGTATGTCTGTAATATGTAATTTATCCCCTACATACCACCCTATATATTTCCCACCCTACCCTTTTCCTAAAGAAATTTCAATAAAAATATTGAGAAATAAAAGTTTGTATCTTAAATCTAAAATGTGCTACATATTCTATATTGATATGGTCTTGTTTTATTTGTTGTTGTTTCTGATTTTGGCATATTTAGAACCTTTTGTTTGAGTTCCTTCTTTTGCAATTTAATAAATAAAGATACATTTCTAAAAAAAAATATATAATATACATTTGTTCCTTGCTGCCGTAAACATACCTACAAACCCTGAAAAATGAGTATAGCTTGGTTGTGTTACCCTGTGGATGCCAGAGTGCAATAAGACTACCCATCAGGTGCTCATGAAACCTGGATGGCGTGTGTGGTAGTGTGTGATCATGTGCAGGTGGAAGTGACAAATGTGGTGTGGATGTGTCTGCCTATTGCGATAGGTGAGTGAGCAAGAGAGTATGGTTAAAACAGTCTCATTATCATCAAAAATCTACTTATATAATCCGCAGTTGGGATTTCGGGCGTTGTAGCCGAATCCCAACATGCTTTGCGCGGGACTGCGAGTGATGACGCGCAGCGTCATCACGAGCCGCAGACCCGCACTACTCTAAAAAAAAAAAAAAATCCTCACCTCTACCCGAGCCCGCGCTGTCTCCCGCCGTCTTCTGCCGTGTTCCGCTAGGCTCCCGGTGGCTGTGCAGGCTCCCGGTGCCTGCAGTGATCTTCTATCTACTGAGAGTGAAGGACCTGTGGTGATGTCAGAGTCACGTGACACCATCTTACTCCAGGCAAATCGCGGGTCACGTGACTCTGACATCACCACAGGTCCTTCACTCTCAGTAGATAGAAGATCACTGCAGGCACCGGGAGCCTGCACAGCCACCGGGAGCCTAGCGGAACACGGCAGAAGACGGCGGGAGACAGCGCGGGCTCGGGTAGAGGTGAGCATAATCTTTTTTTATTTTTTTTAACCCCTGCCTTGCACGAGCGCACCACAGACACCTGTATACTCCACCACCACACACGCCTGTACACTCTGCCACCACCACAGACGCCTGTATACTCCACCACCACACACACCTGTACACTCTGCCGCCACCACCACACACGCCTGTACACTATGCCGCCACCACCACACACGCCTGTACACTCTGCCGCCACCACCACACACGCCTGTACACTCTGCCGCCACCACCACACACGCCTGTACACTCTGCCGCCACCACCACACACGCCTGTACACTCTGCCGCCACCACCACACACGCCTGTACACTCTGCCACCACCACACACGCCTGTACACTCTGCCACCACCACACACGCCTGTACACTCTGCCACCACCACACACGCCTGTACACTCTGCCGCCACCACACACGCCTGTACACTCTGCCGCCACCACACACGCCTGTACACTCTGCCGCCACCACACACGCCTGTACACTCTGCCGCCACCACACACGCCTGTACACTCTGCCGCCACCACACACGCCTGTACACTCTGCCGCCACCACACACGCCTGTACACTCTGCCGCCACCACACACGCCTGTACACTCTGCACGTCACTCTGCACACACACGCCTGTACACTCTCACTAAGCCGACTCACGCACACCGGACCTGCCGCACCACACGCTGACCGCCACCACACACGCCTGTCACTCTGCCGCCACCACCACGCTGTACACTCTGCCGCCACCACACACGCCTGTACACTCGCCGCACCACACACGCCTGTACACTCTGCCACCACCACACACGCCTGTACACTCTGCGCCCACCACACACGCCTGTACACCTGCACCACCACACACGCCTGTACACTCTGCCCCACCACACACCACCTGTACACTCTGCCACCACCACACACGCCTGTACACTCTGCCGCACCCCACACACACGCCTGTACACTCTGCCGCCACCACACACACGCCTGTACACTCTGCCCACCACACACACACCTGTACACTCTGCCCCACCACCACACACGCCTGTACACTCTGCCACCACCACAGACGCCTGTATACTCTGCCGCCACCACACAGACGCCTGTACTCTCTGCCACCACACACACGCCTGTATACTCTGCCGCCACCCACACACAACGCCTGTATACCCCTGCCGCCCGCCAACCGACACACTGCGCCAGTACACTCTGCCCCCACCACACACGCCTGTACACTCTGCCGCCACCACACAACGCCTGTACACTCTGCCGCCACCACACACGCCTGTATACTCTGCCGCCACCACACAGCGCCTGTACACTCTGCCGCCACCACACAACGCCTGTATACTCTGCCCCACCACACACGCCTGTACACTCTGCCGCCACCACACACGCCTGTACACCTCGCCGACCACCACACACGCCTGTATACTCTGCCGCCACCACACACGCCTGTAACTCTGCCCCACCACACACGCCTGTACACTCTGCCACCACCACACACGCCTGTACACTCTGCCCCACCACACACGCCTGTATACTCTGCCGCCACCACACACACGCCTGTATACTCTGCCACCACCACACACGCCTGTACTACTCTGCCACCACCACACACGCCTGTATACTCTGCCACCACCCACACACGCCTGTACACTCTGCCACCACCACACACACGCCTGTACACTCTGCCACCACCCACACACGCCTGTATACTCTGCCACCACCACACACGCCTGTATACTCTGCCACCACCACACAGACGCCTGTATACTCTGCCGCCACCACACACACCCTGTATACTCTGCCGCCACCAGCACAGACGCCTGTATACTCTGCCGCCACCAGCACAACGCCTGTATACTCTGCCGCCACCACACAGCCTGTATACTCTGCCGCCACCAGCACAGACGCCTGTATACTCTGCCGCCACCAGCACAACGCCTGTATACTCTGCCGCCACCAGCACAGACGCCTGTATACTCTGCCACCACCACACATGCCTGTATACTCTGCCGCCACCAGCACAGACGCCTGTATACTCTGCCACCACCACACATGCCTGTATACTCTGCCGCCACCAGCACAGACGCCTGTACACTCTGCCGCCACCACCACACACGCCGGTATACTCTCCCACCACCACACACGCCTGTACACTCTGCCACCACCACACACACCTGTACACTCTGCCACCACCACACACGCCTGTACACTCTGCCACCACCACACACGCCTGTACACTCTGCCACCACCACACACGCCTGTATACTCTGCCGCCACCAGCACAGACGCCTGTATACTCTGCCACCACCACACACGCCTGTATACTCTGCCACCACCACCACACACACCTGTATACTCTGCCACCACCACCACACACGCCTGTATACTCCACTACCCACAGACCCACCTGTATACTCTTCTACCCACAGAGCCGCCTGTATACTTTACTACCCACAGAGTCACCTGTATAATCTCCTACCCTCAGAGCCGTCTGTATACTCTGCTACCCACAGACCCGCCTGTATACTCTGCTACCCACAGAGCCCCCTGTATACTCTGCTACCCACTGGCCCGCCTGTATACACACAATTCATTTCACCCTGCTCCCGATGCAATTGCATCGGGCCTTTTTACTAGTAGGTTAATAATTAAAAGACAACAATTGATAAAATCGAATCCACCATTTATAATCGATGATGAGCGCATCCTTTCGCTCGGTGAACAAGGATCACTGATCAAAAAAGAACAAACAAAAAACCCTTTTTTACATTTCAAACAGGTCAGAGTCACCGTTGCTGCCTAAAAGAATAGGAAGTGGCCAGTATTAAAATGTCAAGATTTCTTTTTTTATTGCAAAAGTTAATCAATCAGCATTATTTCAACACCCAAACTACCTATATTTGCATGTAGCGCTGAAAGAGAAGTCCAGCCAGTTTGTTCCTGAAAATCAGAAATGATATACAAATGAAGCTGAACTGCTTTTGGTGCATGGAAGCTCTCCCCAAGCCTTTGTTATTCTGGCACTATTCCCCCCCGCCGAATGCTGCAGTCTCCTGCTTGAAGTACATCTACTTTGCTGTGTGATTTAAATGAAAGGAGCTGTCAATCAAGCAAAAGTAGGCGGCAATGGAATGAGAGACAGAAACAGCTACATACAGTTTCGAGGGGTGGGGTGAACTCCTGCTGACAAATTCCCTTTAAGATAAAAAAAAATAAAAAAATCAGTTAAGAAAAGGAGGCAGCACTATAAAGTGTCAGAGTGAGAGAGACTTAGAAAGTTTTGAGGATCCAAAAGCATTTCATCCTCATTTGCATATCAATTCAAACGTGGATTTCTCATTAATGGTGAAAAAAGACTTGGTCACGTAAAGCTATCACTGGACTTGTCTTTGAAAGTGCTACATGAACTATAATAGCTTAGAAGTCAAATCCTGCTGAAAGAATTCATCTAATATAAAAAGCAGTATGGAAAAAAAACAATAAAAAATCTATTTTGCTGACAGAATTCACCTAATATAAAAAGCAATATGGAAAAAAACAATAAAAAAATCAATTTAACCATAAAAAAAAAATTAAAAAAAGACATTTTCTGATTATATGTTGAGCCACATTGTAAACTTCTTAAGATTATCACATTTAAGTAATACCTTGGTAAATATGAAATTGCATGAAGTTGGTTTCCATCAATAATATAATTGTTAGAAATATCAAGTAGTCTCAAAGACTGAAGACAATTGATAGGCCTACAAAAGAAATATTTTTAACATAGTTAAATTATAGAAATACAAAGCAAAACTCGGTTACAAGGACAGCAATCTATCAACTGGACAGTACATAACTAAAGGGGATAAAACAAGGGCAAAATTACACATCTAGTTTTTGGAGCCAAATACAAGGATAGACACAAAAGTGTAAAGTACGTCTTTCATTAATACTTTTCCTACTTTTCAAATTCTCTATGGTATTGAGTTTAAACTGAAGAGAAGAAAAAAGGAAATTACATTGACCAAAAATGTGTATTCCGGCACCAATGACAGCACCATGCTTGTTCAGGACAATGCATTACACCAGCGGTCAGAGTAATAAAAGTTAAAGTCCCATATAGGGACTAAGTAGAAAAAAAGCAAACAATCCAAAAAAATAAATAAACATATATAACACAAAAAAAACATATAATTTCCCAATAAATACATGTGTTTACGTAAAGCAAAAATGCACAATCGGTATAGCTGTGTCTGAAACAATCTATAAAACTGTGGCACTGTTTAAACCTTTCAGTGAAGAGCATAAAAAAATTAAAAATGTGGAAAAAAACTACACTTTTTCATCATACCGCCACAAAAATTGTGGAAATAATGTGATCAAAATGTCTAATTTAAAAAAAAAAATGATATAGCTACAAACATCATCTTGGCGGGCAAATAAACAAGGGCCAACACATTTAAACAACTATAGCTCTTAGAATATAGCGATTAAAAATTATTTTATAGGGGGTGTGGCCTGGATGCTAATGGCGCCGGCCGCATAACTCAGAAGCTCCCTAAGGGTACCTTTACACGCCGCAGCTACGGTGTGGAAACTGAGAGGCAATCCAGAGTCCCGTCACCGTTGCCGTGAAATTGCTACGAAATTGCGGCGTGTATTTGGGACATCCAGTGGTGTTTTTGAAAGTTGCGGGTGTTTGCGATTTCAGAGCACTGCTTGAAAACAGGACGCAACCATGAAGGTGAATTTCCCTGCTTTTGGCGTGTGAAGGGGCGATAGGGATGGAATCAGCGTCGCCTACTGATTTCCTGGAGGCGTGCCATAGTGTGCTGGACACCGCTCCCCCTCACCGATGATTGGTGGGGTCTACTGTGTTACCATTGGCTGTCCCTTCACAGGGCGCCATCTTGGATGAGCTGTGATTTCAGCACCACACGCATCTACACCAACACAATCATCCACTACATAAACACAATTACACGCCCATTCAATAGCGCAAGCTAATGTGGTGCGTGTATTGGAAGATGTACTGTGTACATGATACTGCCACACATGACAGTCCATATTGTTGTAAACAGCGCACATGGGTGGCATAGGCCACGCACTGCAATGGTTAGTGAATTTGGTGACGCTGATGTGTTTACTACACAACTCCCACTCCTCGTCCGCCTACCTTGTTAGTGTCCACAATGTTATTTGGCGGCGCTAGTGTGCGTGATGATGTCATGACGTTTGTTTCGGTTTTGCTCTGCCTGCCAGGTGCCTGGACCTCCCCTGCACATAGCAGCAGAGTCATGGCCGCCGCACAACGCGCACCAACATGGGGTCTGGCGGAGCTACTGCTACTGATAGATATTGCAGACCGCCATGACTATTGGTGTGAGCACCATCACCGGCACACACGGCTGCGCAAATGTAGCATCCTCAGAAGGATACAAAGGGCCCTGCTGCACAAATTGGGGGTGGAGAGGAACTCCAAACAAATCCAAAAAAAGATAGCTGACCTCCAGCATAAGTGCCCAGGCCGCATTGTAGATCTTCGGGCCAGGATGCCAAACACACACATTGCAACCTACAAATCCAAAACAACACACTAACATCATGTTGTATTGGGACATGCCACATAATGTGGCCAAAACAACCATGTTGAGGTGTCACCAATGTGCCTCGGCATGTTGGTTACACTGCAACATGTTTGTGTCTGACAAACACACTTTTCATACAAATGGTGACGGCTATAGTGTTCCTTAACCTGGCTGTTGAGGTGTGTCCTGACTGTAAAGGTGACAACTACATATTAATGCCATGGTCAACACATACATCATACCTTGGCACACATATGTAGAACCTGTGACACATAAAATGTAGCCACACAATGATGACAAAATTGAACACTGAATACAATATGTATGCTATGTGTTGGCAGCCATGGTGCAAACACCAGTGTTTGAGTGCCTGATCTAGTTTTTTCAATTAAAGCAGCTACCAGGCCAAGGCAAGGGTTATTTTTCAAACACATATTTGGCCAATGTTGTTGGACTCATGTCCCAACCCATAGTGGACCCTATCCACAGTATATGCATCAACAATAATGTTGCCGCCTACCATTCACGCTGTCAGGACATTGCAACACACAAGGTCGCGTAGCCATGTTGTGTGCCTTTTTCTATAATAGCTGTGTCCTCCTGTTTGATATTACAGATGACGAGGACTCAGGCTCTGGGGAGCCTCAACACTCCCCAACGCCCCCCGGGACACCACCACCTGTTCTGGAGGCACAACCCAGCCCACCACCACCTGTTCCGGAGGCACCACCCAGCCCATCACCACCTTGGACACCACCACCACCTGTCTCGGAGGCACCACCCAGCCCCATCACCACCCGGGACTCCACCATCCCCTGGCACAGAGGGGCGAAGATAGTTTGGTGTCCTCCCCAGACCCTGACATTGAGCCTACAGGTGTAGCCTATAGTGGTAAGTGTTTGTTAATGCATACAACCTTTACAATGTACTTACTAGTGTGTGATTCAGACACGAAGATCTGATGTTATGTTTCTTTTTTATTTCATTACAATGTTTTGCAGAAGGAGAAGGAGCACATGTGGCCGGCTGGGCTATCAGCACATCACCATCTCCTCCTGATGGTACCCGGGATGGTGATGTTGAGCGTACGTAAGATCAATTACATTACCCTCAAATAAACACATACACATACCCCAGTACATCAATAATCTCCTTATTTTCCCTACAGGTGTACCAACTCTTACCGACCTGCTGCTGGCTTACCAGGATGCCCAGCAACAGCTGGAGAGGGCACACCAGGAAGGGCAGCAAAACCTTGCCCGCCTGGGTGCCATGATTGTCTCCCTACAGCGAGCCCACTCCCGCATGGGCTGTGACCCCTGCCCCCAACCCCAATAATGGGGCAAAAGGACTATAAAGATTGTTGTCCATGTTGGACCTTTTTGACTACCCCAGTTGCCCTGTTGGCACCTTTTTGTTTTTAAGGCCACGTTGGCCTCTTTTCTTATAGTGTCCCACATTGGGACCATGGGTAGTCTGTATTGCCTACTCGTAAGCTGATGCAGCCTTGTGGTATTTGATGCCAATGTCTTTACAACATGTTGGTGTTGAATAAAAATATGCCCATAAACCGCTCTGGCTCCATGCGGGCCAGCATTTCGCTGGCGATGTACCCAAAACCAGAGCCGGGGATCCTCTCTCGATCTACGAGGACCCGTTTCGCCCAGGTACCCAGCTCCGTGTTGGGTGGGGCTGGTGGTCTCCTACGTCGAATGTCAGAGCTGGAACCTGGGCCCGGCCCCCCATCACTGGTCCTGGGCACTGGCTCTCCCGCAGATGTGGATGGGAGAGCCTCGCCAGCTGCTGACTCCTCGTCACTGGAGCCAGGCGCCAGAGGGGTCTGAAAAAATAGAAAAAAAAAGAAGAACATAAGCCACATGAAGCACTATCATTAATGCTATTCACAAAAACAAATAGGCCAACCAAGATAGCGGCAAGCACACCATGGAGAACAGCCTAACACACAGGAGCAGAGTTCAAAGTCCCAAAAGCCAAACAAGTGTACTAGTGCCGTATACTCACCTGAGGGTCCACATTGCTAGGTAAAGTGTTCAGAAACCACAGAATATTTTTGGAATTAGAGCCAAACCCAACATGCATAGCAAACAACAGTGAAAGGCAAAGGTGGACCCAAAGCACAATGGTGAAGAGGAAATGCAGGCTAAAACACATATCTGTGCCCAAAACATGCTGGGTAACTCAAACACACCAACACAATTACCCACTTTCTGCGACGGGGCAGGGTCTTGGGCTGGGCCTACAGATGGTTGTGGACGTCGCCAGCTGCATCGTGTTCCCAGCGGCCCCTCTTGGCCCAGGGTGAAGCTGAGGAGGTCATAGTACCATAGATTGGGCCTAGGAACCTACTCAGCTTCAGCCCCGGACCGTGCCTCCATCCACTGCTTATGCCAGCGGTTGAACGCGGTGCGCAGTCATTGGATTTTCTCCACAACCATCGCCGCTGTCCAGGTCTTTTGTGGTTGGAGCCGATTACACAGCTCCACTAGCGACACGTAGGCCGCAGCCCACGCTGCCTGATCATGGTAGGCAGGCAGCGACACCCGCCACAGGCATTCGCGCTCCTGGTACAAGGTGATGAGTTGGGTCACAAACTCGTAATACTCAGTCATCTGTGAACAATTCAGTATTGGCAAGAATTATGCCATGCTAACAAACATATGGCCAGCATACATCACACACTACTCTGTGTGTCCATCCCCTGTCCTGCCACACGAATTACATGTGTTTAGCTAGTACTGTTGGCTGGGGGCAAGCCTTGCTGGGGGAAACATGATTGTTGTCTTGGGGAAATATACTTGTGACTATGTGAAGGACTATCATTACAAATGGCAGTCCTGATGTCACTTGCAATTTTGTCAACACACACATCTCATACACACAGTTTACAAAATACATACTTCTGCATTACACATTGTCTGGCCAAGATACACACATAACAATGTGTAGTACAGGACAAAGCTTGTCACTATGATGCTTACGCAATGCTAACTACACTTCTACATGACGCTACCTGAAGGCTATGGTAATGCACACAAGCATGCTCAACCAAATGTGTTTTTATCACAGGCAAAATAATGAGAAAGAGAAACAAAAATGCATGTGACCACACGTACCGTCTGTCCAACAGAGAACTTGGGATAAGACACTACTAGCTCAATGCACATTCCAGTCGGGGCAGGGGCTATGCAACAACACGGGTTATTTAACCTAACCTTGACCAATCAAAATACAACAATTAGGCACATTACTTTGCACCACCTGTGTACGCCCAGGCGCCTATGTTGATTAGAATTCACATGAAAACAATAGTACAGCGGTCTCAGGGAGCGCCAAAGGAATACTGGACAAATTAGTGAATAAGAACCGACCTTTATTCTTCCTCCAATACCACTGCCACAACGCGTTTCAACGGTCTAAGCCGTCCGGCTGCCACATGTCATGACTTCAATCTTGTGCGGGTACTCCCACAACACACCCTTGAACGGCTGAAAAGAAATCGTCCTGTGTGGCTGCCAGGTCCAGATGGAGGCACATTATATTGCTTGCTTAATGTGGGCCAGATACACTATTGTGTGCTTCCCAATGTCTGCATGATGGTTACTAACTACACAACAGTATTGTTTTTGATTGGGCTTTTTGCCTTTGCCATACAGGATCATGTTTGAAGGATGCATGTGTCTTTATTAGCGGGGAACATCAGCTTTGAGAACACATAGTACTGTCGTTGAGCAACACACACTGGGACGTAGATGGCTATTATCAGAAATGGAGTTGGCCTTGTGGCATCAGCAAATATATGTCTCTGGAATTCCAGCCTTCACAACACATCAGGGACTTGTTATCGACATGATAAGTAAGCAATAGTCTTCTTCCTGGCATCAGATATTCAGCATGACACACAAAGCCTGTGGTACGTGTCTAATGACATAGTGTAGAGGTTTACTAATTTTTTTATGTGTAAAATTTGCCATACATTTACATACATGCCTTGTGCTGACACATGTACATTAGGGCCACATATATGGCCTTACGCTTAGGACGTTTTGCGTCTCAAAAGGGATAAAGGAGGGCCAGGGCTGTTGAGTGACCATGTTTCCTTTTCTTCCAGGAAAATGTTGTTTGGGCCTTTGGAAAGGGGAATTCTCTGTGTATGCGCTGATCACCACTGTTGGGTATGCTTTCTGCAAGTTGGGCAAAGATGTATATAGAAGGAGTTGGTTTTTGTAGATGATGTGTGAAGATTTGTTATTGTACTGATGTTTATGTGTTTATTTTTCCAGGTGCTGATACGTGATATGATATTTGACCCTGATGGAGATGTGATTGTGCTCTTGCCTGGTGGAAGAGCAATTGTGGCTGGAGGATAGATATGAGAGGTTGCGGGCTTGAAGACCACGGCGTCTGTTGACTCAGGATTGGCTTCGCCGCCGGGACACCCGGAGCCACATGCAGCTGTTGCGTGAGCTGGAGGATCATAGTCCGCATGATTTCAGAAACTACCTCCGTATTTCCGAGGACTCTTTCCCCTTCCTTTTGGAATGCATACAGCCATTGATAGCCCGTCAGGACACTGTCATGCGTCGATCAGTATCAGCGTTTGGCAGTAACTTTGCGGTGCTTGGCTACAGGTCGGTCAAGGACCGACCTGCAATACACTTCACGTGTATCACTGTCCCTGCTGAGCCGCCTGATCCCCGAGACGTGTGAGGCCATCTGGAGTAGTCTGCTGCCATCCTATATGCGGTTGCCAGAAACACCCGCTCAATGGATGGAAGTAGCCCAAGGCTTTGAAAGCCACTGGCAATTTCCAAACTGTGGTGGGGCATTGGATGGTAAGCACGTGAGGATAACTAAACCCCCAAACTCCGGGTCTTTGTATTACAATTACAAATTTTATTTTAGTATTGTCCTCATGGCTCTGGTGGATGCGAACTATGAGTTCCTCTACATGGACGTTGGTATGAACGGCTGCATCTCAGATGGGGGTGTGTTTTTCATACACGTATGCATATGAAACTGGAATCTATTGATGTGGTAGTGCTGGCCTGCTGTGTGCTGCATAACTTCCTGCGTCATAGGGATCGGTCATCATACACGCCGGCAAGTTATGTGAATTCAGTGGACCCCACAACAGGGGAGGTCCGTCCAGGGGCTTGGTGTAATACCGACCATGGTGTGGCGCCACTCCAGCCGCTGAGCATGGGTCGGACTCAGCAGGATGCCAGGAACAGTATAGACGCATACTGCTCCTATTTTAATGGCCCTGGAGCAGTGGCCTGGCAGCACCAGCAGGTGTAGTGTGGCTGGTGCTGTGAGGCCTGAACATGATGTGCATGGTGTAGTCAGCAGGGTGGCTGCACCATGTCTATTTTTTTGTTTTATTATTGTGTGCACATTGTTTATTTAGTTAGGTTTTTGGGTTTTTTTGTGTGGTTGGTGCACACTTTGCCATTTTCTTTGCTTGACCTTATTTATTCTAATGTCTGTTTTGTTGTGATGTTACAATTGTTTTGTAATTGTTTTCTTTGATTTGTGATGTTGCTTTTGTTTTTTATGTGGCTCAAAAAAATAATAATTATTTAATTTTGGATCCAAAAACAAACGTTTGTGTCTTGTTACTTGGGGATAGACGGCAGTTGCACATAGCTTCATGCTGTGCACAGAGGTATGTGAACCATTCTAATGGATGGGTCCGTGAAACATTGTGTGATAATATGCAGGACCCAGGTTAAGCCGTTTGCCTTACAGTGTATGGCGCAAATGTGTGTACATATCCATTGTGCTGTGTTGTGAGCAGAGGGCCACCTGGCCACCACACATTCGTCCAGAACATGTTATTGAGGGGCATGTAGGTAGAGTCAATTTGTCACAAACATGTGTAAACACACATAGTAGAGTGGTGCCATGGCAGCTGGAGAATGGCATGGACCAATGTATGCACATATGTGCCAAGTGTTGTGTATATGTTGCCACCTTCACCTATAGACCCACACATAGCAAACCATATTGTAGTGTAAGCCACTGTGCAGCTCTAAACCGCTCCTGTGGGACGCTAGTGCATCTCGAAAGTTGATTGAAGCACACTTGTCCACGACACAAGCATGTATTCCTTGTCAAAATTCCACACAATTGCGTCACATATTAGTCAGCCTTCCAGAGTGGCCTGGCCAATCAGGACGCTATTGCGTTGTCCAATGATCGTGTTTTGGGCGCGGTGTAGAGTAGTTTGGCACGCCTATGTTTTGGCGGCGCTGCACCGGTACGCCCACATTCCATTGGGGATTGCGGCGTGTGAAATGTTTTCCGCAGTTTCTGTGGCAACTTCCGGGGAGCCACGTTCCGTTGGGTTGACGGCGCAATTGTGGCGTGTACATGCGCCTTCGGAGGCAACCAGGAAAAAGATGATTTTTGTGTACTCACCGTAAAATCTTTTTCTCTTAGCCTCTAATTGGGGGACACAGACCGTGGGTGTTATGCTTCTGTCCACTAGGAGGCGACACTAGGCAGAATCTGCAAAAGAGTTAAAGTGGCTCCTCCTCCGTAGCATACACCCCTGGGCAGGCATTGCCTCACCAGTTTTGTGCTAAAGCAGTAGGAGAGTTAACAGATAATAACAGTAAAACAGATATAGCTAACAAGGTAATAACAGTGTATAAACACGTAAAAGTTAGCAGAGTAAAAGTAGTACAAGAAGGCCTGCAACTAAGCAGGCGTATGAGTAAATTGTGAAGAGTTAACGGAGTAATAACCGTATAATGAGGCCTGTAACTAAACAGGCTTACAGTACTAAAAGGTTTGTAACTAAACAGGCACAAGTTTAAACATTCAACAGTTAACAGAGTGATAACAGGCAAGTATGAGTAGACATGTTAACCATGTAACAGCTGAGAAGCTATGTAAGAACTGTAGAAGAAAAGCCCATAAGGGCAACAGGGTGGGTGCTGTGTCCCCCAATTAGAGGCTAAGAGAAAAGGATTTTACGGTGAGTACACAAAAATCATCTTTTCTCCTTCGCCTCATTGGGGGACACAGACCGTGGGACGTCCCAAAGCAGTCCCTGGGTGGGAAACAATAATGGAACTAATAACACTGAACCTGGTCAGTGAAGAGCCATGCACCAACAGGCGGACTGCTGTCGCCTGGAAGGAGCGTCTACCTAGACCAGCGTGTGCCGAGAACTGAGTGTAAGCACAGTAGTGACTTAATGATGTGTGGGCTGGCCATTTGGCCGCCTACACTCTTTTTGCGTAGACACCTGGTGCCGAACGGCCCAGGAGGCCCCCACGCCCGTAGTAGAATGTGCCATGACCCTGCCGAAGGGCATGACCCTGCCGAAGGGCATAAGGTTTGATGGTATAAGCGTCTTGAATGCTTAGGCAATTCCCCATGGTTAGGGAAGCTGTAGAGACTAACGTGACTATTCCTGCCCTCTGGAAGAGAAGCATCAGATCTCCTCGGAGGGCACTGTGTCGGATACGTAAATGCGTAGGGTCCTGACAAGATCCCGCATATGTAGTTCCTTTGCGGCCGGATGGACTGAAGTCGGGTGCAGCGAAGGCAGAGATATGTCTTCATTTAGGTAGAAGGGGTATACCGACTTAGAAAGAAAAAAGGATGGAATCAGCCGTAGGGCAATATCGTCCAGGAGGAAGGCCAGAAATGATGGACTACCTGAGGGTGCTGTAAGTACCGCCACCTCTGCAGGGAAGGAAATACCACGAAACCAACCACTGTTTGGATGGAAATGCTAAGGGTAATATCCGATAGAGGCTCAAAAGGGGATTCTTGTAGGGTCGTGAGATTGAAAGTCAGATCCCACGGGTGAAGTCTTGTTGTATGTAGAATGTAAACGGCAGATCCTTGGAAAGAAGGGATTTCCTAGAAGTCTGGTGGCAATTCACTTTTTTTTTTCTTTTTTTTCTGAATAAGGTGAACCTGACTGCAACCTGCTGTGTGAGTGACCCCAGGGACAGACCTGAGTCTAGGTCTGAGTGGAAGAGACAGAGATCTTGGTATGAATAGGGCCAAGGGGAATGACCTCTAGAGGAGTCCTAGGCAGAAAGAAAAACAAAACGAATGCACGTGATGGCATAAAGTTGATATGGTTGGTTTCCTTGCTGTGATTATGGCCGCTACAATATCCTTGGAAAGAAACTCTTGGTTAAGTTCCAGTTGTCAAAGGCCACGTCATTAAGTTCAGAGTCGATGACTTCTAAAGGAGAACTGACCCTGGGAGAGCAAGTATGGACTGTCTGTTAGTCTTCTTGGTACTGCTGGTGTGGGTTGGACAACATTTGCTTCCAAACACCTCTGGGCCAGTTTGAGACCACAAGGATGATCCGGTGACAATCTTGAGTGACATGTCGCAATATCCTGGCAGTGGGGGAGGGATGTAGGGAAACCGTAAACAAAAGGGTCCAGTCTTAGACTAGTGCGACTGTCCTACTGACTGCGGGTCCTAGGACCTGGACAAGAACATAACCTTGGCATTGAGGCGAGACACAGTCAGGTCCACATCTGTAGTTCCCTGGTGGTGGCAGCCTTAACGGAGGACATACTAATATTAGTAATAATAAAGTATTTATCTAGCGCCATTAGGTTACATGGCGCTTCACAAATGAGAGGACAGACAACGACAAGTGGTAAAAACAACAAATCAGTTATATGGGTACATTAGGGCGGAGGACCTGTAGAGGAAGGGACCCTTTCCTTGAGTCCGTCTCTTGGTAGGTTAGGAAAAACACTTCCTAGATGAGTACACCGGAATGAGAACAGCTGAAGTACAGTGTTCAAGGATTCCACCCGGGGAAAGAAGAGGCGAACGTCTGTCATCACTGGTAGACTGTACGTTCCACCCTGGTAGCGGACCTGTGCCATAGCTGTGGCATTGTCTGGCTGTATCCTGACCTGTTCGACTGCCAGACGGAGACTGAATGTCAGTATTAGACATACTACTTGAATAGTAATAGATTGGGGGCATCTTCGAGTAAGGACGAGACTACTGGCATGCATTGTGATGGAATTGCCTTCCGTGCTGTCACTATCCTGTCTAGGAGTCTCCTGACAGTTGTGAAGGATTGAGGAGACAGCTGAAAAAAAACTGCGGCGTACCAGCCAAAGAATCCATGCGTTGTCTAGGGAAGGTGGATTAGAGTTGTATATGTGTTGCAGCTAAAGGCCGTTGTTTTCGTCCTATGCTGTTGTCCTATATGGCTGGGACTCCGTATGTGATGCTGCAGCATGTAGCCACCGGAGTACGCAGCTTTGGAATTGTATTAGACTTGTTCAGGTTAATCCGCCAACCGAGTCTTTCAACGTGAACAGAGAAACTGACACTGTGTTAGTAGTCATTGATAATCCTGAATTAGCGGTTAAAACGTCCGGATATGGGAAACTCCTAAAATGAAGTATAGACATGGCCAACTTCAGGCTGGGAAAAAAACTTGTATGTTTGCGCTTCAGATCTTCCAGTATCTTCCTTTGACTCTCAAGTCGAGAAGGGACTGACGGGGAAGAAGGTTCGGGCTACAGCTATACAGGGGACCGGAGGGCCCCTCCATTGGGTTAATGCAGTCGGGAGTCTGTGATGTCCCGCTTTGGAACAGGCTGTGCAGAGTGCTTGTGAGTGTTATCTCAACTCAAGTACCTAATATAGGTGCAGTGATGAGATTGGCAGCTGGACACATGTTCTGTGATCCAGAGTTTTGTTTTTGTAGGCTGGGGAGGGAGGCCAGTTAGGCCTTGTGCAGTCACAAACACAACCTGAGTCCCCAACAGTGGGATGTTGAGGAAGGAATATGGCATTATAGCAATCCTGGCTACTGCCCAGCATCCACAACAATGGGTATCTAAGGAGGGAATATGCCATGGGTCGTAGATTTCAGCGACCATTAGCTGAATTACCCGTGCAGCTGCGGATCACAGTGTTTTAGCCTGCGTCTTGTGAGACTGGGCTGTCATCTCCACCATTCAGAACTCCAGCTGTAGGATCTGGAGAGGATTGACTAACAGTCCTGGGACGCCTTACATTTCGTCGGGTAATTGTAGGTTGCATCAATTTTAACTAGGCTGTCCAATTGTGAGGGGCGAGGAAGGCACCTAACAGCTAAATTCGTAGTGAGTCCACTAAAACTCAGTTGTCCCATCTGTGTGGGGGTCTGGGAAGAGGAGTGTTGGACGAGTATTTGAGGTCAGGCAAGGGCGAGTTACCTGATTGCAACCTAGCTCCCAAATTATGGGGGCTCCCCTAACAATGGGGGATGGGGGATCAAGAAAGGAGAATGTCGTCCATCTAGAGCAGTGGTTCTTAATCGGGGTTTGATCCAAACCCAGGGGTACTATGTATTGGTCTCACGGTTTTGGCGGAGCCTCCACCATGGAGGTCAGCACACTTCCGACGGCTGCATATAGATTTATCACTAAAAGGTTCGGTGAATGTGCATATGAAACCGGTGGGTTGGGTACCTCAAGCAAGGTTAAGATCACTGATCTAGCGGTATTTTAATTCCAACCCAGGTCCCCTCTGTGGGGGGCTAAGGTGTGTGCTGGAAGCAGTGTGCTAGGGATCAGTGGTGGGACCTGCGTGTCCCTGTACAGCGCTGGAGGCCCCAGCCTGGCAGAGCGAGCACCACCGAGAGTTGAGAACGCTCCGCAGCCCCATAGGGAATAGACAGGAGAGGGTTGAATTGTCTCCTGTTTTAAAAATACAGCGTAGATGGAACATTCTCTGCGATGTTCTGCACTGCTTGTACCAGCGATCTGCAGCCATGTATGACAGAAAACAGGAAGGGATTGAAGTGCCCTCTGTTCTAGGGGCACAGCGTAGATGACACATGCTGTGCAAGTTCCATACTGCCTGTGATGACAAAACAGCAAGGGTTAATGAAGTGTGCTTTGCAGTGCTCCCTAGTGCTTGGAAGTGGTCCTGATGTGATCTGCACTGCTGATTACTTCCCTTCTGTATTATATGTATGTATATCACATAATACTTCCATACTGTATCTCCTCCTCCCCTCCTCCTATGCCATGCAGGGGCTTTGTAAAGAGGTGCTGTCATGGTGACCGTGGAGAAGAGGGGGGGGGGCGGGCCAGTGAAAAACGCGGCCAGCAAAGGAAAAGGCGCGCAAGATGCAGTGAGGGCAGCCTGACCCGCCCCTTTGTGATGCGGCCGGGGCGTGGAGCAGCCGCGCTGACATCACAGAAGGGCGGGTGGTGGGCGTTACCAACGATGCTAGGCCGGAGCCGGGGCCTCAAGTAAATGGTGGCCCCGGGAAAGTGAAGAGGCCAGTGCGGAAGAGTACGAGCCGCGCCGGTTCCGCTGCGCTCGACCGCCGCCGCTGGTCTGCCCAGGCAGACTAGCCACCCAGGAAGCCTCACCGCTGCCCAGCAAGGGGGCACAGGCCAGAGGTACTGGGGAGCTGTAGCCCACAGTACTTACTGCTGGGGAATCGCTGCACAGAGAGGAGAGGATAATATGCACAGGGTAAGTGCCCTCTGCTCTATCATGGAAGCAGTGTGTCCTCAACCCAAGGCCCCTGATGAATAGGGGAGATGGGGAGGATGGTGATACAATCCCACTGTTAGCCCTATAGGCTCTTTACAGCAGAGGCTGTGAGCAGCCTTGGGGGTCCTGCAGCCGAGGGAAAAGCCATGCACCAGACAGTACTATGGAGGGTACCTGAAGCTGGTGTCTCAACCCAGGTTCCCAGCCAGGGGGAATGGGGAGGGCGTCCGCTGATCCCATACCTTCTGTGCAACCCAGATGTCACCTGGTGCCGGTAGAGGAGATGTAAGGCCTTCATTTTACCATGGTAGCCGAGGATCGGGGCCCCTGTTTTTGCCGGTTTTTCCAAGTGTCTTGCTGCTTGCGGTGGGGACATGGAGCATTGCTGCGACCCAGAGCCCCATCTGTGGGGACTGGGGAAGAATGTGGGCCTCAGAACCGGCAGGTCTGGAGATCACTTTAACCCTGCACCTCCAACAGTGGAGGGCCGAGAAAGGAATAGCCCTTATCTGACAAAAAAGCTCAACCCAGAGTTCCTATGGTGTCTGGGGAGGTATCTGTGGTCGACATGTCCCTTCAAAAAGTATAGATGCAGCTTCAAAAGTAAAAATAATTGGAGAGAGAGTAAGAACATGTGCCTCCTTTCAGACACTAAGCAAAAACTGGTGAGGCAATGCCTGCCCAGGGGTGTATGCTACGGAGGAGGAGCCACTTTAACTCTTTTGCTGATTCTGCCTAGTGTCGCCTCCTAGTGGACAGCAGCATAACACCCACGGTCTGTGTCCCCCAATGAGGCGAAGGAGAAAACGTGCACGCGCAAGTTCAGTTGCCTCTAATCGCCGCCAAAAGGTGCGGCGTGTAAAGGTACCCTAAGGCAATCCTGCTTACTGGCTATTAGCAGCGATTCCCGACCACAGAACCTCTTTTTGAAGTGCTGGGACACCGGCAGCACCCGGATCATGCCAAGGGGCCCACCGAAATGGCGCACAGAGGCCCAGAAATTGACGAAATTCTTTACAGTGGAGCAGCACTCTGAGCCTCCACAGAACATGGTGCAGGCTCCACAGTCCCCTGGAGCCTCTTCTTATGTCTCACACAGCCCAGCGGGGAGCCCGGAGCAGGAGGATGAAGATGCCCCGGTCACACAGGGCATGCTATGCAGCCTCCTGGGGTCCCTAAGACTATCTCTGCAGGAATATATGCGAGGTATGATGGGGGAACTGAGAGCTGAGATGGTGTCCCTGGCTGAACGTACCTCACACATGGAGGAAGAGATAGTGGAATATGCCTCTGCTCACAATAATCTTGCAGTTGATTTTGCAGTGATGCACAGCACTATGGAACAACTTAACTTTAAGGTATGGGACTTGGAGGACAAAATGAGGAGGTGTAAAATCAGAGTGAGAAGCTTGCCTGAAGCAGTAGCTGATATAGATCTGTCCATCAGCATTACAGCTTTCTTTCAGCAAGTTCTGCAGGACACACCAGTGAGTGACTTGGGGATAGAGAGGCTATATAGACTGCTTAAACCTTTTCATATCAAACAGTCTCTTTCAAGGGAAGTTCTGGTGTGTATGTTTAAGTTTAAGTCCAAGGAAGCCATCCTCTAAGCCATGAAAAAACAACCTATCCTCCCTGAGCCCTATGCTGCTTTCTCAGTCTACCCAGACTTATGTGCAGGCACTCTGGCTAAGCGGAGAGAATTTGCTCCTTTCTGCAGAATCCTTAGAGAGAAAGGGATCCTTTACAGCTGGGGCTCCCCAGTCAGGGTGAGATTCCGTTCCAAAGGTGCTAGTGAATCCTTTCAATCCCCCAAACTACTGAAAAAAGCTTTGAAATTATGGAACATGCTGCCTGACTCAGGAGAGACCTCGCCTCGCTCTAGTTTGGTGTGACGCAACATCAAGACCTCCCAGGAGTGAGAGAAAGTGGGCCCCCTCCAGGTGATGGCCCCTCCTCATCTTGAGCTTAGTGGAGCTCCTGGGATGATTTTTTCTCTCCCTGAACATTTTTGTCAGTCATGGTTGGGACTCTTATTAGTAACAGGAATTTGCTCGTGAATCATCATTTTCTGTCACGCTCCACCATCTGGACCCTATACTCTGGCGTGACTACTGTGCTTTAATGTGCGGTTTTGTTTGCTCCTGCTGGCGGTTTTTCAGCCACTTTTTTCTGGTTTACATATATGTCTTTTTATATGTCTATCTGTTGTATGTTGATTTCCACCTCCCCACCTTTTATCCCTTTTTCTCCCCCTTTAACCCCCACTTGTGAGTCCTGCAATGCATCTTCTGATGGAAATGTTTTATAGTTTGCTGTCCATTCATGAGGAGTGTGAAAATACTATCCTTTAATGCGCGCGGATTGAACTCCCCGGCAAAACGGTCCTTATTCTGGAGGGAGGCATGCAGATCCAAGGCGGACATATTATGTGTCCAGGAGACACACTCGTTACAATAATAATAATAATATAATATTTTTTTACTTATATAGCGCTATTAATTCCATAGCACTTTACATACATGAGTAATGCTGTCTCTCTTGGAGCTCACAATCTAAACATCCTATCAGTATGTCTTTACAATGTGGGAGGAAACCGGAGTGCCCGGAGGAAACCCACGCAAACACGGGGAGAACATACAAACTCCTTGCAGATGTTGTCCTTAGTGTCCTTGGTGGGAATTGAACCCAGGACCTCAGGACCCCAGCGCTGCAAAGGCTGCAGTGCTAACCACTTGAGCCACCGTGCTGCACAAGAGGACAATCACAAACTTTGTCATCAGCATTTCTCCATAGCCTTTTTCTCCAATTGTTCCTCTATAAAGGCAGGAGTTTGTATCCTAATTAAGAACTCAGTCACTTTCACGTTATTGCATTCGGTTGTGGACTCCTCTGATAGATTTATAATCCTTTCAGGTTTAAATTTCTGGGGTGGAAGTGACTATTGCAAATGTTTATGTGCCAAATTGTTCTCAGGTAAAATACCTTAAAAGTTTCCTCAAAACAGTTATGGAGGTGGCCCGAGGTATGAAAATAATCTGTGGGGATCTGAACTCCATTATACTGTTCGCCTTGGTCTTCGTGGGGTAGACGGGAACTTGGTCCTTTGTGCCGGCTGCATGATGTGTGTCGCTATCTACATGTGCAAAAAAAAGATTTCTCCTTCTTCTCGAACAGACACAGGTCGTACTCCATAATAGATTATTTTCTAGTGGATGACAACACCCTCCCGGCCTGTGTCTCTGCGGAAGTTGTCTGATCATGCTCCAGTGAGTATGGAACTAAAAATTATAGATAGGCCAACCCCCCCACGAACCTGGAGACTGAACACTGATCTTTTATCAGCTGAGGGTGTGGTAGATGAGGTGGGGAGAAGTCTAGCCGAGTTTTTTAAACTTAATGCCAATGGTGAAGTAGCTGATGACACCTTGTGGGAAGCCCACAAGGCCTTTATCAGAGGGATTTTCCTCCAAAAATCTTCGCAACTAACAACCTGCTGAGGTACTCCCTCCTCTCCCAACTCCATCACCTGGAGAGGGTTAATAAACTGGATCCGACCCCCCAGGGCTCCTGAAAGATTATACAGATCCGCATTCAACTACAGGCTCACCTCCTGGCCCTACATGAATGTTCTCTTAGGCGCCTTAAAACCTCCTTTTATGCTGCCGGAGATAGGGCGGGTGTGATGCTCACCAGATGCATTCCAAAAAGAGAAGCCAAACATTCGATAGAGGTTATGGTGGATGCGGGAGGAAAGTCGGTTAGGAACCCATGTGATATTGCTAAGGTGTTTGCCAAATATTATTCCTCACTATACAACCTTCGAGATGACTCTTCGGTTCCCCAGCCTTCTGGGGAGGAGATAGACCTCTTCCTGGCAAAATTAGACCTTCCACAACTGACGGATGCCCAATGGGAGTCTCTCAACGCTCCTTTTACGACTGATGAAGTAGTTAAGGTGATTAGGTCGACTAAACTCCACTCTGCACCTGGCCCAGATGGCCTCCCAAATGACTACTATCGGGCTTTCCCACACACCCTCGCCATTTATC
This sequence comes from Allobates femoralis, assembly GCA_033576535.1. Classification (NCBI taxonomy): domain Eukaryota; kingdom Metazoa; phylum Chordata; class Amphibia; order Anura; family Aromobatidae; genus Allobates; species Allobates femoralis. The sequence goes on from JARQOC010000001.1 coordinate 436,958,859, forward strand.
TTATTAAAAACTGCCAAGTTTGGCAAAAAGCAAAATCTATTCCTCCTCTGAATTTGGAAGCTACAATTGTGACCATCCCCAAGCCGGGAAAATCACCCGGTCCTTACAGACCTATATCGCTGCTTAATTGTGATGTCAAAATTTTTGCCAAACTTTTGGCGCTGCGACTTCAAGATGTTTTTTCTGCCTTGGTGGCTCCTGACCAGGTGGGCTTTGTGGCAGGCCGTCAAGCGAAAGATAGAACTAGGAGAATAGTGGATTTGATTGGGATAACTGAAACTAGGGGATCCCCCAGTGTGTTCCTGTCTCTTGACACTGAGAAGGTAATTGACAGGGTACACTGGGGCTACCTGGAACGGGTCCTAGGTAAATTCGTGTTTTCTGGGCCTTTTTTGTCAGCTGTCTTGTTGATTTACTCTAACCCAAATGCTAGAGTGCTTTCATCGGGTTTCCTTTCTCTTAGATTCCCTATCACTAATGGCACCCGCCAGGGATGCCCGCTCTTGCCCGCCATTTTTGCCCTGTTTGTGGAGGCCCTTGTGGTCGCAATTCGGTCCAATCCGGGGATCAGGGGTATTTGTGTAGGCCCAGTGGACCACGTGATTGGCCTGTATGCCGATCATATCATTATAACATGCACTGATATAGAGTTGTCCCTTCAGAACAAAATGTCTACCCTATCTGCTTTCTCTTGTATCTCATATTATAAGCTTAACAATTCAAAATTAATGATCTTCCCTGTATTGGTCCCCGAAACCCTGATGGCATATTTACAGCATAAGTTCCCTTTCACCTGGGCTCCCGAGGGTACCCCTTATTTTGGCTTTCTTCTGACACCATCTCGTGTTGCTGCAACCCATGAAATGGAAGCCCTCATGAAGTCCATTTTGAAGGACATAGACGCCCCTCCATAAATAGCCTCTCGTGCATTGTGAGAGTACATGCGTTCAAGATGATCTTCCTTCCGAAAATTATATACTGCTTTAATTGTCTCCCGATATATATCCACAAATATTTGTTGAAAAAACTTCAAAGGATAGTCTACTCCTGTGTGTGGTCAAAGAGACACGTGGCACGTAAGGTCATGTTCCTTTCATATAAGGAAGGCGGCATGGGAGTCCCAGATATAGCCGTTAACCACAAAGCCATTATTTTAGAGGAAGCCAAAACGTGGTGGGATGACTCTCCCAAGTTTGGGTGGGCTCTCATAGAATCCTGTTTTGCTCCGGATGGTTCCTTAAGAAGACTGCTCACCTCCGAGGTGTTGTGTCCGATGAGCGCCACCCCCCTCTCGCTTCCATGCGAGCCACTGGAGAGAGGTGGCTGAGCAGTGGATCCACCTCTTCCTGAGTGAAATTCACATTAAAGCCCTTTGCGCATTCATCCCCTACTTAAATTTGGGAGGATGGGAGACGGCGGGGGTGGCTTTCTTGGCGACCTTCTCCACAGAGGGGAGATCCTACCCTTTGAAACCCTCAGTTTGAAATTTCCTCTAACTGCCAATATGTTCTACCAATATCTACAGATGAAACACTGCTTGTCGTCTCTTCCCTACCTCAGTGGGCTGGGGGCTCCCTGGGGTACTCCCTCGCAATTTCAGACATTTATCACAGCTGATCCCAGTCGTAAAAAAAAGCACTTTCCTCATTATATAAAGACCTGACCCTTCCCCCTGCGTTTTCGAAGCTCAGTTACATGACTAAGTGGGAGATCGACTTGGGGTTCTCAGTTACACGGGAGGACTGGAGCGCAGCTATGGTGGGAGTTCAGAGGGTGACTAGATGTATCAACCACCTTGAAAACTTAAAGATGGCACCTCTCACCGACACAGCTGACTAAATTTAATCCTCACACTTCCCAGCTGTGTTGGAGACAGTGTGGGAGTAAGGGTACGCTTTCTCACATTTGGTGGACCTGTTCAAAAGAGCTGGGTATTGGTTGGTAGTTGAAAGTCTTCTTGGCTCGGTTACAGGGATCCGACAAACCCTACAACCTCAGTTGGCCCTTTTAAACATTGGTATAAATCAGGTCCCCAGGGACCTGAGATGGGTGGTCTCATACATACTCATAGTGGCTAGGTTGTGTGGGCGGTGGGGTGGAAATCCTGCTCCCTCCCAACTTGAGTGATGTGGTAGCTGTCAATTCCATTTTTCAACATATTATTTAGCGTTAGACCTGAGAGGTAGACTCTCATCACAAGAGCTGAAAGATTTGGGCGGGTTGCCCCTTTGCCGCTCCTATTCCACAGAGGTGACCGGTACCGCTCACATATATTGTTGTGTTCATCTGCATTACTGATTGCATTTGTAGTACTTCTTTAACCCCCCTGTGCTCTTTTCCCCCTCCTCCTCATACCCCCTCCATCCATTCCCCCTTATTTGATTGGTATTGATGTTAAAAAGTCTTCATTGATGTTTAAAATTTCAATAAGAATTTAATAGAAAAAAATATATATTTTATAGAAAAAAATTATTGTTTTGCGTTTGTAAAAGCGGCAAAACATAAAAAAATTATATAAAAGTGGTATTGCTGTAAACTTACTGAGCCAAAGAATAAATCTATCTTGATCAATTTTACTACATTGAGAAAGGTGTAAATTAAAACCCCAACAAATGATTCCTGAATTGCCGCTTATTGATCGATCTGCCTCCCAAATATCAAAATAGAAAGCGATCAAAAAATAATGTGTCTTGAGAAAACATTTTGACAAAAATCCATATATACTTGAGACACTTCATAACTGCGTTCCAATACCATGCAGCCCCTGGGGCTTCACTGTGTGCCCACGGCACCGTCGGCCACTCAACCTTGAACTACAGTGTTGACACCCCTGCAATTGAAAATGATTGCAATCACAAATTCTTTGGTATTATTATCTTCATTTAATTTGTCTTCAATGAAAAAAAACACAAAAAGAATTGTCCTAAAGCCAAATTGTATATAGTTCCACACCAAACATAAAAAAGGGGGTGGACAAAAGTAATGGCACTGTTAGAAAAATCATGTGATGCTTCTCTAATTTGTGTAATTAACAGCACCTGTAACTTACCTGTGGCACCTAACAGATGTTGGCAATAATTAAATCACACTTGCAGCCAGTTGACATGGATTAAAGTTGACTCAACCTCTGTCCTGTGTCCTTGTGTGTACCACATTGAGCATGGAGAAAAGAAAGAAGACCAAAGAACTGTCTGAGGATTTGAGAAACCAAATTGTGAGGAAGCATGAGCAATCTCAAGGCTACAAGTCCATCTCCAAAGACCTGAATGTTCCTGTGTCTACCATGCGCAGTGTCATCAAGAAGTTTAAAGCCCATGGCACTGTGGCTAATCTCCCTAGATGTAGACGGAAAAGAAAAATTGACAAGAGATTTCAACGCAAGATTGTGCGGATGGTGGATGAAGAACCTTGACTAACATCCAAACAAGTTCAAGCTGCCCTGCAGTCCGAGGATAGAACAGTGTCAATCCGTACTATCCGTCGGCGTCTGAATGAAAAGGGACTGTATGGTAGGAGACCAAGGTAGACCTCACTTCTTACCCCGAGACATAAAAAAGCCAGGCTGGAGTTTGCCAAAACTTACCTGAGAAAGCCTAAAACGTTTTGGAAGAATGTTCTCTCTTTTTGGGCAAAGGCATCAACATAGAGTTTACAGGAGAAAAAAAGAGGCATTCAAAGAAAAGAACACGGTCCCTACAGTCAAACATGGCGGAGGTTCCCTGATATTTTGGGGTTGCTTTGCTGCCTCTGGCACTGGACTGCTTGACCGTGTGCATGGCATTATGAAGTCTGAAGACTACCAATAAATTTTGCAGCTTAATGTAGGGCCCAGTGTGAGAAAGCTGGGTCTCCCTCAGAGGTCATGGGTCTTCCAGCAGGACAATGACCCAAAACACACTTCAAAAAGCACTAGAAAATGGTTTGAGAGAAAGCACTGGAGACTTCTAAGGTGGCCAGCAATGAGTCCAGACCTGAATCACATAGAACACCTGTGGAGAGATCTAAAAATGGCAGTTTGGAGAAGGCACCCTTCAAATATCAGGGACCTGGAGCAGTTTGCCAAAGAAGAATGGTCTAAAATTCCAGCAGAGCATTGTAAGAAACTCATTGATGGTTACCGGAAGCAGTTGATTGCAGTTATTTTGGCTAAAGGTTGTGCAACCAAGTATTAGGCTGAGGGTGCCAATACTTTTGTCTGGCCCATTTTTGGAGTTTTGTGTGAAATGATCAATGTTTTGCTTTTTGCTTCATTCTCTTATGTGTTTTTTCATTGAAGACAAATTAAATGAAGATAATAATACCAAAGAATTTGTGATTGCAATAATTTTCACGAAGAAACTGAGTATTATCTGACAGAATTGCAGGGGTGTCAATACTTTTGGCCAACACTGTACAAAAGTGGACCAGCATGGGGGACATTACTACACTATGGGGGCCAGGATACGGGACATTACTACACTATGGTGGACAGGATGGGTACATTACTACAAAAGGGGACCAGGGGGACATTACTACATTTTGGGGGCCAGGATGGGGACATTATTTTAAAAGGGGACCAACATGTGGGACGTTACTACACTATGGGGGCCAGGACTGGGATATCATTACAAGACCAGGCCAGCATAGGGGACATCACTACAAAAGGGGACTAGTATGGGGGACATTACTACACTATGGGGGCCAGGATGGGGATATTACTACAAAAAGGGTCCAGTATGGAGGACATTACTACACGATGGGGGCCAGGATGGGGACATCCCTACTAAAGGGAACCAGCATGGGGGACATCACTACAAAAGGGGATCAGGATGGAGACATTAATATATGATGAGGACCAGGATAGGGCATTACTACAAAAAGGGGATCAAGATGGGGTCCAGGAAGTTGGACATTACTATAGGATGGGGACCAGTATGGGGACATTACAATAAGAAAGGTACCAAGATGGTGGACAGTACTACATTGAGAAAAAAATTCTGGTATTACTAAAAATGTCACTTAGTCCTACAAACAATGCGGCCCCCCATATCAATTTTTTTCTATGTGCTGCCCACCAACCCAGCCGAGTTGGAGTCCCCTGCCATAGACGTTGAGGTTACATGAGAGTCCTTTTCCCACACGAAGGGGAGGGGAAGGGATCAAGGATAAGCATTATATTCATGGTATTTGTTGTTTTCTGTTTGTATGTATAACTTTGCAGTTAATGAAGAGTTTAAAAAGAAAATGTGTCAAAAAATGATAATATAAATAAAAACTTCAACACATCCCGAAGAATAAAGCTGTCAAATCACTTACACTACAAAGTGAACAGCTTAAAAAATAAATAATACCAATTCTTGACATGCTGTTGATGTGTTAGCCTATATTCAGAAAGGGTGTTTTTGCTGCATTTTTGGGCTCAGGTTTTCTCTTAGTTTTACGTAAATCTATGGTAATCTTAACCTGCGTTTTTGTTTCCCAGCAAAACCAATGTGATTCTGGAATTTGCTGTCACACACATAGGTTAATTTTCATTGCAGAAAGTGTCAACTCCCCAGGTTTTGCAGCGTTTTTAAAAGATTGAGCATGTCAATTGTTTTCTGCATTTTTGCAGTGTTCTATGGCAAATCTGCAGCAAAAATGCAGTAAATCTCCTACCAAGAAATCAGGAGAAACTAGAAACAGTGTTTGACAAAAGCAACAAAACAATGTGTCTGGACCTAACCTTTTTTTTTTTTTTTTAAATCAGATATTTTTTAATAAACCAATTAGGGATTAACAATTCCATCATAATGCTTTGTTACAGTATTTTACATTTTTCAAATCCCAAATAAAACAACCCCCCCCCTCTTCCCCCATAGACGGACTGGATAGTGTATATTGCTGTGGAAAAATCATACGAATAACAACTATATGGATACCGTTTCCTCTTCCTCCTTTTTCCGAGATCCAGCATCCTAGAAAAGAAGCAGTCACCATATTCAACACGATAAACATATTTATAACCCTCACTCCAATTTCAGCCACTGGTTCCATAGCTTCTCGAACATTGTGAAAGCACTCCATTTTTGTACACAGCTTCTTCTGTCCTTATTATATAATTAACCTGCTGTAGGTAATCCACTCTAGAAGGGGGCTCGGCCCTGATCCATCCCCTCGCTATTACCTTTATTGCCAAGAAAAGTAGTCTCGCTACCGCTATCTTCTGAACATTCGTCACACCAATTTCTTCTACATAACCCAATACACACACAATCGGTTTTCTCGGAACCACACACTCATATCTTCCTTCAATTAAATTTATCACCACCATCCAAAAAGCTTGCAATCTCAGACACTCCCACATCATATGTAACACACCCGCACCCTCAAGCATACAGCATGGACAGTCCGATGTACTCCTCACGCCAATCAAACAAAAATTCTGGAGATCTATACACTCTATGCACCAAATAAAGCTGCGACAACCTACCCGGCTCACTTAAAGACAACTTTCTACCATACTCCAATATATTATCCCACACCACATCCTCAATTTCCCCTATTTCTTCTTCTCATCTGTCCCGAGCCCATATAGGATGCCCCAGTAGAAAGGCATGCAAAAGATCACTGTATACCATTGAGATAACCTTTCTAGTACCACCTTCCATACAGATATAATCCAATACTATATCTTTGCATACTGTAAGATCATTAATTCTCACTTGCCTCTTATAAGCATGTAATAATAATAATATACCGTATATACTCGTGTATAAGCAGAGTTTTTCAGCCCAAAAATTGGGCTGAAAAGTCCCCCCCTCGGCTTATACACGGGTCAATACGGTAATGGCCCCCAAATGCTGGCACTCGCCCCACCTGTGTGGTAAGGGCCCCCCCGCTGCTTAACTTACCATCCCCGGTCTTCTGCACCACCGGTCTTCTGTGCTCCGTCCTTCATGCTCCCGTCTGGCTGCATCCGGCATCTCCGGCCGTCGCACGATGACGTCATCGTAACTGCGACGGCCGGGGATCCCGGATGCAGCCGAACGGGAGCATGGAGGACGGAGCACAGAAGACCGGCGCGGTGCAGTGCAGAAGACCAGGGATGGTAAGTTAAGCAGCGGGGGGGACCTTACCACACGGGGGGGCGAGTGCCAGCATTTGGGGGCCTGTATACCCCCTGGGGCTGCTATATACCCCTGGGGCTGCTATATACCCCTGGGGCTGCTGTATACCACTGGGGCTGCTGTATACCACTGGGGCTGTTATATACCCCTGGGGCTGCTGTATGCCACACCACTGGGGCTGCTATATACCCATGGGGCTGATATATACCCCTGGGGCTGCTATATACCACTGGGGCTGCTATATACCCCTGGGGCTGCTATATACCACACCACTGGGGCTGCTATATACCCCTGGGGCTGCTATATACCCCTGGGGCTGTTATATACCCCTGGGGCTGTTATATACCACACCACTGGGGCTGCTATATATCACTGGGGCTGTTATATACCCCTGGGGCTGCTGTATACCACACCACTGGGGCTGCTATATACCACTGGGGCTGTTATATACCCCTGGGGCTGCTGTATACCACACCACTGGGGCTGCTATGTACCACTGGGGCTGCTATATACCACTGGGGCTGTTATATACCACTGGGGCTGTTATATACCCCTGGGGCTGTTATATACCCCTGGGGCTGTTCTATACCCCTGGGGCTGCTGTATACCACACCACTGGGGCTGCTATATACCACTGGGGCTGTTATATACGCCTGTGGCTGCTGTATACCACACCACTGGGGCTGCTATATACCACTGGGGCTGCTATATACCACTGGGGCTGTTATATACCCCTGGGGCTGCTGTATACCACACCACTGGGGCTGCTATATACCACTGGGGCTGCTGTATATACTGCTGGGGCCTGTATACCACTGGGGCTGCTATATATCACTGGGGCTGTTATATACCCCTGGGGCTGCTGTATACCACACCACTGGGGCTGCTATATACCACTGGGGCTGTTATATACCCCTGGGGCTGCTGTATACCACACCACTGGGGCTGCTATATACCACTGGGGCTGCTATATACCACTGGGGCTGCTATATACCACTGGGGCTGTTATATACCCCTGGGGCTGTTATATACCCCTGGGGCTGTTATATACCCCTGGGGCTGCTGTATACCACACCACTGGGGCTGCTATATACCACTGGGGCTGTTATATACCCCTGGGGCTGCTGTATACCACACCACTGGGGCTGCTATATACCACTGGGGCTGTTATATACCCCTGGGGCTGCTATATACCACACCACTGGGGCTGCTATATACCACTGGGGCTGCTATATACCACTGGGGCTGTTATATACCCCTGGGGCTGTTATATACCCCTGGGGCTGCTGTATACCACACCACTGGGGCTGCTATATACCACTGGGGCTGTTATATACCCCTGGGGCTGCTGTATACCACACCACTGGGGCTGCTATATACCACTGGGGCTGCTATATACCACTGGGGCTGCTATATACCACTGGGGCTGTTATATACCCCTGGGGCTGTTATATACCCCTGGGGCTGTTATATACCCCTGGGGCTGCTGTATACCACACCACTGGGGCTGCTATATACCACTGGGGCTGTTATATACGCCTGTGGCTGCTGTATACCACACCACTGGGGCTGCTATATACCACTGGGGCTGCTATATACCACTGGGGCTGTTATATACCCCTGGGGCTGCTGTATACCACACCACTGGGGCTGCTATATACCACTGGGGCTGCTGTATATACTGCTGGGGCCTGTATACCACTGGGGCTAATGATTAAGTAAGGTGTTCTTCCGAAACGCGTCTAGCGCTCAGCTAGCACGCTGAATGATTTTATAATTTTCAAAAAATAATAAAGAAAAATTTTTTAAGAAGACAAGCAGCGGTGGTTTCTACTTCACGCTGCTGTATATACTGGTGGGGTCTGTATATACCACTGGGGAGGCTGCTGTAATACTGCTGGGGTCTGTATATACCACTGGGGAGGCTGCTGTATACCACTGGGGCTGCAGTATATACTGGTGGGATCTGTATATACCACTGGGAGGCTGCTGTATACCACTGGGGCTGCTGTATATACTGCTGGAGCCTGTATATGCCACTGGGGAGGCTGCTGTAATACTGCTGGGGCCTGTATATACCACTGGGGAGGCTGCTGTAATACTGCTGGGGCCTGTATATACCACTGGGGAGGCTGCTGTAATACTGCTGGGGCCTGTATATACCACTGGGGAGGCTGCTGTATACTACCACTGGGGGGCCCAGTATACCACACTGCTGGGGGCTGTATACCTGTGCTGGGGTCCACCCTCGGCTTATACACGAGTCAATAGGTTTTCCCAGGTTTTGTGGGCAAAAGTAGGGGGGTCGGCTTATACACGGGTCGGCTTATACACGAGTATATACGGTAATAATATTTATTCATTTATATAGCGCAATTAATTCCATAGCACTTTACATACATCAGTAATGCTGTCTCTCTTGGAGCTCACAATCTAAACAGCATGTAGAACTCAGTCTCTAAGATACAAAAATCTATCTGTCTCCGGAATCTGAAACTCCTCTCTCAACGATTCAAACGTCTTTAATCTCTTGTTCTCTATCAGTTGCCATAAGCATTCCATACCCAGGCGCGCCGAGAGTTTTTGCTCTCCCAATTTATAAAATTCCTCTAAATGTTTGTTCAACCAGACAGGGGTGTATTGTGTCATTCCATGGACACCTCTTAGTTTTTTTTTATCCGAGCCCATACCTTCTGCACCAGACCCAGGGTGGGAAACCTCCCTCCCAAGTGACCCAGTTCCCCCCCCATCCCCCTCCAAACTACGCACCAGCAGGGATATTTTCTGGACATAACCTTAACTCTTCCTCACAAAAATTACAGTAAGAATTGATTCACATTTATACTGCTCTTTACGATGAGCACTTAAACTCAGCTTTATGTAGAAGTCTCTAAAATAAGTGATTGAAATAGAACCCCGATGGAACATTCCCTATAGTGAGGCAGGGGAAGTCACTTTGGACTATGTCTAACATATGATCCAGCTGTGTCTTTTTAAATCTTCATAAAAGCACGGTCGGCCACAGTTTTGTGCACTTCTGAAAAGATGGACACCGCCAAATAGAGATCAGAGTCCAAGGTATCTCTGCTGCCTCTTGTATGGATCTGTTGTGTGCTTCATCTGAATCACATCATTTGGGGAACCCCTAACGTACATGCTCAATTTGTAGTACAGGATAAATGTGATCCAAAATGTAATGTAAAATGTTTCCAGTAAAAGCTTCAGCTCATTCCATAAAAATAAAACAAGTCCTCACTCTCAAACTGTAAACTGTTAACAGAAATACAGGCGGTGTCTGAGATACTGGTAGCACATAGGCTCTGGAAGAACGCCATGGCACCTCTTTCTTCAATCCCCAAAGGGAATACAGGTGTTTCTGCATTCCCAAATCCAAAGTGGCAGCATAAAAAATAAAAAATTCAGCTTATGCATGAGTATATGTGGTAAGTGAGTTGTGAAGAAAACATCAGGTTGGCACATATAAGTCATGTAGAGTACAAGATGTGCAAAAAATTAGTGTAATACCTGGGACCTCTACTAGCTTTATCACTAAACAACTGAAACTATTCATACAGCGATATAATAAGACTCTGCAGGTGACGACGATCCCGGGACCCCTGACCCCAATCTTCAGGAACCCTCAGTTTCAGGTGAGCCAGGGCAGGCAGAAGTTCCTACACTTAGCCAGGTCTTCCCATCCCACTCTATATGGTTTCATCAACAGTAACACGGTTGAAGAAGTCGAGACTTTGTTTCCAGACTCGGTTCCCCCTCCGGACGCATGGTTCCATCAGGCTAGGCTGAAACATTATATCCAGTCATTACCCGGGTCAGCTGTCTTTCGCCCATTAACCCAGTATGAACAATGGTGCACTAATGGCTATCTCTTGGATCATGCAGTGTCCACCCTTTACAAGCTGTTCCAAGATTCGATAGGTGGCCCCTCGGACACTCTACCCGCCTTTACCAATAGATGGGAGCATGACCTCAATAGAGCTTTCACCCTAATGGAATGGGAGAAAATCTTCCTCTTTACTCATAAATCTCCCATGTCTGTAGACTCCCAAGATCGTAACTACAGGGTGGCGGCGCAGTGGTACAGATGCCCGGCGGAGATTAATAGGATATTTCCTTCTAGATCTGCTGATTGCTGGAGGCAATGTGGCCAGAGAGGCACCTATCTCCATATCAGGTGGGAGTGTGAACATCTGCGCCCCTTCTGGGAAGATGTGGAGGACCTGTATGGCAGGACAGCTCATACACAATTGAAACTTGATGCACAGATGGCTCTACTGTCTTGCTCAGGCATGTCCATAGCTAAATATAAAAAATCTCTCCTCCCTCACTTTCTCACAGCCACGAGACTTCTGATTTCTAGATTTTGGAGGAAGTCTGAGGCGCCGTCTAGGGGGGACTTGGTACATGAATTGAATGTCACCTGCAGGCTGGAGGAATTGATCGCTCATAGCATGCCAGACGAGGCTAGTGTCACGCGCCACTGTGACTTGTGGGCACCGTGGATGTTGCTGCGAGAATCTGAGTCACTAAAATCCTGGTTGACATGAATGAAGACAGATAGAGCCCACAAAACCTGTATTGCCGGCATAACAGGACATGCCGCACTCCGACCCTTTCAGTCCCTTTGACCCTAATCTTCTTCTCCCCTCTTTTTCCCTTCTTTTCTTAAGTTTCTCTTTACTTTCTTTTACTTAATTTTTGATTACATTAAGTATTTAGTGAACTTTTCATGTTATCTGAGGTTTACTGACTGTTAATATTTACCTGTCTCCTGTATTTACTAAATGTACCAACCTGGCTACACATCACGGGGGCGGCATTACCCCATTAGTGGGACCTCTACCCCTTGCAACATGCTATAAGCGGGGAGTTCAGGTTTAGAGCATATTATTTAGACCCTCATTTCGTTGCATGTGTCATTTTCCTAGGTTATGCTCTTTGGATTTTGAACATGCTTATACATTTTGGAAAATGCTTATACATTTTAAAATGGTTTAATAAACATTGATTTATACAAAAAATTAGTGTAAGGCTGGAGTCACACTTGCGTGTGACTTGTACAAGAGTCGCATTGCATCCCCCCGCTCTCTGAAGGTCCAGTAAACCTTACTTAATTATCTGGTGTGCTGGACCTTCATATATTTACAGCAGCGCAAATGTCTTCCACAATTTCTTCCTGGTTCCCAAGTATCTCAGGACAGGAGCGTGTCAGCCCCAACAGAAATGCATACAGCTGACACGCATCTGCCCGGAGAGCAGGAGGCTGAGTAGGATGATGTGCGGTTCGTGCAAGTGTGATCCCAACCTAAATCAGAAATAAATTTAGTAATCCACAGATGACTGGCACATTCAAACAGTCGTTTATGCACAGACCAGGTTTGTCGTGGAAGGTGTCGCCCCAAGAAACGGTATCCTTTTTAATCCCCCTTCTGTAACCTACTTTGCACCTTTTTTGCAAGCTACCTCTCTAAAGTTTGAGAGACCTTACCTGGATAATGTTGCCCTGGTATTATATGGCACCTTCAGTTCCAGAGGTACTGAGGCCTTCCACTTCCTGCCTTGCAAATATTAAAAGAACCGGTCATCAAGAGGTAACCAATTAAAGTCAAGGTATAGCCATAATAACCCTGTTATACTTATTTAATAGATAATTGTAGTGTAGAAATCCATAACCTGGTTCTTGTAGAATTTACCTTAGAAATCTTGATGCAATAGCTTCTTCGTTTATTAGGGCAGGACGGTGGGTAGAGTCTTTGAGTCTTTAGTGTCTCCTCTGCATTTCTATAGTCCTCCTTTTTCAAATTTTGCTCTGGCACTGCCCGAGCCACAGGCAGCGCTCATGCATATCCATCTCCTGACGTCCTCCAGCAAAATGACGCTAGAGGCGGCTCATGCTCAAATTAACCTTCAGCGGTGTTCATCAAAATGGTGCCGAGGCAGCGCATACACACATTAAGTATCTTGACTCAGTGATCTCCAGCCTCGATAATTTTGCATATCAAATATCCATTAACTCAATATAACAAGCCCAGTATGCCCAGCCCTTTACTTTGATATGTTAAATCCTGACAACAGGTTCTCTTTTAACCTTTCACCACCCAGCCAGTTTTTAGCTTACTGACATGGCCATTTTTGTCAATTCTGACCAGTGTCCCCTTATGAGGTAATGACTCTGGAACGCTTCAACAAATCCTAGCGATTCTGAGACTGTATTTTCGTGACATATTGGACTTCATGTTAGTGGTAAATTTAGTTCGATCATTTTTGCGTTTATTTGTGAAAAAATTGGAAATTTGGCAAAAATTTTAAAAGGTTTGAAATTTTACAATTTTGAATTTTTATTTTGTTAAATCAAAGAGTTATGTCACACAAGATAGTGAATAAAAACAATTTCCCACATGTCTACTTTACATCAGCACAATTTTGTAAACAAAATTTTTTTGGGTTATAAAATTAGACGGGTTCAAAGTTTATCAGCAATTTCTCATTTTTCTAGCAAAATTTACAAAACCACTTTTCTAGTGACCACATCACATTTGAAGTGACTTTGAGGGGCCTACAAGACAGAAAATACCCAAAAGTGATACCATTCTAAAAGCTTCACCCCTCACTGCACCCCTCAAGCTACTCAAAACCATATTCAAGAAGAACATAAACCCTTCAGGTGATTTACAGTACCTAAAGCAATGTAGAAGGAAAAATTAACATTTTAGTTTTTCCAACAAAAATATTATTTTAGCCTCAATTATTGCATTTTCACAAAGATAACAGCACAAAAAGGACCCTAAAATTTATTGTGCAATTTCTGCTGAATACGCCGATACCCCATATGTGGTCAAAAACCACTATTTGGGCGCAAGGCTCGGAAGGGAAGGAGCGGCATTTGACTTTTTGAATAGAAAATTAGCTGCAAGTATTAGAGGACAGCCCCTGATGTGCCTGAACAGTGGAAACCCTTTAAAAGTGACCTCTGTTTGGAAATTAGACCCCCCAAGGAACATGTCTAGATGCATGGTGGGCACTTTGAACCCCCAGGTGCTTCATAAAGTGATCTGTGAAAATGAAAAAGTACTTTTTTTTTTCCACAAAAATATTCTTTTAGCCTCAATTGTTTCATTTTCACATGGGCAACAGGATAAAATGGATCCTAAAATTGAATGGACAATTTCTCCTGAGTACACAAATACCTCATGTGTGGCAGAAAACCACTGTTTCGGTGCACGGCAGGGCTCTGAAGGGAGGGAGTGATATTTTGGAACACGGATTTTGATGGCATGGGCTGTGGGAGTCATGTCCTGTTTGGATAGCCCCTGTTGTGCCTAAACAGTGGAAACCCCCCACAAGTGACAACATTTTGCGTTCACTGCCACGGGGAATTCACCACTCCCCTGCCTCGGGTGATGTCACTGAGTCCCTACGGTCAGTGTGATTGCAGACTCTGCAGGGAGAGGACGCTTGTTCTTTCCCTGCAGACTCTGGATGAAGTATCGTGGAGGGTTATGAGGGAGTAATAAAATTGTAGTTGAGATATGTTTGTTTTTTGTTCTAATACATTATTTTTTCTCATGTTTATTTACTGTTTACTAGAGATTCCTATTGGCCGGTTATAAAATTAGCCTGGCATTAGTGTCAGCTGCCAATAAAAAAGCAGGAATTAACACCTTTATTACCCAGTTTGCCACTGGCACCAGGGCAACTGGAAGAGTCTGGGTACAGAACCAGAAAATGGCGCCTCTAATGAATAGCAATTTTCTGAGTTGGCTGTGGGCTGCAATTCACAATGTATGGTCCCAGAATGTTTGGGTCTGTCCATGCTGAGAATTCCAGCCTCCAGCTGCCAAGTTGTACCTGGCTGGCAACCAAAAATATGGCAAAGCTACACGTCGTTTTTTTAGTTGTAGAAATAATTAAGAAAAAAAATGATGTGGGGCTTCGCCATATTTTTGGTTGCCAGCCAGCTACAACTTGACAGTTACAGTCTGCCACCCACAGCTGCCTAGTTGTACCTGGCTGTCAACCAAAAATACAGTGAAGTCCGACATTTATAGAAATTATTTTGAAGGAAAAAAAAAAAAAAGACGTGGAGCTTCGCTAAATTTTTGGTCCAGCCAGGTACAATTACGCAGCTGGGGGCTAGAATCCTCAGCATGGAGAGGCCCAAGTGTTCTGGGCCCCCCATGCTGTGAATTGCAGCCTGCAGTCCCCCTAGAAAATGGCGAATTCATTGAAGCCCCATGCTGATGGCAAACTGGGTAATAAAGGGGTTAATTCCAGTTTTTTTTACTGGCAGATGACACTAAGCCCGAGATTCATAATTGTTGGGCCAATGTTAGACCCAGCCATTAGGAATCTCTAGTAAATGGTAAAAAAATACTCCACACAGAGAAAAATCTTTTTATTAGAAAAAACAAACAAACACAAATTTACACTCCATCTTCATTTTGCTGTACGACGTAGACAACGCTCGATCGTCTCTCCTACATCCAGAGACTGCAGCAAGGGATCAACAGTCCTCTTCCTGCAGTCTCTGGCAATGATCTGCCATACAGTGCACCATCAATGTGGCCCCAGAGACTGCAGCAATGGATCAAGTGTCCTCTTGTTGTAGTCTCTGGGGTCATAGTGATGGTGCACAGTATGGCAGATCATTGCCATACAGTGCACTATTACTGTGACCCCACAGACTACAACAAGAGGACTCTTGATCCCTTGCTGCACGTAGGGGGTGACAGAACAAGGGCACAGCGGTTACGTAGTGAAGCGCTGTGCCTGGCTGTCAGATCACTTCACTACAGCCTGATCTCCATGCAGGGAGATAAGGCTGCAGTGGAGCAGTGGGCATAGGCAGGCCGCAGGCGGGCACATGCGGGTCTTACCCCTGCCATGCTTCAGCTGATGGGAGTAATCACTCCCATCAGATCACTGCCGGAGTGACGATCGCTTGGATTGGCAATCACTGCTATCGTGGGGTTGGGGAATTCAACCTCCCCCCCAGACATCAAGCATCAAGCCCAGATGTTCTGTGATAGGAATCACAGAACACCAGGGCGCAATGCCGTGGTCCCACCATGACATTGTGGAACGTCACAGGTCGGGGAGTCACTGACTTCTATGATGTTCCACAACGTCACAGGTTGGGAAGGGGTTAAGGCCTTGATCACTACTTCCTGGAACTGAAGAAATGTGCGGTCTGGCCTGAACATTGTGATGGCACGTAAGCATTTTACATTGCTGTCTGCACGATGGGCACAGCCAGGTTGTGTACCACACCTTAGCTTTGTGCATGTCATTGCAAGGCTGGATGACTTGATCAGAAAGATTAACTCCCCCCATGTTTTTATTGTAACCCAGGACACATGCTGTCTTGGGGACCTGTGTGAATGTACCTTGTACAGCTGTAGAGGTGCTGCCTTTACCATGTATTGTGGTAAAAAAAATGGACACCCCTCTTTTCCTTATACTTGACCACCAGGATGTTGTTGCTACATTGGGTACAGCTCTCATCTTTTCTGAGCAGCTGATCAATTAGCAAGCCAGAGAGGCCTCTCTGGTATTTCTGCACAGTACTGTATGCTGCAGATGCTCTGGCAGAAAGGGATTTGAAGAGTGGAATGCTGCTGGAAATGTTATCTATGTGGAGGTGATAACCCTGATCAGCCAAGTGCATGCATAAATTCTGAAACAAATATTCCCACTCACTCCCAGGAAAGGGAGGCATTCAGGGGGTTGAACCTGGGTGTTCCTCTATTCATAAACTTAAAAACTGTGGGTGTATCCTGAGGTACACTCAACACAGATTTTACAATTTAATTCCATACCTGGCAGGTATTGCAGTAATTTAAGCCTCCCCTTAAAGTGTATTAACCCCTTCACCACCCAGCTAGTTTTCACCTTCATGACCAGGCCATTTTTTCAAATTATGACCAGTGTCAATTTATGGGGTAATAACTCTGGAACACTTCAACAGAACCCAGTGATTTTGAGACCATTTTTCTGTGACATATTGTACTTCATGTTTGTGGTAAATTAATTAAGACAATATACAGTGGAGAAGAAAGTATTTAGTCAGCCACAAATTGTGCAAGTTATCCACTTAAAAAGATGAGAGAAGACTGTAATTGACATCATTGGTAGACCTCAGTATCAGCTATGAGACAAAACGAGAAAACAAATCCTAAAAATCACATTGTCTGATTTCGAAAGAATGTTTTTTTCAAATTTTGGTGGAAAATAAGTATTTAGTCGCCTACAAACAAAATGTCTGGCTCTGAAAGACCTGTAGCTTCTTATTTAAGAGACTCCTCTGTCCTCCACTCATTACCTGTAGTACTGGCACCTGTTTGAACTTGTTGTCAGTATAAAAGTCACCAGTCCGCAACCTCAAACAGTCACACTCCAAACTCCACAATGGCGAAGACCAAAGAGCTGTTGAAGGACACCAGAAACAAAACTGCACTTGACTGGGAAGACTGAATCTGCAAGACGCAAGCAGCTTGGTGTGAAGAAATCAACTGTGGGAGCAAGATGGAAGACACACAAGTCGACTGATAATCTCCCTCGATCTGGGGCTCCACGCAAGATCTCACCCCACACACACTGACAGGGCAACAAAGGAGTAGCTTCGAAAGAAGCATTTCAAGGTCCTGGAATGGCCTAGCCAGTGTCCAGGTCTAAACCCTATAGAAAACCTTTGGAGGGAGTTGAAAGTCTGTGCTGCCCAGCTACAGCCCCAAAACATCACTGCTCTAGAGGAGATCTGCATGGAGGAATGGGCCAACATACGAGCAACAGTGTGTGCCAACCTTGTGAATACTTATAGAAAATATTTGACCTTTGTCATTGCCAACAATGGATATATAACAAAGTATTGAGATGAACTTTTGCTATTGACCAAATACTTATTTTCCACCAACATTTGAAGAAAAACTATTTTCAAATCAATCACTGTAATTTTCAGGATCATAGTTGAGGTCTACCTATGTTTTCAATTACAGGCCTCTCTCATCATTTTAAAGGGAATCTGTCAAATAAAAAAAATCCCTATGTAACTGCTATCATTTACTAATTCCTCCCTCTAAGTTTGCTCCATTGATGCATTTCTTTTATTTATATTTCCCTCCTATCCTCTGTAAACTTCAAATAAAGAGATTCATTCCATCTGTCAATCACACTGAATGATCCACTAAGTTTTCTGCAGCCCAGTCCTCATAGGATGAATATTCATGTCACAAATTTACACAACATTACTGCACAGGAGATCAGTGTGTGCAGGGGGGGGGAGGGGGCTGTATCCTCCTCTCTGCTCTTTTTGCAGCAAAACAAGAGGTCAAATAAAACACAGAATCTCTCACAGAACAGAACGAATTCCGGCTTAGAGAAACAAATGGAGTAGATACCTTATCTACATCAGGTAAGATGTGTGCCTGCAATCTCTCCCTCTGTCTCATCAGAAACTTCTAATTGAAACTGAAACCTGACAGTGAGAGCAAAGGGAGGAGGGAGCTGCTGAAAAGGAGTGAATATATAAATAAACAGTATAACACAGCAGGAGTAATTGTCTGCAAATATAATGGACAGGACTAATTAAGAAGGAGAACTTGTGTAAATGGTGGTTGACAAAATACTTTTCCTCCACTGTACTTTCCTCTTATTTGTGAAAAAAATTGGAATTTTAGCAAAAATGTAAAAAAAAAGTTTGCAATTTTCAAACTTTGAATTTTTATTCCCTTAACCAGAGAAGTATGTCACATAAAATAGTTAATAAATAACATATTCCATTCATTATGTGAACAGCCAGCTTCTTTAGGAATGATCTTTTGTGGCTTACTCTCCTTTTAAGTAGGTCAATGATTGCCTTCTGGATACCTGTCAAGCCAGCAGTCTTCCCCATGATTGTGTAGGCTACTGAACCAGACTAAAAGACTATTTTAAATGCTTAGCAAACCTTTGCAGGTGTTGTGTATTAATTATTCTAATTTTCTGAGATAAAGCCTTCTGGGTTTTCATTGGCTGTAAGCAATAATCACCAACATTGACAGAAATAAAAACACTTGAATAAACTCTGGTTTGTAATGAATCTACATAATATATGCATTTCACTTTATATATTGAATTACTGAATAAATTAACTTTCTGATGATATTCTAATTTACTGAGATGCACAGTGTTAATGTCCTGCATATTTGTAAATTTTGACAATGTCTCAATTAAAGACTTTTACCTTTCTAAGCAAGTGATGTTGTTTGATGATAGGTGTAGCTCTTCGAGAGCGGGCCACATAACAGCACACTGTAAAACCTTTCAGATATAAAAAACAAAACAAAGATTAATCTCAATTACATGATATAAATATCTGTATGAACTAAGCAAATATTTATAATAATAAAATACATAAGTAAAAAACCATAATCACTCAGTGTTCCTGGAAGATCTGATTAGAAAATACACGTTATCCATATGAAATAGTTAGCAAGGCTGTGTAGTCGGTAAGACAAATATCCGACTCCTCAATTTCCCTGAAACCGATTTCCACCTTCACGAAAATGAAGACCAACTCCAACTCCACAACCATAGCTGTGAAGTCAGACTCCTCAAGTCAGACTCCTCAATTTCCCCAAGTCCGACTCCACCCAAAATGGACACCGACTCCTCAGACCTGATAGTTATGAAAAAAAAAAAATAAGGTTCCTCATTGTCTGAGTGAAGGACAAAGTAATGAGAGCAAAAGAAGAAGCTGCATAGCTCTGAAACACACCTGATAGAAGTAATTGCTAAAAGGAAATACACCACACAGGAAAGCCATAGAGGTGAGATGTCCCTGATTCAATCAAAAGGCAGAGACTAAGAAGCATCCAAAATGTGATTTAGACTGAAAGGATTTGGGGGCTAGATCTCCGTAGAACAGGACAGCCATGGCAGAAACCTAGCCCTTGACGAACTAAGAGCCAATCCTGACTCCAGACCAAAGTGTAAAAAGGAGAGAAGAACCGGAAAGGAGAAAGACATAGGAATAAAAGGTTTGGACTCACACCAAAGAAAAAAACTTTCCAAGTGTGATAGTAAGTATGTAATGTGAAAGGTTTTTACACCCTTATAATGGTTAAAAAAAATCAAGCAGAAAAGCCTGATGCCATTAGAACCGTAGTATCAACATTCATGCTGGTAAATGAAGCGATCACAAATTCTGATGGAAAATGGGACCCTAGGAAAGCATATCTGGATGGTTAAGAAGGTTCCGTGTAAATACAAAAAAGGGGGGATACAAGAGGCGCAATAGTGCCCTATCACTAGTGACACTGTTTATGTGAGTATATCAATAGGTGTACACTCACCTGGTTTAGTTGTGTGACCCACAACTGGTTTATAAGCCTTCAGTTAATAGCTGCTGCAGGACCTCCACCAGCCACTCGTACATGGAAAAACGCTACTATATAGGGAAGATGGTGTGTCACGGTCCGCGCTGCTGCCTCAATGGAATCACAAGGAATGGATGTCTCCAAGAAGCCACAAGGAAGTCAAGGTTCCAAAGTAATGATCTCCTTTATTCACCAACGCGTTTCGGCACCTATCCTGGCACCTTCATCAGGGTAAAAGCAACTGCCAAAGAGTCAAACAAACATTGGAATAATGTTGTTTTGTCTACAGGTCAACAGATTAACATCTGGAGCACCCCACAGATGATAAATCTGGCTATTGACCTGCAGATAAAGTTAACACTATCCTGTGGATAGTCCATCACAGCTTAAACAGCTTAAAAAGTCTGTGGTCCAATTGTCCACTTCACATACTTGTTACCTGGGCCATGGTTAATCGGTTTCGCTATGATGGTTATTGTATGCCTCCACAGAGACACTGTTGGACTGGACCTGGTTAGATAGACTTTAAAGCAAGTGTAGCCAGTGAAAAAGACATGTGGATCAAGTACATTGATGGGAAAAAGCCTCTCCTGCAGCCTGAACATAGAACTGTTGAAAAGCTGCTCTCAAGTCGAGGAGAATGCTGTCATTGATCAGAATCTGCCATTGAATGGAAAGGATGGAGTGGGCCAAGTGCACCAGGGGTGAGGTCAACCACCAGATGAGAGAACATTTGTTGTGAAGTGGTAGAAAATCCAGCCGATCTAAGAACCTGCTGCAATATGATAGAAGGGTGCTATAATTAAAATGAACAAACAGAATTGAATTGAAGGATGCCACAGTCTTGTCCAGGACACTCATGCAAAAGCGGATTGGTCAGAAGGGGGAGGAGTGTTTCTTGATGGCTGGGTCAAAGTATGGAATGCGGATTGAAGACTAGATGTCTTTTATGGGAGAAAAAGCTTTGCATAACCTGTGTCACACAGCATCCCCAAGAAAACCAGACATTGTGTAGGGATGAGGGAGGACTTCATCTTGTTGACAATCCACCAAAGTGGGGACAAGAGTATTCAAGACAGCCTTGTAGCCTCTCCAAGTTCCTCAAGTGGGAAGGAGCCTTGATGAAATTGTTATCCAAGCAGGGAATAACCAAGACGCCCCTGGTAAAAAGAAAACCCATTAGGCGTGGCCTGGAGCGGACTTGGAATGGCCGCATAGACCGGGAGCTCTGAGGACCCGCAGACACTAAAGCGACTTCCCGCCGCACATACCGGCATCAGCCTCACCAGTGAATCACTGCTGGATCACTGAACGGATCGGGCACCCGATGGGCAGGGTAAGAAACCCGAAGAGAGCCTCTCCTCGCAGGGTAATGGACTTTTTTGTACCTACCCCATCCCCCAGCCTCACTGCAGCAGCAACCAATATGGCGTTCCCGCCTTCTTCTCCCCAGCGCTCTACACGCGCTTCCAGGAGGGGGTCCGCGGCTTCCCTGGCCTCTCTCTCATCGGCCTCTGGCCCCAAGGCTGACACCCCATTAACCCATGCAGCCGTGAGGGATCTATTGGCAGGATTGCGGTCCTCGCTACAAGAAGACATGCAAACTATGTTGGCAGGGGTGAGGGGGGAAGTCACATCTCTATCCAGCCGCACAGACCACCTAGAAGCTAAAATGGGGGAACTAGTGAGGTCACACAACGCCTTACTGGATGCCCATGCCGAGCTACAGGAGAAGGTGGACAGACAGGCACTGAAGCACATGGACCTGGAAAATCGCTCCAGGCGCAATAATGTGAAACTAAGGGGGATCCCTGAGAGTGTGCAAACTGGAGATCTGAGGGCTCTGCTGCAGAATTTTGTCTCCTCCGTGCTCCCTGCCCTACAACCTGGAGAAGTGGTCATTGATAGAATACACAGGCTTCCCAGACCCTCCACAATAGATCCTTCACTACCTCGGGACGTGCTTGCAAGGATCCACTTCTTTGAGGTCAAGGATGATTTCTTGCGAGCCCTTAGGAACGGATCTGGACCACCGGAGGAATTTTGTCACATTTCTGTATTCCCAGATTTATCCGCGGGCACCTTGGCTAGGAGAAGAGCCTTTCAGGAAGTTACAACCATTCTGAGAAACCAACGGATTGAATATCGTTGGGGATACCCCATGAAACTGCTGATTAAACGTGATAACGTGATACATGCCTGCCTGACCCCGCTACAAGCCGAAGAACACCTAAGGCGTTGGGATCTTCTGCCACCCAGGAACCGTGACTCACCAACCCGAGACCCTCTGGAGCCTTCGGATGCAATTCCTGATCGTCACCTGGACCCTGTCTGATCTGTTACAGTACTGAATTTACCGGTTATTATGCTTATGCATATGCTTTTGCTCATGTGTCTTTGGGGCCTCTATTCCTGCCTTTTTTCTTATTTTCCTTTCCTGCTTTACTAGTTCCTCTCCTAATCCTGTTCATTAATCTTATTCTCACACAGTCTCTCACCTTATTCCTCTTCTTCTATCTCCTTCCCACTACTCCTATGCTACCACCATCTTAGCTCTTCTTGATTCTTTTCAGTCTTTCTCTCTTGTTCTTATTTTTTTCCTAACACACACATACACCTCTCCTATATATCCAGTTCCACTCTGCTTCCTCTTGCATACCCTCTCTCATTTACTTAATATCTTGTACTGATCTCACTATCTCTTTTTTTCTATATATCTTTTCTGTGTTAATTTTAATTTGGAAAATCCTATTTCTGGGATTTGACTGCCCCCTAAGGTACGATTTTGGTACCTACTCACCTATTTGATGTTTTTATACCTCATTTCCAACTGAGGTCTTAATACTTATTTAGGGTGCATTCACCCACTTTGTCATATGTGTGACCTGTAAATAGTTTCTTCAGTACCTTCCCTTCCTTTCCGATTTTTCCTAATCTTCCCCCACCCCCCTGCCCTTGATCAGTCACAGCAAGACGATAAGTATTGTAAATTGAAATTAAGAAACAGATTACTAACGATATCCTTGCATTTTTGTTGCCTTTCTCTCACTTCAGTTTAGTCAGCGTTGGACATGGCTCTGAAGTTTTCCACGATCAATGTCAATGGGCTCAACTCCCCAGGAAAGCGCTCCCTTGTGTGGAACCAGATCAAAAAATTACGAAGTGAGGTAATCTTTCTACAGGAGACCCACCTCCTTCCCCAGGACAGTCCTAGAATGGCTAATACTCTGTTCCCTCACAGGTTCTTTGCATCTTCGGGTGCTAAGAAAGCGGGGGTAGCAATAATGATTCACAAATCTGTTTCAGTTCAACTCCTAGAGGAAATTGCTGATCCTCAGGGTAGATACCTAGTAATACGTGCCCTACTCAATAACACAGCATACTCGTTGGTCTCAGTATATGGTCCCAATTCAGGCCAGGTGAAATTTCACCGAACCTTATTTTCTAAACTTGAGGGGATGACAAAGGGCCCAACGATTATTGCTGGGGACTTTAATCTGCCACCAAATAGACGGCTTGACTCCTCCTCTTCCGCCCACTGCCGAACAGATATGGGTACTTTACTATCCTATCACCAACTTCACGATATCTGGCGCTATCTCCATGGGGAGGAAAGAGATTATTCCTATATGTCTCCAAGATATAGCACATACAGCAGGATAGACTACTTCTTAGTAAATGACCCCCTGCTGCCGTGCTGTCTTCAGGCAGATATTGGTCATATGACGTGGTCAGACCATGCCCCTGTTTCTTTATCAATTTCGGATCCCTCACACTTCCCTCTTCAAAAGACCTGGAAACTCAATGATTATCTTTTAACCTCCCCTGATAATACACAACAGATCTTGGGGCATATTAACGAGTATTTCATGCAAAATGACATTGGGGACACTAATCCAGAGATTCTCTGGCTAGCGCATAAAGCGTACATTCGGGGTATAATTATTAAAATAGCATCGCGAGCGAAAAAATTAAGGGAAGAACGAACGAAATCCCTTACATTGCATTATTGGAAACCTTACATAAACAGACACCCCTTCCCTCAATACTTGTAGACCTATCCAACGCTCGGCAGGAATTGCGAGGATTACTTTTAGCTAAAGTTGAATATAACTTGAAGAGATCTAAAGCAGAGTTTTATGGATTGGGTGATCGAGCAGGATCCCTTTTAGCTCGCCGTATTAAAAAAAAGCAGGTCCATAGTAAAATTGACCAATTAGTATCTCAAAACAAATCTGTAATTAGAAACCCCCTTGCCATTGCTGAGGAATTCCGAAACTACTACCTCTCACTCTACAATTTAGAGACTGACAAGCTAACTCCCCAACCCTCCTCAGAACTCATTAATAACTTTCTTGACAAAATCTGTCTCCCAAGAGTGTCCCCTCCTCAAATAGAATTTCTGAATGCCCCTTTTGCGCTACAGGAGGTTCAGGAAGTGATTAGGAGCATTAAAAAGGGCTCAGCACCGGGTCCTGATGGATTCACATACTCCTATTACCACTCCTTTCTCCAGCCCTTGGCTCCCTTTCTTTTGAAACTATTTAATTTTTGGCGGTCGGAGGGTCAGATAGCCCCAGAGGATCTTGAGGCACTAATCTCCACACTCCCGAAACCAGGAAAGCCTACTACATCCCCGGCAAATTTTAGGCCTATTGCCCTCCTTAATAGCGACTTGAAAATTTACGCAAAGCTATTAGCCACTCGTCTGATGGTAGTGTTACCTTACCTGATAAACCCGGACCAGGTGGGGTTTATCCCGGCCAGATAGGCCTCGGATGGGACCAGACGACTATTAAATTTACTAGAACTGATGGAAAGAGATCAAACCCCCAGTGCCCTCTTGTCTTTGGATGCTGAGAAAGCCTTCGACAGAGTGCACTGGGGGTACCTACGGGAGGTACTAGCCAGATTTGGAATTGTGGGTGATTTCCAAGCCTCTATTATGGCCCTCTATTCTTTTCCTAATGCGAAGGTGAAGACCTCGGGCTTTATCTCCTCTGGCTTCTCTATAGCAAATGGAACAAGGCAGGGATGCCCCCTATCGCCATTAATATTTGCATTAGCAATGGAGCCACTAGCTGAGAGGGTACGGCAGGATCCGGAGATCACGGGGCCCTGCGTTGGATCTAGAGAGCACAAAATTGGCCTATATGCCGATGATGTTGTTTTTATCTGCAAAGATGTCTCGAGATCCATCCCTCGGATTGTGAGTGTTTTTTCCGAATTTTCGGAAGTTTCTTACTACAAATTAAATTCAACTAAATCCCTGCTGTTCCCCATCAACATTCCTCAGAACCTAGCTATGCAGCTCCAGTCCGAATTACCCTTTGTCTGGTCACCTCTTGGATTCCCTTATCTAGGCATCCAGATTATACGTACTGCGGACATTGTACGCTGTAATTACGAAACTCTTTACAACACGATTAAAACAGGGCTGAGCTCCCATTCATCGCTAAATTTATCATGGATTGCAAGAATCCAAATTGTTAAGATGACTTATCTTCCCAAAATATTATATGTATTAAGATGCCTTCCCTTTTCATTTCCTCGTCGCTTGTTACAGTCATTACAGGCGATCTTGGGCAACTTTGTTTGGGACTCTAAAACACACCGGGTGAGCACTAAAACTCTTACCCTTCCGACTCGTCTGGGTGGTCTCGGTCTCCCTGACATCACTGCTTACTATTATGCTATCCATCTGGCTGCAGCCAGGGTCTGGTGGAGGGAGGACTCCCAATGCCTATGGTTGCAGATTGAACAACACTTCGCTCCCCAACATTCCACAAGATTATTATTAGAAGCAACGCTGCTCCTTCCCAGTAAACATGACACCCCCCTTTCTTCAATGGTCGCACTCCTTAAAGTCTGGACACAACATAGTAGGGGAGTACTCTCCTTCCTACACCATGATATTTCTATTAGAGCTGTTGAACTTATTGTGGACTCTCTTTCTCTCTCCTCATGGAGGGCGCTTGGGGTGGAGTTCCTAAGACAGGTGCGAGAGGGGAAGGAGTCAAGGCCTTTTCTGATTTGTCAGACAGATATGGGATCCCTCGTGCCTCCTTCTATCGATACCTCCAACTTCGTCATTTTTTAGATTCCATAAAATTACCAGAGGTGAGCCTAATTGACGTGGATCAACTTTTACAGAGATACTTTAAATCTTCTAATGACCGCGGGGTAGCTACTCTGTATAATGCTCTGGCAGTAGAGAGGGGCAACACAAAGCTCCCTTATATGCTGAGATGGGAGAAACGACTGAGCTTCTCAACTGATCTTCAATTGTGGCAAAGGGCTGCCACACATGTATCAGCTTTTTCCAAATGTATTAATCACCAGGAACAAATAAAAAAAACTCAGATGGACTGGTATATCTTTCCAGAGAAATTATCCCGCTTCACAGCCGGCCCTAAAACCACATCACCTCTTTGCTGGAAGAAGTGCAACTACAGGGGCACTATTGAGCATTTGTGGTGGTATTGTCCAAAGCTGCAACATTTCTGGTCCTCTGTTGAGTCCTTATTATCAGAACTTACCGGTCTCCCACAATTTAGAAAAATGAATTAGAACTTACATATGGTCCCCATGTAGGATACTGGTAAGGCGGGCACGGGGCTCCATGAATTCCTCCTTGAGGTGTCCAAGCACCCCTTACTGGGCGTCATCCTTCTTGCTGCTTTGCCACCTCCATTTGGAATCTCCCGCCCTCTCAGCCAGTGTAATGCCCAGGCAAGAATGTCATATCAGGCTCGGTGCATTATGGGCCTGATTACGTGATCGGCCCGATGCATTATGGGCCTGATCACATGATCGGCCGGGTGCATTATGGGCCTTATCACGTGATCGGCCTGGCTCCGCGCATGCGTAATTTGAAGCCGGGCTGATCACGTGATCAGGCCCATAATGCACCAGGCCGATCACGTGATCATGTCCATAATGCACCGAGTCGGATATGACGTTCCGGCCCAGTGCATTACACTGGCTGGCTGAGAGGGCGGGAGATTCCAAATGGAGGCGGCAAAGCAGCAAGAAGGATGACGCCTAGCGGGGCGTGCTTGGACACCACAAAGAGGGATTCATGGAGCCCAGAGCCCACCTTTCCAGTCTCCTACATGGGGACCATATGTAAGTTCTAATTCATTTTTCTAAATCATTATAGGGCCCCTTCAGCTCAGAGAGGGATGGTTAGGGAACAGCTAGGAAGGTGCAGGGACAGTTAGTGATAGGAGAGAGGGCTAGATACAGGTAACTGGTTCCTTTTACAACTCAAAAACGCTCCACTTGTATTCCCCTTGCCAAGCATGTTTTGCTGCATCAGCAGTGTTATTAGGTGTAATCACTAAGAGTAGCCAAGGAATCGTGTTATGAGAAATTTTTCTAAACACAATCTTACCTCATTCCATTTTACTCCTGTCCGGTTAAGAGAAAGGGTTTTCAATTTTACAAAACAATTTGCTAATGAACACGGATTTGATGGAATAGAAAGTTTGTTCTCACTGTAAAAAAAACAAAAACATGAATTTTAGAAAGTGATTCTTCAACATTCAATTATGTAAGGGTTTGATCGCTTGACGAGCATAAATAACAGCCACAAAAGGAATAAAACAGACACCTATAGATAAGTATTGGCCACGTCTAAGGCCTGATTCAGATGATCGGGTTTTAGGCGTTTTTTTGCGCATCAGAAAATGGACTGTGTGAGAGGCGTGGCCTGCGGCTCTATGTGAAGTCACACTCACAGGAGCTCCTGGTGCTTTATCCAAAGCGACGGACTTAATGACATTTTAATGCCATTCTGACTCCACAACTAGCTACCAGCCTAACCAGCTACCCGCAGTGACCGAACGAGGCGAGTTCTGCTGAGATCTGATGAGGAGAAAGCCACACAAGGAGAACCCCATCTTCTTCAGTCTGAGGTAACGGCGCCATATTGGGCTCCTGCTGGCAGAGAAGATCATTCACGATTGTATTCTCCTTCATTGTTGACTGTCTAAGCGCTGAGGTACTGAGGAGACACAGATTCTACTTCATTATTAATTGTTTCAGCCCTGAGGTACTGAGGAGACACAGATTCTACTTCATTATTAACTGTTTCAGCGCTGAGGTACTGAGGAGACACAGATTCTACTTCATTATTAACTGTTTCAACGCTGAGCCCTGAGGTACTGAGGAGCCATAGATTCTACTTCACTATTAACTGTTACAGCGCTGAGGTACTGAGGAGAAATAGATTCTATTTCACTATTAACTGTTCCAGCGTTGAGGTACTGAGGAGCTAAAGATTTTCCCTCACTGTTAACTGTTTCAGCCCTGAGGTACTGAGGAGCTATAGATTCTACTTCACTATTAACTGTTTCAGCGCTGAGGTACTGAGGAGAAATAGATTCTACTTCACTATTAACTGTTTTAGCGCTGAGGTACTGAGGAGCCATATATTTTCCTTTACTATTAACTGTTTCAGTGCTGAGGTTCTGAGGAGCTAAAGATTCTCCCTCACTATTAATTGGTTTAGCCCTGAGGTACTGAGAAGCTAAAGATTCTCCCTCACTGTTAACTGTTTCAGCGCTGAGGTACTGAGGACCAAAAGATTCTCCCTCACTATTAACTGTTTCAGCGCTGAGGTATTGAGGAGCCATATATCCTCCTTCACTATTAACTTTTTCAGCGCTGAGGTACTGAGGAGCTAAAGATTCTCTCTCACTATTAACTGTTTCAGCCCTGAGGTACTGAGGACCTAAAGATTCTCCCTCACTATTAACTGTTTCAGCGCTGAGGGACTGAGGAGCCAGAGATTCTCCCTCACTATTAACTGTTTCAGCGCTGAGAGACTGAGGAGCTAAAGATTCTCCTTCACTATTAACTGTTTCAGCACTGAGGTACTGAGGAGCCAAAGATTCTCCTTCACTGTTAACTGTTTCAGCCCTGAGCGCTGAGGTACTAAAGGGGCTACAGATTGCATTCTTCTTCACTGTTAACTGTTTCAACGCTGAGCGACCTGAAAGAAAAGGTTCGGACGGGAAGATCGCTTCTAGCAAGTGGGGTTATCGGGCCCCCCACGCAAGCCAGCTTCGTAGACCAGGATTCCAAGATCCACGGCGCGATTCCCCTCACCCTTGGTCATCCAGGTTTCAGATAAGTACTGTAATATTCTAAATATCTCTCTCTGCAAAACACCGCCTGAGTCCACGAACCTCCCGATTGTTCCTGATACTGGGGGACTAATGCCCTCCAAATCCAGATCTACTTCCAACACAGACCATTCTGATAAGAACATGGAAGCGCAACAAAGCAGATCCAAGAGCAAAATACCTACCATGGCACATAGCCCTGGTAAAACCTTTAAGGGAAGAGATCATCCCATCAAAACCCTACCACTAACTGAAGAATCAGACCCTCATGAGGACTCGATGCTATATGAGAATTTCCAACATAGTTCAAAGAGGAAGGAGATAGACTCTCCCCCCGCCAACACATTGAATCGCCTCCACAGGATGAGGCGCAATCACAATGCAGAAGCCCAGCGAGGCAAAAAATCAAAGTCACTCAAGCTGAGAGCGACGTCAATCGCATCTTGGATCCAAACCAAATTCCTGACAAGAAATTTCTCCTTCAGCTGTTCTCTTCATTAAGGGAGGAGATGAGAGAGCAATTTACAGATGTGAAAGCATTAATTAACACCATAAACTCAAGATTAGATAAAACTGAAACTGATGTAGACAATTTAAAGAAAGAGATTAAAGCATGCCGTACTGAGTTGTCTAAAGCCAAAGGTGACATCAAATACCTCTCTGACAAACTTATTGACAGAGAAGATCGTGACCATAGATCTAACTTAAAAATTAGGGGTGTACCAGAACAGGTTAAGTCACACGAATTGATTCCTTTCATTAAAAATCTGACAAAAAAATTGATCCCTTCTCTGCCAGACATAGAGCTTTCAATAGAAAGGGCGCATAGAATCCCTAAACCTCCGCGCTTCCCTGAAGACGTCCCTCGGGATGTTATTGTAAAATTCACCTTCTTTCAGACAAAAGATAAAATGAATAATTATACCAGACAAAATGGCCTCCTGCCTGCCCCTTACGACTCCCTAAAAATATACTCTGACATCTCTAGAGAAACTGCTATGAAGAGACGATCCTTGAGACCAATCACTGAAGTTTTAAAGAAACAACAGATAGCCTACAGATGGGGGTCGCCCTACTACCTCTGTCATATTCTACCACAAACAAAAGCAGATCACAATAGAGGATTCCACGGAAGGTTTAAAACTCCTCAAACACCTTCACATACATGAGTAACTCTGCCGACTTCCCTATTGTTGGCATTAAAACTAGCACCAAAGGCCCCACCGTTAGCCCAAGAGGAAGACTCACATCAGTTCCCTGGAACTCTTCCTTCCCATTACGATCTAATTCGTATTGTTTACATTCTTTTTTGTATTCTTGTTGTATTTTACCCAAGTACCTCTTTACCTCCGTTTCTTCACCCAAACCCCCCTTACCCTCCCCTTATCACAAAGCTTTAGTATAATTGCTTGACTAGCACAAGGGCACTAAGATTTATGTCACTCAATACAAACGGACTTAATTCGCCGCAAAAACGATTCAGCTTATGGAAGGAGATGAAATCAAATCGTGTTGATATAGCGGGTATCCAAGAGAGTAGATTCCCCTTACAGAACCCTCCCAAATTCACCAATAAAAATTTTCCTCACATATACCTATCGTCCAACCCAAAAAAAAAGCGGGAGTAGCATTAATTATCAAGGACTCACTGAAATTTGAAGAGCTCGAGCTTATTAAAGACAACGAGGGAAGGTACATAATCTTGATTTGCAAGATCAATGACACCACCTATACACTCGCGAACGTTTACACGCCTAATAATGGCCAAATCACTTTCCTCAGACGTCTTTTTGCCCTAATCCATGAAAAACAAAAGGGGACACTCTTAATTTTTGGGGATTTTAATGCAGTCCCGAATCCCCTATTAGATTCTTCTAATAAATCGAGGAATCTTAATACTAAACTTGACCCTCTCTTACAAAAGGAAGAACTCTTCGACTTATTCCGATGCTTACACACATCATCTGTGGAGTTCACCCATTATTCCAACTTGCATAAATCCTTCTCTAGAATTGACTTAGTAATAACTGACATTCATTCCCTATCTAGAGTTAAAACCATATCCATTCTCCCAAGAACGTGGTCGGATCACTCCCCCATTATTTTCGAATGTTCCAACTGCCCCCCCTTTAATGCACATTCCCCATGGAGGGCCAATTCTTACCTATTCACTCACCCTCAATATAAAACAGAGATTCAAGAATCACTCAAATTATATTTTAAAGAAAATGAAACTCCTGAGGTATCCTTATTCACACTATGGAACGCCCACAAAGCGACTATA
The DNA here is from genome assembly GCA_033576535.1 of Allobates femoralis. Taxonomy (NCBI): domain Eukaryota; kingdom Metazoa; phylum Chordata; class Amphibia; order Anura; family Aromobatidae; genus Allobates; species Allobates femoralis. The sequence goes on from JARQOC010000001.1 coordinate 436,990,735, forward strand.
AGAGGGTCACTAATTTATTTAAATGCGAAACACAAAAAAGCTCAACAAGAGGACACGAAAAAGCTGATCCACCAAATCTCCACCTTAGAAAGAGATATCTTGGCAGATCCATCCGAGAGGAAACACAAAGATCTTCTTGAACTCCGGATCCGACTGAAATCTCTTCTTTTATCAGATTATGATAAAATGGCCCGTATCTCCAGATCAAATTTCTACTCTAATATGAACAAGCCCTCCAAAACCTTTGCAAATTTGATTAAAATCCATAGATCTAAAACTTGTATCCACCAAATCAGGAACAAACAAAACCACGTGGTTAAAACCCCCGTGGAAATCTCTAGAGCATTTGTAGAATTTTATAAAAGCCTCTATAATTTCAAAAATGATCCATTGGAGCATCAACCCACAAAGCAGAATATTAAGTTCTTTCTGGATTCCATTACACTCCCGACCCTTACAGAGGACACCCTAAATAGACTCAATCAACCTTACACCGAACAGGAAATAAAAGATATTATCATTAAACTTAAAAAGAATAAATCCCCAGGCCCTGATGGTCTCCAAAATGAATACTTCATAGCTTATGAAAGCTTACTTACCCCTACATCACTAAATTAATTAATTCTTTATCCAATCTTTATCAATCGGTTCCGCACGAGATGCTTCAAGCATTAATTTCAGTGATTCCGAAAAATAAAGGAGATAGAGAATTGGTATCTAATTACAGACCCTTTCTCTGCTCAACACTGACATTAAAATTATCTCTAAAGCAATTAATGTCAGACTGCAAAAAATTATCCCGCTTTTGATCCACCAGGACCAGGTGGGTTTTACCCCAAAAAGAAGATCCACTGACGCGACGAGAAGAATTTTAAACCTGTCAGCTCACGCTGAATCCTCTGGAACCCCTATGATAGTGGTCTCTGTCGACGCAGAAAAAGCGTTCGACAGAGTCCACTGGGGATACCTATTTGAGGTCCTGCACAAATTTGGAATAAATGGCCCCATATTTAACTCCATTCAAGCCTTGTACACTGCCCCCTCGGCAAGGTTACTCACTAACAATCACTTATCTGCCCCATTCATGTTGACTAACGGCACAAGGCAAGGCTGTCCCCTCTCGCCCTCTCTTTTTAATTTATTCATTGAACCGTTGGCCGAAAAAATCCGATCTCATCCGCAAATCACTGGTATTACTCTGAACAGCGAATCCTATAAAATTAGTCTATTTGCGGATGACATAATTTTAACTCTCACAGATCCAATATCCTCAATGTGTATTCTCCTTTCCCTCATGGTAGACTTCGCTAAGGTCTCCCACTATAAAATAAACATCGCTAAAACGCAAGTACTTAGTTATAACCTCCCAGACCAGATTATTTCCTCCTTACAACAAAATAATGGTTTGGATTGGGAGAAGAATGTGTTGGATTATTTGGGAATTATAATTACTAAACCCATATCTCATATTTATGAATCCAATTTAGGAAAGATATACAAAACTGTACAAATAGACCTAACTAATATTTCCAAAACTGAGTTGACATGGTTGGGCAGGATAGAAGCGTATAAACTATTAATTTTACCTAAACTACTCTATATTTTTCGCTCGATCCCCCTCCAGGTCAATTCTAATTGGTGCAAAAAACTTCAAACCCAATTATCCAACTTCATCTGGGGAGGGAAAAAACCCAGAACTGCTCTCTCTACTTTAGAAAAAAGCAAACCACATGGTGGTTTAGCTGTGCCCAACATATCGGCCTATTACCATTCGGCGTTGATCAAACTGAGTCAAAATTGGTGGGGTTCGGAGAGACTCCAAGATGGATAAACATAGAGAAAGCATTTCACCAGACGGCAGATCTCCACTGGACATTACTCTCCTATCTGTGTGATAAAAACAAGAAGTTACCCTCTATGCCCACATTAAAAGCAACCATACGCGCATGGAGATGCCTGACCATGAAATCACAAGCATCAAATCGATTGTCTTCTCCTTATTGGATTCCTTTGTCTCTCCTACCAGCACTCTCGTCAGCTGTAGATATCAATACATGGACTATTAGCGGTATTCACACCTTGTCTGACATACTCGATGAGGATACACAACTTAAATCCTTTACAATCCTGCAGACCAAATTTGGCTTACCGGAGGAAGAATTCGGAACTTGGACCAAAATCAAACGTATACTCAACAAAAATAGTCTCAATCTTAACCTCCCGCTAAACATTACCCAGCTCTTCCGTTTCAACCAGTCGAAGGTTTTCTGGTCTTTCAAATCCATTTACAGAGAATGGATTCTTGACTCTGCATACTCGATCACTCCCACCATTGAAGCCTGGAGTAGAGAACTTCAAGTCCCGCTCCCTATCAACTTAATTGAAGAAACATTACAAACTGTGCTCAATAGTCTCTCATGTGCAACTTTACTTGAGTCCTATTACAAAACCTTGACCAGGTGGTATTTCACTCCCACGAGACTTCAAAAATTTTCTAACACCTTGTCTCCTTTGTGTTGGAGGAACTGCGGTCACCCTGGCTCAATGTCACATATATTTTGGGACTGTCCTTCCCTTCGTCACTTCTGGGGGAAAATTCACCTACTTCTTTGTGATATAACTGGACTTAATTTAGATCTTACTCCAGAACTTGCATTGCTATCAGTAGGAATCAACGACATACCTTCAGACCTCAGAGCCCTTATAGTGCACATTCTCATTGGGTGTAAAAATGGTATTGCAACGCGTTGGAAGGACCCGGATCCACCCACGCTTGATGCAGTTTTGGGGACCATCGCAACACATAACTCTTACGAATATATGCACTCTCTGAGAAATAGTCTCCAAGCAAAATACAAAAAGAAATGGACGCCATGGAACCAATTTTTCTATCAACAAGATGTCCCTTTTACTCGGACCTGAATTGACTCCTTTCCAATTTGCTTCAGAATAGTCTAGTCAAGCATAACTGTGAATCATTTCTCTCCCTTCCTTCTCCCCACTGCCCTCCTTCCCAGTTCACTCTCCCCCTCCCTGTATGGAATTATCGAGAATACCGAACTTTCTTATTGTTTATTGTTTGATATTTTCCGTTATCATCATACTATTGTAACATGTATTTTTTTGATCATCCTATTGTACCGTCATTGTTAAGGCGACCTTTGTAAAATTGTGTATAACCCAATAAAAATGTTGAACAAGAAAATGGACTGTGTATTAGTTATTTTCATCAGAGTTAGGTCAAAGTTTTTTTTAGTAAATATGTGTTTATTAAACTTTTTGCATCGAAAAAAACAAGAAAAATACATAGCAAGTGAAAAACAAAATATGCTGCACCTCCACACACAGAAGTTTAAATATCACAAAGTTCGAAAGAGTAAAGGCTGCACTCCATAAACTACCACAGAACTATAAGAACAAAGCGACTTTGATATTATGAAATACCGCATAGATTGATAGAAGCAGGTTACCTTCCAATAGGAGGACCTGCCCTAATTATGCTTCCTTCCCGAGGTATCGGGGAGGTAAGGACTTACCAACATATAAACCCAGTATCTAGTCCAGGGGGGAGGGAACCAGGAAGGGGAGTGGGAGAAGGAGTAAACGTAAAGTGGCTTATATCCAAGAAGACGGATAACGTTTACCCAGGGTTAGTGCCCAGCTCAGGAGAACAGGGCGGAAAAATGAGGCGCATCTCTGAAGAGGATCCATTCTGACCAGACAGTTGTGAAGTCGTCTAGAGTCTGCGTGAGCCCAGCTGAAGTCTCCTCCAATCTACAGACCGCCTCCATTTCAGAATACCACTCGAAGATCGAAGGGGGTTTATGATTGTTCCAATGGCGGGGAAGCACAGACCTCGCCACGGAGAGGCAGAATAGGAGAATATCCTTTTACTTTGATTTGACCGATCCATGGAGCATGGAAAGCAAAGCCATTTCAGGGGTGCCGTCAACGTGCTTACCCATTACTAGGCCGTAATTTCGGAACACTTGTCTCCAAAATCCTTTGATCAGGGAGCAGTCCCACCATATGTGGAGAATTGTACCTACTTCGGACCCACACCTCCAACAGCAGTCAGATGCTGACGGAAAACATCGACGTAGCCTGTCAGGGGTGAGATACCAGCGATATCACAGCTTAAAGTACTTCTCTCGAGCGTCATATTTACCCGACAACTTCTTAGGTCAAAGTTTTATCAGTTTCCTTTGCTGATGAAAACAACAAAAAATAAAGCAGTTTTTCCACCTTCTATTACTTGACGAGAACCAGACAGCACACAGATGACATTAGAGTACTGTCCGATTTTTTTCACAAACCCATAGACCTTGACTGCAAAGTTTGACACCGGATCTGTTGTTTTTTTTTACTGAGCGTGCCCAGAAGCCGGTTTCATAGGACACACCAGCTAAGGTCAAAATGTCATTTTTCACCAGATCCATCCGTCAAATAAAATACAACCTGATGCAACTGGATGCTCCCGCATCGGTATAACGCTGGATCCATCAGCCGGATCAGTAATAATACCGATGAGGAAGCATCCAGTTGCATAAGGTTTCAAAAACCGGTAGTGTGAAACCAGCCTTATTTGTAATGTAGTGGGGAAAAAAATTAGCTTTGTAGAAAATAAAATTTATCTTTTGTTGTTTTTGAGACCTGCAAATTTTTCTGTGGATAAAGCTGTGTGAGAGCTTGTTTTTTGTGTAGTGAGCAGTTATTATTTTGGCTACATGCAAGAATTTCATAGCTTTTTATAAGGTAAAATATATGTTTGTATAGTGTTAGCCAGTAAATAGAAATATATTAAAAAACTGAGAGTGTTCAGTGGTTGATACCTTTTAATGGAAAACTGAAAAGATGGTAATAAATAGCAAGCTTTCAAGACAACTCAGGCAACTTTTTAAGGCTAGCATAAAACAAAATCTGATATGCCACATATTTATACACAACATGACATGTAATAGTGCAGTTCTTAAGACATGTAAGGTGGAGCAGAACAGGAATGTTCAGTACGAGATGGGGTGAAACAGTTACGGAGGTAAATATCGAGACAGTTAAATATTAAAAAGTAATTTTGACTTCCGGTTCCGGCCCTGATGTGTTCGCCACGGCGGTGAGCGACTCCGACCACCTGCGGTCAAACACCCGTATCTACCTACCGCCACATGGAGTTCATCAGCCGCAACCGGTCGGAGACGGTGTGGAGATTCATCCGGCGCCAGTGTCCAGCTTCCGGGGCGCGAATCGGATAGAAGAATACTTTCAGATCAATAAGGGGTCGTGGCAATTGGTACTGTCTGGGAAGCCATTAAGGCGTTCCTCAGGGGCCTGAGTATTAAAGAGATCTCTCAGGTCAAGGCGACAACCAGAGAGAAGGACATGTTGCCTTTTCGGGAACTTGAGGAAGCTCTGATTATGTCCCCTTCCGTACAAACTCAGGAGAGGCTTAAACATACTCAAACTAATGTTACTAAACTATCCTTGAAGACTGGCAAACGCAGAAGGCTGTTCCAAGCTATTAAGTTCTACAAGGAAGGGGAAAGAGCCAGCCATCTACAGGCCCTGGTGGCTGCGGCGCAGAGGGACGCTTCCTATATACTAAGACTGCAGGCGGCTGATGGGAGAAAGGTGACTTCCACTAAGGACATACTGGGAGTCCTGATCGACTTTTATGCAAAACTATACAGATCATAGGTTGATCCAGGGGAAGGGAAGTTTGCGGATTTCCTTGATAGAGCCAAGCTTCCAGGGTTATCCACTGAATCTCAGGCATTGTTTGACCAGCCATTTGACATGGAGGAGCTGGAGACTGCCCTGGCGTCTATGGCTAATGAAAAAGCCCCAGGAGTAGATGGATTACCAGGAGAATTATATAAACAGTTTCAGGGACCTCTATTGTTGACCCTGTTGGAGGTGTACAATGCAGAATTGCAGAGGGGAGAGTTGCCATGGTCCATGCGGGAGGCAATTATTGTAGTACTGCCCAAAAAAGGCACTTATTGTAGTACTTCCCACTGCACCGGCCTCGTGCCACCCGATCTCCCTACTGACAGTGGACATTAAGCTTCTGGCTAAAATGTTGGCGAACAGGCTTGGTAGAGTTAATACATCTGTTATACATCCTGACCAAGCAGGTTTTATGCCCAACAAGTCCACAGCTACTAATTTGCGCAGATTGTTTATTAACATGCAAGCCAGATCGGACAATGTTGGACGCAGGGCTATCCTGTCACTGGATGGGGCAAATCTTTTGACAGCGTGGAGTGAAGACACCTGTGGGCTACGATGAGATGTATGGGATTTGGGGAGAAATTTTTTGGTTGGGTTCAGCTGTTGTATGCTGCCACCATGGCTAGACTGCGGGTTAACAGGCGGTTGTCTGAAGATTTCCCCCTCTTTCGGGGAATGAGACAGGGGTGCCCATTGTCCCCTCTATTGTTCGCCATTGTTATTGGACCATTGGCAGCGGTCATAAGACGGGACTAGAACATTGTGGGATTTTGGTATGGGGCACATGAGGAGAAGGTGGTATTTACGCGGATGATACGCTCCTGTTCTTGGGAGATACGGACGGTTCGCTGGGAGCGGTAATGAGGGTGCTGGATGCTTATGGTGCTGTGTCAGGGATCTCCATCAATTAGGATAAATCAATGTTGTTCCTGCTGGACCGGGCAATGATTGAAGGCCAGGATGCATTGATCACACCACGTGTAGTTCAAGAATTTTGTTATCTTGGAATCCAGGTATCAGCTAGTATAACCGAGTATGAAAAACCTAACCTGAACCCCTTATTACATAAATTTAGGCAGAAGATTGCGCCTTGGGGTAGGCTACACCTGTCAGTGGCAGTACAGGCAAACTTAAAATGATTATTATGCCCCAGCTCCTCTATGTCTTACATAATGCTCCACTATGGTTGCATCAAAACAGATTTTACAGAATTAATGCCATTTTCAGAGACCTGATCTGGAAGAGAAATCAAGCACGCAACAAGTAGGAATATTTACAGCGGGCCAAGGACAGTGGGGGGTTGGCAATTCCTAACCCATGGGTCTAATATATAGCTGCCCAGGGACAACAGTTAGCGGCGTGGAGAAACCCAACTTTTGACAGTTCTGTGGGTAGGATCCTTAAGTACATGGTGGGAAATGGTCCTTTGCTGGCTAGTGTATAGGCAGGTAAATTCAGGCTGCACGCTCAGAAATTCCCCACCATAGTCATGATTTGGAAAGTGTGACAAAAAATTAAACAATGGAGGGGGGTTTGAAGGCCTCACTAGGTATACTTCTATTTGGTACGATCCCAGGTAGACTGAACTGCTCCGTCTGCGGAATTTTGGTCAGTGGAGGTTTGGAATATGGTGTATGTCGCAGCTGCTGAACGGTGAAGCGTTTAAATCGTTTGAAGAGCTGGGAAAGGAGTTCCCATTAAAATGTACAATGTTTTACTAATATCTGTAGCTGCGACATGCGTTCCTTCAACAGGCCAGAAGGTCGCAGGTACGGGTTCAGACAGATAATATGATATCTGTTCTTGGGTCACAACGGGGCACCAGAGGCCTTATCTCTTTGCTGAACCCAGGCCTGTTAGAGACTCTTCTGGAAAAACACCCATTGACGGCAAAGATAAAGTGGTCTGAAAACCTGGGACCTACAGCAGATTCACAATGGGAAGATATTCTGCAGTATATTCCCAAGATCTTCATGAGTGAGTCTGGTAGAATGTCGCAGTTATTTACTGTGCATATAGTGTATCAGACACCGGTGTGGATGTACAGAGCTGGATAAAGGGGTGACTCTGGCGGTCCTCGGTGCGGAATAGAGGAGGATGACATTATCCATATGCTTTGGTCATGCCCTTGATTGCAAGCATATTGGATTACTGTTTTGAACCTCATATAAGGGGTGATGGGAGTGAATGTGACCCTCTAACATGCATCCCAGGGCATTTGGTGATGTGCTGATGGATGACTGGAGAAAGTTGATGATTGCGAGAATTCTATATATTGCATAAAAGATAATCACTCTGCATTGGCTTGACGAGGAGCCCCAAGCTAGAAAAGAATTTATACATAAAGTCAACCATATTATTTTAATGGAGCGCAACATTTACACTAAACGGGGTAAACTGAGTCAATTTGAAAACATCTGGGGGGGCTGGTTTAACTACCAAGGGTTGGCGTCTTTTGATCTACTAAGAGACAAAGGTATTGGGATACAGATCTATCAGACTGTCACAGGATGCAGCAACCCATTGCCAGTACCGTAATGACGACTCTCCGGAACCCAGACACTATCATCGCATCATGTGTTTACTTTCATTACTCCACCATGAATAGCAGTATTATAATAGCAGTAATAGCATCTATAACAGCCTCTATGATATTTAACACACACATACCTACTTTGTTGTTTGCATATTATACAAATCTACTGCTATCGCTGAGTTTTCAACGCACCTATTTTACATTTAATATTATAACCTAAAACATTAACAACAAAGTTCAATTAATATATAATCGCAAATATTCTAGAATCGCACTATGCAATAGAATCAGGCCACTTTCTAGTATTATATAATTTTTCAGAGAAGTAATTCATTTCCTGGAACAATTTCAAAGGTGCCGACAGTTTGGGCCCCGACACTGACTGATATATATACAAGAGTACTACAAGAGGGTGGCGGTATATGTGGGCACCACAGTGTTTATAGAGAGAACTGGGCAGACAACGTACCTTGTAGCTGAACTGCCTGTTCTTGCGGAGTCCCAGGGATGGTGCTCGACAAGTGGAGCCTAGTCCAGGTAAAACAAATCAATCCTATTCTGAAGAAGACTGTGGCACAATCCAGGAAAGTAAAGCTCCTTTATTTCAAAAAGGTAAAAGCTGGTGCATTACGCCAGTTTAGCGTGGGGGAAGAGAGGGAAGACAAGCAGGTGCATACACAACAACTGTTTCGCACATTTGTGCTTCAACACGTCCACCAACAGTTAATGCTGAACTGGCCTGGTGCACCAGCTTTTACCTGCATGAAATAAAGAAGGAGTTTTACTTTCCCGAAGTGTGCTACGGTCTTCTTCAGAATCGGATTGATATATACTGTATACAGTATATATATCTACAATCAAGGCAGAAAGTGTTAGCATCCTTGAAATTCTTCAAGGAAATGAAGTATTTCTCCAAGAAAACATCTTTGTTATATCCTGTTCATATCCGTTATGTGTATTGGAACAACACAAAAAAAATTTGAAAAAAAACAACAACTGAATAAAAGGCAAATTGGACATACTTTCACACAAAACCCCAAAAATGGGCTGGACAAAATTGTTGGCACCCTCAAGTTAATATTTGGTTGCACACTCTTTGAAATAAATAACTGCAATCCATTGCTTCCTACAACCAACAACCTTCTTACAGTCTCAACTGAAATTTAGGATTACTCTTCTTTGACAAAGTGTTTCAGGTCTCTCATATTTAAAGGGTACCTTCTCCCAGCAGCAATTTTAAGATCTCGCCACATGTGTTCAATGGGATTTTGATCCGGATTCATTGCTGGCCACTTCAGGAGTCTCCAGCGCTTTATTTCCATTCATTTCTGGGGGCTACTTAAAGTGATCCTAAACCCAGAAACTGACCCCCCCGTATCTTTAGACCTGTCCCTGCACCCCCTCTTATCATTTCTAGCCATCCCTTTTGCAGAAAAAAAATCGCTTTTGTAAAGTAGAGAAAAAGTTATATTACTTTGTCCTGTGTGAGTTCTCTGTTTCTATGCAAGCCGCAAATAGGCGTGCCTGTCTGCTCCTGCCTTGTAATTATGCATGCCCCTCTCTGCTTCTAAGAGCCTGGCCGCGTCATGAAAGGGGGTTGGGCTCCGGCATGACTCAATTTAGCCCCACCCCTTTCATGACACGGCCAGGCTCTTAGAAGCAGAGAGGGGCGTGCATAATTACAAGGCAGCAGCAGACAGGCCCCGCCCATTGCGGCTTGCTCAGAAACAGAGAACTCACACAGGACAAAGTAATAGAACTTTTTCTCTTACTTTACAAAAGCGATTTTTTTCTGCAAAAGGGATGGCTAGAAATGATAAGAGGGGGTGCAGGGACAGGTCTAAAGATGCGGGGGGGTCAGTTTCTGGGTTTAGGATTACTTTAAAGTGTATTTGGGGTAATTTTCCTGCTAAAAGACTCATGACCTAGGATGCAAATCCAGCTTTCGGCACTGGAAACTACAACCCCTGGCAAAAATTGTGGAAACACCTGGCTTGCAGGATGTCCATTCAGTTGTTTAATTTTGTAGAAAAAAAAGCAGAACAAAGACATGGCACAAAACTAAAGTAATTTTAAATGGCAACTTTCTGCCTTGAAGAAACACTAAAAGAAATCTTGAAAAAAAGCCAGTAACAGTTACTTATGTAGACCAAGCAGGGGGAAAAATTATGGAATCACTCATTTCTGAGGTAAAAATTATGGAAACACCCTGTGAATTTTAATTCCCAAAACTAACACCTGCATTAAATAAGATCTGCTCGTTAGTCTGCATCTAAAAAAGAGTGATCACACCTTGGAGAGCTGTTGCACCAAGTGGACTGACATGAATCCTGGCTCCAACAGGAGAAATGTCAATTGAAACAAACTCATAAAAGAGGGTAAATCAACACGCAATGTTGCAAAAGATGTTGGTTGTTCACAGTCAGCTGTGTCTAAAATCTGGTCCAAATACAAACAACATGGGAAGGTTTTTAAAGGGAAACATACTGGTAGACCAAAAAAAGACGTCAAAGTGTCAAGACCAGAAACTTAGAGCAATATGTCTCCAAAATGCACAACAAAACAAAACAAATGAGAAACGAATGGGAGGAAACTAGAGTCAATGTCTGTGACCGAACTGTAAGAAACTACCTAAAGGAAATGGGAATTACATGCAGAAAAGATAAACAAAAGGCATCTTTAAAGGGAACCTGACCCCTAAAAATCACCCCCAGCCTATTAATACCTGTCCCTGCACCATCGTTATGCTATTATACCTATCCCTTTGTGTAAAAATTGTGTGCTTTGAATGTTTATAAATGTGCTTTATATACCTCTAGATTTGCGGCTTCTGATGTCTTGAGAAGTCACACAGGGCGTTCCCTGTGGCTACTTTCCCCCGCCTGTAGTGCAATTATTCACGCCCCGATGGGCGTGATAATCCTTATGGAGCATCATCTCCCCCCTCCATGGGTGTGGATTAGCCGGTATGATGCTAATCGTGTCATATCTGGCTATCATGATGTCAGTACACCCATTGGGTGTATCGACGACCTCGCGATGCGCATTGAGCATGCGCTAGGTTATTTTACAGCAGCTCATCACATAAAGTAACCGCGTGAATGCGCAATGCGCATCACGAGGTCGTTGATACACCCAATGGGTGTACCGACGTCATGATAGCCGGATATGATAAGATTAGCGTCATACCAGCTAATCCGCGCCCATGGAGGAGGGAGATGATGCTCCACAAGGATTATCACGCCCATCGGGGCGTGAATAATTGCACTACAGGCAGGGTAAAGAAGCCACAAGGAACGCCCTGTGTGACTTCTCAAGACATCAGAAGCCGCAGATCTAGAGGTATATAAAGCACTTTTATAAACATTCAAAGCACACAATATTTACACAAAGGGATAGGTATAATAGCATAATGATGGTGCAGGGACAGATATTACTAGGCTGGGAGGTGATTTTTAGGGGTCAGGTTCCCTTTAACACCTAAACAGAAAAAAACAAGGTTACAATGGGCTAAGGAAAAGCAATGGTGGACTGTGGATGACTGGATGAAAGTCATATTCAGTCATGAATCGCGAATCTGCATTGGGCAAGGTGATGATGCTGGAACTTTTGTTTAGTGTCGCTCCAATGAGATTTATAAAGATGCCTGCGTGAAGAGAGCATGCAAATTTCCACAGTCATTGATGATATGGGGCTGCATGTCAGGTAAAGGCACTGGGGAGATGTCTGTCATTACATTTTCAATAAATGCCCAAGTTTACATTGATATTTTGGACACTTTTCTTATCCCATCAATTGAAAGGATGTTTGGGGATGATAAAATCATTTATCAAGATGATAATGCATCCTGCCACAGAGCAAAAACTGTGAAAACATTCCTTGAAAGAAGACACATAAGGTCAATGTCACGGCCTGCAAATAGTCCGGATCTCAATCTAATTGAAAATCTTTGGTGGAAGTTGAAGAAAATGGTCCATGACAAGGCTCCAACCTGCAAAGCTGATCTGGCAACAGCAATCAGAGAAAGTTGGAGCCAGATTGATGATGAGTACTGTTTGTCACTCATCAAGTCCATGCCTCAGAAACTGCAAGCTGTTATAAAAGCCAAAGGTGGTGCAACAAAAATACTAGTAAAGTATTTGAGTGTTGTTTTGTTTGTTTGTCATGATTCCATAATTTATACCTCAGAATTGAGTGATTCCATAATCTTTCCCCCTGCTTGGTTACAAAAGTAACTGTTACTCGCTAGCATATTTTTTTTTCAAGATTTCTTTTAGCATTTCTTCAAGGCAGAGAGCTGCCATTCGAAACAACTTTAGTTTTGTGCCATGTCTGTGATCTGCTTTTTTTCTACAAAATTAAACAACTGAATGAACATACTCCGAGCCAGGTGATTCCATAATTTTTGCCAGACGTTGTACATTGCGACCCAAAATCCTTTGATAGTTTTCAGATTTCATGATGCCTTGCACACAGTCAGGGCACCCAATACTAGAGCCAGCACAACTACTCGAAAATATATTTAAACATTCATGATATTTAACTGTAAGTATTGTGTTCTTTTCTTTGTAGATCTCAGTTAGTTTTCGGTAAACAGTAGAATGATGTGCTTCACCAAAAGCTTTATTTTGGTCTCATCTGTCCATAAGACACTTTCCCAGAAGGATTTTGGCTTACTCACATACAGTTTAGAAACTGCACTTTAGCTTGTGTATGTCTCCGTGTCAGCAGTGGTGTCCTTTTGTGTCTCCTGGCATTGCATTTCTTTTCACTCAAATGTTGAAGGATATTTCACATTGACACTGATGCACCCTGAGCTGCAATATAGCTTGAATTTCTTTGGAACTTAATTGGCGTTGCTAATCCACCATCAAGACTATATTGCAACCGTTCATAAATGTTTCTTAACTGTTCACATTCCGGGTCATGGGTTGTAAACTTCATAATTATTTTGCGGATTGTGGACAAAAGAATATCAAGATTTCGGGAGATAGACTTGTAACCTTAATATTGTTGATATTTTTCAACAACTTTGTACTCAAGTCCTAACACAGTTCTCTTCTCTTTCTGTTCTCCATGCTTAGTGTGGCAAACACAACACATAATGCAAATATTAAGTCAATGTCTACCCACCATATTTGACTGTAGATACAGTGTTATTTTTTTTGTAGGTATATTATGCTTTCGGTAAACAGAAGAATGATTTGCTTTGCCAAAAAGCTCTATCTTGGTCTCATCTGTCCAGAAGATGCCCTTCCCAGAAGGACTTTGGCTTACTCACACACATTTTTGCAAACAGCAGTTTAGCTTTTTCTTAGTACTGTATGTCAGAAATAGGGTTCTCCTGCCATAGCAGTTCACTTAATTCAAATGTTGACAGATAGTTCACACTGATACATATACACTCTAACCCTGCAGGACAACTTGTATTTAGTTGGAACTTGGTTGGGGCTGCCTAGTCACCATCCAAATTATTCTTCATTGCATCTTTTCATCAATTTTTCACTAATATCCCACATCAAGGAGCTTAGCTACAGTGCCATGTGTTGTACACTGCTTGAATATATTGTGCACTGTGGACAAAGGAACATCATATCTATGGAGATGGACTTGTAACCTTGAGATTGTTGATATTTTTCAACAATTTTGGTTCTCAAGTCCTCAGACACTTCTCTTCTTTCTGATTTCCATGCTTAGTTTGGCACACCTAGACATATAATGCAAAGATTGAGTCAATGTTTTCCTTTTTTATCTGGTTTCAGGTGTGATTTTTATATTACCCACACCCGTAACTTGCCGCAGGTGAGTTTGAACAAGCATCAGAAGACTGAAACAAAATTGTTTTCCCACAATTTTGGAAAGGTACCAACACTTCTATCTGCCCATTTTGGGAGTTTTGTGTGAAATTATTTACAATTTTTGCAGTTGTTTTGTGGTTTTCCCATACACGCAAAGGAAAGAAACAAGTGTATGACAAAACAGTGTAACTACAATAATTTTCTGAGAGATCAAATTCAAGAGTGCCAACACTCTTGGCCAAGACTGTATTGTGTCAGCACCCTTGAAATGTTTTGAGAAATTAATATTTATGTTATCTACTGTTTATTTTTTGGTGTTGAACAACAACAAAAACAAGCAGCAATTGGATACCATTAGACGAACACGAAATGATCCATACAAATGCTGGTACCTTCCAAAATTGTAAACAACTTGTTCTAAGCTTGAGCTGTCAATCCCAGTTGCAAGTAACAGTGTTTCTACTATAAAAGCAGAATCCAAGCATCATATAGTTTTGTTTGCAAACAAACTTATGAGTGCTTGGATTCTTGCTTATCAGCTACTGCAGATCACCGGATCCTTTCCTTATAGCACCATAAAAACTCAAACAATCTGAGTGCTGGTCATTTACGCTTGATTGATTTTCCTTACTAGTTACACTTGTTTTTTTGCTTTTATTTGTACTGTTTATCCCCATTTAGAATGTCTCCATGGACAATGCTAGCAGATATGCATCTTGTGGGATGTAGCCGTACCTTGAACAGCCATTTGGGGTGAATATATATCTGTGTTATACGTTTGGAAGCCCATGTAATAGATCTAAATATGCAGCTGGAAATACTCAGGAGCATTGCAAGCCTGGAAAGGAGTTTGAAGGTCAGTGAGCATTCTCTGGCTGGGGCCAGTGATCTGAAGGTGGGTGGAAGTGGGGAAGATCAGGACCCAGAAGTTGGTGAGCTAGGTTGGAGACATTTTTACAAGACCGAAGCTGGTAGCTAGGCAAGTGTAAGAATGTCAAATACAGAGAGCTTAGTCCTGATCTGGCACAACCTAGTAAATATGCCTGTTTTGGCTGATATTTTGTAATGCAGGGACCAAGAACTAGGACCACTACAGCAGGAATGTCGCAGATGTTGTCCTAGCAACCAGGAAAATGACTAATGTATGAAGGAGGGAAATAGGAGTGTAGCAAAGGCCAGAAAAATGGTGGTAGAGAACTCTATAATTAGGTGTGACAAAGAGGGTTCATCTGCTGCCGAGACCGTGAATTCCAAACAGCGTATTGTCTGCCAGGTCCTCAGGTCCAGCATATTGCAGATCGGATAGACAAATTGCTGGGTGTGCTGGGGAACACATAGGTACCAATGGGAAAGTTAGGAGGCAGATGGAAAATCCATAGAAAACGATTACAGGGAACTAGGAGAGATGCTGAAGTACAAGACCTCCAACTGAAGTTCTCAGAAATACTGCTGGAGGGGCGTGGCCTGGAAGGCAATGTGAGCGGCTGCACTTCCTAGAGCTCCCGCCGAGTGTCCGCCGAATAATCCTGTAATACAGCCTGTGGAGAGATCCCTACCCCCCTGGAACAGTGACCGGAGGTCTCAGGAGCAAAGTGCAGCGTCGGGAGCCGTCTGGTGCAGACGATATGACCCGCCCCGGCAGCAAGATGCGGGCGCGGGAGATAACATCAGTCTCCAAGATGGCGCCGAAAGAGAGAGGAGGCGGAGAAGGCTAATGCCGCTTGCCAGCGGCGCATGGCGGCTGCAGTGAAGCTCGCTCAGTTTGCGAGGAGAGATGAGAGCTGTGCTGGAGAGACAGAGGATGGAGGTGAGGAGGCTGGGGAGGAAGATGACTCCCCCATGATTGAGGGGGAAGAAGTAGAGGTGCCAGCACAGGAGAAGGGTGCTAAAGGGAAGCTGGGCAGACCCAGGCAGAGGACAGTATGCAAATAGAGCCCACTTTGAAAGATGTGTTTGCAGTGGTATCCTACTGCAAGGAAGCTCTGAAAACACTGACACAGCAGGTCCTAGGAGTGCAGGGAGAGATATCCACGATTAAGAAAGATATGAAGAAAGTGGACACTAGGACAGGTGCTGTGGAAGAAAGAGTGAGCACAGCAGAGGATCATATAGCCAAACTGCAGAGAGTGGAGAAAAAATGTATACAGCAAATGTCTGAGCTTGCAGCAAAAACGGACGATCTGAAAACCGTTCCAGACGAAACAATCTGAGAATAGTGGGCATCCGGAGAAATCTGAGGGGAGAAACCCCACTGAATTCATTGAAAATTGGATTAGAGAGAAATTTGGCTCTGATACTCTGACGAGACTGTTTGCTGTGGAGAGGGCGCATCGGGTCCCTATGCAACCCCAACCGCCTGGTAAGGGTCCACGTACAATACTCGCAAAGATCCTTAACTACAGGGACAGGGATATCATCCTGCAAAAAGCCAGGGACATGGAGGAGCTTACAATTAATGGTCAGAGGATTGCCATATATCCTGATTACTCAGTGGTGGTACAGAAGCAAAGAATGAAATTTTCCACTGTAAAGAAACGTTTAAGAGAGTTGGATGTAAAATACTCCATGATTTTTCAGCAAAACTGCGAGTGATGGCGTTAGAGAAGGTCTTCTTTTTTGTGGATGCAGAGGAGGCCTCGCAATGGCTGGATATTAATGCTAGGCATATCAAGGAAGCTGGAGAACATGCTTGAACTCTGGGAAGCTGGATGAGACTTTGAGACAGTGCTGATTTTACAGGTTGAAGTCCGGTTGCTGGACCTACAACCGTGTTTTTGTTTTTACCACTGTTTTTCTTGGAGGACAGACGGCCAGTAGGGAGCGATTGACTCAATGTTTCTTTTTACTCCTTTTTAGGGTTCTATTTTTATGCACCCCTGGCCTCATTGGACAAACAGTGGGATAAGCATAGAGAGAGGGGAGATACTTTGGTAATGGGAGGTCCTGGGTATGAGAAGAATAACTGACGAATATTGTAGTTTAAATATTTATAAAGTTTAACAGTAATAGATAGTTGGCAGAGACTTTAATTTAATGGTAAAGAGGTTGGAAATGTTATTAAGGCAGGTACGGGAGGGCGGGGGAGGGGCACACAAATGGTGGTGTTGAATGGGTATCGTTTATGCACATTGCAAGATGGGAAAAGGCAGTTATTTGGCCCTTCCGTTGTAATGGGTCTAAGGTTCTGGGACCCCACTCTCGATGAGAGTAATACACATATGAAAGGGGGAGGATGTGGGGGTGGGAAAGGGGGGAGAGGGCAAATGGGAGGAGGGGAGCAGACAGCTACGAACAGGGATAGCAGCAATTCGATTACAAAAAGTCTTGGTTAATGG
Source organism: Allobates femoralis (assembly GCA_033576535.1). Lineage (NCBI taxonomy): Eukaryota > Metazoa > Chordata > Amphibia > Anura > Aromobatidae > Allobates > Allobates femoralis. The sequence goes on from JARQOC010000001.1 coordinate 437,008,131, forward strand.
GGAACGGAATAATATTATTTGCTGGAATGTAAGAGGGCTCTCGGATAAGTCAAAAAGAGCAGCGGTTATTCGATACGTGCTAGACCGTAGGCCATCAGTGATATGCCTTCTGGAAGCTCATTTGACAACTGATATAGTGGATGTTTTGAATAGAAAGTGGGCGCAGAGGACGTACCACTCCACTTTTTCTTCCTACGCCAGGGGAGTCTCGGTCTTGATACATAACTCGGCACAATATGAGGAGATAGAAGTTGACATAGACACTGAGGGACAATATGTGATGGTGGTTAGTAGATTGTCCGGACAATTAATGTGTATCGTGGCAATTTATATTCCTCCGCCATATTCCAGTATTAAATTACGAAGGGTAAGAGAGATGGCGGAAAGGAAGGGTGTAATGCCCTTTTTGTTGATAGGAGACTTTAATAACATGATAGACACACAGTGGGATAGGAGCACCACATCTGGGGGGGGCACGTAAGGGTACTCTAACCCCATTTGGTTCACTAATACAAGAAATGGGGCTGACGGATCTTTGGAGGGTTAGGAATGTAGAGGGGAAATGTTTTTCTTGCTTTTCGACATCATATGACTCACTTTCCCGTATTGACATGGCCCTGGGAATTGGTCTAATGGATGGGCTGGTTGGGGAGGTGGACTATCTAGCCAGAGTTGTCTCGGATCATAGCCCGATTTTTATCTCTATTCGATGGCTGGGTTCAATGGGGAATGCGGTTAGAGACTGGAAAATACACCCAGTGTGGCTGCGCACTATTGATATGACTAAAATTGGAGTGGAAATAGAGGAATTTTATAATCCGAATGATGGTAGTGCTGACCCAGTGATAGTTTGGGAGACCATGAAAGCATACAAAAGGGGGATTCTGTTTCGGGATATCTGCAGGTGTAAATCACAGAACAAACAGATGGAAAAAGATAGCTTACGGAAATTGGAGAGGGCAGAGTGGGAGGCGGGGAGGCAGATGATACTCATTCTAGGAAAAAATTACGAGAGGCACAGAAGGAGGTGAATAGAGTCCTTATGGAAAGGGCAGATAAGAAATTGGCGTTCCAGAAAATTAGATTCTTTAAAGAAGGAGAGAAAGTGGGTCATTTACTGTCCATCATAGCGGCGGCACAGAAGGGGAATCAGTATGTCCATTGCGTAGAAGGAGAGGGTGGTGAACGAGTCACAGATACGAGGGACATTATGGAGATCTTTGTGAAGTTTTACGGGGATCTATACACATCACAAGAAGGGTCGGATGAAAGGGAGGTGGAAGACTTTTTGGCAGCTGCATCGTTACCCACTCTGTCAATGGAGGATAGGAACGCTTTGGAGGCACCTATAACAGTAGATAAACTGGGGGAAGCATTGCGTGGCATGGCCAATGAAAAGGCCCCGGGGTCCGACGGACTTCCGGCGGAGGTTTATAAGTGTTTGGATGACATTTTATTACCCAGATTATTGGAGGTCTATGTGGAAGCTAAGAAACAGGGAGTATTACCAAAATCCATGAGAGAGGCGACTATAGTTGTGGTTCCTAAGGAGGGTAAAGACCTTAAAGACCCAGAGTCATACCGGCCAATTTCATTGTTGACGGCAGATGTGAAAATCCATGCAAAAGTACTGTCAAGCCGTTTAACAACGGTGATCTCAAATCTAATACACTCAGATCAGTCCGGCTTTATGCCAAATAGATCTACTGCAATCAATTTAAGGAGATTATTCTTGAATTTACAGCTGTCGTCAGACAATATAGGCCGAAGGGCTATAGCATCGCTGGACGCTCGTAAGGCCTTTGATAGTGTGGAGTGGAGGTACCTATGGAAGGTGTTAAAGTGTATGGGATTTGGACCGCAATTTGCATCATGGATACAACTCTTGTATGCCCTGCCAAAATTAGAGTCAATGGGGTTGTCTCTAGAAAGATAATCAATTGTAAATCATCCCTGGCACACTAACAAAGAAAATGGTACGTTGTCTCTTTCTAGATTTTTATTTATTTGTGATGTTTGTGAAAAAAACAATTGTTTTTTTTCACAAACATCACAAATAAATAAAAATCTAGAAAGAGACAACGTACCATTTTCTTTGTTAGTGTGCCAGGGATGATTTACAATTGATTATCTTCCCCTTTTTTCCCTTGAGCACCTTTTGAAGCAGTTGAGCCAACCTCTATCCTTATAGATAGTCTCTAGAAAGATAGACTTACGGAGGGGTACCAGACAAGGCTGCCCGCTGTCGCCCCTGTTGTTTGCTCTGGCGGTGGAGCCTTTAGCTGCTACCATAAGAAAATCCAAGGACATCAAGGGATTTAAATACGGGGACACTGAGGAAAAGATTGCGCTATACGCGGATGACATTCTGCTGTTTCTGGAGGATAGTGGGGCTTCGTTGGGTCATGCCATGCGGACCATTGAGGGCTTTGGGGTGCTTTCGGGGCTTACTATAAATTGGAATAAGTCAAGTTTATTTAAAGTAGACAAGGAGGAGAATGACACAGAAGAGGGAGTGGAATCGGGAAGACTACATAGGGTGGAACAATTTAAGTACCTGGGCATTTGGGTGACTTCACCCATCACGGACTACTTCCAGTTGAACCTTACTCCATTACTGGCAGTACTGAGGCGTAAAGTTATTGCCTGGAATAAATTGTGTTTATCCGTGGTGGGGAGAGTTAACCTGATCAAAATTATCTTGATGCCCAAATTACTATACATAATGCACAACTCTCCCTTATGGATCCCTCAGCGTAGGCTCAAGCCTATTAATGCCATATTCCGAGAACTGATTTGGGGGAGGAGACAACCTAGGATTCGGATAGAGACACTGCAGAGGCAAAAAAAAGACAGGGGACTAGCACTACCTCACCCTGGGATTTATTTTTTGGCGGCTCAAAGTCAGCATTTGCGGGGGTGGGCCTGTAAATCAGAGAATAGTCTCAATACGAAAATATTGGAAAAAATAGTTGGTAGATCCCCTCTGATGGATGGACTTGAGGACGAGTCAGTGGGATTGTTGGGAAAGAAATATCCAACACTTGACCTTACACATAAACTATGGACAAGACTTAAGCAACTGAGAGGGGTGACAAATTTGACGAAATACACCCCCATATGGAATAATGGGAATCTCCCTGAATTAATAAAAATGGGAAGACTTAAGGAATGGGAAAACTGGGGTATTGTGTATATGCATCAAATTATGAATAGACAGGAATTAAAGACCATCCAACAATTAAGATTGGAATTTGGATTGCTGGAGTCGGATTGGTTCCAGTATTTACAGATACAACATGCAGTTGGTGGAAAGAGTGGGACTGGTGCCTTGCAAATACAAGACGATATTGTCCTAGCCTATATTTGCCATAAGGGACTCTCGACTGGAGTGATATCGTGCATATACAGCGACTTACTACATACATTCCTCCTTTCATTCCCTATAAAAACACGTTCGAAATGGGAGGAGGAAGTGGGACACATGCCGGATGATAGATGGACTAGTATCCTGGAATATGTACCTAAATTGTCTATGTGTGAATCGGCTAGGCTATGTGTTACACAGAGTGTATCGATCGCCAATGGTTATGTACCGTGCAGGTCTGAGGACTGACTCTGAATGTCCGAGATGCAGAGGGTATAATGCGGGCATTTTCCACATGATGTGGTCTTGCCCAAGATTGACCACATACTGGACGGCAGTTATTAACCGGATAGATAGAGTGTATGGGTGTGAAATACCTAGAGATCCGGTGGTCTGCCTGCTGGGCTATGTAGAGGAAGTGGATATTGAAAATGCGTTAAAGATAGCGATTGCAAAATTGCTCTTTGTGGCAAGGAAACTGATCGCAAAATATTGGATTCGGGATCTTCCACCAAGCAGAGAGGAATTTGTGAAACAGGTAGATAACCTAATTTACATGGAAAAGGGTATTTATGGGAGAAGAGAGAAAATTGCAATATTTGAGAAAATATGGTTGCCCTGGATAAATTATAGATGAGAAGAGGAAGTATGACTTAACACTATACTATGTGCAAATTGATCTGAAGAATTGCATAATTGATGTACCTTATTAACGGTTACTTAACTAAATTACACTATGAGCTGTTGTGAAATGAGCTGGCTGTCGGGTGGGGGGTGGGGGGATTGGGATTGTATTCTAAGTATTTATGGGGAAAAAAGGGACATCTTGTCTCGATGCATTTGTGTAATTCTGTTTGGAAACTGATTAATAAAAATTTATCTGATTAAAAGAAATACTGCTGGTGCCACAAGCATCAGTAAAAAAAACAGCATGTGGGTTTGTTTGTTTGTGGGTGTATGCATCCTTGCTTCAAAGAGGCTCACCCAGCTCACTGTGCATAATCCATACGTCCGGTCATGTGCACTACTCTGAAGCTGGGTGTACTGCATCATGCGAAGTGAGCCTCTCTGAAGTCGGGACACATACACACGGCGTGAGAGAATCTCAAGGTTGAGGGGAACAAAGATGCGTGCATGCAAGGCTTTGTATAGTTATTAACACCCACATGAGGCATGATAACATGCTAAGAGGACCGGCTAGTCGGGGTACTAATGTCCCCTCGACAAGTTGAAGCCCTAATTAGCAATATATGCTTTTTCTAAAGATCTGTTTACAGGGAACCTGACCCCTAAAAATCAAGCCCCAGCCTATCAATAGCTGTCCCTGCACCTTCCTAATGGTATTCAACCTATCCCTTTATGACCTAAATGAGTATTTTCAAAGTTTAAAAAAGTGGTTTTCATCCTTACATAACTGTTCCCCTGAGAAGTCGCAAAAGGCGTTCCCTGAGATCGAGGCTCGCCGTCTCTGCCGCTTGTTTTCACGTCCCGATGGGCGTGATAACGCTTCTGCAGCATCCTCTATGATGAGCTGGCGTAAAGCAAAACTCGCGCATGAGTAATGTGCCCAAAGGGTGTTCTGACGTCATCAGAGCCGGATATGGCGCGATTAGCATCATTACAGCTAACCCGCCTATGGAGGAGGGCGAGGATGCTGCAGAAGCATTATCACGCCCATCAGGGCATACCGCATTTTTTTCGTGGCCGCACCTGCCGCAAGTGCCGAAATCGCACCTGCTGCACTTACCGCAAGCCCCATAGACATTGTATGGGGCTTGCCGCAAGTGTGCCACGATCGCGGCCGTTATGCGGTAATCATGGCAGTTGTGTTTTTTTCACCGCAGCTGCCGTCATCAGCGCAAAACGCTGATGTGAAAGCAGCCTTAGTGAGTGACAGATGGAATGAATCTTTTTATTTGAAGTTTACTGAAAATAGGATGGAAGTATAAATAAAAGAAATACCTCAATAGAGCGATCTTAGAGAAAGGAATTAGAAAAATAATAGCAGCTACATATGGATTTTTGATCAGACAATTTCCTTTAAGTCCAATTTGCCTTTTTTCTGTTGTTCCAGTGCACTCAAAGGAAATAAACAGGTATAACAAAATGTGTTTAATTACCGTATATACTCGTGTATAAGCCGACCCGTGTATAAGCCGACCCCCCTACTTTTGCCCCAAGAATCTGGAAAAACCTATTGACTCGTGTATAAGCCGAGGGTGGACCCCAGCACAGGTATACAGCCCCCAGCAGTGTGGTATACAGGCCCCCCCAGTGGTATACAGGCCTCCCCAGTGGTAGTATACAGCAGCCCCAGTGGTAGTATACAGCAGCCCCAGTGGTAGTATACAGCAGCCCAGTGGTAGTATATAGCAGCCCCAGTGGTAGTATACAGCAGCCCCAGTGGTAGTATACAGCAGCCCCAGTGGTAGTATACAGCAGCCCCAGTGGTAGTATACAGCAGCCCCAGCAGCCCCAGTGGTAGTATACAGCAGCCCCAGTGGTATACAGCAGGCCCCCAGGGGTACATATAGCAGCCCCCAGGGGGTACCCAGCAGCCCCCTGGGGGTACCCAGCAGCCCCCTGGGGTACACAGCAGCCCCTGGGGGTACCCAGCAGCCCCCAGGGGGTACCCACTCGCCCCCCCTTGCAAGGGCCCCCCCCCCCCCCCCGCTTCTCTTACCATCCCGGTCTTCTGATCAGCGCTGCTCCTCGGCGCTCCGTCCTCGCGGCTCCCGTCCTGCAACATCCGGGATCCCCGGATCCCGGATGTAGCAGACGGACGGACGGAGCAGCGAGGAGCGGCGCGGATCAGAAGTCCGCAATGGACTTATATATAACTTATATAATATAACCATCGGGGGGGGCCCTTACAAGGGGGGGCGAGTGCCAGCATTTGGGGGCTATATGCACTGCTTCCCCCTGCCGCTGATTGACAGGGGGAAGCAGTGCATATTTAATGAGCGGCCCCACGTGACGGGGCCGCTCATACAGCAGCCTCCCCCCGCCTCCACAGCCACCACACCATGTGTACCGTATAGACCCGTGTATAAGCCGAGGGGGAGACTTTTCAGCCCAAATTTTGGGCTGAAAAACTCGGCTTATACACGAGTATATACGGTACAACAATTTTATAGGAGAAATAAAGCATTTTATGAAACAATTTCAAGGGTGCCAACACTTTTGGCCACACACTGTATTGTAGGTATGTATGGATGTACACACTATATACCACAAAAGGGCACAACCCTCATGTTTTTGTAAATATTTTATATCTTTTCATGGAACAACATTGAAGTTATGACTGATACAATGTAAAGTAGTCAGTGTACAGCTTGCATAACAGTCAAACTTTGGTGTGGCTTTTATATAATTCAACAGAGTCTTTCAAAACCACTGGCAAAAGTAGTTATACCCCTAACTGAACATGACCGAATTGTACCCAACATGTCAATATTTTGTGTGTCCACCATTATTTCCAAGCGCTGCCTTAACTATCTTGAGCATAAAGTTCACTAGAGCTTCACAGGAACCACTGCAATCCTCATCCACTCCTCCATACTGACATCACAGAGCTGGTGACATGTTGGAGACCTTGCACTCCTCCACTCTCCATTTGAGGATGCCCAACACATGCTCAATAAGGTTGAGATATGGAGACATAGTTGGCTAGAACAGCACCTTTATCCTCAGATTTTTTTAGCAAGGCAGTGGCCGTATTGGAGGTGTGTCGGGGATCAATTACATCATAGAATGCTGCCCTGAGGACTAGTTTCTGAAGGGAGAGGATTGTGCTCTGCCTCAATATGTCACAGTACATGTAGGCATTCATAGTTGCCTCAACGAACTGTAACACTACAGAGCAGGAGCACTCACGCAGCCCAAACCATGACACTCCCACCACCATGCTTGACAGTAGGCAAGACACACTTGTCATTATGATCCTCACCTGATTACGATCACACACACTTGACACCATCTGATTCAAACAATTTTATCTTGGTTGCAATCAGACCACATGACATGGTTCCAGTAACCCATGTTCTTAATATGCTTGTCTTCATGAAAACTGTTTGCATGCTTTCTTGTCAATCAACTTTAGAAGAGACTTCCTCCTGGGATGAAAGCCATGCAGATAAATTTTGATGCTGTGAGCAGTGTATGATCTGAGCCCTGACAGGCTGACCCCCCCCCCCCCCCCAAAACCTCTGCATCACTAGTACGACTATTTTGAAAAGACAACCTCTGGATAGGACGCTGAGCACGTGCACTTAACTTCTTGTCGACCATGGCAAGGCCTGTTCTAAGTGGATACTGTCTTTTTAAACCACTGTATGGTCTTGGCCACTGTGCTGCAGCTCAGTTTTGGGGTGTAGGCAATCTTTTTATAGCCTAGTCCATCCTTGTACAGAGAAACCATTCTTTTTTTCAGATCCTCAGAGAATTCTTTGCCATGGGGTGACACATTGAGCTTCCATTGAGGGTATGAGCGATATCAAATTGAACACCTTCACCCCCGAGTGATTTTCAGCATTTTGTTTTCTCCTTCCCTTCTTCCAAGAGCCATAACTTTTTTATTTTTCTGTCAATATACACATATGAGGGCTTGTTTTTGCAGAGTCATTCTTTTGAATCACATCATTTTACCATATAGTGTATTGTAAAATGGGAAAACAATTTCAAGTGGGGTGAAATGCAAAAAAAGTGCAATATTCCCAAATGTAATTTTGTCATTTTGCCTTTTTTTCTGTTATGCAGTTAACCGATCAGATTAATTGATTTTATATTTTGATGGGTCAGGCATTTCTGAACACGGCAATACCAAATATGTGTATTTTTTTTTTTAAATAATTTTATTGCAACGGAGCAAAATGGGGTGATTTGAACCTTTGCAGGTTTTTTTTAATATTCTTGAAAAATATTTTTTACACTTTTGCAATACTGCACAGTCTGATCGCTGTTTCAGTACAGGCCGACGCTGATGCAGCATCCTCTCACCTTCGCTGTTATGCCAACACATCGGTGCCCCGTGATCACGTCACTGGATTGACGATGGAGGCGGGAACAGCACGATATTCACTGCGGCATGTTGAGATTGTCAGCACGATCTAATGGATTAACAGGAGTGAATAGCTCTCCGACTCATCTACACCTGTTAGCTGCACATGTTGGCTGATCAGAGCAGCTGACATGTGCAGGGAATGATAGAAACTCAGCGCATGAGCTCACATCAAAGGGAGGGACATGACCAAGAACGTTCCAATACGCCCTTGGTCATGAAAGGGTTAACACACATGCTGCCCATTCACACCTGAGACATTGTAACACTAATGAGTCACATGAGACCCAGAGGGAAAATACCTAGTTGGGCACAAGTGGACCATTTTTACTTAAGGGTGAACTCACTTTTATTGCCAGTGGTTTAGACATTAAGGGCTGTGTGTTGGGTTATTTAGGGGGCACAACAAGTTTTCACTCTTGTACAAGCTGTACACCGACCACTTCACATTGTATCAATATGTCATATCTTCAGTGTTGTTTAATGACAGGATATAAACTATTTACAAAAATATGATTAGTGTACTCACTTGTGAGTTCAATCATTACTCAGTAGATCACTTGTGATAAACTGGATGAATAGATATATTTCTCAATAGCTTAATTTATGGACATCTTTCGTATGATAATTGTGCCTGTGTGAATTGGATGGGTTGTTACCAACATCTAATAAAGTCAAGTAAATACACCTGTAAAATAATTCGTAGAAATTGTCGACATGTTCAATATATATTGTAATGTGATTACTGGTACCGTAAGTGATGGGAGATATGTGTCAGCCAGGTTATTGAGCTCTGTGATGTGAGTTGAGGCTGAGTCACCACATCCCTCCTCCTCAGGGTGTGGTCAGAGAAGTTAAACGTTCACCTATGTTTTTTTTTCTGTGGTGTGAGTTTGGAGTGTGCAGAGCACAGGGTATAGTTCTAAGCAGCAGAGCTGATCCTAGCCGATTGGCTGAGACTCCATTTGTTTCCTTTTGCTGGACAAGCAGTTGATGTTTTATTTTGTTTGTTCGGTTTATGACGGTAATAAACATGACGTTTACCCAGTCAAGGCTTCCTGTGTCTACCTGGAATAGCAGCCGTGTGAGTTATCTGGTTATCCAGGTGAAAGGTGAGGTAATAGATCATCTGTTGGTTCCAGGGCCCTATAGACGCAAAGTACTAGACATGGACATTCTATGTCTTGAGTGGTCACTTATGGGTAGATAAGACCAAGGAGCGGATCCTTTGGAGGTTCTATTGGCTGGGTGTCATCGAGAGATTGTAAATTATTGTAAGTCGTGTCCCACCTGTCAAGTTGACAGCCCCCGTTGCTCACTTCCGAAGTCCACTGGTGCCTTTACCAATTATAGAGGTGCCATTTAATCGAATTGCTATGGATCTGGTGGGCCCCCTGGTCAAGTCTGCAAGAGGCCACCAGTACATCTCAGTAGTCCAGGACTATGCGACTCGGTACCCGGAGGCGGTATGCTTGAGAAATTCCTCTTCTAAAAATATAGCCTAGAATTGGTGCACATCTCTCTAGAACGGGACTTCCAAAAGAGATAAGAACAGATCAAGGAACCCCTAAATGTCCATGATTATGAGGGAACTGTGTAAGGCACTACAGATAACTCAATTGAAAACCTCAGTGTACCATCCGCAGACAGATGGCCTCGTGGAGAGATTCAACAAATCACTGAAGTCCATGATTAAGCAGGTGGTCGAGAAACATGGGCGAGATTGGGATAGTCTCCTTCCATACCTGCTGTTCTCTATCAGAGAGGTTCCCCAGGCCTCAACGGGATTCTTTCCATTTGAACTCTTGTATGGGCGACATCCTCAAGGTCTCTTGGACACAGCAAAAAAGACTTGGGAAGCGGAGGTGACCCCTCCACCGGCAAGTCGTGGAGCATGTAGCTCAGATGCAGGAGAGAATCGCAAAGGTGATGCCCATCGTAAGGGAAAGTCTGCCCCGAGCGCAAGAGGTGCAGACTAGGGTGTATATCCGCTCCGCAAGGGTGAGACAGCTTGGTCCTGGTGGTCATGTGCTGGTATTGATCCCTACAGTCGAAAGTAAATTCCTCACCAAGCGGCAAGGACCTTATGAAGTGGTGGAAAAAGTGGGTAAAGTGAACTACAAGATTCACCAACCCGGAAGAAGGAAGCCCTACCAGGTGTACCAAGTCATCCTGCTGAAGCCATGGCAAGATAGGGACCCTATGGAAACCCCATGTCTGGTGGCAAAGATGGAGGCCGACATCAAGGAGGTGACAGTGGCAGACACGCTGTCAAGGGCTCAGAAGCAACAATGTCAAGAGTTGCTTCACCAGAACAGAGATCTCTTTACAGACCTGCCAGGATGTACTCAGGTTGTAGAACAGGATATCCTGACTGAACCACACGTGAGGGTTAACCTGAAGCCATACCGGATCCCTGAAGCTCGTCGAGAAGTGATCTCGAAGGAGGTGACGAGAATGTTGAATCTCAGTGTTATCAAAGAATCGAAAAGAGGCTGGTCCAGTCCCATTGTACTTGTGCCGAAAACCAGACAGAGAATGGCGGTTTTGTAATGACTATCATAAGTTGAACGAAGTCTCCAAGTTTGTCGCCTATCCGATGCCCTGAGTCAATGAGCTCATCGAGAGGTTAGGACCAGCGGTACATCAGCACGCTTGACCTAACGAAAGGGTACTGGCAGATACCTATGTCGCAGAGTGTCAAGGAGAAGACGACTTTCTCTACACCCAATGGTTGTTTCCAGTATACTCGGATGCCGTTTAGACTACAAGGAGCCCCGGCCACCTTTCAGACGGCCAGGACTGAATCCTAGCCCCCCAAAGAGGTAAGCTACGGCTTATTTGGACGACATCATGATCTTCAATGTGGACTGGGAAAGTCACCTGCAGAAGGTCCAGACAGTGCTGGATGCACTGAGAACTGCGGAGTTCACAATAAACCTGAAAAAATGACCATAGGGAAGGAGGAGGCCAGGTATTTGGGCTATGTGTCGGTAGAGGCCAGATCAAGCCACAACTGAATAAAGTGGAGTGATCCAGAGTTGGCCACAACCCCTCTCTAAGAAGCATGTCAGAGCCTTCCTGGGACTTGTCGGATATTGCCGGCGATTCATCCCAAACTTTGCTGTGAAAGCCGCACCCTTGACCCACCTCCTTAAGGGCATGAATTCTTCCATGGCCAAGTGGACTTCAGAAGCTGAGATGGCTTTCAGTACCTGAAGTCAGCTCTGTGTAGCCGAGCGGTGCTACTTGCACAGATTTCAGTAGGGAGTTTTTACTCCAGACCGACGCTTCAGAGATCAGGCTAGGAGCTGTCTTATCCCAGGTAGTACATGGCGAGGAAAATCCAATCCTGTACCTTAGTAGCAAGTTGTCGTCCTGTGAGAAAAACTATGCCATTGTAGAAAAGGAGTGCTTAGCCATCAAATGGGCAGTGGATACGTTAAGGTATTATCTCCTAGGCCACCAGTTTAAGCTGGTGTCAGATCCTGCGTTCCTGCAGTGGCTGACAAATAGACAGGGAAAGAATGCCAGAGTGACCCGGTGGTTTTTAGCACTTCAGGACGTCACTTTCCATGTTGAGCACAGGCCCCGAAAACAGGAATGCAGTTGCCCTGTCTAGGTTCCCCTCTTTGGTGTCCGATGGTGTCCAAACTCCCGGCTTTGGGCAGAGGGGGGAATGTGTAATGTGATTACTCGTACCTTAGGTGATGAGAGATATTTGTCAGCCAGGTTATTGAGCTCTGTGTTGTGAGTTGAGGCTGAGTCACCACATCCCTCTTCCTCAGAATGTGGTCAGAGAAGTTAAATGTTCACCTCTGTGTTTTTTTTTCTGTGGTGTGAGTTTGAAGCGTGCAGAGCACAGAGTGAAGTTCTAAGCAGCAGAGTTGATCCTAGCCGATTGGGCTGAGACTCCATTTGTTTCCTTTTACTGGACAAGCAGTTGATGTTTTATTTGTTTGTTCGGTTTATGACGGTAATAAACCCGACGTTCATCCAGCCAAGGCTTCCTGTGTCTACCTGGAATGGCAGCCGTGTGAGTGGATCTATTACAATATATATTGAACAAATCACCAATTGCTAAGTATATATCTCTCTAAAGGTGCTATTTACATGAATTTCTCAGCAGATGTAACAATCCATCCAATCCACACAGGCAAACAAATCACACCATTGATAAGTAGATATTCATACATTAAGTTGTTGAGAAACGATACTGGAAAAGTATTGAACAAACTTACTGAAATGTCATACTTCATACAAAATTCTTTATTGGTAATGACAGCTTTATTACACCTACTGTATGGAGAAACAAGTCGCACGCATTGGTCAGGTGTGATTTTGACCATTCTTCCACACAAACACTTTTCACATCCTGAAGGTCCCATGGACTCCTTCTACAGTGCCAGGCGAAAATATTAATCCCATTGGCCTTTTACCTATTTTGTTACATTACAACCTGTGTTTAAATATTTTTGTAATCCGATGTGAGTGTGATGCTTGAGCACTAAATAGTCCAAGTTAGGGAGGTGAAAATATAGGCAAAAATTAAATTTATATGATAAATTAAATAAAATTGTCATGTGCATATGTATTCAGCTGTTTTGCTAGGAAGCCCCTAAAAATATCTAATACAAGCAATTACCTTCATAAGTCACATGCTTAGTGAACAGAAGACCACCTGTGTGCACTGTAAGTGTCACATGGTCTGTCAGTATATACACCTTTCCTGAAAGGTGAGAAAGGCTGCAACACCATTAAGAGGCACCTGTAACCAAACAACACCATGAAGTCCAAGGAAATCTCCAAACAAGACGGAGACAAAGTTGTTGAGAAGTACAATTCAAGGTTGGGTTAAAAAAAATCCCAATCTTTGATGATCACCCGGAGCACCATACAATCAGTTATCATCAAATGGAAAGAACATGATACCACAACAAACCTGCAAACAGAGGGCCACCCACCACAACTTTCAGCCTGGCAACGGAGGACATAAATCATAGAGGCAACTCTGAAACCAAAAATAACCCTGAAGGAACTGCAGAGTTCCCAAGCAGAGACTGTAGTGTCTTTCCATACAACATGGCGTACACTACATAGAGCGGGCCTTTATGAAAGAGTGGCCAGAAAAAAAGCGTTTAATTACAGCCAAAAATTGGAAGGCTAATTTTGAGTTTGCCAAAATACATGTACGGTGCTGTGGTCTGATGAGACCAAAAACGACTCGTAAAAAGATAGAAACTTATATTTTACCTTGGTAAAAGGTAAACGCTATGTCTAGTGCAAAACTAACATAAATCATTACCCCAAGAACACCACCCCAACAATGAAACATGGTGGTGGCAGCATCATGTTTTGGGGATGTCTTCAGCAACAGGGACAAAGAAAACGATCCGAGTCGAGGGAAAGATGGATGGTGCAAAATGCAGAGATATTCTTGAGCAAAACCTTTTTCAGTCTGTCAGTGAGACTGGGATGGAGGTTCACCTTCCAACAAGACAATGACCCAAAGCATACTGCTAAAGCAACACTTGAGTCGTTTAATAACGTATGAATGTATTGAAGTCAAAGTCCAGGCCTTAATTTAATTAATTAATAGAAAGCTCCAAACAATTCTAATACACATTTTTGGGAATCATTAATTCCCAAACAGTACCTGGACTACAATATTCGGTGGTCGCAATACCCACATTTTAACCATACACAACTTCAGCGACACAACTCATGAATAATGTTAAATTCATATTTATTAAAGTGCAATATAAAGTGCAATGTGCTATACAGACATGGTGACAGGGTATTCGGACTGTATACATAATATGGCAGAGGTCACTGACATTGTATACATCAAAATATTATGGAGCAATATTTATAACATTATTACTATCCATAACTACATTCTCTTTAACATTATTCATGAGTTGTGTCGCTGAAGTTGTGTATGCTTAATTTAATTAAGAATATGCGGTCAAACTTGAAGATTGCTGTTCAAAAGAGGAAAACTTGAAAGAGCAATGGTAAACTGTGCAAAGCTCATATAGGCTTATCCAAAGAGACTTGCAGCTGTAATTGCTGCAAAAGGAGACTCTACAAAATGCTGACTTTAGGGGGTGAACAGTTATTATGCACATTGAAGTTTTTAGTTATTGTGTCATATTTGTTTTTTTGCTTTACAATAAAAAGAAAACCAAATGTTCACAGTTGTATGCATGTTCTTTACATGAACTGATGCCGGCCCTCAAAAACAAAAAACAAAAAAAAAACCTTGAAATGCGAGGTTGTGCAGAAGAAGACATAAAAAATTCCAAGAAGGTGAATACTTTTTCATGGCACTCTATGAGCTCTTAGTTTTAGTTCCTTTCATAAATTTTCCATTGGATTCAGGTCAGGTGTTTGGCAGAGCCATTCTAGCAGCATTATTTTCTTTCCAAGAAACTAATTGAGATTTTCCATATTTGAGTGTATGGGATCATGTCTTGCTGAAGTATCCACCCTAGTTCAATCTTCATCATCCTGGTAGATGGCAGCCAATTTTTATCAAGAGTGTTGCAGTACATTTGTCTATTCATCTTTCCTTCAATTAATTAAGTTTGCAAGTGCGCATGCTCAAAAACAGCCCCACATCATGACGTTCCCCTCAACTCACTTTGTATGTCAAGCCCAAATTTACTGATTTTTCACATCATTCGCGTCATAGGTGCTAAAGGCCTCCAAACATGTGTGTGTTAAATTATGTAGGGCATCCAAAGAGTTAAGTTTTTGGTCATGATCGGATCCAAACATATTTTTCACTGGGTTGTATTAATTCATAGGCTTGTCTAAATCTTGTTGAGCAAACTTTAAATGCACTCTCGAGCATCTTTTTGTTCAAAAGCAATGGAGTATTGCGTCGTGAGTGGCAAATAGGTCATCTAGGTTGAGGTGTTTCATTACGGTTTCTTTTAATATAATAGTCACCTGCTGACTCCAGGTCTTTCGCAGTTCTCCACAGCTTGGTTCTGGTGTCACGCGTGGAGCGGATGAGCGAATGGAGCAGGAGGGGATAACAGGCAAGGACGATTGGAAGGCTTGTTTGGCCCTAGACTTGGGGTCCCTGATATACCCTGTTCCCGAATTACCTCATAGTGAAAAGGGAGGAGGTTCAGGCCACACACCCCTATCCCTCAAATCACAACCTGCCCTCAGCTAAGAGCCCCTACCTCCACCCATGGACCCAGATAAAGGACACCATCTCCAAATGAAGGGGATAGCAGCTGCTCCAGCAGCACATCTGCACAACACGGGTCCCAGATGAGAAATGAATTTAATCTGCAACATCTGGTGGAGGGAAGCAGAACACATTAACCCTAGACGTATACCCTTAGAAATCTACACATTCACGCACCCGGGGCCTTTTAGGCCTGTTTACAATTATCATGGAATATACTCAAAAAAAACACTTTTCAAAGTATATTGCAAAGTAAGGGATGCCATTCCCCCTAGCGCTGGGGTTTCGCCAGGATGGGTGTCCGTTAATGATCTGACCTCCTTGGAGACCCCAGCTAAGGCTGGCGGACCGCATACCTGGGGCCTCGCAGGCCTGCCAGGTTACTGTTTTTCTATTTTCTGTAAAATTACTTATAGTTTAGATTTTTGAAAACTCTAGGTATTCCTCAGGTATATAGTTGTCAGTAATTTCCAGTTGTTCATATATTTTTATGTTATAGGCATTTCGGTATAACAACCTTTTTTTGGGACTACCCCATATTCACGCACCTGGGCCTTTTAGGCCTGTGTGCAAATAACACGGAATAACTCAAATAAAAATACTTTTCAAAATTTATTTTACAATTGCAAAGTAAGGATGCATTCCCAGTAGCGCTGGGGTCCGCTAGGAGGGGATCCGTAATGGATCTGACCTCCTGGTGACCCCAGCTAAGGCTGGCGGAATCCTGCCATTCCGGCAGCCTTAGCTGGAGTTACCAGGAGGTCAGATCCATTATGTATCCCCTTCTGGCGAACCCCAGCGCTACTGGGAACACAGCCTAAGATGTGTATATTTCAAAACAGAATTATGTGCATAAAACAACAAAAAAGTAAGTAAACGGGCACGCCAAATATAGGCATTCTATATACAATTTTTTTATGAAAACTTTTTTGGTTGTAGCAAACTTGGTGCAGGAATATTTAATTGTAACTTTACATATTCCCCCGACAATTCTCGCATATTATTTTTTCGGCTGAATGTTCCTTGCATACATTTTGTCCGCAAGTAGAACAGAAACGCTCCGATTTTCTTTCCTTCTTTGCTGGACAAATATAGCAGCGCTTTCTTTTTTTTTCTCTTTGCTCTGGATGTTCCAGAAAGCGTATTCCACATCGATCATTGCCTCTGTAGTTTGCCTTGATAAGCATATCATGCTGCTTCTCTCCATCATAGTAGGCATCAAAAGTTCATAACAAAGTTCTGTCAAAAATAGACGTCTCTTGTCTTTCCTGTTGGCATGGAATTCTGGATTAGTTTGACAATAAACAATGTAGCTATTGAGGGCTGACACATCAAGGATATTGGGAAAAAAGGGCAACAGGCCAACGTTTAGTCTGCCTTTTGCACGAATACTCTCCAATCATTTCGTCCATCTTGTCGACACCTCCTTTTGTCTTATTATAATGCAGTATGATTTCAGTTGTTTTTTCCTGTCATTGGTGTCAATACTTCCATCGTGATGCATTGTACTCAGTAATATCATGGATTTTTCTTTCTTGGCTTTATAAGACACCATTGTTGCTTGATTGCAGAAACCGAATACACTCTCGTAGATTTTTCAGCTGTGCATTGTGCTTCATGATTGGAGGAATTTCGCTGCGGTTTGGCCTCATAGTACCAACAAGTGTAAGTTGTTTTTGAAGCAAAAAGTTGGCCATTTCAAAATTGGTGAAGTAATTATCCATTGTAATATTTTTCCCTGAATTGAAAATTGGTAGAGCAAGTGTTTTTACTATGTCGGAACATAGGTCTTTCTGGACTGGAGCATCAGCTTCTTTGCAACAGTAAATCAGACCATTCATCCCATAAAAGCTTGCTGAATCGCACATCCAGAAAATTTTTATGCCGTACTTACTGTGGCATATACTGAATGAATTTGCAACGTCCCCTAAATGCAAGAAGTTGCTCGTCCACTGTCACATTATCACTGGAATGGTAAAGCTTTGTACAGTTCTTGATAAAAAGATTCCAGATATAGCTAATAAGGGCTAATTTATCGGTTGCCAACCTCACAGGGCGAGTTCTCTTTTCATCAAAACGAAGGCATCTCAGAATACACTCAAATCTATTGATGGACATAGTAGCTCTGTAGTGTGGATCTGCAAATGGGTTCTGAAATAACTCTCTGATTGGAACATCATATGATTTTGTCGACCCTGCCAGAAGAGTAAGGCCAATATAAGCATATAGTTCCTCTTTAGTTATATTTTTCCACGTTTTTTTTTCTTCCTGACGCGATACGTTTTCCTTCTACATTAGTACACAAAACTACCTCATCTGCAATATCATCCAAAACAAATTTACAGAAAACATCTCTTTTGGACATGAATTGGGGAATTCCGACAGCTCCTTGAGCAACTCTAATAATGTTATGTGATGGGGTGCGTGCAGGAGCCGCAGCAGTACTGTTCCAAAAAATATTCGTTTTAGATGTTCTATTTGAACGTTCTGCTGGATCCACTACTTCTTCATTATCTGAAGAATCGCTGGATGATGAAGTTGATACATTAGCTGGTGGCATGTACTCTTCATCAGACAAAGAAATTTCACTTTCATCATCACTATCAAAAATGATTGCCTCGATTTCATGGTCATCAATCCCCTGGAAGTAGACTGTGCCATTGTAATTTTAGATGTCAGTAAACTAAAAAGAAAAAAAAAAAAAAAAAGATTACAATCAGGCTTCTGCACTGTAAACAGTATGTGATAAGACTCTTTGTTAGGGTCCCAGCACACCAAGCGATATAAAGCAGGTAAAGTGCAGCCCCCTCCTCTTACCTCCAACAGATCACTTTCTTGTAGTGCAGTAGAAGCCTCTGGTTTTGGAGCTCAGAAAGTTTCTATTTCCAGACAAAAGAAAGCTGACTTCTTCCTCCAAAGTCTCTCCAGCAATTAGGACAAAAAGACCTGCGATGAGGTCAGAGACACATGACTTTGTGAGGGAGCCTCCCTTCCAAGATCACATGACCATGTTGTCATGCAGAATCCACACTCTTCCCAGCAATAGCAGAGTCATAAAAGTTCTTCCCCAGCAACAATACAGACAAAAAGACTGAGTATCACATGTAAACCTAGTACAGGCCTAAAAGGCCCCACGTGCGTGAATATGGGGTAGTCCCAAAAAAAGGTTGTTATACCGAAATGTCTGTAACATAAAAATATATGAATAACTGGAAATTACTAACAACTATATACCTGAGGATTACCTAGATTTTCAAAATTCAAACTAAAGTACTTTTACAGAAAATAGAAAACCAGTAACCTGGCAGGCCTGCGAGGCCCCAGGTATGCGTTCTAGGGTTAATGCTGGGGGTGGAGAGCAGATGGCTCAGACACACCCCTTTAGCTCTACCTCCACATGCAGAGCCACAGCAGCAGACTAAGGAAAAAAACTCAGTTTAATAGCACAGAAGCAACACTCATTGACTGCAGAGGCAGTCAATATCTGACACTTGGCTCTTGGACAACTTGACTGAAAATTCTTTTCACCCCTCTGACTGAAATCTTGAGGAGCACCTCGTCGTGGGCTGTTTATGGTGAAATCATGTTCTTTCCACTTCTGAATCATGGCCCCAACAGTGCTTGCTGAAACCTTCAGTAGTTTGTAAATTCTTCTGTAATTAATGCCATCAGTATATTTTGCAAAAATAAGGTTCTTAAAGCCTTGACACAGCTCACTTGTTTTACCCATCATAAGATGTTACTTGTGTGGCACCTTGGTAATGAGACACCTTTTAAAGGCCGTCAGTTGAGCCACTGATATTTTTTACTAAGTGGCAGGATTGCTTTCGAATTATGGGTAGATTGTAGCTGGTGCCATGACTACATGCCTTTTTGCACCTCTCTTTTTTATTGTAATCAATAATTTTTCCCTCTGTCTGTGTTGATTTGATAAGTTGTTACTGAGAGAAATTCATGTCAAATGCACCTTTAGAAATATATTTACAAAATTGGTGAAGTGTTCAACACTAATAAAAAAATGTTTAGGGTACCTTCACACGCGCCAATATTACTAGGCAATTTCACTGGCAATTTGCTGATTGCAGTGAAATCATGGACACATTGTTCTATTTGTACACGGCAACAAAATAGAACAATGTGTCCATGATTTCACTGCAACCAGCAAATTGCCAGTGAAATTGCCTAGCAATATAGCCGTGTGTGAAGGTACCCTTAGTCCCACTAGGTGATAGTACCTGTGACTGTTTCATTGCTTTTACTATATACTACAACAAAATACCGATCTATAAAGTCTAACCCAGCTGTTAGTGGCAGGTGATGGCTGTACAATATATCAGGAACTTGACTGATACACCCACATAATTATGTGGCATGTGGGGAAAGGGATAAAATAAATACTGCAGATCAATTTCCTTAAAAAATTTTCTCCACAGTGCATCTATGAAATTTACCAACATTTTTGCCGATTAGATGGTAAATCAGCAATGTATCTATACAGAAAAACGCAGCCACTGAAAACTCTGGCATCATCTAGCTAAAAGGGGTAGATCATCAATATGAGATTGGTGCGAGTCTTGCATTGTATCTCATATTCAAATTAATGATAGAAAGGGTGCAGTAGCCATTAAAAAATATATGGAGCTGCTTTGTAGTGCCTCATACATTGACATATCTGGCACTCACCAGAGAGGTTTGCAACTAATCAGTGGGAGTGCAAGATGTTGTGCGCCTGCCCATCTAACATTCATGGCCTGTCCTACAGATGAGAAATATTCAAGTCTTGGACACCCCCCTTTAAGTACTTATGTACATATTCCTTCAAAGGAACATTGGTCATCTTCTTCAATGTCTGAAGGACAAAAGGTATTCACTCAGAACTATAACTGATATCCATGGGAAGAAAAGAAACAATGATGGCACTCACCCTGGTTGTTGTTCACGTGCAATTTCTTTATTCCATGCAATGGAGTGGGTTACATGCAGTTAGGAAGGGAGAGGGGTGCGGTGGAGGATGACGGGCACACCGTTTCGCCTTACTCAGGCTTCTACAGGTTGGACCTGTAGAGGCCTGAGTAAGGCAAAACGGTGCGCCCGTCGTCCTCCACCGCCCACCCCTCCCTCCCTAACTGCATGTGCATGTAACCCACTCCATTGCATGGAATAAAGAAATTGCACGTGAACAACAACCAGGATGAGTGCCATCATTTTTTCTTTTCTACCCATGGATTGCATTTCTAAATGGACATGATTTGAGCAACACCCTTGGTTAAAAGCTGGTTTGAGCCGTAACAAAAGCCTCTAGTGCCCAGGTTTCTTGTTTACTTGATATTGGAAACTATAATTGATACATTTTTTATGAACCACATGCATCTTCGCAAATAAACTTATACTGGTTATGGCAGATCACACTTATACAAAAATACAATTCGGTGTTGGTGACTGTAGAAGCAAAGACAGTCCCAGGAACTTACAAAAGGAGGGTTCCATTATTTCATTTATTTTCTTCCATGCCCCATGATTCGTAGAAATGAATTTATGCCCATGGTAAACCAAAGCTTCTGAATTAACAACAGTTGAATTAAACTATGTAAACTGCTTTATGGAGCATGCTTTTTGTAATTGGTTGGAATATTCTATTTGTCATACCTGAGGTCAAGAGTTTTCAGTTGTTCAAGCTGGAAAGCAATGTCTCCCACTTTTTCCCATGAAGATAGTAGATTTTTTGATAAATTTAAGGTTGAAATGTCTAATTACTAATTTTAAGGATAATACAATACACCAAAGAAAATTATTTAATGACACATATCAAATGAAACTCCAACAAGCAAACAATATCACATAATAAACTAATACTTAGGTGCAGGTTGAGCATGTCAGAGAGGCGCCGGGATAAGACAACCCATATTCTATATGTATATTTTTTTATAACATTTATTTTGGGTAAAAAATTATATATTTTTTGGTAATTAAAATAATTATTTTGCAGGCTGTTAAAATTAGAGGCACCATATGTACCGTATTTTTCGCTTTATAAGACACACCTGATTATGAGACGCACCCCCAAATTTGGTGGAGGAAAAGAGAAAAAAATAATTTTTAATGTTAAATGGGGTCCATCTTATAATGTCAGTGTCCATCTAACAAATCATATACAGTATATGTCCCCTACTGCATGGCACACGTCCCCTATGCATCGCACACGTCCCCTATGCATTGCACCCGTCCCCTATGCATGGCACACGTTCCCAAGGTATGGCACACGCCCCCTGTGCGTGGCACACGTCCCCTATGTGTGGCACATGCCCCCCTGTGTTAGATATTGCCCCCATGCTGCTGCATAGTAAAATAAAAAACTATTCTCACCTCCTCCAGAGCTGATCTCCCGGTCTCACTGCTGCTGCTGTGATCGGACAGAGATGATGCTGCAGAGCTCCTCCACTTCCTGGTTCTGTGCGGTCATGTGATCGGCACAGCAGAGCGTGACATCATCTCTGCGTGCGATCACAGCAGCAGCAGAGAGACCGGAGAGACACCGGGAGATCAGCGCTGGAGGAGGAGGTAAGTATACAGTTTATTATTTTACTATGGCAGCAGCATGGGGGCCACATCTAACATAAGGAGGGCATATGTCATCACAGGGGGGGGCACAGGACCATATAATATGCGCCGCTCCCCCAGCCCATCACCGCGGTGTGGTTTCAGCACCACGGTGATGGAGAGCAGCTATGCATATTATATGAGCGGGAGCAGGAGATCTCCCGCTGCGTCCTGCACCTCCACCAGCTGCCCCACCTCCCCTGGGCCCTGCAGTACATAATCAGTATATTCGCATTATAAGACGCAACCCCCACTTTCCCCCAAAATTTGGGGGAACAAAAGTGTGTCTATAATGCGAAAAATACGGTATATTATTTTTATTGTGCACAACAAAAATGCTTTTTAATATTGTGTGTTTTATGCTACACTCCTCTTCTAGCAAATTTAATTTCTTTTATCATCAGCGCAGGGTCTTTTTTTTTTTTTTTTTGTAGGACAAGTAGGTTTAAACAGTATCACTTCGGGTTCCATACAACATTTTGACTACTTTATATTATGGTCTCCGGAAGGCAGGCTGAACAATGACAACAGTTATTTTTTTCTCCTTCCTATGGAGTTTACTATGAGGCAAATTGTGTTGATCTTATAGTATGGGTCATCAGACTTCTCACCATTGCAGTAATATCAATTATACATGCTTTCTTATAACTTTTATCTTCGTCATAAAAGATTTAGGAAAATAAGGTAAAATTAATTTTTTACATATTTAATGAAACTAATGGAATTGATCATGCCAACCTATTTGCCTGACATGCCTGACTATTTACATAATACACTGCATTATTTCTTTGTTGCATGTGCATTGTGTCTTTAAACATTTAAGATGACTAGCCTTTCATACAGCCTAATGTGCATACACATATATCAGACTTGGGGTCTTAGTGTATTGGAGCTGTAATGGGAACTCATTATGATCCCAATAATGCACAGTGGGGGTAGGAGGTGCAGTACCCCCTCCTTCTGTCTCAACAGTAAATATAACTAACAAGAAAAATAATAGTCTGTTCACCTTGTGGTCTCCTTCTCCACTCCGCCTGTATCTCTGCACCGACCGTAGCAAGCTGCTGCGGCACGATCAAGCATGTTTCAGAAGTAGATCCAGCGAGTAAAAGGAGTTGTCATCAATCAGAGTTCTTATAAAATATCAATTTATTTTAGGAAAAGTTTAAAAAACAGGTTTTTAGCACGTAAAAACAAATTCCAGATCAGTTCATCTTGGTCACAGATACGTTAAGGCAGAAGTCCCCAAATCCAGGCCTCAAGGGCCGCCAACAGTGCAGGTTTTCAGGATCTCCTTAGTATTGCACAGGGCTTGGAGTCATTACCTGTGCAGATGATCACATTTGCACCTGTGCAATACTAAGGAAATCCTGAAAACCTGCACTGTTGGCGGCCCTTGAGGCCTGGAGTCGGGGACCTCTGCGTTAAGGTGACACGTTTCGGCTAGCTGGTAGCTTTATTCACGATCATGGATAATTTATAAGAACTCGGATTGCTGACAACTCATTTTACTCACTGGACCTTCTTTTGAAACTTGATTACCAGTAAACATATTGAAATGAGTTATCTCCGATAATGCCCAATGCACATAAAACTGCACATGATGCAGTCATAGCACTTATCCACAAACAGTATACGTACCAAGATCTGCTCAATCTAAGTAGCGCTAGCAATGAATGTGTATGCTAGTCTACACAGAGGTTAAAATCTCTTCGGATATGCACCTTGTGATCCCTAGTTTGTTTGAAGAATTTTAAGAGTTTTCGGCAATGAAGAAATAAATTGTGTTTCAAAATTGACCCAATATATTCCCTGTATTTTTTTGATGGTATTTAGTGGTCAGTGTTGACTTCTTAGCAGTCTTGTGCTGTCCAGCTTTACAACACCACATAGATCAGTGAGTAGCTGCATCAATTATCTGTACAAGTGACATGTGCAAATTGCCTCTTCAAAGAGGACTTGAACTGCAGTGCCACCTGTTGGAATAAGCAATCCTAAAAGTCAGCTTTTATTGAGCCTTGTCATATGACCAAGGATGTAAGCCCAATAAGAAACTCAATTTGCAGACACAGTGTTTCGGGGTATAGCCCCTTGTCAGCGCAAAGTATATGGGTATGTGAGAGGATAAGAATGGGATCTAAGGGATAGCGTTTCTCTTATGAAGAGTGCCATGCCAGGTCTGGCATGCTAGAATGAGGAGACATAAATGCCTGGTATTGCATGAGATTACTCAAACAAACATTACCAGAGAAATTGAACTGGACAATTGAGAGAAATACTCAAGTCATGTTACATACCTGTCCATCTTTCTTAGGCTGCTTTCACATCTGCAACTCTGCCCCTTTGAGGCAGATCCGGCAGCTTTGCCACATCTGCCGCATAATGGCTGCCTTGTGGCAAGCCCCATTCATTCTCTATGGGACTTGCAAGTCAGGTGCGGCAAGTGCGGTTTTGCCGGATCCGGCTAATCCAGCTCTTGCGGCTGCGCAAGAAAAAAATGCTGCTAGTAGCGTTTATTTCCTTCGCCGCAAGTGACGGATCTGCCGAATCCAGCAAAACCTCACTTGCCACACCTGACTGCAAGTCCCATAGAGAATGAATGGGGATTGCCCAGACTGGCTGCAAGTCAGTTGTTATGCAGCAAAGCTGCCGGGTATGTCGCGAACAGGCAGAATCGCAGATGTGAAAGCAGCCTTACCCAGAATTATAAGCCATTTGAGGAGGAGCTGGAATAACTCTGCAGAATATCAAAACGTGTGTGACAGAATATTAATAGGACACAGGTGTCACAAATGTATAGTTAGCGTGTAGAAACAGTGGTCGGTAACTAGGCTGCACCTTCACTGTATCTATACCAAAGCATATGACTTTTTAACCCCTTAGTGACAGAGCCAATTTCCACCTTCAAGACCGGACCGTTTTTTGTAATTCTGACTAGTGTCCCTTTATGAGGTAATAACTCTGGAACGCTTCAACGGATCCTAGAGATTCTGAGATTATTTTTTCGTGACATAGTGAAAAAATAAAACATTTTTTTTTTTAAATTTCGCAATTTTAAAATTTTGAATTTTTATTCTGTTAAACCAGAGAGTTATGCAACACAAAATAGTTAATAAATAACATTTCCCACATGTTTACTTCACATCAACACAATTTTGGGAAAAAAAAAAATATTGTTAGGAAGTTATAAGGGTTCAAAGTTCATCAGCAATTTCTAATTTTTCCAGCAAAATTTACAAAACCATTTTTTTTGTGACCATATCACATTTGAAGTCCCTTTGAGGGGCCTACAGGACAGAAAACACCCAAAAGTGACTCCATTCCAAAGACTGCACCCCTCAAGCTACTCAAAACTACATTCAAGAAGATTATTAACCCTTCAGGTGCTTCACAGGAACTAAAGCAGAGTGGAAACAAAAAATGGACATTTTAATTTTTCCAACAAAAATGTTCTTTTAGCCTCAATTTTTTCATTTTTACATGGGTAACAGGATAAAAATTCATCCTAAAATGTGTTGGACAATTTCTCCTGAGTACACCGATACCTCATATGTGGTAATAAACCATTGTTTGGGCGCACAGCAGGGCTCGGAAGGGAAGGAGCGCAATTTGACTTTTGGAGTAAATTTTCCATTCAAAACGTCGAATGGCGCTCCTTCCCTTTCAAGCCCTACCGTGAGCCCAAACAGTGGTTTATGACCACATATTAGGTATTGGTGTACCCAGGAGAAATTGCCCAACAAATTTTAGGATACATTTTATCCTTTTGCTCATGTGAAAATGAAAACATTGAGGCCAAAAGAAAAGTTTTGTGAAAAAAAAGCACTTTTTCATTTTTATGGATCAATTTGTGAAGCACCTGGGGGTTCAAAGTGCTCACTATGCATCTAGATAAGTTCCTTGGGGGGGTCTAGTTTCCAAAATGGGGTCACTTGTGGGGGAGCTCCATTGTTTAGGCACACAGGGGCTCTCCATACGCGACATGCTGTCCGCTAACAATTTGAATGTAAAATTAGCTCCCATTGTTAGCGGACACCATGTTGTGTATGGAGAGCCCCTGTGTGCCTAAACATTGGAGCTCCCCCACAAGTGACCCTATTTTGGAAACTATATAAACTTTATAAACATAGGGGCTTGCGGTGGCTGCACTCACATGGCGGTTCCCCTCCGCAGAACGCTGCGGAGGGGAACACCAATGTGAATCCACTCTTAGAGCAGGTACATTGCCAGGAGGATGACAGGTCATGAACTCAGTGAGTTCATGACCTATCAGAATCCTCGGATCACAAGGGGTTAACTGTGCTCTTCATGGTGATCTCCACCTCAGATCACCATCAGTGGTGATCCCAGGATCCCTATGTGATCCCAGGATCCCCATGTGATTCCAGGATCCTGATAGGTCATGAACTCACTGAGTTCATGACCCATCAATATCCTGGGATCACATAGGGATCCTGGGATCACCACTGATGGTGATCTGATGTAGAGAACACCATGAAGAGCACAGTTAACCCCTTGTGACCCGAGGATTCTGATAGGTCATGAACTCACTGAGTTCATGACCTGTCATTCCCTGGGCCGCACAGAAGGAGCTAACAACGGTGAAGAAGAGGAGCGAGCCGGAGAAGAAGACAGCAGCAGCCTGCAGACGGGAGAAGCCCCAAGGACCGGAATCAGGATCGTTGGTAGGAAAGAGGGATGAGGGGGAGG
This sequence comes from Allobates femoralis, assembly GCA_033576535.1. Classification (NCBI taxonomy): domain Eukaryota; kingdom Metazoa; phylum Chordata; class Amphibia; order Anura; family Aromobatidae; genus Allobates; species Allobates femoralis. The sequence goes on from JARQOC010000001.1 coordinate 437,035,071, forward strand.
CAAGGGGGGCTTTACTGGGGGACGGGGGGCTTGCAAACACCATCCGATGTGACCAAACATCGGAAGGAAGATGCATATATCACGCTCGCCCGCTGATGTCCAGCCATTTACCTCAGCACTGGAGGTGCCTCCAGTATCTATCAATGGTTGGCCAGAGTTCCCTTTAAGAGCCGCAAACTTGATGAAAAGTAGAAAAGCGCACATAGGGTCTTATCCGGGTGTAACCGGGGTGTTGTATTGTGTGCTGTTGCACTAACCTTATGTTGTTGTGAGAGTCACAACAACTATTGAAGCATAAGCCGGCTTGCAGCACTCCGCCCAAGGGTAACCGATTAAAGCATTAGATGAAAGGTGGTAATTCGTGCACTGCCGTCTGTCCATTGGTTCCAAGAACCAACGGACAGACGGCAGCGCATGAATTACCACCTTTCATCTAATGCTTTAATCGCTTTAAGAGCAGCGGCAGGCTTTCAGAGACAAGGTGCTCCATATCGTCGAAGACAGGCTTTTGGTGATGACCGCCATTCCCCCCGCTAGTGGTTTGGAAAAATGGATGGATAATCTACTTTTTGCAGGAACAATACCGTTTCACATTGTGACAAACGTGCCCTTTTTCTAGTGACGCATTGTGGTCTCATGTCCCACGCCCTCTCTGCAGTTCCCTTTTCCTGACCCTTCTATCTCTTCCTTATATCCCTACATCTTTCCATCCTTTATATCCTTCCTTAATGTTTCTTATACTTTTTATATCTGCCCAGTCATTCCTGTCCTATTCCTCCCTTCTTCTTCCCTCTTCTACTCATGTTGAGATGCATGCATTCTAGCTCGCTGACGGTAGAAACGAACTAGTGGTGTCTCAATCCTAGACCTCTTGATTGGGTGGAATTCAAATGCTGCCAGAAGAACTTACTTTCATCACAATATTATGAGTCAGGAAACTGGCTGGACGATGCTTACCTTGTTGAGAGGATGAGTAGATCCCTTACGAGTCATACGGAAATTATTTTTGTTTATTCCTTTTTTGGTTGGTGTTTACAAGAGTTTCGGACTCATTAGTGTTTCCTAACTGCACACAGACATATATAAGAAGTATCGTTTGTATGATAATAGAAAATAGCCTGGGGAGGGAGACTCCTCTGTAGAAGGCTTATACCTCAATTGGGTATCCCAGACGCACAGGTGCACAGAGATAGTTATATCCCAATCGTTACCTTGGTTATTTTACTGGTTCTGGTGCCATACGTTTTTGATACCTAGCTAGTAACCTGATTAGATTAGGTGTCGATTTCTGAGTACCTTACTTTACTTCCTTTCTTAAATTATTTCTATTACCCAGCTATCCCTTCTATTTTATCTAATGCTATTTATTTTCTTTTCACTTTTTTTTTTCTCTCTTTCTCTGTTCTTTTTGCTTTTTAAAGCTCTTTCCGCTTCTGAGATCCCCTTAGGCCTCATCTGATTGAAGCAGTAGTCGTGCAAGTTTCTTTTTTTTTTTTATTGTAAACAAACAATGGCTCAAATGAAAATTTGCTCTTACAACGTTAGGGGCTTCAATACCCCACAAAAACGAGCTCAAATAATTGAAGAAATGCATAAACAAAATGTCATGTTATTACTTCTACAGGAGACCCATTTTAAGAGCGGACACATCCCTGGCATCGGTGATAGACGATATAACGTGTGGCTGCATAGCTCTTATCCGTAAGCGCGATCACGAGGAGTCTCAATAGCGGTACATAAGTCCTTTGTACACTCGGTGATAGACTCAATCATTGACCAAGAGGGGAGGTATATCGTTTTGAAACTAAAGGTGAATTCTACAGTTTTTACTATAGCTAACTGGTATCTCCCAAACAAAAACCCAACAGAAAAATGTCTGGCACTTCTGACTAAGTTGGCGTCATTTGCCGAGGGAGTCTTACTGGTGGGCGGAGATTTTAATTTTACTCTCAACCCGGCAGTAGAGAATTCTCCAGGGGGACGTGGATTAGCACGATGCAGGTTGAACGCGGCTAGGAGGGCGATCCAAAATTTGGGACTGGTTGACCTTTGGAGAGCCCTGAATCCTAAAGATAGGGACAACATTCTTTTGCCATGAGACTTATAGTAGAATGGATATGTTAGTCAGCCAACGAATTCTGACCTGGAGGGTTCAGGCATCTATAGGTCAAATTTGCATGTCCGATCACGCACCTATTTATTGTCAGATGCATCTGCCAGGGGGTCACAAAAAACAATGGTCGTGGCGGTTGAATGACAACTTCCTTAATGATACGATGTGTAGTTCAGATGTCGAGAAAGTAATTTCGGAGTTTTTAGAAGAACACACTAATAATCCTACATCTACTCCAACCCAATGGGAGACGTTGAAATGCGTGATCAGAGGGGTCCTTCTAAAACATGGAGCCAGACTTAAAAGAGAAAAACAAGACAGGATAAACTCCCTAACAAAACAGATAGCAGCTTTTGAGTGTTCACATAAACAGTCCCTAGCACAACGTACCTTGGCAGACTTGGTCATTGCCAGGGATGAGCTGAGACACCTTATAGACCAAAGATACTTGCATGGTAAAGAAAGATTACACAGGTTTATTTATGAATTTGGCGACAAGTGTGGCAGACCTCTGGCAAGGCTTTTACATCCAAGGGGTATGCTTGGTCGGGTCCCTCAGATCAGACGACCAAATGGCGATATGACCCAAAACCCAGACGACATTCTACAAACTTTTGAGAATTTCTATCGTCGTCTCTATGACATAAAAGGTCATTATGATGACATGAAGCAGACACAAGTGGACAAAAAATTAAGACTTATGTTGAGGCGACAGCTATCCCGACCCTAGCACCCTGTGATGTGGATTGCTTAGATATGGACTTTTCTGAGATGGAAGTTTCAGAGGCAATTAAAAGTTCTGCGGGGGGGAAGAGTCCGGGCCCCGATGGTTATGCAACAAAATTTTTTAAACAATTTGGACCTCAACTTGTTCCGTTCCTTACGAAGATACATAATTCAATCTCTCCTGAGAGCCCATGGGTTCCACAATCTCTGGAGGCCCATATAAGTGTCATACCAAAGCCTGGGAAGGACCAAACTGGGAAGCAGCAAACTATTGACCTATTTTGCTAATTAACATCGACGTTAGACTGTTCTCTAAATTGCTATCCAACCGTTTGGCTCCCCTCCTTCCTTCAGTGATCCATAGTGATCAAGTTGGTTTCATTAAAGGATGGGAAGCCAGAGACAACACTAACAAACTGGTGCTGCTTATGGCACGGTCGATGGCCTTGAATGTTCCGATGTGTTTACTTTCGGTGGAAGCTGAAAAGGCCTTCGCCCGTGTCAGTTGGAATTTTATGAAGGCCTCACTGGTGCAATTGGGTCTAGGGGAACGGTTCTTAAATAAAATCTTGTCTCTATATAGATGTCCCACAGCTAGGGTCAAAGTAAACGGTGATTTGTCTGTTGCATTTCCCATCAAAAACGGGACTTGTCAGGGTTGCCCTCTGTCTCCTCTGATCTATGTTATTATCATGGAGCATCTGGCAAATGTGATTCGGCAAAACCCTGACATTAAGGGCCTGACTTGGAACTCACAACATTATAAGGCAGCACTATTTGCTGATGACCTTCTTTTGATCGTTACACAACCCCGTACTTCATTTCCCTCTATTCTTAAGGTCTTTAACGAAATCGTCAAATTGATCAACTTTAAGGTTAATATTGCCAAATCGGAGGCCATGGATGTGTCTCTCCCAGAGAACAAAAAGGCCCATTTGATGAATCATTTTCCATTCGGATGGAAGTCTGATGCCCTGAATTACTTGGGAATATCTGTACCTGTGGATCTTAACAAGTGGTTTGATTTAAACTATCTCCCCTACTAGAGAAAACATCTAATGACCTACAGAAATACGATAAAAGGAGAATTTTGTGGTGTGGTCGCATCAACGAGATAAAAATGGATATGTTCCATCAAAAATCTAAACAATGGGTAGAGATAGAGCCGGGAGATTTGGAGGTTCCTCTCAGCTATATACCTGGTTGCACCCAGCAGATAGACCTAAAATAGGCCTGGAAACTCAGCATGTACTAACAACCTTAAAAATATGGGATTGTGAAACTAAGAGGGGGGTTCTGGCCAACAGATGGGGACCCTTAACACCGATTTTTAATAATCCTTCTTTCCCCCCCGGCGGTGCAGGTGACATCTTATTTGAAGTGGAAGATTGAGGATGAGCCACAAATGTTTCATGTATTTAGGGATGGGAGGCTGGCCCCTGCAAACCTATTGACTGATCCTAGAAACAGAGGGTCTTGGTTGGAGTACGCTCAGCTACAGTCCTTTGTATCAAAGATAGGACTTAGAGGTTGTTTCTTGGCGCAATGACTCAGTTTGAGAAGGTATACTCACAGGAGAATACTCCTACACACTTAGTCTCATTTATATACTCTGCTCTAAACAATAGAGAGACTGAGAACAAGCCAAATATTTTGACAGATGGGAAGCTGAGTTAGGAGAGGAGCTGTCTGGGGAGGACTGGAAGAGGGCTTGCATCTTTACACATAAGCTGTCAATGGCTTGTGTGGCACAAGAGGGGAATTACAAAATTCTTTCTCGATGGTACCAATGTCCTGTCAATGTACACGCGGCCTTCCCTTCTTCCCCGGATAGCTGCTGCAGATGCGGGGCCTCTAGAGGGACAATGATACATATTTGGTTGGAGTGTAGTGGAATACAGCCATTTTGGAACTCGGTATTTGAATTCTACAATTGACTTAAACCTGTGAAAACACCTGCAATCGCCCTTCTGTCAGTTCTTCCTGGATCTATAAAGTCCCAGAAGTCAGACTTACTCCGTGTCTTTTTGACGGCTGCGAGGACGGTTATTCCTAGACATTGGAAAACCACCCATGCCCCCGACTTGGCCGAATGGTTGGAAGAGATGAGTAGGATTCGCCGAATGGAAGAGCTGATGGCCGAGGTCACCGATGCCAGGGATAAATATGTACGAATGTGGAGCTCTTGGGTCCTCTTTCTTGACACTCCTACTATACACTAAAGGGGGGAGAAATAGCGCAAAATAGGGTCTTAACTGTGTGATAAATGGTCATATAGGTGTGTGTTGTGCTCACCTTTTTAGGTTGTGCCCAGTCACAACACCTTAAATGCGTATAAAGAACAGTTTGGGTAACTTTGTATAACTCCTGAGGAAGTGAGAGGTTCTCATGAAATGCGTAGAGTAATAAAGAACAGTGTGGATAATATTTGGATCGCCTATTGTCTGGAGGCAGCGCACAAAAAAAATCCCTTTCTTTTATTTTGGAGATCATCATTCTTGACACTCCAAAATTCACAAGTATGTTTCCTGAATAATAGGTTGACTGGGTCAGTTTGTCAGGCAGAATCAGATAGACATTGGATGATGTAGTGGAAGTTCAGTAAAGAGCTTCATCTTGGATCTTTTCCTTACTCCTCTTTTTTTATTTATGCTCCCTTTATTTTTTATTCCTTTATATTTCTATTTGTATATTCTTCAGAATAGTAATGATTTCGGACTTAAGATTGTTTAAAAGTATATTAATGAGTAAGAATCTGATTGAGGTAATTAGTTTCATCTAATGGATTGTTCTTCTAGAAAGGTCTCACAACTTTCCTCTATATAGTGCATTATATACATGGTTCTAGATTTATTTTTCCTGACATGTTTTAAAACATGTCAGATTTAATAACCAAAGTTTGATCTTCATTTTGATTTGAACTTAACAGGATTTGGAGTAGTGATTCTTAATTCCAATGGAAATGTAAGTGGAGATAACCGAGTATGTGCTTAGATGATTTTTGTTATCAAAAATTGCTGGACATTTTGTTTAGCTTAGAACAGTGTAGAAATATTTTTCTTTCTATAGTCTTTATTCTATTTTTTCTTTCCTTCTTTAGGTATTTTTAGGGTTCATACTGATTGTATCTTGTCCAGCTTAGACCAATATACTCAATTGATGTATACTATTTTCTATAAAGATACATTGTTTCTTTCTTTCTATGTAACCCTATTCCCCTTCCCTTTCAAATAAAATAAGATTGAACATAAAAAGCAGCAGATTCCTAATCTCTAGGGTCTCAGCTAACCCCGGGGCGGCGCACCAGGGCTTATTGGCTGGGTTCACATTTGCGGACCCCTCCGCAGCGTTCTGCAGAGGGGATCCGCAATGTGACCGCAGCGGCCGCCAGCTCCTATCTTTATAATGGGAGCGCACGGTGCTGCGCTTGACAGCGCAGGACCGTGCGCACCCATTCACACCCATATGTGATCTGCGCACAAATCACACAGTCTCGTCCGCACCAGGGACGCGCCATGTTGCATTCCTGGTGCGGACGAGAGTGTGTGATCTGTACGCAGGCATACGCCTGCGCACAGATCACATATGGGAGTGAATGGGTGTGCACGGTCCTGCGCTGTCAAGCGCAGCACCGTGCGCTCCCATTATAAAGATAGGAGCTGGCGGCCACTGCGCATACATGGCGCTTCCCCTCCGCAGAACGCTGCAGAGGGGAACGCTAATGTGAAGCCAGCCATTCCTGGCTTACGTCTACAGACGTCGGCTAGGCATAAGTACAATTTTTTTCCGACGTCTGTAGACATAAGGCCGTCGTTAAGAGGTTAAAGTGAATCTGTCACCAGTTATTTTGGGTTACAAAACCCTACCCACCACCTTTAACATGACGTGAATAGGGTTCCTGTAATCCCTTTATGTCCCTAGATATTCCCCTGCATATCTCTGTAAACAAGTTTTACTCTTGTCCCGCACTGTATGCTAATTATCCTGTCCAGTCAGACAGGTGTCTCCAGAGCATGATAAGTATCATCCAGTTTCAAGCAAATGCCACCACTTTTAATTACATACAAGTGGATGATGTAGCTATCATCCACACAGTTTCCAAGTCTCGCGTCTGTGCAATTAAAATTGGTAACCTGCGTAGGTGACCCTCACCGTGCCCTATCAAACAGTCAGTGTTTCCAATGCGCAGGTGTGAGACGTCGGGCACAGTGCAGCTGATGTAGAGACCAAAGTTTGGAGCCTGTGCACTAGAATCACTGGCTGTTCAACAGGGCACAGTGAGGTGCACCAGCACAGGTCTCCAGTTCTACTGCACAGGTGCGAGATTAGGGAATGGTGTGGATAGCATAGCAATGTCATCCACTTGCATGCATGCAATTAGAAGTACCGACATTTGCATGGAGCTGGGTGGCACTGATCGCACTGTGGAGACACCAGTCGGACTAAATTAAACAATGAGCATACAGCTCAGGACAAGAATAACACTTGTTTTTAGAGGTATGTGGGGGCAGGTCTGGGGATATAAAGGGGTTACAGTAACCCCACTAACATCATGTTAAAGGTGATGGGCAGGGTTTACAACGCAACAAACTTGTTCCCTTTAATAGCAAATATCAAAATAGACGTTTGAAACCAAGTAAGTGAAGGCAAGACGAAAAAATTCTTGAAAGATTAAAAAATATTTTAGAACACAGTTTCTGCAAAAGTAAAACGTTGGACTTAAAAAGTCAGCATTGAAAAGGATACTGGGACAGGAACTATGTAGGTCTCCCTTCTGACCTGCATCACTAACCAAACATTCTCGGACAGAAACATCAAATAAAGTGTTCAACTGACTGAAAAGACAAAATAAATATTATAAAATATAATCTACAAATATATTGCATCTATATTTTTATAATGTTAGAAATACATAAAACTGTGAAATTTCTTCTAGGCTCAATGAAGAATTTGGGGCACTAAAACTGCACGGAAAAGCCACTCACCTTTATAGGACTGAATTTAGGGCCTTAGTAATGGCTAGAATTCTTAATTATACCAAATGTATTCTATGGTTTGGAGTAAGAAAAGCATATGTAGTTTATAGATCAGTGGTATTATTTTATTTCATTTTAACACAAGAAAATAACCCTCTTACCTTTGCTCCTCTTGAACAGATTCAAATCCAACAAGTTCCACGGTTTTCTTCCCAATCACCATCATTTCATTCCATTCAGTATTTGGTCCATAACGCTTTATCATGGCAGTTAAAAAACTGATACCAAAATTTGCCTTCTTAGGTCTTACAAAGGATCCTCCTGTAGGATGGCTACAAGGTGTCCAAACAGCCAATGTGAGCAAAGTAAATGCAACAAAAATAATAAGTAAGCATCATGTTAATTTTTTGATGTAGCTTATTTTATAAATCACATAAAAATAAGCTATTTTGTAATATAACTTATCTGAGAATTCTGCTTCTTTCTCCTCCTGATTTGATCTTTCACTCTCAATTAAAGGGCAAAATTAGTATTCATTACAGACAGATTTTCCCGTAACGGAGATGACAGTTGGTGCTCATAAGAATCTATGGAGGGAGGAGGAGGAAGGAGCTAGAGGCAGACACAGACATTCTGATACAAGTTCTTATGAAAAGACAGTTACACTTTACATTTTTCTACATCTTATACCTCAATCAAGAAGAAGAAAACTATTTTAAGTAAAATCCATTCCTCAGTCTGTCATCTTTAACCAACCCATTTAAGAACAAGAAATAAAATACCATCACAAAATAATTAAAATACAGTGCAATGAGCAAACAGGATTACAAAAAAAGAAAGCAGTGATTGTATAAGAAACTATTAGTATTGTACGATCAAATCCTCTATGCTATTCAAACCTCCTTATGCTAGTTTTTGAGGCAACCATGGTACATTCTACATAGTGTATATGACAGATTGGGTACTCAATTAAATAGATTACATGGGTGCTGTTACAATTAATAAAGTAAGTTACTGTGGGTTGTTGTTGATATAATGAAAAGTAGGGGTTTTATGTGCATAATGGCAGGATTTGCCTTGGCTGGATCAACATTTGAAGAAACCTTTCAAATCAAGCCATGTATTTCCAGTCTGTTCTTTCCATGTAGAAAGAGCTTGGAGATAGCATGGTTACTATTGTGAGGACGTTCCTAGCCACATTTCTAACATTTTTAGATAAAATATCGCTCAATTTAGGGTCTTGATTTAGCATGGGTAGATTGTTTGTTTAAATGGAGACTTTATTGTGATATTGAGGACTATCATTTGTTGAAAAAGAAATGATGCAATTATTGCCTAAGTTTTTTTTAATCATTTAGGAGTTTGCTCCTAAATGCTCCATCCAAAGACCCTTTGGATACCCTGTATAGCATAGTATTGCACAAGGTTTAGGAGATTCTGTTAAAATAAACATCATGGTTGGAGTTATTACGTTTCATCCTCATGAATTCCCTAACAGGGATATTTCTTTTGATGTGGGGAGGATGACAAGAATTGGCTGTGAAAATTGAATTGCTTGAAGTAGGTTTCATATATGGGGCCACTATGTCTTTTGTTAAAAATGTCAGCTGAAAGATTAATATCCAGACAATTGAGGTTAGTCTGATAGAAGAAACTGGTAAATTTAAGATTAAAATGATTGTTTTTAATATAATGAAAAAAGTTATCAGCCACTATATACTACCCTTTACATGACATGAGGAGATCATGGTTGAATCTACCATACCAGATGATCTTTGATTGAAATGGATTGCTGTCACCCTGATGAAACTCCTCCTCCAATTCAGACATCATGATATTTGCAAATGACAAAAACAACTTTGCCCCCATACTTATTCCATGTTATCAAAATAAAAATGATGTTCTAACAAAAAACAAACATTCTGTGGTTTGCTCCAACATGATACTTGGGAGATTTCCCATCAGCTCCAGAACCTAGGACACCAATCAAGGAAAAATAAAGGAGAGTTCCTCAAACGATAATTGAAAGACTCTTGGATGTCTACAGAAAGTGTTTACAAGCTGTGATGTGGGAGCTACGAGGTACTAACCATGCAGGGTGCCCAAACTTTTCTATCAGCCCATTTTCCCTTTAGTAATTTTTAAAACGTTAAAGATACAATACAAAGGAATTTGTCATCTTTAACTTTACGCCTTTTAGAGATCATTTCATCTGAACCTTGCTTAATCTAATAATATATCCAATTGATAATCTGAATCTGTCTCTCAAACTCTAGATTATTATTGATAACCAATCATTTAATTTTTTACATTTTTACATAGGCCCTTGAATATTACCAATTTATACACATCTCTATAGTACATTATTATTTGAGAAAAGCATACAGCACATTACTAATTAACCCTCCTCTTATCTAGGAGTTATACCAGTATCTATATTCTGAACGTGAAAACACATACAGTTGAAGTGTGGACTACAGAAAGGATCATAGGACAACCATTCATTAATCTCCTTGGGATGAAGAGAATCCAATCTGAATGTCCATTGTAAAAACTGAAATGATTGCTTATCAATAATAATATAGACCAATTGGATATATCATGAGATTACTATGTACACCTTATCTAAAGTGCTTAACATCATTGAGATTGTCCTCTCTGTAAATGTATACATAAGAAATGCTCCTGTCTCTTTAAATCAAATATGTCCACACTATGTTTATTAATAAACCCATTTATTAAATATCTATGTGGCAGTTTATTGCCATTTATGAGGGTTAAAGATTAGCCCCTCTGTAATTCATCATATGCGAATGCATTTAGATATTTCCTTATGGGCATATACCATCTTTGATATGATGGGAGATAGTTGTTGCACCTGCACTTTGTAAGTGACCCCCTTGACTGTGTATAAGTCATGATTAGGGAGTGGCTATAATTGTGATGCCTGTTATGGTGGGTTTACACACACCAATTTATCTGTTCAATATCTGAACCAATCTCTGGTTGCAGTGAAATCATGGATACATTGCTCCATGTTGTACACAGCCACAAAATGGAGCAACGTATCCATGATTTCACTGCAACCAGAGATTGGTTCAGATATTGAACAGATAAATTGGTGTGTGTAAACCCACCATCAGTCTGACTAACACCATGCGCATATTGCCTGTGAATACAGCGGGAAACTTCCTGGATTGGCATGCGTTCCAAATATGCATTCCGCGCATGCACGGACTTGTCCCGGGATATGTATGTAATGATACACGTTTGGTTCTGGTGTGCATTTCAGATGTGCATTTCACAGCAGCGCCAATCCCTGGTGCACTATAAATACAATACACAGATATTGAAATATGAAATGGTGCAGGATATATATGCTTTGATAATGTGGTTAGCATATAGAGTTTAAAAACTACTAGAAAATAAGCAGCATCGAAAAACCTTACCATCCATGCCAAAAACAGAAACCAAATGCACTTACAGGATGCAGTCAGAGCCCAAATGTGAAGCAAGCCCAGGTGCAGGCTAATAAATCACCTCAAACAGCAAGGTGTGAGAGGCGACTTGCCATGCATATAATGGGCCTGCATACAGCATCATTATTTTGTCCGATTTTATTTTCAGTGCAAAAATCGGAGCATGCTCCGATTTTTGCACCGATAAAAAAATCGGACAGAATCGGATCGGACCAAATCGGATGGCATTTAGTGCACATCCGATTCGGTCCGATACCCATAGGGCTGCATGGGGGCCAAAATCGGTCCGATGCTGTCCGATTTTTATCGGACAACATCGGATTTGCAAAATCCGTAATGTGAAACCAGCCTTACAAATATAGGACTTGTACAAATGTGGTGACAGAGTCTAACAGTGTGACAAGGACTGAGCTTTGGTAGTGACAAAGACAACCCCCTGGTATAGGAAAACATGGTGCCAAACCTGACTGCATTAGGCAGAGGAGGGGAATATTTGATGAACCAACTGGCTATGTTGCAAATGGTTGGTATGTGTTGCAGTGGCGGTAGCCTGATGCAGTGTAAATCCAGAATGTTTTGCTGGGACTTATATTTCTACGAGTCTCATTTAGTGTTGTAAGGGCTGCATTTACAGGATGGTCAGCAGTGAAAATAGGGACTGACCAGCCACATCTCAGTAGATATCAGATGACTGGTTCTGGGTCACATGGTCACTTCTCCTATATCCTGCAAATGTGCTTGACATGCTGAAAAGTCCATGTGTGTTTGGAGTGTGCCCTGAACCTCGGAGAAAGAGAGGGACCTGAAATGCCTATGTAAAGACTGACCAAGACCAGTGGATACTCTGTATGGACACTGCTTATGTTGCTTTAGAGCCTGAAGAAAAGTTCAAGCTTGTTTATCCTGTGCTGTTTACAGAGGATGAATAATCTGAATGAACTTTTAAATAGAGAATGTTTTCTTTTCCATAGTTCTACAACCAGCAAAGCGAGTGAGTACCCATTATAGTGACTGACATATATTTACCACTACTATACAGTATATCTACTTATAGTGCCTTGTGAAAGTATTTTGTCCCCTTGAGCTTTTCAACCTTTTGCCACATTTCAGGCTTCAAATATAAAAATATAAATTCCAATTTTTTTGTGAAGAATCAACAACAAGTGGGACACAATCGTGAAGTGGAACAAAATTTATTGGATATTTTGAACTTTTTTAACAAATAAAAAGCTGAAAAGTGGGGCGTGCAATATTATTCGGCCGCCTTGAGTTAATACTTTGTAGCGCTACCTTTTGCTGCGATTACAGCTGCAAGTCGCTTGGGGTATGTCTCCATCAGTTTTGCACATCGAGAGACTGAAATTTTTGCCCATACTTTCTTGCAAGACATCTCGACCTCAGTGAGGTTGGATGGAGAGCATTTGTGAACAGCAGTTTTCAGCTCTTTCCACAGATTCTTGATTGGATTCAGGTCTGGACTTTGACTTGGCCATTCTATCACCTGGATACGTTTATTTTTGAACCATTCCATTGTAGATTTTGCTTTATGTTTGGGATCATTGTCTTGTTGGAAGATAAATCTCCATCCCAGTCTCAGGTCTTTTGCAGACTCCAACAGGTTTTCTTCCATAATGGTCCTGAATTTGGCTCCGTCCATCTTCCCATCAATTTTAACCATCTTCCCTGTCCCTGCCGAAGAAAAGTAGGCCCAAACCACGATGCTGCCACCACCATGTTTGACAGTGGGGATGGTGTTTTGAGGGTGATGAGCTGTGTTCCTTTTACACCAAACATATCGTTTTGCCTTGTGGCCAAAAAGTTCAATTTTGCTTTCATCTGACCGGAGCACCTTATTCCACATGTTTGGTGTGTCTCCCAGGTGGCTTGTGGCAAACTTCAAATGAGACTTTTTATGGATATCTTTGAGAAATGGCTTTCTTCTTGCCACTCTTCCATAAAGGCCAGATTTGTGCAGTGTATAACTGATTGTTGTCCTATGGACAGGCTCTCCCACCTCAGCTGTAGATCTCTGCAGTTCCTCCAGAGTGATCATGGGCCTTTTGGCTGCATCTCTGATCAGTCTTCTCATTGTTCGAGATGAAAGTTTAGAAGGATGGCCAGGTCTTGGTAGATTTGTAGTGTTCTGATACTCCTTCCATTTCAATGTGATCGCTTGCACAGTGCTCCTTGAGATGTTTAAAACTTGGAAAATCTTTTTGTATCCAAATTCGGCTTTAAACTTGGCCACAACAGTAGCTCGGACCTGTCTGGTGTGTTCCTTGGTCTTCATGATGCTCTCTGTACTTGAAACAAAACCCTGAGACTATCACAGAGCAGGTGCATTTATACGGAGACTTGATTACACACAGGTGGATACTATTTATCATTACCAGTCATTTAGGACAACATTGGATCATTCAGAGATCCTCACTGAACTTCTGGAGTGAGTTTGCTGCACTGAAAGGGGTCGAATAATATTGCATGCCCCACTTTTTTAACAAATAAAAAACTGAAAAGTTTAAAATATGCAATAAATTTTGTTCAACTTCATGATTGTGTTCCACTTGTTGATTTAAAAAAAAAATTAGAATATATATCTTTATGTTTGAAGCTTAAAATGTGGCAAAAGGTTGAAAACTTCAAGGGGGCCAAAGACTTTCACAAGGCACTGTAAATAACTGACTTGGAAGCGAAAGTATTTGGATGTCCCCTATATTCGCTGCCTGATTGGTCCACCTGAAAGACATAAAAAGAAAGTAGCCGCCATATTGGCACACCCAAGTGATGTGCCAATATTCCGGCCGTATGCTGCTGCTGTTCTCCAGGTCCAGGTCCTCAGTCTGCCGCCGCCTCCTCACAGAGGAGGAGAGCACAGAGGGGAGAAGACAGCAGAGGAGGGAGAAAGATCTCAAATAGGGCAGGGAGAGCACACAGAGGGAGACAGTTTTATGGAGAGAGAACATGAGGGAGAAGGCAACACGGGGTGGGGGCGGCGACAGCGGAAGAGACAGCCATCATGTCCAGTGCCACAGAGTCCGCCCCCTCCATGACATCACCGCCCTCCCAATGTGAAAGCAACGGGCCCCCATCTAATAATCTAATAATATAATCCTAATGGTCAAAAAGGTATATATTAAAAAGGGAGCAATTGCTACATTTGGAAACCAATGGAGCAACAGAGTTAGATGCCCAATGGTAGTTGCAGAGGTGATGGCAATTATGTGTTTTTTCAACCTATTAGTAATTTGATAAACTAAAATTATTTAAACTGTTAAGCTATTATATGGTATTTTACATTACTGTACAGTTTATTTTGTTCCAATAGTTTCGGTCTGTATGTAACATACCAAAGAAATGTGTATGGTTAGTTATCTTTGCAAGTCATATTTATGCGATGTGAAATAATCTTGTTATTACAAATTATTCTGTTGATGATTCTAACAGTCATTTCAGTAAAAGTTTCTACATAAAAAACAAAACCAAAACAAAAGTAGTGGCACTACAAAGTAGAACAGACACTAGAAGATGTATGTCCCAGGAGGCATCTACTGCTTTGGCAGAGTGCGTCATGCCCAACTAGCAGTGCCATCGCTTAGCATGATCAACTACCGTGTTTCCCCGAATATAAGACACCCCCGAATGTAAGACGTACCAGGGGGTGTTTGGGGGATGCCTAATGTAAGACATCCCCCGTTTATAAGACGTAGTGAAACTCCGGGCAAAGAATGTAAGACGTAGTGCGGGATACCGGTAATGCATTACCGGGTAGGTTTTACATACCGGTGCCTGTGTCCCCCTGTGTCACTGCGGCCTCTGTCATTGGCTGATCGGCCCCTGTGTGCCCACCCGCCGGTCACTGCCCTGACGTCCCTGCTCATTGGCCAGTGTCCCCCTGTGTCCCCCCGCCCGGCCAGAAGTCAGGGCCTCTGTGATTGGCCCAGTGTCCCCCCTTCTCCTGCACGAGGAAGAAGAAGCCTGCCCTGCCCTGTCCAGCACCGCAGAGGAATCGCAATCCGCCATTACCGGTAAGCAATGGCTGTGGGATACTGTAATGACAGGCTGTGGGATGCTGTAATTGCAGGCTGTGGGATGCTGTAATTGCAGGCTGTGGGATGCTGTAATTGCAGGCTGTGGAATGCTGTAATTGCAGGCTGTGGAATGCTGTAATTGCAGGCTGTGGGATGCTGTAATGACAGCCTGTGGGATGCTGTAATGACAGGCTGTGGGATGCTGTACAATAATGGCAGCAAGCTGTGGGATACCGTACTGTAATGGCAACCCTTCTGTATGGCAGGCTGTGGGATACTGTATGGGACTGTATGGGTGACTGTGATACGGAACCATAAGCAATGCTTATACCGTACGCTATATTTCTGCCCCCAGACATGAGTGGTTCCGGCCCGAGTAAAAGGAAGAGCTACTCTGTGGAGTATAAAAAAGCCATGGTCGAAGAATCTTGGGGCAAAAATGTAGTGGAGTTCTGCAAGGAGAAAATGTTATTTTTTGGTTAAAACAAAAATCGTCTTTTTTTTTTTTCTAATATAAGACATACCCCGAAAGTAAGACATAGTGGGACTTTTGGGGGTCAAAAGAATGTAAGACAGTGTCTTATATTCGGGGAAACACGGTACTATTCCAGATGGAAATCGGCTAGTAATGGAAGCACCCAAAATGTAATCATTTATCTTTGCAATTACCTGCATGTAAAATATCTTGTTCCTTCGTGGGAGCCATCATGTTTTCCTCTCAAAGGGTTGTCCCATTCTACTCCAAGCCACATGCCTAAATATAAAGTATAGCAATATCTCCATCAATATTAGGCAGTTTAACCCGTTCACCCTAGAGCCTTTTTTGACCCTAGTAACCAGGCCATTTTTTACAATTGTGACCAGTGTCACTTTATGAGGTAATACTCTGGAAGGCTTAAACAAATCCCAGTGATTCTGAGATAGTTTTTTCAAGAGATATTGGACTTCATGTGAGTGGTAAATTTAGGTTGAAAACTTTTGTGTTTGTGAAAAAAATCTTAATAGTGGCTATGGGGAAGTCTCTAAGAAACATTCGAAAAATAAATCCCACGTGTGTATAAAAAAAGTAATACATTTTATTAGACAGAAAAGACAAACTAACGTCACAAAGCCAAAGAGTACAAACCCCAAAACAATTGACACAAGATAAAAAAATCTAAGTTAATGCAATGTGTCAGGATTCCCTCCGTCTAAGTTTGGTGGGCTTAACTCTGCTTGCCCTACCCAACTGCGGAGCTTTGTTTCACCCTAATTTGTAGTGGTGTCACCGCTCCACAGAAGCTCACTCTGATATTTCTATCTTCCAAGCTCTAAAAATGGGGACAGACAGCAAGTTGTTGTCAATTGTTTTGGGGTTTGTACTCACTGGTTTTGTGACGTTAGTTTTTCCTGTCTAATAAAATATATTATGTTTTTTTATACACACGTGGGATTTATTTTTCGGATATTTGTGAAAAAATAAAAAAATTGGCAAACGTTTTGTAAATTTCACAATTTTCTAATTTTATACTATTAAACCAGAGAGTTATATCACACAAAATAGTTAATAAATAACATTTCTTACATGTCTACTTCACATCAGCACAATTTTGGAAACATTTTTATTTTTTGTAAGGAAGTTAGAAGGGTTCAAAGTTCATCACCAATTTCTCATCTTTACAACAAAATTTATAAAGCCACTTTTTTAGGGACCACATCACATTTGAAGTGACTTAGAGGGGCCTATATAACAGAAAACACTGAAAGTGACACCATTCCAAAAACTGCGCCCCTGAAGCTACTCGAAACACATTCTATAAGTTTATTAACCCTTCACGTGCTTCACAGGAACTAAAGCAAAGGAAAAAATGAAAATGTTACTTTTTTCAACAAAAATGTTAATGTTGGCTCAATTTTTTTATGTTCTCAGGGGCAACAGGATAAAATGGATCCTAAAATTTGTTGGGCAATTTTCCCGAGTATGCTGATACCCCAAATATAGTAGTGAGCAATGTGAACCCCCCAGGTGCTTCACAGAATTTTATAACATTGAGATGTAAAAGTGAAAAATACTTTTTTTCCAACAAAAAAATTTTTTTTGGCTCAATTTTTTTCATTTTCTCAGGGGCAACAGGATAAAATGGATCCTAAAATTTGTGGGGCAATTTGTACTGGATACACCGATACCTCATATGTGGTAGAAAACCAGTACTTGGGTGCACAGAGGGCTCTGAAGGGGGGGGGGGGGTGACATTTTGGAATGCAGATTTTGATGCAATGATCTGTGGGTGTCATGTCCTGTTTGGAGAGCCCCTGATGTGCCTAAACAGTGGTGCTCCTCCACAATTGATAACAATTTGGAAACTAGACCCACAAGGAATTTATTTATTGGGATGTGTGCTGAGCACCTTGAATCCCCAGGCACATCACAGATTTTTATAACTCTGAGCTGTCAAAATGAAAATATGGAGACTAAGAAAAGTTTTGTGTAAAAATTTTCACACAGGCAACGGACTCCAAAATATGTTGGGCTATATCTCCTGAGAATACTGAGACTCCATATGTGGTGGGAAAACAATTTTTGGGCTTGGAAGGGAAAAAGTGACGTTTTTGAGCAGGGACCTGGTATGTAAATTTTACATTGCACAGTGTGGATTTCCTGCATTTTTGCAGCAATTTTTCCCACTTTTATTTGCCATATTTTTGACAATTCTGCAGTACAGCACCTCCTCTGCAAAGTATATGGGAAATTAGAAGTGTTGTGCTCATGCTGCGGATTTTCCTGAGGTGGAAAAGACGTACATTCACCTGCGGTAAAAATATGCAGCATTTTAATTCTTTTAACGTATTTTGCCGTAATTTTGACACATAGACCTCAATGTCAGCTCCAAAATACTCAACTAATACACAGTACTGTTGACACAGTGAATATTTGTTGTGTAATTAGTAAGGATTTTGCACTGATGATGTGGGGCTCTGCTGTATTTGTAGTCATCAGCACAGGTACAATAGGCAGGTATAGAATGCCAGACACCCCTAGCTGCCTAGTTTTACATGGCTGATTAGCAAACAGAACCAGAAAGAAAAATAGCAGAAAAAATATAAAAAGGAATGACGTGGGGCTTTGCTGTATTTTTGGTTGCGAGCCAGGTACACAGCTGGGAGCTGGAATCCTCAGCATGGAGAGGCCCAAGCTTTCTGGGCCCCCCACGCTATGAATTACAGCCCAAAGTCGCCCCAGAAAATGGTGCATTCATCGAAGCACCATTTTCTGGCACTGTACTCAGACTCTTCTGGCCCCTTTACACGCAGCTACAGGTGACAGGTTTTTCACAGGTAACTTACTGGTTGCAGTGAAATCATGGAGACATAGTTCCATTTGTACACAGCAACAAGATAGAACCATGTCTCCATGATTTCACTGCAACCAGTAAGTTACCTGTGGAAAACCTGTCACCTGTAGCTGCGTGTAAAGGGGCCATTCCAGCTGTCATGTAGCAGTGACAGACTGGGTAATTCGGGGTTAATGCCAACTTTGTATTGGCAGCTGGCACTAAGCCTGAGATTCATGATGTTGAGCCAATTTTAAACCCGGAAATTAGGAGTCTCTAGTAAATAGTAAATAATACACAACACAGAGAAAAATAATTTTATTAGAACGAAAAACGCACACACATATTGAGACTCCATCTTTATTACCCCCAAATACCCTCCGACGTAATCCATAGTGATGGTCCCACATCACTCAATCGCCTCCAGAGACTGCAGCAAGGGATCAAGGGTTCTCTTCCTGCAGTCTCTGGGCTCACACTGGTGCTGCACTGTATGGCAATGATCTGACATACAGTGCATCTGCAATTTGTGTGTGCCCAGAGACTGCAGCAAGGGTCCTCTTCCTGCAGTCTCTGGGCACACACTGATTGTAGGTGCACTGTATGGCAATATCCATACAGTACACCTGTCAGTGATACAGACCCAAGTCTCAGAGATCACATGATCTCTGAGGCTTGGGTTACGTGACCAGATGTTGCCATGACAACATCAGGTTGCAATGGCAACATCGAGTCACCATGACGATGATCGGCCCTCTGCAATTACAGACCGCAACACTTTGGGCACCGTCACACCTGGAGACATCGTCAAAAAGTGACGTATGATCTCCGTCGCCGCTGATATTGCTTTTGCGTCGCTATGTGTAACGTGGCGAGGCAACCGGGAAAAATCGCCTCAAACTAGACGCCAGGTTTCACCTCAGTGTTGTGAAACTAGTCGGTGTCAGTGAGGCGATGTGTAGTGGCGTGCCTGGCCGTAGTTTGTACCTCTGCCGGTGAACGTGGATTGGCGGAAGCTCCTGCGTTCTTATTGGTAGTCCTGTTCCAAGGCACCATATTTAATAATGTGTGCGTCCCTCAGCAGACTACTCTTCCTTTCCATGGTGCTGAAAAGTCTTGTAGCGTGTAGCGTCAATAGTATTGGGCAGCGCATTGATGTGCCCTGTATATTAGCGCATCTACCGCATAATCTTCACGACGCCTGCTGGACAGTTGTATTGTGTGTTGGAAACAGACATCTGTATTTCATCGTCAACATTGTGGACTATGTAATGTAGCACAAACAAGTGTACATGTTGCAGAGATGTCACACGCAAAAGGCCGTGCCACAGCAACACATTTCTCACTACATTTAAAAGTAGTATGTTCTTCAAAACGCTGTAGTGTCATCCTTCCGTTTTAAATTACATAAGGTAATGAAGAAAGGATAGAGTATGTGGTAAGCGCTAGGGAATAATTACAGCTCCACGGCCAGTAGTAAATTACCTATAAGCTTTAATAAAAATGTGTACAACACGCGGGTCCATTAACCACGATGCATTTCAACGCAGTATGCGTCTTTCTCAAGAAAAGACGCATACTGCGTTGAAATGCATCGTGGTTAATGGACCCGCGTGTTGTACACATTTTTATTAAAACCTAAAGGTAATTTACTACTGGCCGTGGAGCTGTAATTATTCCCTAGCGCTTACCACATACTCTATCCTTTCTTCATTACCTTACATATCCTCCCTGCGGGGAGTGGGATGTGGAGCTGCTCTGGGCTACAGGACCTGGCCTTCGTCATTTAGATAATCCTCCTGAGCTGTCACGTGATCCTTGGCAACCGAGGAAAACGCTGAAGACGCCATTTTTCACATCATTCCAGAAGAGTGAAATTCATTATTTCAAAGACCTCGCAAGTGTGCAAGTTAATCCAGTTGTGCGGACGGCACAACTGGTCAAGGTGAGCAATACAAAAATATACCGAGGGTAATTATTGGAAACACAGTATGGCGCAAATTGGATTTTATTTTGTATGTTTTAAATTACATGACACAGAAGCGTACAGTATGACCTCATCATGTTGCATTTGCGCCTCTGGGCCTACTGTCCATATGTGGCGTATCTCCCGTGCGTAGTGACGTCATAACGTTGTAGGACGTCCTGAACCGCCTTCCTGGTGCTTTCCCTTCCCCTGCAGAATACACATGGCGTCACCCAGGCGAGCTGCTGTGTGGGGGAAGCCTGAGCTCCTTATCCTGCTTGATTTATGTGACACCAGGGATTACTGGTGTCAGCAGCACTACCCACACCCACGTCTCCACAAGCAGGCTATCCTGCAGAAGGTGAAGACGCGGCTGGAGAGGTGGCTGGGTGTGTTCCGCAGCCCCAGGCAGATCAGCAAAAAAATTGCTGATCTCAAGTATAAGACCCCTGGACGCATCACCTTACTGCGGGAAAGGATTGCCCAGCTAAGTGGTGAGTATTTGTGATGTCACCATACACATATGCTTCTGTGCAACACAATACATTCTCATGACAGAACATGCAACAATGTATCCTGGGCACATATTGTGACCCAATTTCAGTGAGTGATGCTTTATGACTCTGCAGCTGCAGAATCATCTAACTCCAACATCCAGATCCACCCTACACTTCTGTGGGTCACATGTCACAACTCACTTTTATCCACTGTGAGACAGTGCGGGGGATCATATGCGAGGGGCGCTATGTCTCCCCCAGAATGCGCACTGTCACATATTGAGCCCGGTATAGGGTGTGAGAGAAAGTGACGGTCCGCTCCCTCCGCTCCGGGTCTTGCAAGGTCGTGGAAGGAGACACGGAGTTAAAATCCTGGTTAGGAGACAGGGCGGGGTTCCCTGTGGACAGATTTTTGCCTAAGCTGTAGCAGCAGCAGAGATAGATTGGAGAGGTCAAGAGCTCCAGGGGGCCGTGTGCTATACCTACACGGTCTAGCCCGGGAGGGCTGAGACCTCGGGGCGACCCATATTGGAAAGCTCATAACCTGAAGGAACCAGGTTACTTTGTGTGTGGACTGTATCCTGTGTACCCGGCTGCGACCCGGTATCCGGCAGCTTGTGCCATCGCTGTGTTTATCAGCAATAAAACCAGGTACTGTTTGAACTATTACCGGGCTCCACGTTTTCCTGCCTTGCAATCCCAGCGCTGCCCTGCCCCACATATGGTGGAGAATGCGGGCAGCCTGAACTACGAACTGCATGTCCATACTTAAGCCGGCCACGCTACAGTTCAGGTCCGCCGCCAGTATGGAAGAAATCCTAAGGCGGCTGGTGCTTACCCAGCAGCAACAGCGACACGAGGAGCAGCAGCTCCGACAGCAGGAGCAGCAGCAGTTGCGACAACAGGAGCAGTTTCAACAACAGCAGAAAACGAATGAACTGCTCCTGCAGCAAATTATGGCCCTACGAGACCCGCCAGCAGTACCTCCCCCGAACGGCGTGAGGCCCGGGACCGGGTCTGATCGGTGCTGAGGAAGCTGAGTCCGGAGGACAACGTAGAAGCCTTCCTCACCGTCTACGAGCGTACCGCAGAGCGAGAAGTCCTCCCTGCCGCTCAGTGGGCTGAAGTGGTGGCGCCATTCCTGATGGGTGACGCCCAGAAGGCCTACACAGACCTCAGTTGGGAGGATGCACAGGACTACGGGAGACTCAAAGGTGAGATCCTTGCGAGACTGGGGGTCAATACTTATGTCCGAGCCCAACGGGTGTTTTCCTGGTCCTATGTGGAATCCAAGCCGGCTCGCTCCCAGGCGTATGACTTGTTGCAGTTGGTAAAACGGTGGCTCCACCCTGAGAGCTTGACTCCGGGACAGATGGTGGAAAGGGTGGTGGTCGACCGGCTGGTACGGACTCTGCCGGTTGCGATACAGCGTTGGGTGGGGCAAGGGGACCCGGGTACCTTGGACCAGGTGGTTAGTTTGATAGAGCGATATACAGCCACCCAGGAGTTCATACGGGACTCTGCCCAACTGCGGCAGTTACGCCGGCCTCCAGAGCCGGGTAAAGGTGTACGTCCATCCCGGGGGACCATCCTAAACATGTACCTGCTGAGAGGATACCCCAGAATGAGGCTGGCAGCAGCCCAGGCTCCCCTAGAAGGAGCTTCCGGCCCGGCGGTGCCACTGCTACCTGGTGCTGGCGGTGCAAAGGATCGGGACATGTGGCTGCCTATTGCCCACTAACGATGGAACCCATGGACTGCGGCTTTACCCGCCGGGTCTCGATGTATGCCAGCCCCGTGTTTACCGCAGATGCGGTGGTTCCCCTAACGGAACCACATCTGTGCCCGGCGCTCATTAACGGACACAGAGCAGAAGCTCTCTTGGACTCCGGCAGCTTAGTGACGCTGGGTCATGCGTCCTTAATCTCCGGGTTGCAACCCACTGGGGGATTGATCGGGGTCCGGTATATACACGGGGACCTAAGCGAGTATCCGACCATGGAGGTGAATCTGTCCACTCCATGTGGAGACGTGACCCACGTGGTCGGAGTGGTAAAGTCTCTACCCTACGGGACTGTGCTGGGAAGAGACTTACCATTGTTTTGGTCCTTATGGAGAAGGAGGAGTAACCCTCCCCTGATGCCAGGGAATCAGGGTGCTGAACCCGACGACCCTGAGACCGGGATACCTGCCGTAGGGGTCGCCAACATAGGGCTAGAGTGTTACCCCGATAGGTTCCCGCTAGACGTATTGGCAGGAGAGGTCGAGGAGACCGCACCGATTCCAGAGTTGGAAGTATCCCGGGTAGCGTTTGGGACAGCTCAGCTACAGGATCACACACTGACCCGGGCCCGAGAAAGGGTATCCGAAGTAAACGGGGTAACTCAGCATCCGGGGGCAGAGAATGTGTTCCCACGCATGGTGGTCAACCGGGAGTTACTCTATAAGGTGGACAAAATCCGGGATGAGGTCGTGGACCAATTGGTAGTACCGCAGCCACACCGCCGGGCAGTCCTAGAGATGGCCCACTCCCACCTGCTAGGGGGCCACCTTGGGGCTAAAAAAACGCAAGAACGCATCTTGCGGAGGTTCTTCTGGCCGGGCGTGTATGCGGATGTCCAGAGGTACTGTGACTCCTGCCCGGATGTCAGCTGACCACACCCATTGCCACCTTCCATTGGTACCTCTACCGGTTATAGAGGAACCTTTTGAACGGATCGCAATGGATTTGGTGGGGCCTATAGTTAAGTCAGCACGAGGCCACCAACACATACTCGTGGTTGTCGACTACGCCACCCGGTACCCGAAGGCGATTCCGTTAAGCCACACCTCGGCGAAACTGATTGCTCGGGAGCTGTTCGCTATGTTCTGTCGCCTATGACTACCTAAGGAGATCCTCACGGATCAGGAGACTCCTTTTATGTCTAAAGTGACATGGGAACTGTGTAAACTGCTCAACATAAAACAGCTGCGCACCTCGGTGTATCATCCCCAGACCGACGGGTTAGTCGAGCGGTTTAACAAAACCCTGAAGTCCATGCTAAAAAAAGTGGTAGCCAGGGATGGAAAGGATTGGGACATGTTACTGCCCTATTTAATGTTCGCCATTCGGGAGGTACCGCAGTCGTCTACAGGGCTTTCTCCCTTTGAACTGTTGTACGGTCGGCATCCTAGAGGGCTGTTGGATGTCGCCAAAGAGACGAGGGAACAGGAACCCACTCCCTATAGGAGCGTAATCGACCACGTGGCGAAAATGCAGGACCGGATCACAGCGCTCCGGCCTATTGTAAAAGAGCACCTAATGGATGCCCAAGGGGCTCAAAGCCGCAGGTATAATACAAGGGCCACCGTTAGGACTTTGAGGTGGGGGACCGGGTATTGGTCTTAGTGCCCACTACGGAAAGCAAATTATTGGCCAAATGGCAAGGGCCATATGAAATCCGAGAAAAAGTAGGGGAGGTGAATTACAGGGTATACCATCCCGGGAAAAGGAAACCCATGCAGTTATACCACGTTAATTTGCTTAAAGCGTGGAAAGACCTGGAGTGCCTGATCATGGAGGCTTCTCATGCACCCGGAGACCCTTCCCCTTCGGCCATGAGGGAGACCGAAGGGGTACAAATAAGCGACACCCTCACTAAGGCCCAACGACGGGAGGCTCGAAAGTAGGTTCTCTGACCTGCCCGGGCGCACTTCGGTCATTCAACATGACATTGTCACTGAGCCCCGGGTAAAAGTGCGAGTGAAACCGTACCGGGTACCCGAGGCCAGACGGCAAGCCATCGCGGCCGAAGTTAAGCACATGCTCAAGTTAGGGGTGATATAAGAATCCCGGAGCGAATGGGCTAGTCCCATCGTGCTCATTCCGAAGCCGGACGGATCGCTGTGGTTTTGCAGCGATTTCCGGAAGCTAAACGACATGTCTAAGTTCGATTTATATCCCATGCCCCGGGTGGACGAGCTGATTGAAAGACTGGGGCAAGCCCAGTACTTCACAACGCTTGATCTGACCAAAGGCTACTGGCAGGTGCCGCTAACAGAGTCGGCCAAGGAAAAAAAACGCCTTTGTTACTCCGGAAGGCCTCTATCACTACGTCGTGTTGCCTTTTGGGTTGCATGGAGCCCCGGCCACATTCCAGCGGCTCATGGACATAGTGTTGGAGCCTCATCGGAAGTACGCGTCCGCCTACCTAGATGACATCATCATCTTTAGTCCAGATTGGCATACCCACTTATCCCAGGTATAGGCCGTGGCAGATTCGCTCAGGGCCGCAGGCCTGATGGCAAATCCAAAAACATGTGCTATGGGGCTCGATGAGGCCTGGTACCTGGGGTATGTGATTGGGCGAGGGTTTATCAAATCCCAAATAAACAAAATCGAGGCCATTCAAAATTGGCCCCGACCAGTGTCTACCAAACAGGTGAGGGCGTTCCTCGGCATAGTTGGGTATTATCGACTCTTCATACCCAATTTTTGTGGGCGAACGGCGGCCCTATCTGACCTGTTAAAAGGGAAGAAATCTGCTTTGGTGCGTTGGAATCCCCAAGCAAAGGCAGCCTTTTAGTCCATGAAGTCGGCCTTGTGTGGACAGCCCATCCTCATCAGTCCTAACTTCAAACACGCCTTCGTTGTTGAAACAGACGCCTCGGAGGTGGGGCTGGGGGCTGTGCTGTCACAAGAAGTGGACGGAGAAGAGCATCCGGTCACTTACTTAAGCCGGAAATTGTCCCTGGCGGAA
Source organism: Allobates femoralis (assembly GCA_033576535.1). NCBI lineage: Eukaryota > Metazoa > Chordata > Amphibia > Anura > Aromobatidae > Allobates > Allobates femoralis. Next base: position 437,060,906 of record JARQOC010000001.1, read on the forward strand.
AAGAATTATTGCGTAGTGGAGAAGGAGTGCTTGGCTGTTAAATGGGCCTTGGAGTCCCTACGTTATTATTTGCTCGGGCGACAGTTACGATTGGTTACGGATCACGCTCCCCTGGTCTGGATGTGAAACGCCAAGGAACGGAACGCTTGGGTCACCCGGTGGTTCCTGTTCCTCCAAAACTTCAATTTTACAGTGGAGCATTGGGCTGGCAAGTTGCAGGGTAATGCAGATGCCCTGTCCCGGGCACCCTGTTTGATGGCTGGGGTTCAACCCCACAAGGTTGAACCGAGGGGGGGGGGGTGAGACAGTGCGGGGGATCATATGCGAGGGGCGCTATGTCTCCCCCAGAATGCGCACTGTCACATATTGAGCCCGGTATAGGGTGTGAGAGAAAGGGACGGTTCGCTCCCTCCGCTCCGGGTCTTGCAAGGTCCCGGAAGGAGACACGGAGTTAAAAGCCTGGTTAGGAGACAGGCGGGATTCCCTGTGGACAGATTTTTGCCTAAGCTGCAGCAGCAGCAGAGATAGACTGGAGAGGTCAAGAGCTCCAGGGGGCCGTGTGCTATACCTACACGGTTTAGCCCGGGAGGGCTGGGAGCTCAGGGCGACCCATATTGGAAAGCTCATAACCTGAAGGAACCAAGTTACTTTGTGTGTGGACTGTATCCTGTGTACCCGGCTGTGACCCGGATTCCGGCAGCTTGTGCCATCGCTGTGTTTATCAGCAATAAAACCAAGTACTGTTTGAACTATTACTGGGCTCCACGTTTTCCTGCCTTGCAATCCCAGCGCTGCCCCACAGCACACACAAGAACCAAACTCCTACAGTATGTGTGCAAATAGCCATAATTCAGCCTCACCATGTTGTAAATTATGTTACAGCACATGTCACACACTGTAAACCAGTGTTGTTTGTTAGCCTTGGTGTTTTGCTAAACATCCAATAAGCTCATGTTGACATACACAATATGTTGGTTTCACATAACCTGACACTATCGTGCCACATTGTCAACTAAGGGCTGTCCCTTGTTTACATTCTGTACACTGCTTTCTGCGGGTATGGATAATGAAGCCTAATTTTTACGTCCAATAAAACTTGTTTGGCATGCAGGCAAAATGTGGCTATGTGTGGCTTAACTATATGTATTACAGTTGAGACACAGTAATATAATTTGGAACAATGATGTGCCTCCCACAACCTTTCATCTGCATCACTAGAAGCCAATGTGTTCTGCATGGTTCCAACATTGATAGCTTTGGTACCCACATGTTGGAATGTGCAGAACAAACAAACATATGAGGTAATGGTGCCCTATTCTGCCATTTTAGTCATTGGCCCATACATTACCAATCTACGGACCAACATAAATTAATCATATGCCAACATCTGTGTCCAGTTAGGAAATATCATCAGCAGATGTGCGGCCACCAGGCAGGGCACCAGGATCCCCTGCAGAACCACCCTGTAGGCAGCCCACCTGGATCACCACCACAACCACCAGAACCCAGCCCTCCAGGATCACCACCACAACCACCAGCAGGCAGCCCACCACGGACACCAGGGCTAAGCGCCACCGGGTGTGATATACAATCTGGCTAAGAAGGGACACCAAGGGCGCCACCAACACCACGCTTGGAACAAGGGGTCTCCAGTGCCAGCACTTCAGCAGAGTGGTCCCCTGAAGAGGGGACGCATGGCAATGAAAGTGTGTGTCATGTCAACAGACGTCACCAGTCCTGTGCACTGTAGTTGGAATTACTTATGGTAATAGTGTTTTTAATGTGTATGGTCCTTTTCTCATGTCTGTCACCAACACATCTGATGGTCTTGTTACAGATGGCAGACTCGATGGGGTGGACTGGGTCATAAGCCGGTCCCCTTCACCACCCCTCCACATTGTGGACCCACAGCCCACTGGTAAGTGAACCCCCTTAACTACAGACACGTTTTTTTGGGTAGACATGTGGTTGATGTCAATATTATCACTACTCTCTAGGTGGACCATCCCTGCAGGACCTGGTTGTGGCCCACCAAGAGGCGGTGGCCAAACTGGACCAGTTGGGGCAGCTCATTGGGCATTTCTTCCAGGCTCAGCCTATTTCTGTTGGCCCTGAAGGACTGGCTGCTCCCTCGCATTGAGGACTGTGTGTGGATTTCTAATGTTTTTTTTTTATAATGTCAAAGTTTTACCCTGTTGGGCAATGTTTGCTCCGATTTAATATTGTAAACATACAATGGCTTTTGATTTTTGTCTTTACAAATTTCAAATCCAGGCCCTCACCAGGCACCATGCGCTGGGATAGGGCGAGCAACTCTCCATAGGCCGCTCCCTTCACCGTCTGGTTTCTATAGTCCGGTGATGTAGTCCGCCTGAGACACTCCTTCTCCTCATAGAGAGCAATAAATGCCCTGATAAAGTCATGATCGTCGGCCATCTGAAACAGCAACAAACACTATGTCACCAAGACATATACATGTATGCTCATTTTGATGCAGCAGCCCTGTTCAGTTTCATCACTTAGCAAGGGCATTTAAAATACTATACTACACAGCAGTATCAGCTTAAGCATGCCGTCAAGCTACACGTGTCTGCAGCCATATGAGTAATGGGCCACAATATTCACTATGTAGTACAAGGTTTTGTAGGAAATGTAGTAATTAACAACCCACAAGATATGACAAATATCCTAAACTGCTCACACACAGGAAAGTAAACATACCTGGAAAACACATATTGCAGTGTTCAGATTGTGGACTCCAGTGCAGGCTACAAAATGACAAATGCTAACAAGATTGCCAATCCTGTAGGCCCTGCACATCAAATGTGATGGTCACTGTGGATTTGCACAATACTTAAAAGTACACCACTTTGTGTTGATAGTTGGTATTGGGCACAGATGTATGAAACACATTCTGACACGAGTTTATAATTAAATGTGGTCACACAGACTCACATAAGTTTTGTGAGGGAAGGAGCACATGATGTAAATATTACCCCACAGATCAAGATGAAAGAATCAGCACCAAAAACAACACACACAACCTACCGTAACGCTGTGCAGACACAGAAGAGGGCTCACTAGCGCTGTGTGCTATTGGCAAATTAGCAACACAGTGCAGCAGTCGCAGCCAGGTTTTTCATAACACTCTTCAATCAAGACGCAGGTGAGTTCGCAAGCCACAGTAGTGGGCGTCGCCATTGAGGAGGCAGCTGCGCAATCATTGGCTGGCGGGAGGTATGTATCGCCCCAACGTGAGGATAGTGTGGCGGCATCTAAGACGAAATTATGTTGACATTGTTATCTTACGATAATGCGTCATTTGTACAGAAGTGTCTTGTGCGGCGTTTTGTGACACTAATGCGTTATCACACGCAGCTGCAAATTGTGTGCCGTTGAATGTAATTCACAATCTTTATCTGTCCTGATTACAGTTACATTTTATTCACCAAGACTGTTGGATTACACAGAGGAGGGCTTATTGACCGCTACCGTTGCGTCATCTCCCCAGCATCCATACATACAGTACGTAGCCATGTTTTGTGCCAACTCTATGTAGACATGTCAGTTTTCTATTGTTGACCCTCTAAAATGCCTTGTCCCCCACAGCTTCATCTCATGCCCATTTTGGAGAGTGGTAAACACCACAGTCACTGTGTGCTGTCTATTCTGAAGTGTGTGGCTGCTACTACACTGCAGGTTAGTCATAGTTAATGTCAGTGTTTATTTTCCATCTTTAATACAATGCTAATTTACACCAACAATGTCCAGACAGAGCAAAATAATATAGAAATCTAATTATGGGCTGTGGACTCGCAGTACCAATGTTTGAACAACGCAATTGTATGTGCAATGAAGGGAGGCAAAAGTTAGTTAATAAATGTCCAGCATACATGTATATGCTGGGTCACAGGGATCTTTGTACAGACCCCTCTGGTCATGTGTTATGTTTGATGTGTGATATTGATTCGTAATATTTACATTGCATCCCTTTATCGTGGCAGATAAAGCAGCTTCACTATAATGTGGCCAATATGGTAAGGCGACAAACATTCCGTATGTTATATTCTTGTACAAACAGTAAAATGATTATGATGCCTACTATTATAAGTGAGATAGGGGTTCTGTACACAGCCACAAAGCAGTTACTTGTGAGCACAACAGTGGCTGGTGTATTGTGGCTGGAGAGATGACAGACAAAGGTGACCATTTGAGTGACTTTTGTTTGAGTATTACGTATGTAGATGGCATACTGCATGTAATTGTTGAAATACATTGGAACTAGGGCTGGGCGATTAATCGAATTAATTCGATTAATTCGCCCCCCTGCTGTGGCCACAATTTGGTTTTAGTCCAAATCGTTAAATTCGATTAAAAATGGCGGCCGGACCGCTGTTTAAAGCACGTGAGGGTGCTCCGGTGCAGCCATCCTCAGTGTAGGATGACGTTCCTCCTCACACCAGGTGCTGGCCATAGTCCGGTGTCGGTGCGGCCTCCCGCTGTCTTGTGTGAGGGCCCCGGCAGCGCTCCTCTGCTCTGTGTCACCCGGCACCAGCTCATGTCTGCAGGCCCGAGCGGTTGCGTAGCAACGCGTGTATTTCCCGGCCTGCGCCGCTCCGGGCCGGAGGCTGACACTTCCTGACGGCGGAGGACAGACCGGGCACCGCCACAAAACAGGCCGAGGAGCGGGGCCTCCCCGGGCACAGGCCGGATCCAGGAGGAAAGATGGTGGGTGCAACTCTGTGTGCGTCCCCTGTGTGTGTGGCCCCGGCGGTGCGTCCCCTGTGTGTGTGGCCCCGGCGGTGCTTCCCCTCCATTCCTGCAGTGTCCCCATTCCTGTACAGTGTCCCCCATTCCTGCAGTGTTCTCATTCCTGCACAGTGTCCTCCATTCCTGCAGTGTTCTCATTCCTGCAGTTTCCCCCATTCCAGCAGTGTTCTCATTCCTGTACAGTGTCCCCATTACCTGTAGTGTCCCCTTCCCCATTCCTGCAATGTCCTCCATTCCTGCAGTGTCTCCCATCCTGCCCATTGTCCCCCATACCTGCAGGATGGGACACAATGCAGGAAAGAGAACACTGCAGGAATGGGGGACACTGTACAGGAATGGGGACACTGCAGGAATGGAGGACACTGCAGGAATGGGGGGGGCACACATGAAAGGGGGGCACTGTACAAAAATGAGGACACTGTAGGAATGAGGACACTGTAGGAATGAGGACACTGTAGGAATGAGGACACTGTAGGAATGAGGACACTGTAGGAATGAGGACACTGTAGGAATGAGGACACTGCAGGAATGGGGGACACTGTGCAGGAATGAGGACACTGTAGGAATGAGGACACTGCAGGAATGGGGGACACTGTGCAGGAATGAGGACACGGCATGAATGGGGGACAATGGGCATGAATGGAGGACACTGCAGGAATGGGGGACACTGTACAGGAATGGGGAACACTGCAGGAATGGAGGACACTGCAGGAATGGGAGGGGGCATATGAAAGGGGGACACTACAGGAATGGGGGGCACTGTACAGGAATGAGAACACTACAGGAATGGGGGGCACTGTACAGGAATGAGAACACTACAGGAATGGGGGGCACTGTACAGGAATGAGAACACTACAGGAATGGAGGACACTGTACAGGAATGAGAACAACACACATGACACATGACACAGACGCATGTCCTATATCCCTTCATATATTCTATACCTGTGTGTCCTATATCCCTCCTCCCTATATATTGTATATCTGTATCCTATATCCCATCCTCCTCCCTATATATTCTATACCTGGGGACCGGGTCCTATATTCCATCCTCCCCTCTATATATTCTATACTATACCTGGGTCCTATATCTCTCCCCCTCCTTAGAGATTATATAATACCTGGGTGACTGGTCCTATATCCCCTCCCTCCTTATATATTCTATACCTGCTGGGTCCTATATCCCCTCGCCTTCCTTATATATTCTATAATATATACCTGTGTTCTATATCCCTCCCCCTCCTTACAGATTATATACCTGTGTCCTATATCACCTCATATATTCTATACCTGGGTCCTTTATCGCCTCCCCTTACTTATATATTCTATACCTGGGTCCTATATCCCCTCCCCCTCATAGATTATATACCTGGGGAACCTGCTCCATTCATTTTTTTCTCTTTATTCATCAAAGAAAAGCAAAAAAAAAAAAATAGAAAAAATATCGAGATTTAAATCGAAAATCGTCCATAGGTTAAAATAAAATCGAGATTTTGATTTTTCCCAAAATCGCCCAGCCCTAATTGGAACATGTCCTTAACCCCTTAGTGACGGAGCCAATTAACACCTTAATGACCAGACCGTTTTTTGCAATTCTGACCAGTGTCCCTTTATGAGGTTATATCTCCGGAACGCTTCAACGGATCCTAGCGATTCTGAGATTGTTTTTTCGTGACATATTGGGCTTCATGTTAGTATTAAATTTTGGTCGATAATTTTTGTGTTTATTTGTGAAAATATAAAATAATTGGCAAAAATTTTGAAAATTTGACAATTTTCAAATTTGTAATTTTTATTCTGTTGAACCAGAGCTTTATGTGACACAAAAGAGTTAATAAATAACATTTCCCACATGTCTACTTTACATCAGCAACAATTTTGGAAAAAAAAAAATTTTTTGGTTAGGACGTTATAAGGGTTCAAAGTTCATCAGTAATTTTTCATTTTTCCAGCAAAATTTACATAACCTTTTTTTTAGTGACCACATCACATTTGAAGTCTCTTTGAGGGGTGTACATGACAGAAAACACCCAAAAGTGACACCATTCCGAAAACTACACCCCTCAAGCTACTCAAAACTACATTCAAGAAGATTATTAACCCTTCAGGTGCTTCACAGGAACTAAAGCAACGTGGAAACAAAAAATGGCCATTTTAATTTTTCCAACAAAAATGTTCTTTTAGCCTCAATTTTTTCATTTTCACATGGGCAACAGGATAGACTGCATCCTAAAATTTGTTGGCCAATTTCTCCTGAGTACACTGATACCTCATATGTGGTCATAAACCACTGTTTGGGCGCACGGCAGGGCTCAGAAGGGAAGGAGCGCAATTTGACTTTTGGAGCCAATTTACCATTCAAAAAGTGAAATGGCACTCCTTCTCTTCTGAGCCCTACCGTGCGCCCAAACAGTGGTTTATGACCACATATGAGGTATCGGTGTACTCAGGAGAAATTGGCAAACAAATTTTAGGATGCGTTTTATCCTGTTGCTTATGTGAAAATGAAAAAATTGAGGACAAAAGAAAACTTTTGCGAAAAAAAAGTACTTTTTCATTTTTACAGATCAATTTGTAAAGCCCCAGAGGGTTCAAAGTGCTCTCTATGCATCTAGATAAGTTCCTTGGGGGGTCTAGTTTCCAAAATGGGGTCACTTGTGGGGGAGCCCCAATGTTTAGGCACACAGGGGCTCTCCATACGCGACATGGTGTCCGCTAACAATTTGAATGGAAAATTAGCTCCAATTGTTAGCGGACACCATGTCACGTATGGAGAGCCCCTGTGTGCCTAAACATTGTAGCTCCCCCACAAGTGACCACATTTTGGAAACGAGACCTCCCAAGGAACTTATCTAGATTGGTGGTGAGCACTTTGAACCCCCAGGTGCTTCACAAATGAATCCGTAAAAATGAAAAAAGAAAATTTTTGTGGAAAAGAAAGTACTTTTTCATTTTTACGGATCAATTTGTGAAGCACATGGGGGTTCAAAGTGCTCTCTATGCATCTAGATAAGTTCCTTGGGGGGTCTGGTTTCCAAAATGGGGTCACTTGTGGGGGAGCTCCAATGTTTAGACACACAGGGGCTCGCCATACACGACATGGTATCCACTTACAATTCCAATTCATAGTGGACACCATGTCACGTATGGAGAGCCCATATGTGCCTAAACATTGGCGCTCCCCCACAAGTGACCTCATTTTGGAAACTAGACACCCCAAGGAACATATCTAGATGCATAGTGAGCACTTTGAACACCCAGGTGCTTCACAAACTGATCCGTAAAAATGAAAAAGTACTTTTTTTCACAAAAATTTTCTTTTTTTCCTTTTTACAGACTAATTTGTGAAGCACCTGGGGGTTGAAAGTGCTCACTATGCATCTAGATAAGTTCCTTGGGGGTCTAGTTTCCAAAATGGGGTCACTTGTGGGGGAGCTCCAATGTTTAGTCACACAGGGGCTCTCCATATGCGACATGGTGTCCGCTAACAATTTGAATGGAAAATTAGCTCCAATAGTTAGCGGACACCATGTCGCAGCATATGGGGAGCCCCTATGTGCCTACACATTGGAGTTCCCGCACAAGTCACCCCATTTTGGAAACTAGACACCTCAAGGATTATATCTAGGGGTATAGTGAGCATTTGGAACCTACAGCTACTTCACAGAATTTGATAATGTCATATTGAACATTTTCTTTTTTTCACGCAATTTCTCACTTTTAGAGCATGTGCACAAGACACGGAGACACCGTGTCCTGGTCGTCTCCTCCCCTGCATTTTTTTTTTGTATTTCTTTATTAAATTTAAAAAAAAAACGACGTGGGGCTTCGCCATATTTTTGGTCCAGCCAGGTACAGCAGGCAGCTACAGGCTGCCACCAACCCCTTCTGCCTAGTTTTACCTGGCTGGAAACCAAACATATAGGGAAGTCCCTTTTTTTTTAAATTATTTCATGAAATAATTTTTTTTAAAAATGGCGTGGGCTTCGCCATATTTTTGGGCCAGCCAGGTACAACTAGGCAGCTGGGGGCTGGAATCCTCAGCGTAGGGAGGCCCAAACTTTCTGGGCCCCCCCTGCTGCGAATTGCAGCTCGCAGCCGCCCCAGAAAATGGCGCATTCATAGAAGCGCCATTTTCTGGTGCTGTATCCAGCTCTTCCAGCTGCCGTGTAGCGGTGGCAGACTGGGTAATAAGGGGTTAATGCCAGCTTTTTCGCAGCTGGCACTAAGCCTGAGATTCATAACGTCTGGCCAATATTAGACCGGACCATTAGGAATCTCTAGTAATTTGTAAAGAAGACACAAGACAGAGAAAAATATTTTTATTAGAAAAAAAACACAAACACTATTTGGACTCCATCTTTATTATTCTTTGACGTCCGACGTAGTCCAGTGGGAAGGTCCGACGTAGTCCAGTGGGAGGTCCCGCGACGATTCTCAGTTTTATAGCATATGGGGCATCCCCATATGCTATAAAAGCAGGTTTATTGCCAGGAGGATGACAGGTCATGAACTCAGTGAGTTCATGACCTATCAGAATCCTTGGGTCACAAGGGGTTAACTGTGCTCTTCATGGCGGTCTCCACATCAGGTCAACATCAGTGGTGATCTATCAGGATCCTGGGATCCCATAGGGATCCTGGGATCACCACTGATGGTGATCTGATGTGGAGATCACCATGAAGAGCACAGTTAACAAGGGGTTAACTGTGCTGTTCATGGTGGTCTCCACATCATATCACCATCAATGGTGATCTATCAGGATCCTGGGATCCCATAGGGATCCTGGGATCACCGCTGATGGTGATCTGATGTGGAGATCACCATAAAGAGCACAGTTAACAAGGGGTTAACTGTGCTGTTCATGGTGGTCTCCACATCAGATCACCATCAGTGGTGATCTATCAGGATCCTGGGATCCCATAGGGATCCTGGGATCACCACTGATGGTGATCTGATGTGGAGATCACCATGAAGAGCACAGTTAACAAGGGGTTAACTGTGCTGTTCATGGTGGTCTCCACATCAGATCACCATCAGTGGTGATCTATCAGGATCCTGGGATCCCATAGGGATCCTGGGATCACCGCTGATGGTGATCTGATGTGGAGATCACCATAAAGAGCACAGTTAACAAGGGGTTAACTGTGCTGTTCATGGTGGTCTCCACATCAGATCACCATCAGTGGTGATCTATCAGGATCCTGGGATCCCATAGGGATCCTGGGATCACCACTGATGGTGATCTGATGTGGAGATCACCATGAAGAGCACAGTTAACAAGGGGTTAAGTGTGCTGTTCATGGTGGTCTCCACATCAGATCACCATCTGTGGTGATCCCAGGATCCCTATGGGATCCCAGGATCCTGATAGATCACCACTGATGGTGATCTGATGTGGAGACCACCATGAACAGCACACTTAACCCCTTGTTAACTGTGCTCTTCATGGTGATCTCCACATCAGATCACCATCAGTGGTGATCCCAGGATCCCAGGATCCCTATGGGATCCCAGGATCCTGATAGATCACCACTGATGGTGATCTGATGTGGAGACCACCATGAACAGCACACTTAACCCCTTGTGACCCGAGGATTCTGACAGGTCATGAACTCACTGAGTTCATGACCTGTCATTCCCTGGGCCACACAGCAGGGGTTAACAGCGGTGCGCGCACAGAGGAGGCGAGCGCCGCAGGAGACAGAAGCAGGAGCCGCCGGCAGGAGAAGCCCCCAGGACCGGAGGACCGCGGGACCGTAATCAGGATCGTTGGTAGGTAAGAGTGGTGAGGGGGGATTTACTGGGGCACTGGGGGCCCTACAAAGAGTTTAGAGGTGGCGGGGCCTCTGGGGAAAAGGCACCGGGCACAAGGCATCAGGGGAGGGGGAGGGGGGTGCCCGGAGGCCGGGGGATGCCCGGAGGATGCCCGGAGGCTGGGGGATCCCTGCAGGGGACTAGGGAGCACCGGGGGAGGACATTGCCATGCAGCCTGACATGTGTGACATGTCAGGCTGCATGGAGATACAGGGAAGGCAGCGCACCGCCGCCATTTTTGATTGGTACAGGGGGGGGGTAGATGGAGGTGTGGGGGGCCCGGGGGGGGGGCTCGAGGGGTCTTAGGGGCCTTAGGGGTTAATGGATCACTTTGATCCGACATGTGTTTGCATGTCGGATCAAAGTGAAAGCATTTTTTACAGAGCACTTTCACTTTTGTAATGTGATGACCGGTAAACGGTGTTTACCGGTCATCACATTACAGGTGCGGGTACAAAAACAGCTAATTACTAATCTCTAGGGTGTCAGCTACAATCGGTACACTGACACCCTAGAGGTATTAGCTCCAGGGGCGGCGCTACAGGGCTTTTTCCTGCCAACGTCTACAGACGTCGGCTAGGCTTTAGTACCCTTTTTTTCCGACGTCTGTAGACGTTAGGCTGTCGTCTAGAGGTTAAAACACTGTTTGTTTATGTTTAGATCTCAAGACAACTTGCAGGCTACGGATCACAGGATGGAATTGCAACACATGCTTGTTATGGGTGCAGCATTGTGGGAGGAAGCCTTGATAAGGGATGAGAGGTCCGAGAGACTGCGGAGGCATAGACGACGGCGTGTGTGGGCTCGGGATTGGTTCCTGCAAAGGGACAACCTGAATAACATGCGCCTACTCCGTCAGCTGGAGGACAGGAATCCGCATGATTTCCGGAACTATCTCCGTATGTCAGAGGAATCCTTAAAATTCCTTTTGGAGTTGGTGCGCCCACATATTTTGCATGAGGACACTGTGATGCGTCAAGCTGTGCCACCAGAGGAGCGGTTGGCTGTGACTCTGCGTTTCCTGGCAACAGGGCGCACGCTGACTGACCTGCAGTATGCTGCTGCTGTCTCACGCTCACTGCTGAGCAGCCTAATCCCAGAGACGTGTGAGGCCATTGTGAGGTGTCTGCTGCCATCCTATATGCATTTTCCAGAAACCCCTGCAGAATGGTTGGAAGTTGCCACAGGCTTCCAGGAGAGGTGGCAATTCCCAAACTGCGGGGGGACATTGGATGGCAAACATGTGAAGATCACACAACCCCCCAACAGCGGGTCCTTTTATTATAACTATAAAGGGTTCTTCAGTGTGGTCCTCATGGCCCTCATGAATGCCAACTATGAGTTCCTGTACGTGGATGTTGGGATGAACGGGCGTGTGTCTGATGGGGGGGTTTTAGCACACATCTCCTTTGGTGAAGACCTTAAGAGGGGACGCCTCAACTTACCCACAAATGATGACACCACTGAGCATCTGAACTCTGCGCTTGTGGGGGATGAGGGCTTTCCACTTCAAACCAACCTCCTATGGCCATATCTCCAGAGGACTATCAGCCCTGAGCAACGCCTTTTCAATTAACGGCTATCCCGGGCCCGTTGTGTGGTTGAAAATGCGTTCTGGATCATGGCTAATAGATTCCGCATGTTTCAAACTGCTTTAAATATGAAATTGGAATCTATCCAAATGGTAGTGATGGCGTGGTGTGTGCTGCATAACTTCATGCGTCGTAGGGATGCTCAATCATACACGCCTGTAGTTTTTGTGGATTCGGTTGACCCTGCAACTGGGGAACTCATTCCGGGCGAGTGGCGTGCAAACGACCCTGGACTACCGTCACTCCAGCCGGTGCTCCAGGGCCGCTCTCGGCAGAATGCCAGGAGCAACAGGGACAGCTACTGCTCCTACTTTAATGGGCCTGTGGCAGTGTAGTGGCAGCATAACATAGTGTTGGGTAATTGTCCTGACCAATCAAGACCAAGAGGAGGATGGGTTCAGCATATGTTTCCCTGACACCAAGTGAGTGGTGTGTGGCTTAATTTTTAATTTAATTGTTATTTGACAGTACACATTTGCTATGTAATTTGGGGCTGTCGTGTCCAACCGGATTAAAAATGTGCAAAGTAATATTGGCAAAACCAACCATACACCTCTGTGTTGTTAAGTGGTTATAATGTTACTATTTGTAATCTTGTGGAGATGCTGATTTGTGCACACTGCCACAACTATAGTAAACACCTTTTTACCAAATACTGTGTGGTTAATTGACCCATGAATGAGTTGCATGTACCATTATGGTTGGCACCAAAGGTATGTTAAAAGAATATTGTAGTTATAGGGGTCCATACAGCATTGGGGACATATGTACGGGACACAGGGACAGCCCTTTGTGGTGACACTGTATGGTGCCTATGTGTGTCCTGCTCCATATACATGTATCTCCACATACAGTACCTATTGTGTACACACACATGGACAATGACATTTTGTGGGAACACTACATATGTCACACAAAACTGAGCACACACAAATATATCTGCACACACATAGTTAGTCAAGGCTCCAACAGTATCCAGACAGACATATCCAGAGTGTTGTGTTTTGGAGACGTAGCAGAACAACACAAATACACATAACCAGACATGCCTTGATACAGACATCACCACACGAGCGCTCCTATAATTTTACTTTTGCGACGCTACAGTGTGTAGCAATAAATCACCACACATCACACAAGAGTTCAATGAGCGCCTACACATACCGCAAATGCATGGTTAAATATCCTTATGTGACGCACGGAAGAGCTATACTTCAATAGGTACTTTGAGCGACCAATCACAGTGCTTTGGAGCGTACTACAACACACTGTGGCACGCCTACCTCCTAGCCGTGACAGAAAGTAACACCCACATTGCTCATGTGGTTGCCCTGTGTGACGCGGTAGCGTCCACCAGCCACTTCATCCCCCATGGTGCTTGGGCGATGCTCAGTCGATTTCTGCTTCGAGTCATAGCCAAAGCGTCGCCGGAGGTATCGCTGTGTGTAAACACGCAACGGCGATGCTGGCGGTGTGCCAAAAACGTGTGCGCTCCCGTGCGTCGCTGCCGATATCTCAGGCAAGGTGTCCAGGTGTGACGGTACCCTTAGAAGGGGACACAAAGCCAGGGACAGCGATCACACAGAGTCCATTTTTTTTCACAAAATGTACACCAGAAAAACAATTCCACAAAAAACGTTACAATTGTGTGTGTGCTTTTTTTTTCATTATCTCTCTCCATTTGGATTTTTCCCCTCTTTTTTAGTACATTACGTGTTAAAATAAATGGTAAATGGTGTCATTAAAAAGTGCAACTTGTCATGCAAAATTCAACCCATCATATGTCTACGTGGACAGAAAAATATAAAGTTATGGCTCTGGGGAAAAAAAGAAAAACGCAGAAACTGGCCTAGTAATGAAGGGGTTAATATTACAGCCATTCTGACATGACTACTCAAAGTACACTATCTTCATCAGCTCTACTCTTCAATGTATGCAGTTTGCACAGCGTGGACTGGCAGCTCATGGCAGAGGATGCTTAATCCAGGAGCTCCTGGATCCCAGGGCACTAAAGCGGCAATAAATCATCCTTCTGCAGTGCTCTGACCTTCTGACCCACAGCAATCTGCGGCTGAAGTCTGTCTGCATCGATAGGAAAGGTAAAATCACAGCAGCCCCTCATGCCCAAGCGGGTATCGGACTTTTTCATCTCAGGCCGTGCTTCTTCTGAGAGCTCATCCAATATGCCCCCCCCCCCTCCCCTCGTGCAGCTCGTGCTTCCTGCCGAGAAAACCAGGCACAAGCATCATCTGTCTCTTCACAGGCAGCGGAGGGTCCCATCACCCATTCCCTCATGAGAGAAATGCTCTCAGAGCGCCGCCCCTCCATACAGGAGGATATACAGTTAGGGCCAGAAATATTTGGACAGTGACACAATTTTCGCGAGTTGGGCTCTGCATGCCACCACATTGGATTTGAAATGAAACCTCTACAACAGAATTCAAGTGCAGATTGTAACGTTTAATTTGAAGGGTTGAACAAAAATATCTGATAGAAAATGTAGGAATTGTACACATTTCTTTACAAACACTCCACATTTTAGGAGGTCAAAAGTAATTGGACAAATAAACATAACCCAAACAAAATATTTTTATTTTCAATATTTTGTTGCGAATCCTTTGGAGGCAATCACTGCCTCAAGTCTGGAACCCATGGACATCACCAAACACTGGGTTTCCTCCTTCTTAATGCTTTGCCAGGCCTTTACAGCTGCAGCCTTCAGGTCTTGCTTGTTTGTGGGTCTTTCCATCTTAAGTCTGGATTTGAGCAAGTGAAATGCATGCTCAATTGGGTTAAGATCTGGTGATTGACTTGGCCATTGCAGAATGTTCCACTTTTTTGCACTCATGAACTCCTGGGTAGCTTTGGCTGTATGCTTGGGGTCATTGTCCATCTGTACTATGAAGCGCCGTCCAATCAACTTTGCAGCATTTGGCTGAATCTGGGCTGAAAGTATATCCTGGTACACTTCAGAATTCATCTGGCTACTCTTGTCTGCTGTTATGTCATCAATAAACACAAGTGACCCAGTGCCATTGAAAGCCATGCATGCCCATGCCATCACGTTGCCTCCACCATGTTTTACAGAGGATGTGGTGTGCCTTGGATCATGTGCCGTTCCCTTTCTTCTCCAAACATTTTTCTTCCCATCATTCTGGTACAGGTTGATCTTTGTCTCATCTGTCCATAGAATACTTTTCCAGAACTGAGCTGGCTTCTTGAGGTGTTTTTCAGCAAATTTAACTCTGGCCTGTCTATTTTTGGAATTGATGAATGGTTTGCATCTAGATGTGAACCCTTTGTATTTACTGTCATGGAGTCTTCTCTTTACTGTTGACTTAAGAGACAGATACACCTACTTCACTGAGAGTGTTCTGGACTTCAGTTGATGTTGTGAACGGGTTCTTCTTCACCAAATAAAGTATGCGGCGATCATCCACCACTGTTGTCATCCGTGGACACCCAGGCCTTTTAGAGTTCCCAAGCTCACCAGTCAATTTCTTTTTTCTCAGAATGTACCCAACTGTTGATTTTGCTACTCCAAGCATGTCTGCTATCTCTCTGATGGATTTTTTATTTTTTTTTCAGCCTCCGGATGTTCTGCTTCACCTCAATTGAGAGTTCCTTTGACCGCATGTTGTCTGGTCACAGCAACAGCTTCCAAATGCAAAACCACACACCTGGAATCCACCCCTGACCTTTTAACTACTTCATTGATTACAGGTTAACGAGGGAGACGCCTTCAGAGTTAATTGCAGCCCTTAGAGTCCATTGTCCAATTACTTTTGGTCCCTTGAAAAAGAGGAGGCTATGCATTACAGAGCTATGATTCCTAAACCCTTTCTCCGATTTGGATGTGGAAACTCTCATATTGCAGCTGGGAGTGTGCACTTTCAGCCCATATTATATATATAATTGTATTTCTGAACATGTTTTTGTAAACAGCTAAAATAACAAAACTTGTGTCACTGTCCAAATATTTCTGGCCCTAACTGTATGAGGTGCAGTGGCTGACTTAAAGAGGGAGGTGGTGGATCTGGGCTCCCACACAGACCACCTAGAGTCTAGGATGGCTGAACTTATCCGGTCTCATAATTCTCTCCTGGACGATCACAATACCTTACAGCAAGTATTGGAAAAGGTTCAGGCTAAGAACTGCGACCTGGAGAATCGGCACCGGCGTAGCAACGTCCGACTCCGAGGCGTCGCCGAAACAATCCCCTAGTCTGATTTGCGCTCCCTTCTCCAAGACTTCATGGCGTCTTTGCTTCCAGAGTTGGACAGGCGCGATCTTAAAATAGATCGCATTCATCAGGTCCCTAAACCTCCTGGTATCCGCGCAGATCTTCCGCGAGACATCCTAGCGAGAGTCCATTTTTACGAAACTAAGGATGACTTCTTGCAAGCCCTCAGGAAGGCCCCTACACTTCCAGAACGTTTTGCTCGGATAGCTGTTTTTCCGGACTTATCACCGGGCACCCTTGCGCTACGACGTGCCTACAAGTCATATACAACGCTGTTGAGAGAAAAGGAGATCGCTTATAAATGGGACCACCTGACCAAACTGATTGTACGTAAGGACGACATCTCTCATGTGTACCTCCTACCAGCTCAGGCTGAAAAGCTGCTGATTGACTGGGGCCTCCTATCCGAACCGGCTCACGCAACTTCAACGAGTTCCCGCCCGGAATGCTCTGACGATGGAAAACACCGCGAAGGAAGCTAGACCCGGAGTGGGACGTTGCCTTAACGCATGAGCACTGCTGACAATGTTTCTTTCTTCACTTTGCCCTGGGATCTTTTTTCCTGGGCCCTTTTGACTCCCAGGCTTTTCCCTTGTCTCTTCTCCTCTGCTCCTAATCCTCCTTTTCATCATTCTGATTCCCTTCTCTTTACCTATTCTTTCTGACTCTCTTTGCTCCTTCCCTCTCCCTGCTCTCCCCCTTCCCCTCTCCTTTCCCCATAGCACCTTACGCTCCATACTCCCTTCTCTCTTTCCTCTCGTCTCCCTCCAATCCTACCTCTGATACCTCCACTTCTCCCCTACTCCTGTTTCTCTCCTTTCCTCCACCTCTTACTGGGATTGTTGCCCCACTGAGCGTATTTTTCGCTCTGGGTCGGCCACTCTAAGGCCTCCATTTGTACCCACTATTGTGAGGGGAGCTGTTTTCTATTTTGGTTCTTTTTTTCCCTGCATGGGTACCATGCTGGTGGTTGTTCTGATTTTTACTGTCTTTGTTTTCCCCTCAGCTCCTTTATTTGTTTCTTCCTCCCTATCCAGCATCCTTTATTATTATGTATTCATAGTGAGTATATTTTCTGCATTTACCCTATTGTTTTCACTATGCCGATTGTTGCGTTATCTTTGAAATGTAAACGGATTGAACTTCCCCCAGAAGCGTGCTTTGCTCCGCGGACAGCTGCACAAGTCTCACCCTGACATAGTCTTCCTGCAGGAGACGCACCTTCTGGGAAGGATAATCACAGGGTTGCGTCACATTTTTACCCACATCAATTCTTTGCCAATGCCCCTACTAAGAAGGCTGGGGTAGCCATTTTCATCAGCTCTAGTCTTGTTTTTGAATTGATTATGGTGATCTCTGATCCTGAAGGTAGATTTGTCCTGATCACCTGTCACCTTAATAATGTGGTGTACTCCCTGCTTTCTGTCTATTCCCAGAATGTGCGACAAGCTAAATTCATTAGAGGTCTCTTAGAAGAATTATCGACTTCTCTTATAGGACACAGATTGATAGCAGGAGACTTCAATGCCCCCCTTTCCAAATCTCTTGACTGTTCCTCCCCTTCGGACTATAGGACGGACCTCTCTCCTACTCTGTCATCTTTTCATTTACATGACATATGGAGATACCTACCGTATTTTCCGGCGTATAAGACGAGTTTTTAACTCCTCAAAATCTCCTCTGAAGTTGGGGGTCGTCTTATATGCCAGGTACAGAAGCCGGGTCGTCTTATATGCCGGGTACATAAGTGAGAACAGCCTGACAAAACCTCTAACAGCTGTTGTGCCTCTGTTAACAGCTAGCAACACTAAGCCTGCTGCTATTGTGGCCCCTGACAACCCGATGTGTACCTTGACAACTGATTCCAGACTTCCTCCTCCACACCGCTCTTGCAGCCCTGGGACGGCACACACTGCCCTGGACGGAAGCATCACCGCCGCATACCTGAGGTGCGGGGAGCAGGGTAATCACTCACAGCCATCGGGGAAGAAGTGGCAGCAGTGACTTTTATGAGGCACCTCCCCCAGCAGCTCAATCACAAGGCAGACGCCTTAATACCTTGCTGTCTATTCAAAGCTCCCGGAGACTTTAGAACAGCACACAGGAAACCGCTGCAGACTGCATTTCCTGTGCACTGTCAAAAGCTGTCTCCGGGAGCTTTGAATAGACAGTTGGGATGGTAAACATCAGATTATCAGGGACCACAATAACTACCGTACCGTAACAATCCACCTCTGTGCCTCAGTGAGCTCCTGTGGCTTGCAGTGAGAAGCCTCACTGTACTCACCGATGGTGGGTGCATGGTAGGCAAGCCGCAGGTCAGGTAGGGAAAGTGAAAGTGCCCGCCTTTTTGTTTTCCGCTTCTCAAACGTGATAGGGGCAGGCTGGGTGGAGGGGGTGTTCCAAATAGGTGAAAAAGGCTCTGCTGGTGGGATACAAGGGCAGGCCAGGGGGATGCATTACTACTCTGATAGACAGGAAGGGCTGGGCCGGGAGAGCTGACCAATCCAAGGAGGATTTGTAAGCAATAAACAATCAATCACTGGTGAGGTACATTACTGGGTACCAGATACCACAGTACATCACCAGTATCTGTACCTGTTCATACAATATACAGTACAAATGTCCAACAATCAAACCCCCATCATGGCTGCACCAGCAAGAAGAAAGAAATATGAAGCCAGTTTCAAACTTAAAGTTGTAAACTTTGCCATGGAACATAATAACTGCGCTGCTGCAAGACAATATGGAGTAACGGAAAAGATGGTTCGGGACTGGAAAGCAAATGAAAAAGCATTAAAGAGTATGCCAAGGTGTAAGTGTGCATTAAGAAGAGGCACCCCACATTGCCCAGAACTTGAAAAACATGTAGCCAATATGGTGAACGAGCATCGCTACAGCGGTTATGTAGTGACACGAAACAACATACGTTTGTTTGCACTTCAGTGGGCCAAATCTAACCCAGAGCACAGCAGCAGATTTAAGGCCACTGTATCCTGGTGTAGCAGATTTATGGCAAGGCATAATATGGTACTAAGGCAAAAGACGAAAATTGCCCAAAAGTTACCTGGAGATCTTGATAGCAAAGTAACGAGTTTCCATCGATACATAATTCAGCAGCGCTCTAAACATGGCTATCCTTTAAGTAGTATTGGAAATATGGATGAGACTCCAATGAATTTTTTTTTTTTTTAAACCATCATTTTTATTAAGAAAATTTTATAATTTTATACAATCACAGTAATAAACAAATTACATAAGTCTCAATCAAAATTAGGAGTACTTTAGGTCTCGTAGAAAACTTGCGACAAATGTATGCAAACAATTAACAAGAATAAACAGAGGCATAAATATGTAAAATCAAGTGAATCACGAAAGTAAAAATTCTACCTCTACCCCAATTGCCTTCCTTTTTCCTTAACAACCCCTTCCTCTTTGTCTTTCTAATTCTCAAAGTATTATAAAATAACATGCCATAGATGCTAGCATCACCGCCTAAACATCACAACCTAATCTACCCAGGGTACCTCCCAATTCTTCTAGCGCATACCACTCTGTGTTTTTATATGGAATCATAAACCTTGCGATGTCTGCAGATGAAAAAACCCTTAAAATGTACGGTTTCCATTTGTTGAAGAATTTTTTTGTCAGTTTGGAAGGGTTTCTAAGTGTCTCAATGGAATCAAGGTCCAGTGTTTTTCTGAGAGTGTTATGTATCATTTCTATTGTGGGCGTGCATTCTTTTATCCAATGTTGTAACAATAGTCTCTTTGCCACTAATGTGATTGTATGAAACAGGACATGCAATCGACCGCTAGTGTCTGTACCATTTGAATAATGAAACAGCCACAATAACGGATCTCTCCTGTTCTCGTCTGGATAAAGTCCTGAGGCCAGATCTCCTATATCATTCCAGAATCTCTGTATCTTTGTACAAGACCAAATCCCATGTTCAAGATCGGTCATAGAGGTTTTGCATTTGGGACAATGAACCCATCTGTCTCTATTTGTCGGTGATGGGGGAATGTTAAAACCTCTTATTGTTCCGTGTATCAGTCTATATTGGGTGTCTCTCCATTTTTCATTTATTATCAGTTTTCTTACTAATCCCCACCCTTCCAGAATTTTTGTAGTTAGTTCTGGGTCAGCTATGTGTTTTTTCCACGATGAGAATAGTTTGTGAGTAGTTAATGGTCTAAGGGTTGCTTGAAGTTTGCTATATACAGAGGATATGGAAATAGCACTCACAGGAGTCTTTACCAAGTCTTCCCAATCCCCTCCTTCCATTTCAGCCGAAACTTCCTGCAACCGAGACAGAAGATGGTGCTTAATCTGCAAATATTGTAGCCAATGAGAGCCAGAAAGATTAAATTTGGTTAGGATTTCCCTGCCATTCAACCATCTCCTCTCTCTCGTATGCATGACGTCTCCTAGGGTCTCCATCCCCCTCTCTCTCCACACCCGGAACAGCGTGTTCTCGATCCCTTGTGGGAAGGTCGGGCTGGCCCAGGGGTTTAAATATTTTGAAATTCTCCATGACAGGTTCATTTTTTTTCTAACTGCCTTCCAAGTCATGACTGTATCTCTACAGATGGATGTGTTTTTAATCTTGGGAGGTAGTTCCGACATTGAGGCATGCAACACGGCAGATAGGTCCCAAGGTTTCGAGAACTCCCCCTCCAGGTCTAGGTCAGAAAATTTAGATGTCTTATTGATCCAATCTAAGACATTTCTCATGATGCACGCTAAGTTATACCCCCTAATGTCCGGGACTTTCAGTCCTCCTTCCTCTCTCAACTGCATCAAGGTTATTAATTTTATTCTAGCTCTTTTGCCACCCCATAAAAATTTGGAAAATGCTTGATTAAGTCTTTTGGTATCAATGTGTTTCAATAGCATAGGTATTGTCTGGAGCGGGTACAGCAGCCTCGCAAAGCTTATCATTTTGATAAGATGACTACGGCCCAGTAGTGACAACGGCAAATTCTTCCATTTTTCCAGTTCTTTAATTATTTTGTCTATAATCGGGAGGAAGTTAAGCTTATAAATCAGATCTGGCGATCTGGCCAATTGTACTCCAAGATATTTTAAACTGTCTTTGGCTATAGGCATCCCACAAAACAATCTTCCAGATCTCCTGTGTGGTCCATTTTTGAGAAAAAGAATTTCACATTTATCCCTATTTAATTTAAAACCTGAAAGTTTACCTAGTTTTTCTATATCATTTAGCACTGACCTAAGATCTCTTTGTGGGTGTTGCACAAATAAAATGATATCATCAGCAAAGAGGGACAATTTTATTTCCCTCTCACCGACTCTGATTCCCTCATAAGTATTCTGAGTGGCCAAATATAGTGCTATTGGTTCGATCGCTAAGTTGAAGAGAAGTGGTGACAACGGGCAACCTTGGCGCGTTCCCTTCTCTAGTCTAAATGTGTCCCGATAAAAACCCCGGGATACTTATACAGGCTTTCGGGTTATTGTATAGGGATTTCAGAAATTGGCGAAAGGGTCCCACTAACCCAATAGCATCTAAGACCCAATCCAGCCATGACCACCTTACATTATCAAATGCTTTCTCAGCGTCTAAGGTGATCAGGGCTGGATCTCCCTCCCGCTCAGGTCCTCTATGTCTCACGACATCAATAAGAAGCATAGCCTTCCTGATGTTTGTGACCGTCGACCGCCCTCTAATGAAACCTGCCTGGTGCGGTTGAATTAGCCTGGGTAATACCGTTGCTAATCTATCAGCAAGAATTTTCGAAAGAAGTTTCAAGTCTTGATTTATAAGAGAGATTGGTCTATAGCTAGCTGGATCAGATAATGGTTTACCCGGTTTAGGAATCAGCTTAATATGGGCCATATTCATTCTTTCGGGGATCGGCTCACCTCTCAAAATAGAGTTATATAGTTCCATCAACACCGGAGAAATCTGTTCTCTCAATATTTTAAAAAAACTTCCGTTATACCCATCTGGGCCTGGTGCTTTGCCCGGGTTAAGAGCTTTGATTGCCATTTCTATTTCTTCTGTGGAGATGGGACCATTTAAAAAAGTTTTTTCCTCTTCAGATAGGCTGGGCAAATTAATTTGATTCAACCAATCCTCCCTCTCTATTCTGCCTGTGTTCTGTTCTTTATATAGTGTGGCATAATGTTTCCCCAATATCTGGGCGATCTTATTAGGGTCTGACCAAAGCTGTCCATTTTTGTCACTAATTGTTAATATAGGGGTGAAAGGTCTCCTACCTTTCGCTAATCTTGCCAGTAACTTTCCGGCTTTGTCTCCAAATCTATTTAATTCTATCTCTAGATGAGTTCGATACATATCTTCCCTTCTGGCCGCCCAATTATCAAAAGATTCTTTGGCCACAGACCATTTCTCCTTGTCCACCTCTGCCATGGTCCTCTTATATATGAGATACGTCTCTCGTACTTTGGCACTGGCTAACAGGTAGTTTTCTTTGACTTTCTTTTTCATTTTTATACTGTGGGCCATGATATTACCCCGCAGGACCGTCTTTGCCGCTTCCCAGAATAATCCCGGAGATGAGAGGTGCTCAGCGTTGTTCGTAGCATAATCCACCCACCATTCTTTTAGCAGTTTACCAAAATTTTCTTCTCTGATTAACATATCGGGGAATCTCCACAGGTAATCCGTTCCCTTTGGGAAGACATCTTTGGTTTCTAGTATCATCGGGCTGTGGTCTGATATAACCATGTCTCCTATTCTTGAGTCAAGCACTCTTTGAAATAATGAGGGTGAAGTGAAGAACATATCCAGCCTTGACCACGATCTATGCACATGTGAAAAGTGGGTATATTCTCTCTCAAGTGGGTATAGCGTGCGCCATGTATCAACCAGTTCGCAGTCGAAAAGTAGATCTCCCAAAGGGTTTGACCTGGGGGGGAGTGTCTCATTGTTTCTCGAAAAGCCTGGGAAGTCACCTCGTCTCCTGTCTTCTACCTCATTAAGTACCCAATTAAAATCTCCTCCCAACAATTTGTTGCCTTTCTGATCCATCAGAAGGCGGCACGTTAGTTTCTGGAAAAAGGTTTTTTGTGATGTATTCGGGGCGTAAATATTATATATACTATAGTTTACATTCTGTAACTGAATGCTCATTTGAAATAAACGACCTTCATCATCCGAGGATGACGACAATATCTTGTGGGCTAGTGATTTGTTGATAAGTACCACAACCCCTGCTTTTTTATCAACTGCCCCGGAGCCACAAACCTCCCCACCCATAACTTTTTAAGTCTAAAAAAATCAGCTTGTTCAAGGTGTGTCTCCTGAAGTAGGGCCACATCTGCCCCAAGTCTTTTAAGGTGCCGGAGAACCATCATTCGTTTCGCCGGTGATCGGAGACCCTTAACATTCCATGAAACCCATTTTATCATTGGTAGTTTTTAGAGAAGGTCTAAATTGGTAGCTTTGTGGTGTGTAACTAGCATCTTTTGTGGTCCCATTTCTGGTAGTATTAGTCGGTAAAATTGTGACATAAAGGTATGCCAAGGAAAACAGTATTAGTAAGGCAATTTTTCCCTTCCCCCCCAATCTCTCTCTCTCCACCCTTAAGTCTATTGACTTCACTTTTTTCCCCCTCTAGCAAGGGCGTACGAAAGAAAACCTCCTCCCCCTCCCCCAACCCCGCATTTTTAAGTAAACGTCCTAAGATTAACAAGAAAATTCCCAGACCCCATAAAGGTAACAAAGTGTGTAACTATAATCTCCTTGAACGAGGAGAGCGATCGACTCTCAGCACGGTCAAGAAAAGAAAAGAAAAAAAGAAAAGAAAAGGCCTCGGAGTGCATCACAGATCTTCATGACCTTTGTATCAGCTACTTCTACTTCTCAGTCTCTAAGCATATATTCTCATGTTTACATTATTATATGTAATAAAATACAATAAAACTATCCCTTAATCCCTCTAAAAAGTAGGAGGGGGGGAAGGAAGAAGATAAGAGAGGGAAGAAAAAAAAAAAAAAAGGGCAGGGGACAAGGGAAATTCTGAAGGTCAGTGTAGAGAACTGGACGAGGTCCGAAAAATAGTGCATCCTCGCAGCTGAGCAAGGTTGAGACCTCCTCTGTAATAAAAGATATAAGGTGATATCAAACCACGTTTTCCAGTCAAGTGGGTTGTCCTCATTTTTTTTTATTCCATCTCGGCGTTGATTGGCGCTGTTGTCTTGGTGTCGAATTCTTCTCCTGGGCACGGTTCAGTAGGGACTCCGACCGCAAACTGTAAGACCTCGAGGCTGCCATATTTCCTAATGGTTCTGTGTCCGTTCCTCGGGCTCCGTCTGCTGCATGTGGGCTACTTGATCCTGATCTGTTTCCGTCGGGCGATACGTTCTTACTATTGACTGACCTCATTGCCTCTGTTGGGTCAGTGAAAGTCACTAGGTCTCCCGTCCGTGACCTAAATCTCAGGATGGCCGGATAATTAAGTTGAAAACGTATGTTCTGTTTGAACAATAAAGTACAAACTTCGCTGAATGCCGTTCTCCTCCTGGACACCTCAATAGAATAGTCAGCGAATATGAGAGCTTTGTGGCCCAGGATCATAAGGGGACGCTTTCTAGCTTTGTATGCACGTAAAATCTCCTCTTTGTCCCTGTGGTTAAGGTACTTGGCGATGGCGTGCCTTGGTTTATCCAAGTCTGTATCACATGCAGAGCTTCTATTCTCATCCCTTTTGTTTGGAATCCTGGGGGGTCCTAATCTATGAGTCCGTTCAGTTCTGCATTTATGAGTTAGTCCCAGTTCTTTGGGTAGCTCAACTTCAAAGATTTCATCTAACTGGGCAGGGGAGACAGATTCAGGGAGACCCACTATTTTCAGATTACTTCTTCGGGATCTATTTTCAATATCCTCAAGTTTGTTCATAGCGTAAGAGGATTGTTTTTGGAGATCATGCACCTGCTGCTCCAGCTCTAGCACTCTGTCTTCTGCTGTTGCAATTCGGGTTTCTGCTTCCTGAAGTCTGTGTGTCTGCTGACCTATCTCCAGTTTCAGATCTTTTGTGCTTGCAGCCACCAGCTCTGTGACAACTTGTCTAAATTCCTCAGTCAGGTGGGTGGCCAGTTCTTTTGCAAGTAACTTGTAATTGATCTGATGTGTCACCCCTGCCCCTGCTGCCAGGACGGCTCTGTCCTGCGGCCATTCATCTCCTACGTTCTGATTATGCCTCTGACTGTGATGTGCGTCTGCACCAACCGCTTCATACACCTCCTCTCCCGTGGGGGCATCCATAGCAACCTGTGGCTCCGATCCCTCTCCGCTCCCCATTGCATTGAGAGCGGTTTGATCATTTCTCTCCTCAGACGCCATCATGCGCTTCCCGCGCTTTTCCTCCGGTCCCTGCGCCGCTGCACCCATCTCCACCTCTCCTCCCCTTATCACATACCGGTCCATTGTGGCCGTCGGTCCGCTCTTTCCACCGCTCATATTAGCTTGATTGGTCGTCCTGGGGTCTGGGAAAGCTTCTGCAGGGCGAGGAGGGCTGCGGAGCCTCTCTAACCGCGTCCGTACATGGCGGCGCCGAAACCGGAAGTCCTCCAATGAATTTTGATATGGTTGGAAATAAAACTGTCCATCAAAAAGGTGAAAAAACTATTTTATTGAAAACAACAGGACACGAGAAGTCCAGTTTTACAGTGGTATTGGGATGCACAGCTGATGGCGCCAAACTGAGACCAATGATTATTTTTAAAAGAAAAACAATGCCGAAACTCAAGTTTCCTGTTGGTTGTTTTGTACATGTGAATGAAAAAGGCTGGATGGATGAAGAAGGGGTAAAGCTTTGGCTTGATAATGTATGGAGCAGGCGACCAGGTGGACTTATTCATAAACCTAGTCTACTGGTGTGGGATATGTTCAGGGCTCATTTAACTCCCAGCACCAAGAAAAGGCTTGCAAGACTAAACACACATATGGCAGTTATTCCTGCAGGATTGATGTCATTGGTACAGCCACTGGACGTGTGCCTAAACAAGCCATTTAAAGATCGCATTCGAGAACAGTGGAATGAATGGATGGTTAGTGGCGAAAAGTCATTCACAAAAGGAGGAAATATGCATGCTCCACAGTTGGATGTTTTGTGCAATTTTGTCATAAAAGCCTGGAATGATATTGATGCAGAGACAGTAATCAAGTCTTTCAAAAAGTGTGGCATATCAAATTCATTAGATGGTATGGAGGACAACTACTTGTGGCAAGAAGAAGATGAAGCCGAAACTGAGACCACAGCATCTGATATGGAATTTGATCCATATGATGATTGCCTTACCAATGTATCACAAGATTTCATTGATGTACTTATGATATCAGATGCCGAACAGGAGGATTTTGAAGGTTTTTAAAGGGAAACTGCCATGCAATCAAAATTTGTAAAAATACTGTAGCTTGCAGTTATGATGGGCGTTGCTAACTCGTCAGTGACTTGACTGGCACTTGTTCTCGCTCTATTGTTTGTTTGTTTCTTCCTTCTACCTTCCTTTCAGCTTTATTTAGAGCCAATAAGGAAATGTTTATTCCACTTGCACTGTTTTATATATACATGTTTGATGACAAACAGCCTTATTTTTTATAAGTGACAGTTTTCTTGCTAAGTACCTGCATGTCATAAGCATTTAAATTAAAATTACCATATTGAAATCCATTCTGATTTTTTTTTAAGTTTTACCATAGTGGGTTGGAAGAGGGGGTAGTCTTATACGGCGAGTATATCCCAAACTCCATATTTTGAGGGGAAAAGTTGGGGGTCGTCTTATACGCCCAGTCGTCTTATACGCCGGAAAATACAGTACATAGCACAGAACGAGACTACACTTTTTTTTCCCCACGTTTTAAGACATTTAGTAGAATTGACTTTTTTTTTGGTCAATGACTCTTTACTCCTCCTATTTCTAGACGCCTCGATTGATCTGATTACCTGGTCAGACCACGCCCCTATACTACTTTCTTTGGACAACTCCCTCTCCCCCTCCCCACCCTCCCATTGGACCCTCAATGAGCGCCTTTTGACATCCACAGCCTTTTCTGATGAGATCTCCAGTCATATAAAGGACTATTTCCGCCTCAATGACACAAATGATATTTCTTCTGAAACTTTGTGGTTCGCCCACAAGCCAGTCCTCCGGGGACATTTTATAAAGTTGGCAGCATATTCTAAGAAATTACATAATGATGCCCTATACTCCCTTCTTCTCACTATTAAACGGTTAGAGGGCACATACACTGCTACGCCTTCCCCTGCTGTTCTTGCGGACTTCCTCCGTACCCGGAACCAGTTATGCACCCTACTTCTTTCCAAGGTTGAACATAGTCTAAAAAAAAACAGATCAGCATATTATGGCATGGGGGATAGGGCGGGTGCTCTCTTGGCCTGCAGTGTAAAAAAGGCTGAGGCCCGACGTAAAATCCCGTATATCCTCTCTCCTAATGGGGAAACGGTTCGCAACCCGATTTTAAAGCAAACCTGTCACCCCCTCCAGACATCTAAAAATACCATAGCCACCTTCTCCAGCACTAAGGCTGCAGTCTGACAAGGTGTCTATAGCATTTATGCTCCCTTGATTCACTGAAATAAAGACTTATATAAAATGTGTTTCAAACCTGACCCAAGACCGGGAGGCGGGTTTTCAAGTGTATTTCTCCTTCCTCTGTGGTGTCAGTCATCCCTCTCTGCTCTCTGTGCACCGCCTCCAGGGCCATCTCCCTGCATTACAGAGCTTTGTCAGCTCTGCTACAACACAGAGCTGCTGTTATAGGAGACCCCACAGTAGTAAATCTAGCAGGAGGACCCTGAGCAGAGAAAGCACTGCCTGCTACATAGCAGCCCTTGAGCTGAGCTGTCAGCAGTGCAGCAGAGTTGAGTTTGTGCTTTAGATCAGGGGCTGAGGACGGAGCAATGCTGCTGGGTACAAGAAACTGAAAACTGCTCCGCTCAAGGGCTGCTACGTAGCAGGCAGTATCCTCCTGCTAGATTTACTACTGTGGGGTCTCCTATAACAGCAGCTCTATGTTGTAGCAGAGCTGACAAAGCTCTGTAATGCAGGGAGATGGCCCTGGAGGCGGTGCACAGAGAGCAGAGAGGGATGACTGACACCACAGAGGAAGGAGACAGACACTTGAAAACCCGCCTCCCGGTCTTGGATCAGGTTTGAAACAGATTTTATAAAAGTCTTTATTTCAGTGAATCAAGGGAGCATAAATGCTATAGACACCTTGTCAGAATGCAGCCTTAGTGCTGCAGAGCGTGGCTATGTTATTTTTAGATGCCTGGAGGGGGTGACAGGTTCGCTTTAATAGCTGAGCAATTCAAACTATTTTACAGCAACCTCTACAATTTGAACTCTGACCCTGAAACGCCCCAACCCTCCCCAGACATTATTCATGCCTTCTTGGCAAAAGCCAAGCTCCCGCCCTCTCGCGGGCGCAACTGGCTTTCTAAACTCCCCTTTTTCCTTGGAAGAGGTTCTAGGAATAATTAGATCTTCTAAGAAACGCTCAGCCCCATGCCCGGATGGGTTCCCCTATCAATATTACCACTCCTTCACCCCCCTCATAGCCCCTTCTCTTCTCAAACTATTTCAGCCCTGGCAACGGGTGGGGACTATCAGACCTGAAGGCCTTTTGGCTGCAATTTCGACCATTCTCAAACCCGATAAATCTCCCTCTCTCCCTGGTAATTACCGTCCCATCGCGCTCCTAAATTGTGACCTGAAGTTGTATGCAAAGCTGCTAGCGGAACATCTCAAGAGAGTTCTCCCCTCTCTGATTACCCCTGACCAGGTGGGTCTTATCCCTGGCAGACAGGCGAGAGATGCTACGAGGAGGGTCATAGATCTTTTAGAGATCTTAGAGGGGGGGAACACCCGGTGCACTCATCTCTTTAGACGCAGAGAAAGCGTTCGATTGGGTGCACTGGGGGTACCTGGCAGCGGTCCTTGAAAAATTTGGGATCCAAGGCAACGGTAAGACTGCCATACTGGCTCTATACTCTAACCCGTCTGCGGTGGTGAGGGCGGGTGGATTCTCCTCCTCTCCCTTTAGTATCACCAACCAGGGTTGCCCCCTCTCCCCTCTAATTTTCGCTCTTGTGATGGAGCCTCTGGCAGCTATTATTTGTACCCATCCTGACTTCTCGGGTGTTAGGGTCGGCCCTGTGGAACACAGGATTTCACTGTATGCTGATGACGTCCTCCTATCGTGTACTCACCCGCTAACCTCCTTCCCCGCGTTTATATCGGTTCTCCACTAATTTTCCGCTGCATCGTTTTATAAATGAAACCTTACTAAATCTTCGGTTTTCCCGATTAATATTCCTCCCTCTATGCAACAAATGCTTCGTAATCGATTTCCCTTTCTTTGGTCTCAGGAGGGCTTTCGGTACCTGGGGATCCACATTACCACATTAAAGCATATTGTCAGCACCAACTGTGACGCTCTCCTGACTAGCCTCAAAGACACATTAGCTCATTATAACACGCTGCAACTTTCCTGGATGGCTAAAATCCAAACTGTAAAGATGATGGCACTGCCCAAAATTCTTTACCTTTTGAGATGCATCCCCTTACCCTTCCCCCGCAAATTCCTCAATTTATTCCAGGTGATCCTGGCACGGTTTATTTGGAGTGGGAAACCCCATAGAATAGCGATGTCGACACTCACTCTCCCGTACTCCACTGGCGGACTGGGAGTGCCGGATATTGCGGCCAATAACTTGGCAATATCTTTGGACATAGCTAAGATGTATTGTTCGGAGTCTCCCCAAACTATGTGGCTCCAAATTGAATCTTGGTTTGCCCCCCGAAGATCTGCCAGGATTATGTTGGAAATGACCCTTTTACGCAAGTCTCCCCCTCAGGGATTATTCTCCTCCATGTGGGCGGTTTTGGGTATCTGGGCGAAGCTAGCAAATTCACACTTCCCATTTCTCTTCCGCTACATTTCTTTATCGGCGCTCAAGGCACTGATTGGAGATCTCTCTTTGTCAGCTTGGAGGTCGAGAGGTGTCTCATCGCTACATGACCTCCTGGACGAAGATAGGATACTGCCCTTTGCATCTCTCCAACCTAAATATTCCCTCCCGCCCACTACTATTTTTGACTATCTCCGAATTCGCCACTTCCTCTACTATACTACAATACCTGTCTTTGCCCTCTCCCTGATTAGTCTCCCCCTACAGGCTCTTTTCAAACAAACATCCCCCTCCCAACGAGGTGTATCCATTATCTACAGGGCACTGCTTGCCCTTCGCTCCCGATATAAGCTACCA
Organism: Allobates femoralis; assembly: GCA_033576535.1. Classification (NCBI taxonomy): domain Eukaryota; kingdom Metazoa; phylum Chordata; class Amphibia; order Anura; family Aromobatidae; genus Allobates; species Allobates femoralis. Next base: position 437,091,614 of record JARQOC010000001.1, read on the forward strand.
TATATGTCCAGATGGGAAGCTAGACTAGGTATCACATGCTCACTGGAGCAATGGCAAGAGGCATCAGCAGCCCGTTTTACTTCCTGTGTTGGGCACCTAGAACAGTCAAAGAAATTGATGCTCGACTGGTACTTGACCCCGGCTCGCATGGCCAAGTTGGCGGGCAAAGACTCCCGGTATCAGCATCTTGCCGGAGGGGATGCTCCTCCCCAGGCTCAGAAAGTCATATATGGTGGTCCTGCTTAAAGTTAACTTCGTTCTGGACGGGAGTAGGCTCTCTCCTCTCGTCTCTGACAGGACTCCCCCTTGTCTTGCAGGCCCCTTTGGCGCTTTTAGGCATTGACTTAGACACCTACCCCCACACTTTAACACCGATCATGACTAATGTACTAATAGCTGCTCACTTAACTATAGCCTCTCATTGGCGATCCTCTGTACTGCCTACTGTGGCGGAAGTAGTCACCTGCCTGAACCAACACTTCTCTTACGCGGTGATGCTGGCCCGTGACCAGTGGCACAGAACAAAAATTTTTAATTGGTGGGATCCGTGGATATCTTCTGGGCATAACACAGTGACTCTACCTCCTTAGGTTTTCAGTTGTGTAACTCCTATATATGGTTTATAATGATTGTATGCTCTCTCTCACTTTATACTTATTAGCTGGATGCTGATTTCCCTCTCCCCCCCCTCCCCATGCTATTGTTACCCTCTGTGGCCTGTTGTGGGCGCATGCTGTTTAATTGTATTTTGTTATTACCCCAATAAAAAAAAAAATGGCTTAAAAATAAAAATTTTAAAAAAAATGTATGCAGTTTGCATGTGAAATTATGCATTGTTTACATAGCGCCATCATATTCCACATCGGTTTACAGAGATTATCAAATAACAGCCTTGAGTGGAGCTCCGCTCCTTGCACAGATATTAGAAGCAGATGGTGGCTGAATATCACAGCCATCGTCTGCCAGGAAAGATGAAGGCTTAGTTTCTGTGCCCACATTCAAATCGGGGAGCCAGCATATCACACAACTGTATGTCATATGTTAATAAGGGGTTAAAAGAAACATGTATGAAAAAAATATTTTCAGATGGTGATAATTAAGGCATACCTGATGTAGGTGGCACCAATCCAACAAAATGGACTGTTGCATACTCTCCATCACAAATTATACGTCGACCAATGGGATCACTCGGAACTGCTTCAGTCATTTTCCTGAAGATGTCTTACAACTGAAAAATAAATCAAAGTCTCAATGTAAACTATTACCAAGTTACAAAATATTAGTTTTGACACAAAGCAGAAACTGGAGTTTGTACTTTTGGCTGAAGCACTTCCCCAGCCTCCATCTTCCCGCCTACAGCATCCTTTTATGGTTGACTGACAGTATTCCAACTAAGCAGTCAAAATAGTGAGCTGTCAGTCAAACAAAATAAGGTGGTGCTAGACAGGGGTTAGAGGCATTGGTGGGACAAAATCTCGTGAATAGTTATGTGGCACCCAAAAATAAATGCAGCAGATTCCCTCCTCCCCAGCTAAAGTCACACAATCTACCGTACCTAAACCACAGTTCAGAATCCCCATGTAAGTATTAGTATAGCAGGCAAAACTCACATAATTTATGGGGTGCGTATCTCCAGAAGCTCAATCTAGGAAAACTGTGCATGAGCTACGCTGTGCATCAGTGGCTAGCACTGTTGCTTTGCAGCTCTGGGGGTTCATATCCCAAAAAGGGCAACATTTATAAGGAGTTTGCATATACCCTCTGTGTTTTTGTGCTTCCTCCGGTTTACACTGGATTCTTTCCACACTAAATACTGATAGTGAATGTAGATTGTGAGACCCAATGGGGACAGTGGTGATTAAGTCTAAGCACTGTGGAGCTAATGGCACTATTTGTGAGAAAAAAAAGATAATAAAACATATGGGCGCTACAACGGGATCTTTGCAATTTTCATTCTACATCCTCCAGCCAATAATTTCTTTTTCTTTTTCAAAAAAATGTCCACAAGACCAAAATATGCTGCACTCATAGCTGAATTTATCGACAAGTGTAATTTCCAAAATTAGATCACTTTTGGAGCGTTGGTGTCTCTGCAGATGGTACCCGTAATCCACTCCAGCAATACCTCCTCCTCTTTTGACCCCGTCTGTATGGCCAAACATTAGTTTTCAACCACATATGGGGGGTATCGATGCACTCAAGAAAAATTGCACAACAAATTAAGAAATTCACTTTACCCATCACCACTTGTGAAAATGAAACATTTGCAGCTGAAATTTTACTTAAATGTACTTTTTTTTTTTTACTACCATGTCCTAATGTTAGAAAATTCCATGAGGGACTTGTGGGTTCTAAATATTCGTTACACCCCAATATAACTGTGCTTGGTATAGTTTTCAAATGGGGTCACTTACGATGTGTTTTCACTGCTCTGATACCTCATGGGTTCCGCTAATGCAACATAGTGTCCAGCAATTTATTCTAAAAATCAAATGATGCTCCTTCTCCTTTTTTCCATTTTTAAATCAGGTTCTTTTTTTATTAATTTTTAAAAACAATAAACAAAATGTTGGAGATTGAGATTAACTACAAATCACAGACAATCACATCAAATCACCTGCTGTCTATAAATTGAAAACAACTAATCCCACTTCCTACATGGGATCCCAAATAGAATAAATAACATATTTTCCCCTCCCCCGACATACTTGTTATACCCGTTCATTTTATTTGTTGAAATATTCAATGAGACGCCTTTCCGGTAACAATGTCTTTCAGATATGGTGGGGAGAACATGTCATCAATCACCTGTTCAGCAATAGTAACAAATTATCCATTACACAGTCCTGACATACTGAGGAAGGAGGACGCACCGGAGTGTCCAACTATGCCTCCCAAATCTTGTAAAATTTACGCACAGCATTCCTCTTAAGATACACCCCACTCTCTAATCGAATTATGTTATTCAATTTACTTTTAAGCTCCCTGATGGTCATGGGAGTGGCATTCAATCCATGATACTAGCAATTTCCTAGCCAGTTAGAGAACTCTTGAGATACACACAGCCACAGGCAGCTCTGGGTCCATTTACTCCTCTCGCAGCCCCAGAATACACACCCACGGATCTAGCATTACCTGCACACCAAAAACCTGGCCAATAAAAGCCAAAGTGACTTTCCATAAAAGGGTCATTCCATGTCAAGTGAACCAATGAGTTTTACCTCTATAGTTTTAATTATTTTGAGATTTTATTATTTGGTAATAGTGTGTCAGAGAATGCAAAATGTGAAGAAAAATTTTTTATTTTCAATTGATTTCCAAAGTTTGGAAAAAGTGCAAATTTGGGTGTTGCCTGCCTTTACATTTCTCCTCATAACTCAGGCTAGAAATAAGATAGAGAAACAAAATAAACACCATTCTACTCAGAACTGTACAGATGTTTACCAGATATGTCACAAGAGGATCTTTCTTAATTTGTTACCCACGCAAACGCAAAGTTTTAAAACACATTTCTGAAAAAAAAAGTTTAATTTGAAAATTACCAAAAATGCACGTGTCTGCTATGCTCTTAGCCACATCTGTACCAAAACTCAAGTTGGGATCACGATGGGATCATATTTAAAATATATAACTATTACAGCGTCAATTCGAAAATCTTGAATTCAGACCTGTTCAGCCTGTGGTCTAAAAGTGTGGGGTCTATATTTACCAAATAGCCAATGATTTTTAGATATTACTGTATTGTTTTATTATGTTACAGCTTAGAAGCACTATTTACATAAAAACAAGCTGCCATCGTTTTCACTAGCGATTAAAAAAAACAGTGCAGATACAGTGACATCTCGGTAGAAAAATGCTGCCAAAACCACAAAAATTGATGGTATGGAGTGGTATATGGGGTACAAAGATAGTGGGGCCATTCTTCCTCAATGGAAACCTCAATGCCACTGGATATCTGAATCATGTAGCAGTTTCAGATTTCCAGTGGCATTTAGGTTTTCATTGATGAAGAATGGCCCCACAATCTTTGTACCCCATATACCATATACAACACCATACCATCAATTTTTGTGTTCCAACAGTCTTGGAGGGATCTATCCACTGTGGGTCAGTGTCAGACCAATAGCGGTGGTTTTCATTGTTAACTTCACCATTCACAAAAAAAGACTGCCTCATCACTCATCTATACTGTGTTCCAAATTATTATGCAAACAATATTTCCTCATATTTTCACTAAATTACCTATATGAATTGTGGTCATTGTTATTTTCCCGTCATCTACTATTCTAGTATGATTGGAATTTTTTTTAAAAATTGCCTATGAAAACAGTACATTTTTTAAAATAATAAACACTCGAAATGCATGTTCAAAATTATTATGCACATCAGAGTTTTCAACCTTTTTATTTTGAACAAAAAAATGGTCAATTGTGAAATTATAAACATTATCAGCTTATTACAAAATGAAATCAAACAGTTGTCAAGTCAAAACGTTATTGTAGGTGATGTTACATTTGCACATAGGGTCCCTTGTTCGAAAGAAGCTTCTGAACTCTCTCGTCCATTGAATTTGTCAGTTTTTGGATGGTTTGTGCTTCAATTGTTTTGCATGTGGACAGAATACCCTCCCAGAGCTGTTGCTTAGATGTGAACTGCCTCCCGCCATCATAGTCACTCCTTTTGATGATGCTCCAGAGGTTCTCAATGGGGTTGAGGTCAGGGGAAGATGGTAGCCACACCATAAGTTTGTCCTCTTTTATGCCCATAGCAGCCAGAGATGCAGATGTGTTATTTGCAGCATGAGACGGTGCATTATCATGCATGAAAATGATCTTGCTGCGGAAAGCACGACAATCTCTCTCCCCAGGATTCCAGCCCAAAAGATTACTCCACCTCCTCCTTGTTGGCGCCTTAGCCGTGTTTTCATGGGGTGTCCATCAACCAGCCATCCTCCACTCCATCCATCTGGACCTCGAGCGTTGCACGGCACTCATCGGTGAACAAAACAGTTTGGAAGTAAGTCTTCATGTATCGTTTGCCCCACTGGAGCCGCACACAGTGCAGTGGATAGACGTGGTCGACAGGATGGCTTACGCACAGCTGCAAACCTCTGAAGGACCCTGCATCTTGTTGTTCGGGGGACGTTGGAGGCACCAGTAGCGTCAAAAACTTGTCTGCTGCTATGACAAGGCATTTTTACAGCTGCCGTTTTAACCTGACACAATTGCATGTTGGAAAGAGTCCTCAATTTTACCTTATCAGCACGCACACGTGTGTGCTGGAAATCAGCTACATAGTTCTTGATTGTGCGATGATCACGAAGAAGTGTCTTGGCAATGGTGATAGTAGTCATGCCTTGACTTAAATACTCCACAATTTCTTGCTTCTCAGCAGCCGACACATCCTTTTTCTTTCCCATTTTGGCAAAAAATGTAGGCTGCTTAATAATGTGGAACAGCCTTCTTAAGTAGTCTTGCCTTTATTTGGACACACCTGCCAAACTAATTTGCACATAGGCAGCACTCCCACTTGTTTTAGATAGATAAGACCTTTATTGCTCACAGTTCACAGGTGACATTCCAATCCACAATGGATTTTTTTCAAGCGAAGATGGGTGTTGGGACAAGGCACTTTACTTTTAATGATATGTAAATATCTTTGTAATTTATGCACTATTTAAACCTTGTAACAACACCCATCTTTGCTTGAAAAAAATCCATTGTGGATTGAAACGTCGCTTGTGAACTGTGACTAATAAAGGTCTTATCTATCTAAAACAAGTGGGAGTGCTGCCTATGTTTTTTGCAATATTGAATCAGGTAGGAGAAAGGACTATTGTGGTGGGCCCTGCACCGAAAGGTAACGTCAGCTGTGCTGCTCTTTATTTTTATTATATATGCAATTGCTTTCTGTGATATAAAGAGCCCTGACACACATCACCATAAATGAGTTTTAGGGTATGTGCACATCTGACGTTTCTGCATCTTTGCAGACCGTCCGGAAACCGGTGGAGAATGGCAGAAACTGAGTTTTCTGAGCTCAGCAGTGTCCCTCGTTTTGTTAGCATTTTGCTAACGTTTTGCAATCGGTTTTTTAGCGTTTATACAGCGTTTTCTGTGCGGTTTTTCTTAGCGTTTTCCAGACTGGTTTTTGGTGCACTTGTAAGCTAGATCCGCTGGAAAAACGCTCAAAAGAAGTCACTTGCTCTATCTTTGAAAACCGGTGGAAAACCGGTGAAGAAACTGGAAAGGAGACAAAAAAAACCGTTCTAATGTACACAGCGTTTTCTAAACTCCATTGACTAGCATGTTAATCCAACCGGTGGCTAGGATTAACATAAAGTAACATAAAACTCAGCGGAAACCGCCGACGGAAAACGCTCAAAAACAGCCCACAAAACGACTGATGTGCACATACCCTAAAGGGATCCTGTCACCTCCAAAACGCCTCCTAAGCTAGCAAAACATGTCCCTGCAGCATCCTATCACTAACCTCACACTTCTTTTGTCTCCTAAAAGCTGTGACGACCATCCGCTGTGAGGCTGAGCTGCTGGTAAGGCAGCACCCCGAGAAACCCCGAGACCCTTAACCCCTATACAGGGATCTGGAATTACAGCGGAGCCCAGGAGGTAGCTACTTATGAGAGCAGCAGAGCAGGGAGGTCGTCTAGGAAGGGAAAAATCAGGATCCGAAAAACGTAGTCAGGAGTCCGAGTCAAAACCGAGAGGGCAGCAAAGGTACAAAATCGTCAGGCGGTAACAGAGTCGAAAATCCAGGCAAAGGTCAGAGTCAAAACCAAACACACACTATGTCACTGGGGAACCAAAACTATATCTGGCGGCCTGCAAGACAGGCTCCAATGTATTTGAAGGGCGCGGTTACCTCCCATAGGCTGGAGCTCACAGTCTGATGATCTCATCCGGACCGCCCCTAGAACCAGGCCAGATGGTAATGCACGACTGACTCCACCCACCCCACTTCTGACAGAAGAACGAAGGCTGCGCCTGACAGACACCTCTGCAGGGCGCGCTCCTCTGCGACCAACACCACCCAAAGGAGAAACATGTTGGCGCTCAGCGACAGAGGCAGACGTCGCAGGAGCAGGTCCATATGAGGAAAAGGCCCTCCTATCACCGGCGCCATCCGCCGAAGGAATCCGGCTCCTCCCAGCGACCGAGGCAGGAACACCAGCCACCGAGTCCAATGGCGATGTGACAGTACCCCCCCCCCTACGAGGGGCCTCCGGACCCACAAAACCCGGTTTATTGGGATGAAGAAGATGAAACTTCCTGATCAAACCCTTGGCATGGATATTACCGGCAGGCACCCAGGACCTCTCCTCCGGACCATAGCCCTTCCAATGTACCAGATACTGCACGGATCCTCTCACTAAACGGGAATCAAAGATCCGTTGAACTTCGTACTCCACGGCACCCCCGACCAAGACCGGAGGAGGAGGGGACCGGACAGGACGAATCGGAGATCGGTACAATTTGAGAAGGGATTTATGGAATACATTGGGCAGTTTGAACGATTGAGGGAGCTTCAGACGAAAGGCGACAGGGTTAATCACGTCAATTATTTCATTCGGACCAATAAACCTGGGACCTAGTTTGGTGGACGGCACTTTGAGCTTGATATTTTTCGTAGACAACCAAACTTTGTCCCCAACTCCCAGGTCCGGACCCTTGGAGCGCCGTTTATTAGCGGAAGACGCCTGCCTAGTCTGAGCCCCCTTCAAGTTTTTGTTCACTTCAGACCAGATAGTCTTTAACTGATCTACGGACCTTTCTACCCCAGGGATGTCAGAAAGCCTGAAGAAAATGAACAAAAGCGTAGGTGCAGCCCATGATTACAGTAGAAAGGGGTGGTCTTGATGGACTCCTGGTACTGATTATTCATGGCAAATTCCGCTAGTGGCAGATGTTCCACCCAATCAGATTGATGCTCAGAGACATAACAACGTAGATACTGCTCGAGAGCTTGATTAGCGTGCTCGGTTTGACCATTGGTTTCAGGGTGATAGGCAGAAGAAAAGGAATAGTCAATTCCAATCCATTTACAAAATGCCCTCCAAAACTTAGAAACGAACTGGGTGCCCCTCTCAGAAACAATATTCACAGGAACACCATGCAATCGCACAACATGATTAATAAATAATTTGCTCAGGGTCTCGGAATTAGGTAACCCAGACAGCGGAACAAAATGACACTGCTTGCTGAATCTGTCTACCACTACCCAGATACATGTCTTCCCTTCTGAGAGTGGCAGGTCAGTAATAAAATCCATGCAGATATGAGTCCAAGGACCCTCAGGGGTAGGCAAGGACTGGAGCAACCCGGCAGGGCGGTTGCGGGGAGACTTAGCGCGAGCACAGGTTTCACAAGCCAGTACATATTCCTTACAGTCCTTTACTATGGTTGGCCACCACAAACTCCTGGTTACAAGTCTGATGGTGTTATTGATACCAGGATGCCCTGCGAGGACAGAATCATGAGATTCCTTAAGGACTTGGAGGCGGACGTTTGGTGAAATGCTTGGCTCCCAACAGCTGATTATAAAGATCAGGGACGAGTGGAAGAGGATACTGGTTTTTCACAGCGACCGCGTTTAATTCGCGGTAATCAATGCACGGTCTGAGGCCACCATCTTTCTTTCCCACAAAAAAAGAAACCAGCCCCTACTGGTGAGGTGGACGGTCTAATATACCCCTTTCTCAGACTGTCTGCTATGTAATCATTCATGGCCTGACGTTCTGGACTAGAGAGATTAAATATTTTCCCCTTTGGGAGACGAGAATCAGGTATCAAATCTATGGCGCAATCATACTTACTGTGAGGGGGTAATTTCTCTGATTCCTGAATAGAAAACACATCCTCAAAATTTCTAAATGCATATGGTACAAAGGGAGGAGGCTTGACCTTCACTTGATTTACAGATAGCGAGATACAGTTATCCTGACACATTGGGCTCCAGCGCACAATGTCACCCAAGTGCCAGTCTATGACAGGGTTATGTGTACGTAACCATGGCATGCCCAGGATTACTGCCGATGATAAATTACTGATAGCAAAAAATGCTGATAGCAAATCATTAGTCCTGCCTTCAGTTTCAGTTTCACAGCAGCACAGACAGAGAGAGGGCTGGATCCTGGAGCTGCTAAACAACACCCCCTGGTGACTAAAGAATATAGCCCCTGCTAATTATAATCACTAATGAGTAAGTATTAAAATGTTTTTCTCCACTTTCACAGGATGCTTTTAGGAGAAAAAAGAAGTGTGAGATTAGTGATAGGATGGTGCAGGACATGTTTTGAAAGCTTAGGAGGCGTTTTGGAGGTGACAGGATCCCTTTAAATGACAAACAAAAAAATTCTAACCTTATCACTCCTAAACTCTTTTTGCATAATAATTTGGAACACAGTGTAAAGGCAATTGTCTATGCTGTGAAGATACGAGATGTGCAGCATCTGAGACAATGGATACTGGAAACCTGTGTTAACATTTCTTGTGCAGTGTTGCTACCACCCATCTGGAAAAGTTTTCCCCCTCCTGAATACGAATATGCCACAAACAGGAAGTTGATATCATCCCAACCATTCCCATTTTATATAGGTGCATCCATATAAATGTCCCACCCTGTATACAATTGTAAACAATGGTAAATGGCGTGCACGCCAAACAGGTTGTAGTTTGAGGTGCAAGTGGAGGAGTTCTGTGACCCGGTACATATAGCAATCAAAGGAACACTGCACACTCCAAGTATAGTTCAAGTGAAGTGGTAGTTTATTTTAAATCTTGGTGCAAAGAAACAGGTGCAACAGTGGAGCTGATGTTTCGCTCACTATTCTGTGACCTTTATCAAAGCGTCGCTGTGGGTAGATACAAGGACAATCATGTAAGACATAGATACATAGGTATGTACATATATTTACAAAGAAAAAATGTTGTTATGGTTGGCAACAGGTATTTTTACAATAACCAGTCATCAAATGGAACTTCATGCTTTAAACAGTGCAAGGAATTTCAACCATATATTCTTTCCATAGTGAGACTAAGCTTATGGGACTGAAATAGTATGAGGCTGGGTTATGATGTAATTGGTAGGGTAGGTAGTGATTTAGTAGGATTGGTACTTGTACTCCTTCCGGCACCTATGGAGACCCCTAAACTTGTATCGGCTGTAATCTGTCCAAATGGCAATATGCTGTAGTCTGGGTATGTACCCACTGTGGTTGCTGTGGAGAGACCTGTGTTTAAAAGAAGGTCTCATGGCGAGTAGTGCTCATTGGCCAATGGTGGTGTGAATTGCCTTAAAGAGACAGCCTATTTTTACTACTTGCATTATCATACGTATTATCAGGAGTGTCCCCCTGTGAAAGGGCGGTTACTAGCACTGCAAGGGAAGATATAGTGTAAAGATAGGGCATTAGAGTATACTTATCTTAAGAGAGTTTTGAGAGGAGTCCTTGCCTTTTCTGTGCAAATGCCAGCACGTCCTGCGCTTAGGCTGGAGTGACAGGCATAGTCTGAGGAGCGGTGTTTTATGGGCTGAGATGTGGTCATGTGACGTCACCGCGCCGCGCGTGTCATTCTTTACTAGATTACTGTTGTTCGTTGGCAACAGTAACCATGGGGCTGGTCCTGACACCGTATGTGTGCGGAGCGCACTAATGTGAAAGGGTGGAAGAACTCCACAAGGTGTGTGGCGGTTTAGTCCAAGTTTTAAGTAGAGAAGCGCCCTTCTAGTGTATAGTAGAGAGTGCTAGGACACTGATTAGGGTCAGGAGTATTTAAAGAGGCTGTGGTCTGGAGCAGATGGAGGGCTCTTGTAGTGATGTTATGGGATGAACCTGTCTGCCTGATGTATTACAATTGTGGCCAAAATTATTGACACCCCTGCAATTCTGTCAGATAATACTCAGTTTCTTCCTGAAAATTATTGTAAATCACAAATTATTTGGTATTATTATCTTCATTTAATTTATCTTCAATGAAAAAACACAAAAGAGAATGAAGCAAAAAGCAAAACATTAATCATTTCACACAAAACTCCAAAAATGGACCAGACAAAAGTATTGGCACCCTCAGCCTAATACTTGGTTGCACAACCTTTAGCCAAAATAACTGCGATCAACCGCTTCCGGTAACCATCAATGAGTTTCTTACAATGCTCTGCTGGAATTTTAGACCATTCTTCTTTGAAACTGCTCCAGGTCCCTGATATTTGAAGGGTGCCTTCTCCAAACTGCCATTTTTAGATCTCTCCACAGGTGTTCTATGGGATTCAGGTCTGCACTCATTGCTGGCCACCTTAGAAGTCTCCAGTGCTTTCTCTCAAACCATTTTCTAGTGCTTTTTGAAGTGTGTTTTGGGTCATTGTCCTGCTGGAAGACCCATGACCTCTGAGGGAGATCCAGCTTTCTCACACTGAGCCCTACATTATGCTGCAAAATTTGTTGGTAGTCTTCAGACTTCATAATGCCATGCACACGGGCAAGCAGTCCAGTGCCAGAGGCAGCAAAGCAACCCGAAAACATCAGGGAACCTCCGCCATGTTTGGCTGTAGGGACCGTGTTCTTTTCTTTGAATGCCTCTTTTTTTCTCCTGTAAACTCTATGTTGATGCCTTTGCCCAAAAAGCTCTACTTTTGTCTCATCTGACCAGAGAACATTCTTCCACAACGTTTTAGGCTTTCTCTTGTAAGTTTTGGCAAACTCCAGCCTGGCTTTTTTATGTCTCGGGCTAAGAAGTGGGGTCTTCCTGGGTATCCTACCATACAGTCCCTTTTCATTCAAACGTCGATGGATAGTACGGGTTGACACTGTTGTACCCTCAGACGGCAGGGCAGCTTGAACTTGTTTGGATGTTAGTCGAGGTTCTTTATCCACCATCCGCACAATCTTGCGTTGAAATCTCTAGTCAATTTTTCTTTTCCGTCCACATCTAGGGAGGTTAGCCACAGTGCCATGGGCTTTAAACTTCTTGATGACACTGTGCACGGTAGACACAGGAACATTCAGGTCTTTGGAGATGGACTTGTAGCCTTGAGATTACTCATGCTTCCTCACAATTTGGTTTCTCAAGTCCTCAGACAGTTCTTTGGTCTTCTTTATTTTCTCCATGCTCAATGTGGTACACACAAGGACACAGGACAGAGGTTGAGTCAACTTTAATCCATGTCAACTGGCTGCAAGTGTGATTTAGTTATTGCCAACACCTGTTAGGTGCCACAGGTAAGTTTCAGGTGCTGTTAATTACACAAATTAGAGAAGCATCACATGATTTTTCGAACAGTGCCAATACTTTTGTCCACCCCCTTTGTTTGGTGTGGAATTAGATCCAATTTGGCTTTAGGACAATTATTTTTGTGTTTTTTCATTGAAGACAAATTAAATGAAGATAATAATACCAAAGAATTTGTGATTGCAATCATTTTCAGGAAGAAACTGAGTATTGTCTGACATAATTACAGGGGTGTCAATACTTTTGGCCACAACTGTATAGTGGAATCTCAGAGGAATATGTAATTCCATCAGTTAAAATTGCTCTACTGTAAATGCTCCCTGGTTTAATTGGAGCACAAAAACGAAAACTCCTGGGGTTCTGCTCCTTAGACACTGGAGATCAACAGAGAGCCCCTCCTTACAGGAATGGGGAGCTGAGATGTCCTAGATGTGCCTTATGGAAGACTTGGCAGCAGAAGCAGAACTAAACACAGATAAATTTCTTAAAATTGGATTCTCTTCAGAGGCTGAGCTGATTTCCAATCAGTATTTAACTAGGTCATGGGGTAGGTCTCCAAGGGGAAGAAGTCTCACCCCTAGACATCCAAATGCACATATCCTACACTCCACCAACCCCACCATCTTCATTTTTAGATTCCTTTTGCCCCCTTAATTTTTTCCATTTCCTCGTCCTTCCCCACTACCCAACCTCACATTCTTTTTGCTAAGCTGCCTCCTCCCCAACCCCCTTTTACCTTCCCAACGTAGGGGATTTTCCAGATCTAAGCTTATGCATTTCCATCTCCTCTACTGCTTCTTCCAGTACTTTTCTTTTTATTCTTCCTCAGTTACCTTTTGGCAACTTCTTGATAATGCAAGTCATTTCTTCATCACTCGTCTAGTTGTGTTTCTTTACAGAAACTTGAGACTGACTCAGAAGAAAGTAAAATAATGGATGTGTCCAGGGGAGGAATGTCAGTACTAGATAGAGTGCACGGACCCGCACACAGTGATGTAAATCAGTTAACAATATCAGTACAAGTACAGGTTCAGGCTTTAATTAGAGACCTATATTTCTAACAACAACTGACAAGACATCTGAAGATAACTCACATTTAGTACAGTATTAAAACTCGTGATGCAAATGTGATTCCAGGACTCTTTCTTTTCTTTATGTTTATTATTTTTACCTTAATTTGCAAACTAATAAACTTGATTAAACATAAACATTTGCCACATGACTACTTTACATCCGCACATTTTTTTTTTTTTCTTCATTTTCTTAGGAAGTTAGAAAGGTTTAAAGTTTAAATAGCAATTTCTAATTTTTCCAACAAAATTTACAAAGCTTCATTATTTTTTAGGAACTACATCACACTTAAGTGACTTTGAGAGGCCTATAAGACAAAAAATACTTAACCCCTTCATGACCCAGCCTATTTTGGCCTTCCTGACCCTGCCATCTTTTGCAATTCTGACCAGTGTCCCTTTATGAGGTAATAACTCTGGAACGCTTCAACAGATCCTAGCGATTCTGAGATTGTTTTTCGTGACATATTGGGCTTCATGTTGGTATTAAATTTAGGTAGATAATTTTTGCATTTATTTGTGAAAAAATCTAAAATTTGGCAAAAATTTTGAAAATTTTCAAATTATGAATTTTTATTCTGCTAAACCAGAGTTATGTGACACAAAATAGTTAATAAATAACATTTCCCACATGTCTACTTTACATCAGCACAATTTTGGAAAAACATTTTTTTTGGTAGGAAATTATAAGGGTTCAAAGTTCATCAGCAATTTTTCATTTTTCCAGCAAAATTTACAAAACCATTTTGTTTTAGTGACCACATCACATTTGAGGTCCCTTTGAGGGGTGTACATGACAAAAAACACCCAAGAGTGACACCATTCCAAAAACTGCACCCCTCAAGCTACTCAAAACTACATTCAAAAAGATTATTAACCCTTCAGGTGCTTCACAGGAACTAGAGCAACATGGAAGGAAAAAATGGGCATTTTAATTTTTCCTACAAAAATGTTCTTTTAGCCTCAATTCTTTCATTTTCTCATGGGCAACAGGATAAAATGGATCCTAAAAATTGTTGGGCAATTTCTCCTGAGTACACTGATACCTCATTTGTGGTCATAAACCACTGTTTGGGCGCACGGCAGGGCTCAGAAGGGAAGGAGCGCAATTAGACTTTTGGAGCTAATTTTCCATTCAAAAAGTCAAATGGCGCTTCTTCCCTTCTGAGTCCTGCCGTGCGCCCAAACAGTGGTTTATGACCACATATAAGGTATCGGTGTACTCAGGAGAAACTGCCTAACAATTTTTAGGATCCGTTTTATCCTGTTCCCCATGTGAAATTGGAAAAATTTAGGCTAAAAGAAACTTTTTGTGAAAAAAAAAAAAAAAGTACTTTTTTACGGATTAATTTGTGAAGCACCTGGGGGTTCAAAATGCTCACCACCCATCTAGATAAGTTCCCTGGGGACTCTAGTTTCCAAAATGGGGTCACCTGTGGGGGAGCTCCAATGTTTAGGCACACAGCGGCTCTCCAAACGCGACATGGTGTCCGCTAACAATTTGAGCTGATTTTTCAGTCAAATTGTTAGCTGACACCATGTCGCGTTTGGAGAGCCCCTGTGTGCCTAAACATTGGAGCTCCCCCACAAGTGACCCCATTTTGGAAACTAGACCCCCCCCAGGGAACATATCTAGATGGGTGGTGAGCACTTTGAACCCCCAGATGTTTCACAAATTGATCCGTAAATATGATAAAGTACTTTTTTTTTTCACAAATTATTTTTCTTTTTTCATTTTTACGGATTAATTTGTAAAGCACCTGGGGGTTGAAAGTGCGCACTATGCATCTAGATAAGTTCCCTGGGGGGTTTAGTTTCCAAAATGGGGTCACTTGTGTGGGAGCTTCAATGTTTAGGCACACAGGGGCTCTCCATACGCAACATGGTGTCCGCTAACAATTTGAGCTCATTTTCCATTCAAATTGTTAGCGGACACCATGTCGCGTTTGGAGAGCCCCTGTGTGCCTAAACATTGGAGCTCCCTCACAAGTGACCCCATTTTGGAAACTAGACCCCCCAGGGAACATATCTAGATGGGTGGTAAACACTTTGAAGCCCCAGGTGCTTCACAAATTGATCCGTAAAAATGAAAAAAGAAAATTTTTGTGGAAAAAAAAAGTACTTATTCCTTATTACGGATCAATCTGTGAAGCACCTGGGGGATCAATGTGCTCATTATGCATCTAGATAAGTTCCCTGGGGGTTTAGTTTCCAAAATAGGGTCACTTGTGGGGGAGCTCCAATGTTTAGGCACACAGGGGCTCTCCATACGCAACATGGTGTCCGCTAACAATTGGAATTATTAGTGGACACCATGTCACATATAAAGAGCTCCTGTGTGCCTAAATATTGGAGCTTCCCCACAAGTGACCCCATTTTGGAAACAAGACCCCCCTGGGAACTTATCTAGATGCATAGTGAGCACTTGATCCCCTGGGTGCTTCACAAATTGATCCGTAAAAATGAAAAAAGTACTTTTTTTTTTTCACAAAAAATCTTTTTTCCCTTTTACGGACTAATTTGTGAAGCACATGTGGATTCAAAGTGCTCACTATTTATCTAGATAAGTTCCTTGGGGGGTCTAGTTTCCGAAATGGGGTCACTTGTGGGGGGGCTCCAATGTTCAGGCACTCAGGGAGGGGCTCTCCATACGTGATATGGTTTCCGCTAACAATTGGAGCAAATTTTCCATTGAAATTGTTAGCGGACACCATGTCGCATATGGAGAACCCACCCGTGTGCCACCAGCACAAGGGCAACTGGAAGAGTTGGGGTGCAGCAGCAGAAAATGCCGCTTCTAATGAATGCACTGTTTTCTTGGGTGGCTGTAGGTTGCAATTTGCAGAGTGGGGGCCCACAACATTTGGGTCTCTCCACGCTGAGGATTCCAGCCCCCCAACTGCCAAGTTATTGCTGGCTGGCTACCAAAAATACAGCGAAGGCCTTTTTTTTACATTTCTAGGACTCATTTAAAACTATGTGATCACTGTGCCAGGGCTCTCAGATCCCTTCACTGCAGCTCGATCCAGATGCAGAGAAGGGATCCCACAGGCAGGGGGACTCACCCTGAGCGGCGGCGGCAGAGATGAGCGGCGGCGGAGGTGGCAGGATGTCAGCGGCGGCAGCGGGAGGAGGAGGTGAGCCGCAGCGACGGGCGGCAGTAGCAGCGGGAGGAGGAGGTGAGCGGAGGAGGAAGCCACTGCCGCGGGGTGGAGGAGGAAGTGAACAGCAGTGGCGGGGAGGTGATCAAGACAGGGAGGATGAGCAGCGGGAGGAGGAGGCCGCTGCCACGGGGTGGAGGAGGAGGTGAACAGCAGCAGCAGGGAGGTGATCAGGAAAGGGAAGATGAGGGGGGGCAGGAGACAGCGGGGAACAGGGCGGACGAGCGAGGGGAACATAGGAGATGACAGGGGGATGATCGGGGGGCAGGAGAGAAGCAGGAAACAGGAGGACTGTAAGGTCGCGGTAATTTGCGGTTTCATTTTCAACCGCCAATCACCGCGGCTATAGCCTTGGGGGGGCAAAGCGACACCCCCTGGGCTATGGTACATGTCCCCATGTACCTGCAGCTCAAGTGGCAGGTCAGTGAGACGCTCACTTGAGCTGCAGGAGTGTGTTCCCCAGATGTCTCAGACGCTGAGACATGGGTCGGGAACGCACTGGTTTTCATGTCTCATACGCAGAGACATGGGTCGGGAAGGGGTTAAAATTTACCCTTCTAAAAACTGAACCCTTAGGGTATGTACTGATGCTGCCTTTTATTGTAGAAATTTTCTGCACCAAAAATGCTGCTAAACTGCTCCCTGTGGCTGGAAACATATCACAAACATATGCGTTTTTGGTGCAGATTGTGGTCATGCATTCTTATTAGTTTAATCAATGTCTGGGAGGGCTATAAAATGAAGCAAAAAACGTCCCAACAATTGAAATGCTCATTCTTTTGTCTTGACCACAAACTGCACCTAAACTGGAAGGGGGAAAAAAAGCATCATTGGCCCAATACTTCAGAATTCTCATAGACTTTGCTGGGGTAAGGATACACATGCAGTTTTGGGACAACAGGTGGCACAAAAATGTAGCAAAAAACACATGTCAGCACAAGACCTGAAACTGATCAAAACCACATCCAAGAAGTATATTAACCCTTCAGGTGCACATCGCAAGGCTCAGAATGGAAGGAGAGCTATTTGACGTTTTGCACAAAAATTGGCAAGAATTGTTAGCAGACTCAATGCCACTCTTGGAGAGCCCCTGATGTGCCTAAACAGTGGA
Source organism: Allobates femoralis (assembly GCA_033576535.1). Taxonomy (NCBI): domain Eukaryota; kingdom Metazoa; phylum Chordata; class Amphibia; order Anura; family Aromobatidae; genus Allobates; species Allobates femoralis. The sequence continues at coordinate 437,109,201 of JARQOC010000001.1, forward strand.
AACTCGCCACAAGTAACCCATTTTGCAAACTAGACCACCCCCCAAGGATTTTATCTAGATTTGTGGTAAGCACTTTGAACCCCCGTGCACTTCATAGAATCATATAATGTTGAGAAATAAAAAATGAACAACTAAATTTTTCCACAAAAATGTCGTTTTACCGCCAATGTTTTCATATTCACAAGGGCAACAGGAGAACATGGATCTGAAAACTGGAGTTAGTCTTATCGGTAACGATGTTTCCAGGAGTCCACATGACAGCACCGTAGGAGAAGTAATCCCATATCCTTCTGGTCATTTTCCTAGTCAAGCCCCCAATGTAGGGAATCCCGGGCGTCTGTGGACAGAGAATATCACCATGTCCAGACCAATCTGGTGTTTGCCCGTCACTACCAGGATGGGGTACCGCAGAGCCCTGGAATGGACTTGACTTCATCTGTCAAAACTCCCAGAATACTCATCGCTTCTTGGATTGATGGGAGTTTCTTCCTTACCAAGAAACAAAGCCTGTGAGAAATTGAGATCAGCTGGTCTTCTGGAGAGAAGACATTCCTGTACGAGAGTCGAGACAAACTCCCAAAGGAAGCATGAAGTGCTTGGGACAAGATTTAATTTGTTCAGGATCCAGCCAAACTAGGGTAGCATCAATAAGACAAATTCCAGATGCAGTGTCATCAACTGAAGGAATCTGTCACTATCAGGAATGTGTCCAGGCAGACGATGAGTCTTATACCTCTACGCCCTAGATAAGTCACCACATTTGCTCTGAGCTTCTTAAATTTTGACAGCAGATGAGAGGAAGACACCGAAACCTGTAGTGGAGAACCCGACTTCTCGACCCTAAGGTAGACCTCCTATATCAATGACCGAAGGAAGAATCGACAGATGATAACATACATACATCGGGCCTGGGGCAAAACTGCCATGTACATCAAGCCCTGTCAGATTTTTTATTCCATGCGGAACCATTAGTATCTGACCCAACAAGTCAGGGGTATTAAATTCATTATCGTACGAAACCCTCCAGGCAGGTTCAATATGGAAACCCGGGATGATAATGATCAAAATACGGGTCCCAACAGGTATAAGTACCCCCTGAGGCAAAGCTTCTCTACGTCTGCTTCTAGCTGACTGAAAGAGATGTGGGGACCCTTTATCAATCTGAATTTATGAGGCAACATCTAGGGATTCCATTGTGACCCGTCCTGTTTCTGTGGACAGGAGAGAACAGGGCTGGAATCCCCCCATTCTTGTCCCCGTATTAAAACACCATTGCAGAGATAGCTTACAAAAAAAAAACTGAGGTCTGTCAATAGAAGACCCAATAAAAAATGGGGACCATTAGAACCTAATCTGTACACGATCCTAGGGTATTTGGGAGGGGCAACAGATAGTGATGAATCCTCCCCTGTATAGCCCGGCCTGACCCAGTAAAGTTCAGTACAGCAAGACATGGTCCAGCACAGTACAGCAAGGCCTAGCATGGCACGGCACAGCACGGCCCGGCCCAGTACAGCAAGGCACAGAACAACACTGCCTAGTTCCGTAAGGTACAACATAGTACAGCATCGCACCACATGACACAGTACAGCAAGGTACAGCACGGCACGGCATAGCACAGTACAGCATATCACAGCCTGGCACAGAACTGTATAGTACGGCACAGCATGGTCCAGCAAGGCATAGTACAGCATGATACAGAAAAACATGGCACGGTATAGCATAGCACGTCCCAGCATGGCAAAGCACAGCCTGGCACCGCATGGTACAGCACGGCCCCGTATGTCCCAGCCTGGTACAACACGGCACAGCATGGCACGTCATGGCTCAGCATGGCACAGTAAAGCACAGCATGAGACAGCATGGCCTAGCATGCCATGGCCTGACCCCGTATAGCATAGCATGGTACCACATGGCACAGCATGGGACAGCACAGCACAGTATAGCCCAGTCCGATACAGCATAGTATGGCACTGCATGGTATTGACGGCACAGCACAGTATAGTTCAGCAGGGTACAGTACGGCATGACACAGCACGCCACAGAATGGTATGGCATGACACAGCACAGTATGGTACAGCATGGCATTGTATGGTACAGTACAGCATGACACAGCATGGCACAGCACGGTACGGCACAGCATGGCATGGTACAGTACAGCATAACAGCATGGTAAAGCACAACACAGCACAGTATGGACAGCATGGCATTGCATGGTACAGTACAGTATGGCAAAGCAGGGCATGGTAAGGCATAGCATGACACAGCATCACAGTTCAGCACAGCATGGCACAGCAAGGCACAGCCCGATACAAGATGGCACATGACACATCCCAACATGGACCTGTACAGCGTGGCACTGCCAGCTCTTACCCCCAGGCAAGTTAGGTCCCCCTGCCATGCCCTCCTGTTCCTCTGGCGCCCTTGAATTTTCCAGCTGTAAACCGCGGACTGAAAGTGTGCCATCACGAACTTCCAGTTTGACGCTGAGAGGTCCCCACAGCCGTGAAAGGCCAGGGGCTGCAGGAACAGGACGCCAAGAGCCTCAGACGATGGAGGAAGCGGCACCCGGGGGCTCCTGCCCCCGTAAGGCTGAGGGACTCCCGACAGGGAGTGTCGGCCCCGGGACCTGCTTGACGGCGGGAGAGAGACGTAGCCCCCTTAATCCCACTGGGTTCCTGTGAGTATATTCAGCGCTCATGGGGCTCCTTTAACCAGTGCTCCCAGCACCAGCCTTCTCCTGTACTCCCTGCCTTGTGTAGGGACAGGAAAAACATTGAGGAGGTGGGGTTAGGGGAGGGCTTTTAACCTTTTGTGCTTCCTGTCCCTACAGAAGGATATGGGATTACTCTTCATACGGTGCTGTCATGGGGACGTACTGGAAAATTTGTTATGCAACTTCTCCTGAGTATGCTGATACTCAATATGTAATGGAAAACCACTGTTTGGGGCGCACAGCAGGGCTGAGAAGAAAAGGGGCGCTATTTGATGTTTTGAACGGAAAATTGGCTGGAATCCATTAGACTCCATGTCGCTCTTGGAGAACCCTTGATGTGTCTGTGAGTGAAAAACTGAATTGCCGTATATACTCGTGTATAAGCCGAGTTTTGGGCTGAAAAGTCCCCCCCTCGGCTTATACACGGGTCAATACAGTAATCCTATGTTGGGGGCTGTGTCCGGGTGCTGGGGAGGCTGTAGCAGGCGGGGGGAGGCTGCTGACTGAACGGCGCGTCACGTGACGCCGCTCATTAGATATGCACAGCTCCCCCCGCCCATCACAGCGGCAGGGGGAGCCGTGCATACAGCCCCTTAGTGTATACAGGCAGCCCCCCAGTGGTACACAGGCAGCCCCCCTCCTGCTGGCCCCCACACTGTGCAGAGCCCCCGCTGCATTAACTTATATCCAGCGTCTTCATCACGCGCTGTGTTCCGATCACGTGACCCGCGATGATGTCATGCCGCAGCGGAGGCGGGTCACGTGAGACCGGGAACACAGCGCGAGGACGGACCCGAGGTGATGAAGACGCTGGATGGCAAGTTAATGCTGCGGGGGGGCTCTGCACAGTATGGGGGGCGAGTGTCGGCAGGAGGGGGCTGCATCAGTTAGTGCACTGCATCCCGCGGCTGGGGGGGCAGTGCACTATCTGATACAGCCCCCTCCTGCCGGCACTCGCCTGCTGTATACTCCTGGCGGATGCTGTATACTCCTGGCGGATGCTGTATACTCCTGGGGGCTGCTATATACTCCTGGGGGCTGCTGTATACTACTGGGGGGCTGCTGTATACTACTGGGGGGATGCTGTATACTCCTGGGTGATGCTGTATACTCCTGGGTGATGCTGTATACTCCTGGGGGATGCTGTATACTCCTGGGGGATACTGTATACCACTGGGGGCCTGCTGTATACCACTGGGGGGGCCTGTATACCTCACTGCTGGGGGCTGTATACCACACTTCTGGGGGCTGTATACCACACTGCTGGGGTCCACCCTCGGCTTATACGCGAGTCAATAGGTTTTCCCAGTTTTTGGGGGCAAAAGTAGGGGGGTCAGCTTATACACGGGTCAGCTTATACACGAGTATATACAGTAGTCTTTACCGGTAATTCCTTTTCTTGGAGCCTTCCACGACAGCATTGGAGGATGTCGTCCACGCCCTATTGGGGGACAGGAAAACAGAGAGATTAAAAGCCCCTCCCCTTCCTCAGTACTCCAGTGTTTACCAAGATCACCCTTAGCCATGGATTACCTGATACAAACCGGAACCAAACACCAAGAAGGGGGGGAACTGATGCTGTCGTGGAAGGCTCCAAGAAAAGGAATTACCGGTAAGGACTAATTCAGTTTTCTCCATTCGCCTTCCACGACAGCATTGGAGGAATACCACAGATACTCCTCAGGGTGGGACTATTGCCTGTAGGACTTTCCTACCAAAGGACAGATCCCGACGGAAGGACAGATCTAACCTATAGAGGCGAGAAAAAGTGAGGAGAGACGACAACGTAGCCACTCTGCATATCAGCTCCGATGAAGCTCCAGCCTGCTCCACCCAGGGCGTAGCAGCAGCCCGAGTTGAAGGAGCCTTCAACCTCACTGGAGGAGCAAGGACCGTAGCGACGTAGGCCTCACAAATCACCTTTGTGATCCAGGAAGCGATGGTAGCCTTGGAAGTCTTCTTCCCTGTATTTTTCCCAAAATGCTGAACAAAACAGGTTCTGATCTAATCTCCAGGAAGGTCTCTCGGAGGTAGTGGAGGACAGTCCGACGAACATCGAAGGAGCGAAACACGGCCTCAGCCGCATTAGCAGGAGATTGACAAAAGGAAGGTAGAACCACAACCTGGGACCAATGGAAAGCCGACACAACTTTTGGAAGAAAAGATGAATGCAACCGAAGTGTAATGCAAACAACGGATACCACGAGGCACAGAGCCCGGACAGAGAGTGCCTACAGTTCTCCAACTCTGGAGAAGCGATGGCCACCAAAAACGCCACCTTGTGAGAGAGACGTAAGGGATGCAGCAGACAAGGGTGCAAAGGGACTTCGAGAAAGCCCTTGGAGAACAATCTTCAAATCCCAGGGAGGGACAGAAGGCTGAACCGGGGACGCCGCCCCCAAGCAGAAGTAAAAAACCGCTTGATCCATCGATGGGAAGCAAGATCCTGGGCAAAAACGGCCCCAAGTGCCGATACCTGGATTCAAAGAGTGCTCGGCCGAAGCCCCAAATCCAAGCCACGCTGCAAAAATCCAAGAGTTGGGCCACATTAGGGTGATGCATGGCCGGGATGGAAGGAGCGTGCGTCACAGGCTGCCTGCCCTGCCGAAGCGTGCAGATCACTGCCTTGGAGAGACCCTTGGTCCTCAGGATCCCGGCCACAAAAGCCAGGCCGCCAGATTGAGCCACTGAGGGCCCAGGTGAAACAGAGGACCCTGGGACAGTAGGTCGAGACAGTGGGGCAACCTAATCGGTCCCTCCAGGCCCAGGTCTCGGATGGCGTCGTACTCCGCCCATTTGGGCCACAGGGGAGCCACCAGGATAGTAGTCACCCCTCCACCCGAATCTTTTGCAACGCCTTGGGAAGTAGCGGGATTGGAGGAAATGCATACACCAAACGGAAGGCCAAGTGATGGGCAAAGGCGTCAAGCCCCCGAGGATGGTCCGACCGCGTCAGGGAGAAAAAGGTCGCCACCTTTGTATTGGAGCCCGAAGCGAACAGGTCGATCGAAGGGACACCCCACCTGTCCGTAAGAAAGCGAAATACTTCCGGATGGAGGCACCATTCTCCTGGGTGGACCTCCGTGCGGCTCAAGAAAGCTGCCTGGACATTGGCCATTCCCTTCAGATGTACTGCAGAGGAGGAGAGAAGATGGTGTACTGCCCACGAAAAGAACAGTCTTGCCAGCCCCTGCAAGTGTAAGCCTCGAGTACCGTCTTGGTGCCGCAAGAAGGCAACCGTAGTCACGTTGTCTGACAGGACCTTGACATGATGACCCCGGAGAATGTGAGCTGCGCATAAAGCGCTTCCTCCACTGCCAGAAGTTCCCGGAAGTTTGAAGCCTGACGACTGACCGAGCGACTCCAAATCCCCTGGAACGGTATGCAATCCACCATCGCGCCCCAACCGGAACCGCTGGCATCAGTGGTAACGGAGGTCACAGGGGCCTGCAGCCAGGCCACCCCCTTCCGAAGGAAGCTGATGTGCCGCAGAAAGGAACGAGGTCTGTCTGGAGGAGGCCAGCAAGACTCACAAAAATTAACGACGGGTTGCCGGCACCCGCTCCGAGACCTGTGTGCGCAGAACCACTGCCGAAGGAGCCACCACCAACATGTCGTCTAAATAGGGAAGCACACATATTCCCTGGGTCTGGATGAATGCGATCACTTCCCCCATGAGTTTGGTAAACTCTGGGAGCCAACGAAAACCCGAAGGGCAGCACATTAAACCGATAATGGACCGTCCCGCCTGCCCAGGAGATTGCGAATCGCAGAAAGCGCTTGTGGAACGGGTGAATGGGGACATGATAATACGCGTTCTGGAGGTCCACAAACAACCTGGAATAACGCCCCTGGCACTCCTCTCCAGGAGGAACCGGGGACCCCACACCCGAATCCAACAGGTCTCGCAGACCCGACAAGAAAAAAACGTGTGAGAGTCCCCCTGAGGAAGGGAGGGGACTTGAAGACATGGAGGGGCTGCAGGGTGGATAAAAATCAATGTTTTTAAAAAATAAAAAATAAAAAAAAACTGATTTTTTTTATTTAAATCACATTTTTTTGAGTTAAATCGGATTTTTTTGATTTAAATCAGATTTTTTTCAATAAACTGCTTTTTGAGAAAAATATTTTACCATCCAAAGGTTCTTCCATCACGAGATAAAGCTGAGTTGTTTAACTCAGTAGAATAAAGGCTGTATATGTGTAACATTCACAATGCCATGCTCTTCCAGAGGTTTCTGTAGGATTAGTGGGCAGTTTCTCTCCTATATTATCACAGACGCTCGCTTTACTTACGCAGTTCTCAAAACTGAATTTGACTCCGCAGAGGTCCCAGCCTCTTCTTCACGGCAAAAATGTTACAACATGAACAGAGTTGAGAAAAAGACCTTAATCCTATTGTTCTACAAACCTATGAATACAGAATCAACCCCTTCAGTGCCAAGTCCAAGAAGTTAGACAATATGTTTCTGATTGGAAACAAAAAGCTATTGCGACAAAAAACAACAGTACACTGCAGGTTTTTAATACAACAGTTAGAACCGCGTCTGAGATGGGTACACTTTGAAGATAGTGACGTGGCTTAAAATAACTTTTTCTGCGCAAAAAAACGGATTAACTAAGTACTCTGTATTTGTTATACCATTTTTATACTGCACTTGCATTTTAATATTTTTACTGCAGTGTACTGTTGTTTTTTGTCGCAATAGCTTTTTGTTTCCAATTATGCTGGCGGTGTGAACAGGTTCCTACAGACCTGTTCTCTGTGTGCAGGACTCATCTGTGTTATAATTAATTGCCTCTTGCCATGCAAGAGATGGAGTTCCCGCCCCTCTCTGGGCCCTGCACACATAGAGCCCCGTCGCCTTCATTCCACTTCAGACACCGGTCATGCTGGCTCCTGTTTACTGGTAAGTATTCACACCAGTCAGGTTTTTAATACAACAGTTAGAACCGCGTCTGAGATGGGTACACTTTGAAGATAGTGACGTGGCTTAAAATAACTTTTTCTGCGCAAAAAAACGGATTAACTAAGTACTCTGTATTTGTTATACCATTTTTATACTGCACTTGCATTTTAATATTTTTACTGCAGTGTACTGTTGTTTTTTGTCGCAATAGCTTTTTGTTTCCAATTATGCTGGCGGTGTGAACAGGTTCCTACAGACCTGTTCTCTGTGTGCAGGACTCATCTGTGTTATAATATGTTTCTGATTGTTTGGAGTGGAATAGATCTGCACAACACAAGAAGAATGTGAATCTAAGTGTGAGGAGGAGGAAGGGCAAGCAGACAAGAAAATGAAAGTGAAACTTTGAGCACAATACTGCAGCATAGCCACAGACAGACAAGTCTGGATCTGTTTGTGTGCACGATCTGAGGTTTATTACATTCTTTCCTTATAATGGCAGCAGGCCGTAAAAGAGACCCAGTTTGGGAATATTTTAATGAAGCTCCTTCGCCTATCGGTAAGGCAGGCATGCGTGCAAAATGCAAACGATGCAACAAAGAGATGCAAGGCCTGGTGGCGCAAATGAGGCAACATCATGAGAAGTGCGGTGATGAAGATGACCAAAGAAACACTTCTGAACAGGCAGGATCTTCAGGTTGGTAAACATTTTTATTGAATCCTATTTCTAAAGACTGAACTGTCATGTGTGAGAAAAATTATATTTCTTATTATTACTGCATGTTACTGTCATTTGGTACAGTTATGAAGAAAAACAAATATTCCTTTTGGGGCAGGGGCAGTGATGTGTTGTGTACAATAAGCAGAAATTGTATAATAAACAATAAAATAACAGCATTGACTTTTTTTGTTTAGGGGAATTCATGGATTCTGGAAACTATCCACCTCCAAGATCACCATCATCCTGTTCTACAGTTTCAGAGTTATCCATCCAGGATAGTGCTTCATTAGCAGCAGCATCATCATCAGACACCCACAGCCACATATCACCATCACCCAAAAGGAAGAAAAAACCTTTACCTCCTGGAACCACCATAGATAGGTTTGTGAGAAGAACTAGCAGATTAGAAAAAGAGTTGATTGATGAAAAAATTGGCCAGTATATTTATGCAACGAACTCTTCTTTCCGTCTGACTGAGAACCCACATTTCATTAATATGGTTCAGTCACTGAGACCAGGATACAGTCCACCCAGCAGAGCTGATGTTGCAGGGAAACTGCTGGATCAAGTCTATGACAGAGAAATGGAGCAATGTGCAACAGCTCTGGAGGGTAAAATTGTTAACCTAAGTATTGATGGGTGGAGTAATGTCCACAATGATCCTATTGTATGTGCTTGTATAACAACAGAAGAAGGTAAAGTCTTCCTTGCACAAATAACTGATACGTCAGGAAATGCACACACAGCAGAATACTTACAAGAAGTGGCAGTAAAAGCTATAACGACGTGAAAAAAAATTCAAATGTCTAGTACGCAGTTTGGTCACTGACAATGCTGCAAACGTATCCAAGATGAGAGGAGATTTAGAAGAGCAGGGAGGGAATACAAAGCTGCTAATAACATATGGTTGCAGTGCTCATTTGCTGCACCTCTTAGCCAAAGACTTAAGTGTTCCAGAAATAAAGGCTAATGTTGTTGAAATTGCTAAATACTTCCGTAATAATCATTTTGCTGCAGCAGCTCTGAAAAGGATGGGTGGAACCAAGCTAACGCTCCCACAAGATGTTAGATGGAACTCTGTGGTGGACTGTTTTGAGCAGTATATCAAAAACTGCCCTATTCTGATGACACTTTGTGAAGAAAATCGAGATAAAATAGATGGCACTGTCACGGCCAAAATCTTCAACATTGGGCTTAAGAGAAATGTTGAACATATGCTGAGCTTCCTGAAACCCATCTCTCAAGCTTTAAACAAATAACAGAAAAATAGCTGTTTTATTGCGGATGCTGTTGAAATTTGGAAGGAACAGAGTGAACACTTAAAAACAGAACTACACATGGACAGAATTAAATTACAAGCAGTAAACAAAAACAAATGGGACAAGCACTGACTCCAGCTCATTTTTTGGCAAATATTGTCAATATCCAATATCAGGGTCAAAACCTAAGTGCTGAGGAAGAGGAGTTAGCTATGACATGGGTATCCAGCAATCATCCATCTTTAATGCCAACTATAATAAACTTCAGAGCTAAGGGGGAACCATTCAAGAAATATATGTTTGCTAAAGATATTTTAAGGAAGGTCACACCAGTAAACTGGTGGAAGTCACTTAAGCGCTTGGATTTAGAGACTGTTCAAGTAATGATTTCACTTTTAACAGCAGTAGCTTCTTCTGCAGGCGTTGAAAGAATATTCTCTTCCTTTGGACTCATTCATTCTAAATTGAGAAATCGGTTGGGACCCAATAAAGCACGAAAGCTTGTTTTTCTTCTCCAGATTATGAATAGGAACAAACAAGAAGATGATGATGAAGATGACGACAAGTGAGCTACAGAGGACAGCAGGGACAGTAGTATTTAAGTTTTTCATATGTCGGCTGGGCTGACAGTCTAAGTTTCTTAAAATATATATATATTTTGTTAAGCCAAATTAGTTAACAAACATGGATGTTTGTTTAAGCAAATAACTTATGCTGTAATGTTGTTATTGTTTCAGTTGAATAAATCTATTTAAATTGTTATTAAGGTCAGGATTATTTTTCTTCTTCCTAAGTACAACAGAACAGTGGTGTCAAAATATGAATGATTAACCCATTAAACTGGGGAGAAAAAAGTAATATAAAAAGTGATTCTAAAAATCTTCATCTACTTGCATGTTAAAGTAGCAAGAACTAGTTTAGGTAGAAACTTTGATTTAAATCACTGATTTAAATCAAGCCTTACTGACTAGTGATTTAAATCGTGATTTAAATCGTGATTTAAATCAGTTAGATTTAAATCAAATCCACCCTGAGGGGCTGGCTCTCAAATTCCAAGCGCAGACCCTCCCAAATGGTCGAGAGGACCCAAGGGCACGATGAGATTGCTTGCCACTGTGGCAGAAAACGCAGGAGCTGCCCCGCAATGGGGAAGGCGGCATTGTTTAGGGGGCGGCTGGTGATGCCGCTGCTGGGGGAGCAAGATATTACGGGTCTTGTCCCCTTTCTGGAATGCCCAGCGACCAGACTTACCCTTCCCTTTAGACTGGGAGGGTTGGCTGCGCTCAGGCCGAAAGGACTGTCTCCGAAAGGGCTTCTGTTCCGGGAGACACATTTTCCGGTCTGACACCTTTCCTAGGATGTCATCCAATGCCGGACCAAAGACAAAAGACCTTTGAAAGGGGAGGCCATACAGCTGGAGCTTAGGCGTGACCTCCCCTTTCCACAATGTAAGCCAAACTGGCCTGCAAGCTGTGTTAGCCAACACTGCGCATCTTGCGCCAATGCGGATCGACTCAGCAGAGGCATCAGCCAGGAAGCCCGTAGCATGTCTCAGAAGTGGAATGGAGTCCAAAGCTCCTCCCTGGGAGTACCCTGCAGAATGAATTCTTCCAGCTGGGTGATCCACTTAAAGAGAGACCTGGCCACACATGTAGAGGAAATGTTCACCTTTAAAGACATAGCTGCCGCCTCCCAGGAGTTTTTGAGGACACTCTCCATCTTACGATCGAGGGGGTCCTTCAACTGGAAGGAATCTTCAAAAGGCAACGCGGTCTTATATGCTACCCTGGCCACCTGAATGTCCACCTTCGGGACCTCCCAGACAAAGTCATCACCCTCCAATCCACTAGGATGGGGTGAGCAGCCGATGTTCTGGAGACTCCCACTCCCGGTGGATGAGAACCCGGATGACCTCATGGACAGGGAAGCCCAACTGCCGCTTAGCCTGCAGGCCTCTGAACATTTAGTCCTGCACAGAAGGGGATTCCACCACCTCTACTCCCATGGTACTATGGACAGTGTCCACCAATTCACCCATGGACTCTGTGGAAAAATAGTAGTGTCCAGATTCTCGTGTCTGGACAGAGGCAACAGAGGCAATATCCTCGCCATCCTCTGACGCTGAGCTCTGGCCAGCCTCCATGAGATCCACAGAGTAACAATCCTGGAGCTTCCTCTCTTTCGGAGGGGAAGGCCTGGAAGCTGCAGAAAAAACCGGCAGTGCCGAGATAGAAGCCTGCACCTCTTCCCTAATGGATTGGAGCTCCTCAAGCAGGGATGGGGAGTCCATCCTGACAACACTGTCAGACATGGACGACACCTTTTTGTAGGAAGAGGGAAATTTTCGTGCCGCAGCCACATTCTCTGGACGGGTTTTTGCTCCCTTTCACAGGCGGCCCTTGTCTCCCTATAGAAAAAAAGGGAAGAGAAGGTGGCCCCAGTGTGAGTGCAGGGCCTAAATAACTCTATCCCTTGTGACCACCCCCAGAAACACTTACATGAGCTGGGGGAACGCTGGGCTCTGCAGAAGCAGAGGTGGAAGCCTATCACCCGACATATTTCAGGGATCAGCCTTACCTGGGTGTAGCTTCCGGCGGGTACTTATCCAGAAGTACCGTGCCCCCAACGAGGAACACCTGTTCCCTCCCTCCTCCTGGTCACCAGCCGCGGGCAGTAGCGCGCGATAAGCCTGCTGGGTTCCCTGGAGCCGAGCCCAGCCTGCCACAGCCTGTACAGGAGCCGCCACCCGGAACCCGGAAGTGCCGCCGCCCGAAACAGGAAGTGCCATCCCGGTGCCGGAAGTGCCATCCCAGAACCTCTGATGCATGCCCCAGGGACCACAGCTGGAGGAGGGAGACGCCGGAGAGCTGAACAGGCCTCTGGCGCTGCAATACGTGGCCTGATTTGCCCCATAGGACGCAGGAAGGCCGGATGGTCCCACCACGGGAGCCCCGAGAAGGAGGAGGAAGCCGCCCCCGACGTCCATCCCTGGCCCGGCTGTAAGTACACCCCAATGCTGCCTCTGCCGGCCTGACAGCACTGGAACCTCTCCATGCCCCAAGGGAGACAGGAAGACACTGGAGTACTGAGGAAGGGGAGAGGCTTTTAACCTCTCTGTGTTCCTGTCCCCCAATAGGGCGTGGACGACATCCTCCAATGCTGTCGTGGAAGGCGAATGGAGAAAACCAATTTTGAAAACTGAACAACCACTAAGAATTTTATCTACATTTGTAGTGAGTACTTTGAACCGCTGGGCGCTTCCCAGAATTTTTTATTTTTTTTGAACCATCGTTTTTATTGTACATTATACATAAACGTGCAGTGACACATATGGCATAAGAATAACAGTAAGTATCAAATGATAACATCAAAAAAGGTATAACATATTGTGTCATAGTATTCTGGTATCAGTAGTAGTTTTATGGTAAAATTTTAGAAAATGATAACTAGTATCTCCTAAACCCACCCTTTTCCCTTACATCACAGCAGGCATTGTGCTTATTTGATTTTACTATAAATTTCGCAATATGGTTTTATGACTAGCAGACATATTTGAGTCTGCCCAATGTATTCCCTAAATCCTCATTGGCGTACCATGTTGAAGATCTATGTGACACCATAAGAGTTCTTATTTCTTCATCAGTGAATTCCTGCTCAATAAATCTTCTCCATTTATTAAAGAATTTCGCTGTTAGTTTACTAGGGTTGCGTGTGGCGTCTAAAGATTCGATTGTAAGTGTTTTTCGCAATGAATTTTTGATCTGTGACAGATCAGGAGGTCTATCGTTCAGCCAGAACTGCAGCATTAGTCTCTTCGCAATTATTGTAATATAGTGAAATAATATATGTGGGTGTTTCTTTCCTGTCGAACTATCATGGTAGTGGAAAAGCCATAGCATTGGGTTCAATTTTTCTAATCCCTCGCAAATTCCTCTCGCCCACTGCTCAACTGATTTCCAGAATATTTGAGAAGCCGGGCAGGACCTGAGGCCGTGCTCTAAATCTGTCATGTGTGCTTTACATTTAGGACAGTTTACCCATCTTTCCTTACTACCTGTTGTCGGTTCCCAGAATTTTTAACGTTGAGCCATAAAACTGAAAAAGTAAATTATTTCCACAAAAATGTCCTTTTAGTGCCAATTTCTTTTTCATTTTCACAAGGACAACAGGAGAAAATGGATCCCAAATTTGCAGTGCAATTTCTCCCGAGTACGATGATACCCTATACTGTATGTTGAAAACTGGGTGACAGCAAAGCTCGGAAAGGGAAGGATCAACGTTTTGTAGCACAGACTTTGATGGTATGGTCTGTGGGTGTCATGTCACATTTGGTTTGCTCTTGGTGTACCTAAACAATAAAATTCCACCTTAAGTGACCCTATTGTGGAAACTAGACACAAGAATTTATTTAGATGTATGGTGAGCACCTTGAACCCACAGGTGCTTCACTGAATTTTACAATGTACAAACGTGAAAATTAAAAAATTCTATTTTTTTTTCCCACAAAAATATTGTATGAGCACCATATATTTTCATTTTCACAAGGGTAGCAGGGAAATTGGAACCCAAAATTTGTTGTGCAATTTCTACGAGGAGACCTCATATGTGGTGGAAAACCACTGTTAGGGCGCATTGCATGCATCAGGAAGTAAGGAACGCCATTTGATATTTGGAGCACAGTTTGCGGACTCTATTTGCAGAGCCCCTAAATGCCAGAAGAGCAGAAACCCACTCAAGTGACCATATTTTGGAAATTACACCCCTTTGGAAGTTCATCTATGGGTGTAGAGGCTATTTTATCTCTCGAAAACAAACGCAGTGAATCTTGCATTATTAAAAGTTGCAAATAAGCCCTTGTAGTGCTCGTACATGGTGCCCAATTTGTCATTCTGGAGAAATAGACCCCCAAAATTAAGCAGATTTCCTCACTACAACAATGCCAAATATATGTGAACGTTAACTGCAGTTTAAACATTCAGGGGCTTAGAAGGGATTTGGAAGTGCAGGTTTTGCTGGTTTTCTTTTGAGGGAGGGGGAGGTGAGGACCATAGCATGGACCTTGGTAGGGACTTTTTTTGTGGGTTGAGTTGAATGCTATTTGGTGGCGATTTGGGTACTGAACATTTTGGACCAGTTCACATTTATCCTGTGCTCTCTGCTGAGTACTTACATTCAGGTTTCCAGTTACATCACTGAAACACATGATTCAAGGTGAAACCTGTTGTTTTCACCAGTACCAACTTTATTTACATTATGGCCGCTTTACACGTCCCGATGTCGTCCCGATATTGGATACAACAGCACGGGAGCGCACACATTTTTGGCAGTAATCCAAGATCGCATAGGAGATGTTACACAGGGAGATATAGGCAGGCAATACAACTGCGATGTATACGCCCCCTTGTACGTGCGACCCAGGAACTACCATTTAACATGGGAGTGAATAGGGGAAGTTGTGCTCCAAATCGTTGTTGGGCTGTCACACAGCACAATCCTGCCAGATCGTCCATCCAATACCGGGCAGTTGGAGAGCCTGCATAATTCCCCAACTATATCGTTTTGGCATCGTTCTTGCATCGCATTGCACATTTACACCACACAACGCATGAACGTTATAGGCGGCAACGCACGAACTACGTGACTTTTTATCATTGTTGGACAACGATATCGGGACGTGTAAAGCGGCCATAATACTTTTTGATGTTTTATTACACTCTTGTCAGCTATACAATGAAAATACATCATTTTTGCTACTTTTTTTTTTATAGTGTTCACTGAAGGGGTTAACTAGAATGACAGTTTTATAGAGCAGGTTGTTACGGACGTGGCAATACCAAATATGTGTATCTTTTTTTTCTTTACATAAAATAACTAATTAAGCCCTCGCGATTACACCATGGGGTCAATGATGGGAGGGGAGAGGGAGCGCAATTCCTCTCCCAATCCCTTAAGTGCTTCAAACTATATAGATTGTGGCATTTATGGGGTTACACTGCCATGAGCGGTGTGGTTACCGCTCCTGACAGTGAGAGCTGGGTCCTGGCTGTTACATCAGCTGCAAGACTTCGGGCACTGTGCATCTTCAATGGAGCACGGTGCCCCGCTCCAATGCGCAGGTGCAAGTATGCCTGTCATTCAGCGGCCATACAAAGGAGGGGTGGAAATTTTGAAACAGTAGGGCGGGTTTTGCAGGCAGAGGGCAGAGAAGACAAAATACACCATACCAGAGAGCAAACCTCCCGAACCTTTTAAGTTGCAGTGCGGGAGACAATAAAGGTACCTTTACACGCCACCACTGTGCCTAGCAACCGGTATCAACGGCACGTCCACGCGCACGTTTTTGACGGTTGATACCGATCGCCGATGCCGCATGTACACGCCACCATTGCATTGTCAACTGAAGGTATTGTGGTGCCCCGGACGTTCCCGTAGATCCTGCAGATAAACTGCCTTTTGAATACCCTCGCCGCTTCACACACCACAACCACTAAGGGAATGTGGGCGTACATCTTTCGCGCCGCAAGTACATAGGCGTGACAGAGTTGTGTATTCCGTGACGCAAAAACGTTGATTGGACAACGCAATAGCGTCATGATTGGCCAGCCTGCGCAGGAAAGCTGGCTAATACATGACGCCATTGCAATTGTGGAGTGTGAATGGACAGCTCTTTAAATATGGCGCCCTGTGAAGGGACAGCCAATGTAAAAAAAACAGTAGCCCCCACTAATCATCGCTGATGGGGCGCGGTGTCCATGAGGCTGTGTCACGCCCCTGGGAATTCACTAGGTGACGGTGATTCAATCCCTGTGCCTCATTTAGACGCCACTACCATGGCAATTGTGCCTTTATGTTGCCTTGGGTTTTTGAACACGGCTCAGAAACAGGTATCCGAGTGAACTGCAGGAAACCTGATCACTTTCCCAATTTACACGCTGCCATTTCGTAGCAATTTCAAGGCAACAGGCACAAAAATCCCCATTGCCAGGCAGTTGCTACCATGCAGTGGCGGCGTGTAAAGGTACCTTATGAGTTCCTTTCTCAGGTATGAGGGGGATGCCTGGGCACATAGAAGGGTTACAAGAACCCCAATTAAATAATGTTAAAGCTGGTGGGCACAGTTTACAATGCCCAAAGGGGGTGACAGGTTCCCTTTAAAACAGACAACACAGAGAAAAATCATTTTATTAGAAATAAAAACACAGAGACACTTAGTGACTCCATCTTTATTAACCCCTCCCCACCCTTGTACCCCTCCACGATCCTCGTCTTCTCTCTTCCTGGACACATGCAGCTCTGCTACATCAGAGACCGAAGGGAGAAGAGGCGCTTTGCTTATCCTTGCGGTCTCTGATGTAGCAGAACTACGTTTCTGATCACTGAATGAATGAGCAGAGACTTGTGGCATGGCAAGCGATGACGTCACCCAGGACACACTTGTCATAGTAACTGAGCAAAGGGTTACTATGGCAACGGTGACCACGGGTCATCTCAGTTACTCCCGGCTTTTATCTGGCCTCTATTCTTTCACGTCGTTCAGGTACCACAGGAATAGGGGCCGTATAAGCAGGGAGTAACTGAGGTGACCCAAGGACACCGGTGCCATAGTAGTAACCGCTCACTTGGTTTCTATGGCAATGGTGCCCTGGGTGACATCACCTCTCATTCAGTGATCAGAGACCACAGGGAGTGAACGTGTTCTTCATCCCCGTGGTCTCTGATGTACAAGAGCTGCGTGTGTCCAGGAAGAGAGAGGAGGATCGTGGTGGGGTACGAGGGTGAAGGGGTTAATAAAGATGGAGTCACTTAGTGTCTCTGTGTTTTTACTTTGAATAAAATGATTTGTCTCTGTGTTGTGTCTTTTTTTTAACCATTTATTTGAGATTCTAACATGGCCTGACACGGGTCTAACATGGCCTGACATTAAGAATCTCAGGGCTTAATACCACCTGGCAATATAAAGCTGGCATTAATACTTTATTACCCAGCCTGCCACCGCCACCAGGGCCACTGGAAGAGCCTGGTAAAGCACCTGAAAATGGTGCTATGATGAATGTGTCATTTTCAGGGGCTGCTGCAGGCTGCTATTCTTTAGCATGAGCCGGCCCTAAAACAATGGGCCCTCACCCCACTAAGAATACCAGCCCTCAGCTGCCTAGTTTTACCTTGGCAGGCAATTAAAGTGTGAAGTCAACACATTTTGTTTTGCCAGCCAAGGTAAAATTACGCAGCTGAGGGTGGCAGGAGGCAGCTGTCCGCTTTCACTGGGATAGACTGAAAAACACTAAGAAGCCCCACACGTTTTTTTTTTTATTATTTATTTATTTAACACCCTATGACAGCAGATTGGTTGTCATACACTAATGTTTATGGAAACCAAGCACAATCATTGTCCAGATTGAGGAAATACAGTCTGACTGCAACAGCCAACCACAGTGGCTCTCACAATGTGAGCATCTGTGATTGGCTGTTGCCGGTCAATGCAGTAAATATACATGAAGCTTAATGGGTAGCCCCGGAAGCAGCAGCAGGAGACAGGTAAGCCCGATCTGGCTCTTCTAGCATGTATCTATCCTATCTATCCATCTATTTATCTATCTGATTTTCTATCTATCTATTCAAACTTTTAACAGTATGGGATTGATCATGTTTTAGAGCGCACCCTTCTATAGCAAAACCCAGGGACAGATCAGGACAAAAACGCATGCAAAACTGATACAACCGCTGCTTTTCTTGCCTGATCAGGAAAAAAAATGCTGCAGTGGCATGAATTTTTTGCATGCGTCAGCAGATGCATTAGTTTTCTGTCTGATGCTGTTGCAACGCTAGTGTGCAACCAGCTTTAAGTGATAATTCTGCAGTTAGTCTATGTGACTGTCGATTTATTAATCCTCTTGTGCTGCAAGGATCTGTGGTTTCTAAACTGGAATGGACCGCAGTTATGCTGTAAGCATCTTCCCGGCAACAACTCAGCTAGTGGACACAGCCTTGCTCTACACAAATGTATAGAGCAAGGCCACACCCACTAGACATACACACCTGCTCCATACACTTGTAGGCCGGTTTCACACATCCATGTCACCACGGACGTATGACACATGTGTGCTGTCCGTGTGCTATCCGTGGGGCCATGGATAGCACACGGACAGCCTGTCACCCGCATACTTACCTCCCTCCAGCGCCACTGCTCCTCTCTCTTCCGGTCCGCTCTTGAGCTCAGTGAAGTGAATATTCATGAGCCTAATGAGCGGCACTGGAAGTGAGAGGACCAGACACCACTGGAGCGAGGCGAGTATAAAATTCTTTACTTTTGAAGCTTTTTGCTTTTGTCCGTGGTCCGTCCACACAGATGTCACAGTGTGAACATCCGTGTGCAGGACGTTTGGACAAAAAAACGGTCCGTGGCTCCGCAAAAAAACAGACTTGATGCCGTGTGGAACACACGGACACGCATGTGCTCCACAAGGAGACATGGTCCGTGCGGAAACACGGACATGTGCATGGGTCCATAGGGAATTGTGTGTCCCCGTATGTCCGTGCCTCCGGCATGTGTCCACACGTGCTGGAGGCACGGATGTGTAAAACCGGCTGTATAGAGCGAGGCTGCATCCGCTAGTTGTGCTGTTGCAGGGAACATGCATACAGCATAACTGTGTTCCATTCCCAGTTTAGAAACCGGTGAATCCTCGCAGCGCATAGTGTTTGCTCTGGCAGGATTGATAACTCCATGTGATTGCAGAATTATCAGTTTTAGGGTATGTGATCATGATCCGGAGGTGCTGCGTCTTGGGCGCAGGAACGCGTGGGTGCACGAAGGGAGACCTCAGCCGCGCTGTACTCGCCATCTGCTGTGGGTGCAGGGCAGCTTCTCCCTGCGTGCACCCGATGGCAGCTGCTTCCGACTCCGCAGCATTAAATCAATATACTGTTGAGATGAAGAAGGGCGGAAACCCGCACCACAGCTGAAAACACGGTGCGATGGGGAGCACAGCGATACGTTTGGTATCTGCGTACTCATACTGACACGTCACTTTTACCATATAATGAACATGATGAAAAAACAAAACTGTTGTGGAATTTCACTTATTTTGAGGCTTCAACACACTTGCCATTCATCCCCATTTTCCTGTACATTATGTGGTAAAATGAATTATGTCATTCATAAGTACAACTCGTCCTGCAAAAATCAAGACTCATATGTCTATATGGACAGAAATATAAAAACGTTATGGCTCTTGGAAGAAGGGGAGGGAAAAATTAAAATAAAAAAAATAGCTCAGAGGAGAAGGGGTTAAATCCAAAAGTAGCTCTGTCTTTAAGAGGGTTGAGCTTTATCATGTGACCCCTCTGGTGACGATTGGGAAAAACATTCATTGTAGTGACTCTAATGGGCAGATTCTTTCTCTTGGTTGCAGGAATCCATGGGTTAACTGTGCTCAGTGATTACACCCCTTACACTATGGCTGCAGCTGTGAGACAGGATGATAATGTTGCGGCAGGGAGATGCTCGAATGCACTTGTCAGATACACATAAAGCTTTGTTAAAATAAAAAAAAAAGCGCATAAAGCAGGAGTGCACCACAGAGCCCAGCGGAGCCCGGTACAGTGCGCGCAGCGGCTCCTGATTAGTCACCCACCCGTTGTAGCTCCTAGGGCTCCGTCAGTCTTCCCATACTGTGCTCCTCACATTTCCATTTCCGGGTTGAACGTCATGACGTCACAAGCGTCCTTACTTACCACTAAAGTTATTCACGGTGCAAGAGCAGTCGCTATAACTACAGAGACTGAGGAGTTCTTCCACCACCTAGTGGCGAGATTGTACATGGCAGCACAACAGATGTGCGCGGAACCGAATGTAAGTTTGGGGGGCAGTGGCGTAACTACGGACCCGCGGTGAGCAACGGGGAGAGCGGTGCTATCGGTGTTTGCCGGGTGAGGAGTGGGTGGTTTTTTTTGGGGGGGGTACTGGGGGGAGGGGGTTTTAGCGGTGATGGCCAGGTGAGGAGCGGGGGAGGGGGGGGAGGTGGTACTGGCGGTTTTTGCCGGCGTCTGGAGGCACGGGACCGCTGCGACCGCGGTAGTTACGCCACTGTGTGGGGGGCTGAGGTGCTGTATGTGGGGCTGCTGTATATGGGGGTGCTGAGCTGTATATAGGGGTGCTGTACTGTATATTGGGCTGCTGTACTGTATATGGGAGTACTGTGCAGTTTATGGGGCAGCTGTGCTGTATATTGGGGTGCTGTTTATGGGGGTGCAGTAAATGGGGCGCCTGTGCTGTATATGGGCGGTGCTATATATGAGGTGCAATATTATACATGTGGGTGCTGTATGGTATATGGAGGGCTATGGGGTGCATTATGCTATATGGAAGACTATGGGTGATGCATTATAGTATTTGGAGGACTATGCATGGTGCATTATATTATATGGAGGGCTATGGCGGTGCTTTATATTTTGTAAGTTGATGGGGTGCATTGTAATATATGGAGGACTTTGGGGGTGCATTATAATATATGGAAAATTATGGGGTGCATTGTCTATGGGGGTGCATTATATTATATGGAGGGCTATGAGGGTGTATTATAATATATGGAGCCAATTATACTATATGGAAGTCATTACAATATTTGGAGGGTTCTGTGGGGGCAGGATAATACTTGCAGGGCTATGATGGAGCCTTTATACTTTATGGGGGGCTACTTGAGGGCTGTGTTGGGGTCTATTATACAGTGTGAAGAGGTTTAGGAACCATTATACTATATGGAGGGCTGTGAGGGGGTCACAGTTGGGGATCATACTGTGCCAGAGTAGTTGAGGGTTACCGTACGTTACGTGTGGAGGGTCCTGTGGAGGAATTCTCTGTGGAGGGATCATAGTGTTTGGGGGACACTTTTGGTGGCATTATACTTTATGGGGGCAATGAAAGATCAATTCTCCCGGGGGCGTGGCCTGACTGCCTAAGGCGATGGTCACATGATCCCGGAGCTCCGGCCCCCCACAGGCATAAAGCGGCTTATACCCAGCACAGCGGCTCCGTTCCCGGCCTCCACCTGACTCCTCACCTCTGTTAACCTCCGGTGAGTGCATGGGGCGAGTTAAGCCCGCGCTTCCTCCACCCTCAAAGAGGGTTTCAGACTTTTTCTCCTCTGCCCCTCAGCATACAGGACCTCCAGCTAAGATGGCGCTGCCGTCCCCGCGTCTGCCGCGCTCCAGCAGGCGCGATGCACATACTGCCGAAGCTATTAACCCTTTGCTGGGAGAAGCCCCCCTAACCCATGCAGGGATGAAGGAGCTATTGGCTGCCCTCCAGACCTCGTTACAGGAGGATATGCGAGGCATGATGTCTGGAAACTAAAATGGCGGAGATGGTAAAATCGCATAACTCCCTAATAGACTCTCATGAACTCCTCCAAGAACACATGATCAAAGTACAGGCTAAAAACATGGACTTGGAGGATCGTTCCCGTCGCAACCATATCAGGCTGAGGGGTATTGAGGAAAAGCTGATGCCCAGTGAGCTTAGGGCTTATGTGCAAGAATTTATGCAATTGATCCTGCCTGATGTGAATACCCGTGACCTTAGGGTGCGTTCACACTACGATTTTTAGGGAGCCGATGCTGTCCGATATAAATCGGACAGCATCGGCTCCCTTCTGATGCCTGGAATCGGGTGCCAAATAGGCACCCGATTCCGGCATAAAATCGGCGCCGGAGGCTGAAAAAAAGAAACAAAAAAAAAAGTTTATTCTCACCTGCCCCCGAGCCCCCGCCGTCTTCCGCCATCTTCCTCTAGGTTCCCGGTGGCTCCCGCAGGCTCCGGTGTCAGCAGAGGTGTACCTCTGCTGTACACAGGACCTGCGGTGATGTCAGTCACGTGACCGCGGGTTCACCATGGTGAACTCGCGGTCACATGACTGTGACATCACCGCAGGTCTTGTACAGCAGAGGTACACCTCTGCTGACACCGGAGCCTGCGGGAGCCACCGGGAACCTAGAGGAAGATGGCGGAAGACGGCGGGGGCTCGGGGGCAGGTGAGAATAAACTTTTTTTTTTTTTTTCTTTTTAACCCTTGTGCTCCCAGGAGCAGTTTTACTGTACTGAGCGTGCTCAGTACAGTAAAATGGGGTCCGAGGAGACATACATGTTTCCTCGGACCTTTCTCCATAGGGCCCCATGTTAGGGATCACATTGCGTATTTTGCTGCGCTTTTTTACGCGCGCTTTTCAAAATATGCAATGTGCCTTTTGTCTGCCAGCAAAGTGAATGGGAAATTCACTTTGCAGTGCAGACATTGCGCAAAAATACGCACTGCGTTTTCAGGGAGAAAGCGCAGCTCCATTCTTTACGCAGCTGCTCCTGCGTATTCTCCCTGTCATGTCACAGAGGGGAGGAAGAATCCTTCTTCCTCCTCCCCTCTGTGACAGCTGTGGTCTCCCATTAGATTTCACAGTGTATTACTATACACTGTGAAATCTAAATTAAACAAAAGCAAGTGTCTGAAAAATTAAAAAAGAATGAATACTTCACCTGTCCGACGCCTTCTCCCGCTGTGCGATCCCCGGTTCCAAGTGAGATGTGTTCTGACAGGACCTGTAGTGACGTCAGAGGGGCGTTCCCGGGCACTCGCGGTCATGTGATACATATCACATGACCGCGAGCAGCCAATCAGCAAAGGGAACGCCCCCTCTGACGTCACCACAGGTCCTGGCAGAACACATCTCACTTGGAACCGGGGATCGCACAGCGGGAGAAGGCGTCGGAGAGGTGAAGTATTCATTGTTTTTTATTGTTCATACATTTGCTTTTGTTTAATTTAGATTTCACAGTGTATAGTAATACACTGTGAAGTCTAATGGGCGGCCACAGCTGTCACAGAGGGGAGGAAAAAGCAGGATTCTTCCTCCCCTCTGTGACATCACTGCGCTTTCTGGGGTAAAGACAGCGCAGTGTGTGAAAGGCCCTGCGTATTTTGTTGCGCTTTTTTGCGCGGCCGAAAAACGTGGCAAAAAAGCGCAGCAAAATACGCAAATGTGTGAACGCAGCCTAAGGAAGATTTTCTGGGGGCTTTAAGGAGGAACGCAGAGATCCCTTCTAAGTTTACCCACATTGAAGTGTTTCCGGACTTAGCGCCTGCTACCCTGGCCCTGAGACGCGCCTTCCAGCCCTATACTAAGCTGTTACGAGAAAAGGATATTCAGTACCGATGGGGACATCCGCCAAAGCTTCTTATAAGAAAAGATGACAAGACCCATGTTTGTCTCACACCCAAAGCTGCAGCTACTCTCCTAATTGAATGGGGTATGGACCCCCCTCGTCCACCAGATTCACCTCTACCGGAAAAAGGAGGGCCGGCCGCCTCCTGCCGCGGCCAGCGTCCCAGAATTGATCCTGAATGGTCGTCTGTATGAACATTCGACGTTCATCTGAGGTTATATATATGCCTGGGGGATCCCTCTCCTATGGATCTCTCTTTATCCTGTACTGTATCTCGGACTAATCTTCTGTACCTTTTCTCTCTCCCTTTGTTTCCACTCTCTAACCTCTCTTTCCCCCCTATCCCTTTATCTTTTCCTCACTCCTTTCCTCCTCCTTACTATTACATCCCTTGTGCCTCCTCTACCTGCCCTATACTTCTTCTCCCTTCCTCTTTCATACAGTGTACTCCACTGTTCTTCCTGCTCTTCTTCGCTATAATAACGTCTTTTTCTTGTTATACTAGTTTTCTCAACTAATTTTACTCTCGTGGTCTTGATTCTCTCCTCTTTACGGGATACTATGCTGCCCCTTGAGTGTGATTTAAACACTCATTTGGACTCTGGACATTTGCCCTCTCTCTTTTATTTGGAGGGTCTGTTAATGATTGTGTTTTCTCTCCCTCCCCTTCTTTTCCCTCTGACCTCCCTTTCACCCCTCCCTATGAAGGCTATTGTGTATGGTTTGTTTTTAATGTGGAGTAGGCCTGGCTATTACATTTTTCATGACCCACCATGAGCATTTCCTGTGTCTCGATAAATGTAAATGGTCTGAATTCCCCCTCTAAGTGATCACTAGTTTGGCGCAGATTACTAAAACACAGGAGTGACATCCTTTTTTTACAGGAGACGCACCTGGTCAGCTCTGACACGTATAGAATGTCCTCACCTATATATCCCCACAGATTCTTTGCTTCCTCGGATGCAAAGAGGGCAAGGGTTGCAATTTTTGTTCACAAACGTATAACCTTTTAGCTAGTTTCCTCACACCCGGACCCACTGGGCCGTTACCTTGTAGTAAACTGTAAACTGAATAATATACCCTACTCTCTAATTACAATTTATGCTCTCAACTCTGGCCAGTCGGGGTTCCTCACCTCTACCTTTGAGAGGATCTTTCCCTCCACCACTGGGCGAAAGTTGATAGCAGGGATTTTAATGCCCCAATGGATAAGACCATAGACTGCTCCTCCCCAGCCTCGTACAGAAGAGACTTGAGTACAGTGGTCTCCATGTTTGGCTTGCATGATGTATGGTGGTACTTCCACCCAGACGAAAGAGATTATTCTTTCAGGTCTCCAAGATTTGGGACGTATTCTAGAATAGACTACTTTCTAATAGATGACGCACTCCTCCCTCTCTGCACATCTGCGGAAATTGACTCCATAACATGGTCCGATCATACCCCTGTTTCAATTGAATTTGCTGACCCTTTAGCAATTTCTCCCCCGGGAGTATGGAGAATTAATGAGTACCTACTCTCCTCCCTGGATAATATATCTGATCTCTCGAATCAGCTGCGGGAATATTTTCAGCAGAATGATACGGGAGAGGTCTCCCCAGAGGTCCTCTGGTACGCACATAAAGGGGCAATCTGGTGACACTCGCCGCTTGGACCAAAAAGAAATATAATCAATCTATACAAGATACCCTTCAACAGATAAAGGTCCTTGACACCCAGCACAAGCTCTCTCCTTCTCCTGTGACGAAGGCAGCCTTGATCGCCCTCAGACACCAATTTCGTTCTCTCTTACTGACCAGGGTGGAGAGAAACCTGGCCAAAATGAAAACTTTATATTATGGCATGGGGAATAGGGCGGGAAAACTCCTAGCACAAAGAATTAAGAAAAAAAGAGTCCCTCTCTAAAATTTCTCACCTCCTAACTTCTGAGGGTTCCCATATTCTTCACCCCATAAAAATCGCGGACAAATTTCGAGATTATTATGAATCACTATATAATTTAAAAGATTCACCCGAAACACCTCAGCCCCCCCGCAGAAACCATTAACTCGTTTTTGGATAAAGCATCTCTCCTGACCCTTTTACCAGACCAAATTATCTTTCTTAATGCCCCTATCGTGGAAAGTGAAATCCTTCAATTGATTAAATCTTCTAAAAAAACTTCCGCGCCGGGTCCTGACGGTTTCACATATAGATACTACCTCACTTTTGCCCCAATTCTTGCCCCTTTCCTTCTAAGAGTCTTTAATTATTGGCAGGACACAGGTTGTGTGGGAAAAGAGGGTCTTCGCGCGACTATATCGACCGTCCCCAAACCGGGTAAACCCACCACATCCCCGGGAAATTTTCGCCCAATAGCCCTCTTGAATTGTGACCTGAAATTATATGCAAAATTGTTGGCTAATCGTCTCATGTCTGTTCTCCCTTCGCTTGTGGGCCCGGACCAGGTTGGGTTCGTCCCGGGCAGACAGGCCAGAGACGGAACTAGGCGTATCATGAACTTACTGGAGATTATGGAGAGAAAGCATTTGATCGAATGCTCTGGGGGTTCCTTAGTGAGGTCCTAAACAGATTCCGGATAGGAGGACGTTTTAAACGTTCCATCATGGCACTATACTCGAACCCTAGTGCAACAGTTCGAGCCTCGGGATTTTTTTTCCCAGACTTTACCATTACGAATGGTACAAGACAGGGCTGCCCCCTCTCTCCTTTGATTTTTACGCTGGTTATGGAACCATTGGCAGCTATAGTCAGATCGGATCTGAGGATCTCGGGAATCAAAGTGGGCTCCTTGGAGCATAAGGTAGGCCTATACGCCGACCTTGTCATTTTTATTTGCACTGATGTTCAGGTCACAATTCCAGCACTAATGTCCACTTTGGAAGATTTCTCCAAAGCTTCATTTTATAAATTGAACTTAACAAAATCGTCACTATACCCGGTTAATATTCCCCCCCCCCCCCCCCTCCATTCAAATAGCTTTACAGCAACAATTCCCCTTTACTTGGGCGGTGGGTGGTTTCGTTTATCTGGGCATTCTTATCATTAACACCAATAAATTGGTGCGACTCAACTCAGATTTGCTTCTGAAAAGCATTAATTCTTTAATAGCATCATACTCCTCTGCTCAGTTGTCCTGGATTGCGAGAATTCAGGTCACTAAGATGGTCCTACTTCCTAAAATACTATATTATATGCGATGCATTCCTTTCCGCTTCCCTCATAAAAGTCTTAATCTTATCCAGTCAATACTGGGCAAATTTATTTGGCAGAATAAGCCCCACAGAATAGCCTCTGCGACTCTTACCTTCCCCACCTCTTTGGGCGGAATGGGAGCCCCTGACGTTAACACCTATTATAAAGCTATCACCCTTGATATTGCTAAAGTTTGGTGGACGTCCGTGGAGGTGCCTCTTTGGTTACAAATTGAGAATTGGTATGCCCCGGGTCATTCCACCAGAATTTTACTAGAAGCTCGTCTTCTGCGTCGAGGTCCCGCGACTACAATACTGAAATCTATGCAAGTGGTACTTATGGTCTGGACCAGTCTTGGAGGTAGTTGTCTTGGTTTCTTATCTCGCTATATCTCATAACGGGCAGTTGAGCTGCTGGTTGACTTGCCGTCCTTTTCCTTCGCCCAGTGGAGGTCGAGGGGGGGTCTCTGTTGGCTCAAATTATAGACGAAAACAAAATACTGCCCTCTGACACTCTAAGGAGTAAATTCTCTCTACCCCAATCATCATACTTTCAATCTCCAGCTAAGGCATTTTGTTCCTTCTATATTCATACCAAGAGCAGATTTCAGTCAATTAGACCCTACTCTACAAAATTTTTTCAAGCAAAATACTTTTGTGTCACATGGAGTCTCAGTCCTTTATAAGGCTCTGGCTCGTTATAGATCAGCGTCCAAGCTACCTTATATGCTGTGTTGGGAATCCAGGCTTTCATTCACTATCTCACCTGATTCATGGAAATTAGCGCCCAATCATGCAG
Organism: Allobates femoralis; assembly: GCA_033576535.1. Lineage (NCBI taxonomy): Eukaryota > Metazoa > Chordata > Amphibia > Anura > Aromobatidae > Allobates > Allobates femoralis. Next base: position 437,137,009 of record JARQOC010000001.1, read on the forward strand.
CTCTATTTTCCTCCAGTATCAACCATCAAGAACAGGCGAAAAAGCTACACTTTGAATGATACCTCACTCCCAAAAAATTGGCCAGGTTTGGCTCTCACCCCTCGCCTGGTGTTGAACTATGCTGGAGAGGGTGTGGCGAAGTGGGTGATACCTCTCATATTTGGTGGTCATGCCCTGTTCTGAAAAATTGTTGGTTGTTGAATCCCTCCTGGCTCGGCTCACTAGCCTTTCAATTCCTTTATCTCCTCAAATGGCCCTCATAGGTGTGGACTTATCGGACATTCCCTATATTATACGTCCCACGTTCATGAATGTTTTAATTGCTGCCCGTCTTTTTTTGGCTAAGCATTGGCGTTCTCCTATGGTTCCTCCGCAAGATGAACTAGTGACAAGACTCAATATACACTTCCAACATGAAGTATCACTGGCCCACAACTTGCAGAGCAAGACTAAAATCCTACAATGGTGGGACCCTTGGATCTGCTCACCATACAACTCGGTGACAATTCCTTCTTAATATATGTAAATATTGTACTATTTGCTTACTCTAATATTTTAGCCTTGAAAAAAATTCTTTCCCCTTCCTCCCCGCCTATCCTTATGTTCCCCTTTACCCCCCCCCCCCCTTTTTTTTTTCTCTCTGTCTGTTTTAGACTAGTTTTGATTGATTGTAATGTAGTTTTGGAGTACTAGTCTCTGTGGGCGCCTAACTTGTATGTGTCGCCCTACGTTTCTTATATGTACTCTGATATGTTATTTTATGAAAAGGTTCAATAAAAATCTAATGGTTCAAAAAAAGATCAATTCTCCCACCGGTTGGTCGGCACTTTTCCTCCTTTCTGCTCCCACATTGGGGGATGTTGGATGCTGCAGATGGATGATGGGGCTTCAGGGGACATTGGGGGATGATGGGGGCTGCAGAAGGAGGCTGCAGGGTGATATTGGGGTATGATGGGGTCTGCAGATGGATGATTGGGTCTCCAGGGGGACATTGGGGGATAATGGGGGCTGCAGATGGAGGATGGGGGCTGCAGGGGGACATTGGGTGATGATGGGGATATTGGGAGATGATGAGGGCTGCAGAAGGATGATGTGGGCTGCAGGGGGATATTAGGGGATAATGGGGGCTGCAGATGGATGAACGGGTCTGCAGGGGGACATTGGGGGATGATGGGGCTGCAGATGGATGATGGAGGCTGCAGAAAGATAATGGGGGCTGCAGGGCGATATTGGGGGATGATGGGGGCTACAGGGGGACATTGAGGGATGATGGGGACAGCAGATGGATGGTGGGGGCTGCAGGGGGACATTGGGGGATGATGGTGGCTGCAGAAGGTTGATTGGGGCTATAGGGGGACATTGGGGGATGATGGAGGCTGCAGATGGATGTTGTGGATATTGGGAGATGATGGAGGCTACAGAAGGATGATGGAGGCTGCAGGGGGATATTGGGGGCTGCAGATGGATGTTCTGGATATTTGGGGATGATGGGAGCTGCAGAAGGATGGTGGAGGCTGCAGGGGGATATTGGGGGAATGGGGGCTCCAGATGGATGTTCGGGATATTTGGAGATGATGGGGGGGCTGTCAGAAGGATGATGTGGGCTGCAGGGGAACATTGGGGGATGATGTGGGCTGCAGGAGAACATTGGGGGATGATGTAGGCTGCAGATGGATGATGAAGGCTGCAGGGTGACATTGGGTGATGATTGAAGCTGCAGGGGGACATTGGGATGATGGGGGCTGCAGATGGATGATGGATGACACAGTTTGGTTATGCTGGTCTGTGATGATAATTACTGTACAGTATGTAACAAATGTTGTTTTTGTTTTGTTCATCAATAAATGTGACTTAGGCGGCCGTCACACGCTACGATATATGGTAAGATATCGTTTGAACACGCCAGACTAAACATCACTAGAACTATGTCTGTGCGTGTGACGTCAAGATACGATCAACGAGAAATGATTAGATCGCAAGATCGAGATGTGAGATCCGGACCTCATATCTGACGATGTCGGCTCAGTGGATACGCAGAATCGATGCGTGTAAATGAACGATATCGTATGAAAGCTGTGAATTGAGCGATGGCGAAATCCAACACGTAGGCGTGCCGGGAATTCACCTGTGTCACGCCTCCTCAGTTGTGATTCGTGAACCCTCATGCTTTACGATTGGCTGGCGCCACATCAGCTATTATTGGTGGAAGCTCCTGCGTTACGATTGGTTCTTACTTCCCAGGCCGCCATTTTGGATGAGCTGTCACTTCAGCACTACTACACATAGGCGCCGTTTGGCTGATCCTGCCTTGTTGGTTTGAATTTACGGCCAGACACCAGGGCGCCAAGCTCAAAAACTCAAGTATTGGTATGGGCCCAATATAGTCTGCACGGTGTCATATCCCCCCAACGATTGTGCGTTACGCTGTACACAACGTTGCGTTACGCAACGCCCCCGGGTTCTTGTCCCGTAGGTGCCGTAGAAGTGTTCCTTGCCGTGTCACAGCGCGTACGGCGCGTTTCAATATGTATGGCCCACGCGAGCGGCCGTACTGACGTCATAAATTTGCTTTGTTTCATTCCGCCTGCAAGGTGCTAGCTCCTCCCGTGCACATTGCAGCACAGTCATGGCCGCAACAGGGCGCGCAGCCACGTGGGGGATGGCGGAGCTCATGATCCTAATCGATCATTGTGATCGGTTAGATTATTGGGGCCACCATCACCACCGGCACCCCAGGCTGCGTAACTGCCGTACTGTGTGCAAGATCCAGCGTGCCCTGCTCCGGCAGCTGTGTGAGAGGAGTCCCAAGCAGATCCAGCATAAAATCGCTGATCTGAAATACAAGTGCCCAGGCCGCATTGTGGACATCCGTGCCAGGATTGCCAGGCTGCGTGGTGAGTAACTGTTGGACCCAAACACACATCTGCACATGTACATGTACCACACTACACAGCACTGTCTCCAAACATATTAGGATAGTGTTGTCCCCGGGCTGGACCTGCACATGTGGTACCATAAATTCTGCGTTGAGGCAGCCTTCACAGGTGCATATGGCTCTGCAGCTTTCTGCCGAGCCATCTGCAAGGCTCTGCATGCAGACGCCAGAGAAATTCCAAAAAATGCTTCACACGGTGTCTGCAGATGCAGGCACACACCCCTGCGCTCCCATTGGCCCCCATGACTGATCTGTGTGCATGCGTAGCCATGGCCACAGATCACACACTCCCGTCCACACTGAGAATGCAACCTGTAATGGTGGGCAATGGGAGTGCATGGCGGTCTGCATGCATCTGCAGACACCGTGTCAACCATTACAAAGGCTAGGTCTGCCGGCTGCATGCAGAGCTTTGCACATGGCTCGGCCAAACGGTGCGTAGGCATGTGCAAGTGTGAGGTCAGCCTAATTTGGAGCCAGGCCCTACACTTTGGGCTGGGCGCACAACCTCCAACTCCCAAAACATAATTTTAAAACAAGTTGAAACCGGCTGCATCTTGACATTTATTCAATGCCGGGCCCAGGCATCATGGGAAGGGGATGGCCTGTGGAGTCCAGGTGACAGATAGTACTGGCAACTGGACACTACCTCCCCTTGCCATGATGGCCGCACACGTGTTCAAAATACAAAACGTTGCCAGATTGCTGATTGTCACACACTTTGGAAAAGACAAATGAAGAATGAATGTTAATCAACATACATTCCTTTACTGGGTATTGATGCACCATGTTCATGTGAGAACAATTCCCATTGCCTGTGGTTTCGGACACAAGCCTGAGTATGGCCAAACCAGTCATGTGCAGCACAAATGGTGAGCCCGCACTCAGCCGTCACCTCACTATATTAGTGCCTAACCTGATTCCACACTGACAATTGTTAGAGGAGACATATGGCTTTTATCCACAAACCAACCATGAGACACTGGCCTACAGATGTGCCACCGTACAGAGGGGACAAGATAGACACAACATGATGTTTGACCATAAAAACAAAATCGCACCTGACCCACATGACTAGACAGCCACAGTCCAAACACCATCAGCTTATGCCCGTGCCTAAACTACAACACACATACCTAAAGCATGTGTTGCTGTATGTGAGCAACAGCAAACCTATCTTCTCAGAGTAGTCGACCTCCTGTCAGTCAACATACTGTCTTCAACCGACAGTACATGCATCCAACATGACCTTGTTCCAGATTTCGTAATGTAGGAAAGACAATAGGCACACAATTATGAAGATACACAACAATTATTATAAACTTTATCCTAAAAGCTTGTTCATTGTGCTTCTAAATACAGATACTGCGGATTCTTCTTCTGAAGATGGGCAGCATGGGCCACCTGCAGGAGGACCAGCTAACCCACCGGCACATCCAGCACCAGGGACACCATCTCCCCCTACTCATGCCGCCTATGATGAGGATGATTTGGCAGCTGCTGGCGGCCATGAGGAGACCGAGGAGTGGTCTGGCCAGTCGGGGACGGAGGAGGATTCTGCCAACTCCTCGCAGCCATGGATGGAGGAGGATGATGACATCCCCTCACCACCATGCCCACAAGAGGGCGAGGATGCTGGACAAGAGGCTGGTCTGGATGATTGGCCACCCTCCAGCCCAGGGCGATTATTGCCACCAGGCCATGTCATGTGGCCACAGAGCCCCAGCCCCCAAGTTCCCCCACCTGCCACACTGTCCAGCTCGGTGGCTAGCCCAGGGGTCGGCATGTCCCCGGACACGGCTGACGAGGAGGTGCCCTCCACAACCGCGGTTGCCGAGGAGGAGATGGGGGCGGCAGAGGCCGACACCGTGCCCTCCCCAACTGCGCCTGCCGAGGAGGAGATGTGGGCGGCAGAGGCCGACACCGTGCCCTCCCCAACTGCGCCTGCCGAGGAGGAGATGTGGGCGGCAGAGGCCGACACCGTGCCCTCCCCAACTGCGCCTGCCGAGGAGGAGATGTGGGCGGCAGAGGCCGACACCGTGCCTCCCCAACTGCGCCTGCCGAGGAGGAGATGGGGGCGGCAGAGCTGACACCGTGCCCTCCCAACAGGGCCAGCTGAGGAGATGTGGGCGGCCGAGCCGACACCGTGCCCTCCCCAACAGGGCGTGGCCAGGAGGAGATGGCGGTGGATCATCGGGACCCACACTTTGAGGACTATGCTGGTAAGTTTATAATTGTGGGGCATACACCCTGCATACTGTATTGAGTGTTGTGTTTCTTGTCCACATCACACACACAGATAATTGTGCAGATATAGTTCAGATATGTGTGGTTGCAGTTAAATCATGGATACATTGCTTCTTTTTGTGGCTTGGTCCAAATGGAACAATGTGTCCATTATTTCACTGTAAACATAGATCAATTCAAAATATAACCCAAGAGATCTGTATGTGTGACGTGGCCCTAACTTCCCTAATTTTTGTGTCACAGTGTGCATTAATTTTGCCCATACTGTTTGTGCAGATGGCGAACGTGCAGGTGCTGCGGGCTGGAGTGTAAGTGCCTCCCCATCAACCCCGGATAGTGCTGAGGATGTTGATCACCAGGGTAAGGACCATATTTTTTTTTTAGTGTAAAATATACACAATGACTGTTGTTTTCTAAATGTGGTCCTAATCCCAATACAGGTGTCCCTACTTTGGATGACGTGATCCGGGCACACTTAGATTTCGCCCTACAGCTTAAGGTGGCAATTGAGCGGCATATTGAGAACGTGCTCCGCTTGCGGGAGATGCTGGCTGCCCTACATCAAGGACATGGTGGCCTTCCATAATATGTTGCCAAATAGACACTTGCAGGGTCCATCCGGACCTGAAGGACTGTTGTCCATGTTGGACCCAATTTGCTTTTTCTTGCCATATTGGCATTGTTTTTTTTTTCATATTTTGCCCCCGTTGGGCTCTTTTCTTTATAGTGTCCAACATTTGGACCATAGGGAGTGTGTTGGGGCTACCACGTTGGCCTCTTTTCTTATAGTGTCCAACATTTGGACCATCACAAGTGAGTAGGGGTTCTTCCTACACTCAAACACCAATGTGTACTTGGTGTGCACGGTATGGCACTTTTTTACCAAACAATAAAATGTTGAAACAAATCTTTGTCATTCCCTTTAAGCACACATATATGTAAAAGATTATGGGAGGTTTATGTTGGACTTTAAGGGCATCAAGGACAAAACATGGCCTCAACAGGTTGAGGCAGAGGAAGGGGTCAATAACACATGTTGTAACACAAGGTGCACATTGTCAGCATGCCGTATGTGGACCAAGCAAGCACACATCCGTTTTAGGGAAAGTGATGATTGTAGTTAGGAAATGCTCTTTACATCATCACCAACAATGTGTATTCACTGCGTCGAGATCTACCAGCTGGTGACTCCAGGCCCAATACGTTTTCACAATGTTAGCACTACATACAATGATGTTAAGGACACCTCCGCGGCCTTGTGGGTCCACCAATAATTAGTGAAGGATACTGCTCAAGACCAAACATTTAAGTATAATGGCCCTCTACATATGTAGGTAGTGCTAGATACAGCATGTGGGCTACTATATATGCTGATCCTCAAACAAGGAGGTATTTTCTCTAACCCAGAATGCAACAATCACGGACAACATATTTAAGGAGTGTGACAAGAAAGTATATTTTAATCAAAATAAATTCCTGAAACTCCGTTACTTTATGTGGAAAATGAAAAAGGGACATTATAACATTTCAACAAAAAAAAACCCATCATTCTGTGGTTCGGAATAGTAACAAAATTAACTTGCTGGGTGGATCTACCCAAAGATAAATCAAACATAACATCAAAAACTAAAAGACAACAAAAAAAAAAACTATAACTCCTCATACTGGGGCTGTTGGGCGTACTCCTCTTCCTGGTGGAAGCTGGGGTCGGGGCGTTGAGTAGGGTACAAAGCAGCCCTGCCTCGCACAGCCATATGATGGGCTCGGCCAGGAGCACGGCCAGGGGGGTAATGGGAAGGTCCCTGGTATTGCCAGGGCTGTAGGTTTGCGGGTGGCTGGGGAATGGGAGCAGGGAAAGTTGATGCCGCATTGAGGTTGCCCAAACGGGCCTGCTCCATTACCAGGAGCATGACCCGCTCAGCATGCTCCTTTTGGTCGGGGGCGAAAGTAGGGAGGTGCTCATTGACAAGGGCGGCGAATGGAGATTGAGGTTCCCGGACCTGCTGGGTCAAGACCTGCTGAGCGAGTGACACAAGTTCGCTGCCTGAGGACGCGGGTGGATTCCTGTCCCGGGCCCGTGGACGGGAATGTGCCAGAGCTGCCCGGTTTGCCGCTGATGCGCCTTCAGGAACGGGCAATGATGATGGTTCGTCTGTTGGGTCCAACAGTGATCCCGAAGAGGGCCCTTCAAGCGGATCCTACATGTGGAAATGCAGAACAGATCAGCAAACATAGCACCAAACTTTTGGTAACAGTTTAGAAATGAAGGCGAAATTGACATGTATGTCACTACCCCACACTCTGCCTGATGGCCTGCAAAGATGTCCTGACCGGCGGTTAGAGCTTGGGACAATAACACAACACACACTAGTTGTGTGCAAATGGAGTGATTGGTACAATTTAAGGTGCGGTAAACAGCCTCAAGAAAGATGGTAGGCCAATCTGGGCGAGTTTTGCATTCTCAAACTTCTAAACATGGATATGAATGTTGGCAAAAATGTGTATGCTGGTAGAATTGTGTTACGTAGTGGCATAGGTGACCGACTTACATTTTCTGGGTCCACGGCATGTTCAACATTGGCCTGTGGTGGCTGCCCGAATTCCTCAATGTCCATCACTGGCCGCGGCTCCTGCTGCTCCAAAGTAAAGAGGAGCATTTCGTAGTACCACAGGGTCGGTGTGTACAGGTCCTCTGCGGCCATTCCCGATCGTCGGGATTCAACGACCTTTCGATGTTCCTTGTGGAAACACTGTTTTTAAGGACTGTATTTTCCTCTTCACAAACTCAACGTCCACCTGTTGTCCTGGCATGTATTGTCGGCAGACGTGCAGCAACCGTTCATACGCCGCTAGACGGACGGCCCTGTTAGTGTATCCTACAGTTCTCGTTAGCCATAAACAGGGGTTTGCCCTGTAGGCCTCAATGAAACAAATCCATTCAGTACACATCACAGGGGCACATGGTTTAAAACCGGGGTCTCAAACTGCAGGCCTCAAGGGCCGCACACAGTGCATGTTTTCTGGATTTCCATAGTATTGGACAGTTGGTAATCAAATGATCAACTGTCAAATTGAAAGGAAATCCTGGAAATCCTGGAAACCTGTACTGTGTGCGGCCCTCGAGGCCTGGAGTTTGAGACCCCTGGTTTAAACCATGTGCATCTCACATCCACAGGATAAGTCAGCTGCCATGATCAATGTGAAATGCCAATGCTCCTAAAAAATTGTGAAAATTCCTTCAACAAAAAATCTTGGTAAATTCACATGGATGTGTGCTGTTGTGACAGTGACAAACACAAATGTGTGGCTGGAGTACCATATAATAACCAGCACTTGCATGTGTCTGTCTCATCTAATAATGTGGACATACCTTGGCTCTATAACGGACACTGTGTAAAGGCACAAAAAAGAGGAGAGAAGAGCTCGAAGCTACCTGCTTAGAATCGCTTGTGTGAAGGGACACACAAAAGAGCAGGTACGGCACACATGTTGCCAATGCTCTATCCTAATTGAACCTACAGCTGTTGGACTATCACAGGTGCGATATGCATCGCAAGTGCCATGCCTGTTATAGGACGTAACGTCTGCGTTGGGTGTGGTACAGCGTTGTGAGCCACGCCTGCCGTCTAACATAGCCTCGGCGTTGGGTGTGACACAATGGTTCAACCACGCCTGTTTGTAGGGCGTTAGATCATGGTGGGGGTGTGGGGTAGCGCCGAGGAGACACGCCTGCTTGGAGGACGCCTCGCCTTGTCATTGGCTAGGGCTAGTATATGTAGAGTTTCCGTTCGCCACAATATGTCTTTGCTGCGGAGTTGGTGCCGGTATGTACGTTGTGATTCCGCATGTGAAACATTGTGAATGGGGGACACTATAGCGTTGTCCAAAGGGATATGACAGGGTTTGTGTTCTTGACCCCCCCTCTGCTGTATAGGTTATCTTGTTAATTTTTTTTTTTTTTTTTTCTTTCTTTGTATAGCAAACTTTGATGACTACAGCATTACACTGTTGCATTTTAGGCATCAGGAAAAAAATTCATCTTTTGGGTGCCTTGACATTTGAGTGACACCCATCTCAGCGACCACTGCATGTGAGTTATTATTGTGTGTCTGTAGTGTTGCTTTCTCAATACATATGGTCCTCCATGTGTCTGATGTTTTTGTGTATTTGCGTTCTTAATGCTGTAGCAAAGTGTGATGTTGGTTGTGATCTACATGTGTGTGTAGGCCTTGGTTTGTATTTTCTTGTGACAAAGGCATTTGGGCGTTGAAAACATGTGTAATTACTCCACAGCTTCATTAATACTGTATGTGTTGTTGGGTTTGAGGACATCATTTCAACATGTGTTGTGCACCTGTACATATTTCGCCAATGTAATGCTCCTTCGTGGTCCCTTTTTTAATGTTCACATTGTAGTCAAACCACCTTTTGTGCGTAGGCACCGTTGTAAACATCATTTTGCCTCTAAACAGCATGAATCCGGATGAACGTGCCGTGGTGGGGGCTGCTCTTCTGGTGGAGGCTGCACGTTTGGAGGATGAGAGGGTGGAGAGACGCAGGAGGAGACGACGACGCATCTGGACCAGGGAGTGGCTGCAGCAGTGCAATCAACATTCCCACATTCGGCTTGTGCACCAACTTCGGGCCGACTTCCCACGGGACTTCCAGAATTTTCTGAGGATGACAGATGAGTCCTTTCAATTCCTGCTGGGTGCAGTCACCCCGCTCATTGCACGCCAAGATACTGTAATGCGTCCAGCAGTGCCTGCGGAGGAGAGGTTGGCGGCTACACTGCGCTTTCTCGCCACAGGGCGCAGCATGCAGGACTTGGAATACTCGTCAGCTATATCGCGTCCGCTCCTTAGCCAAGTGATACCGGAGACCTGTGAGGCTATACTGCGCTCTCTTGCTCCTACATACATGCGGTTGCCACAAAACCCACAAGAATGGCTGGCCACTGCCGCCGACTTCAGCCATAAGTGGCAATATCCGAACTATGGTGGTGCCATAGATGGCAAACATATTAGAATCACCCAACCACACCACAGTGGTTCTTATTTTTATAATTACAAAGGCTACTTTTAGCATTGTTTTGATGGCAGTCGTGAACGCCAACTATGAATTTATGTCTGTGTCAGTGGGAACAAATGGGAGGGTTTCTGATGGGGGGTTTTTGACCAATCTTCTTTTGGCCAGAAACTCAAAAATGGCCGCCTGAATTTGCCGCCCACAAATGTCACCTGTGGAAACCTGAACTTTGTGTTCCTTGCGGATGAGGCATTCCCACTCCATCCCAATTTGATGAAACCATATCCCCAGAGGCATCTTAATGGACGACAACGCATTTTTAACTATCGCCTTTCCCGGGCCCGGCGAGTGGTGGAGAATGCCTTTGGGATTATGGCTAGCCGGTTCAGGATTTTCCACACGGCCATTAACATGAAACTGGAATCTATTGACCTCGTTGTTCTGGCCTGTTGTGTGCTGCACAATTTCCTCCGACGCCGAGATCACCAGGCCTACACACCACCAAACTATGAAGACCACATTGACTCCAGCACTGGGGAGATGGTGTTGGGGGGCTGGCGTGCTGATGCCCCACACATGGCAGGACTACAGCCATTAGGGGGTGGAAGCAGCCGCCAGGAGGCACAGGAGATGAGGGACCGGTACTGCCAGTACTTTAATGGTCCAGGGGCTGTGAGCTGGCAACACAACCTCCCGTAGTTAGCAGTGTGCCATGTGTAAATAGTCATTGCACAGTTCGAATGTGTCCTGAAGCTCAGGGTTGTAGCCAGGACATGTGTCCCTTTTATAATTTGCTACATGTGTTATTTGATTTTCATAACCCAGATTTAGGGAACACTAAATTAATGTTTGGAAGAGGCCGAGGCCTTGCCTATTTGAGGGGAGCTATGTGTCGCAGACATACCTGTTGTCTGTCACATAGGCCGGAGGATTTCGCATGTTGGTGCATGTTGGCACTAACAATTATTTTGGGTCGGAAGGGCCCGGCTTCTGGGTCCTGTGAGAGACGGGCGGGACCAGGACCCACATACCTCCCCGAAGGCCGTTGTGACAGTCGTCACATTATTTTAGCGTAGCACCTAGGGACAGAGTTAGGACTGTCTCGACCAGGGCCTACCGTGAAGTTGGTGAGGCAGCTTAATGTACGTTTTTTTGCTAAAACGTACAAACAAAAAGGCCCTGATTTTTGACCACGGACTTGGTATTTGCTACAAAGTGTATTTGGGAAACCTGATTAAATACACACATACATATGTAGGCCCACATATATGGTGGTCCCAACACAAGTCTTGGAAAAGCAGAGTAGAGAATGTCACAAACATTAGGGCCCCTGGAACAATGAGTGCTGAGGAGCGTTTTGCTTCCTTTGCATTGTCATACAGTTTACCCACAATACCGCTTGACAACACATGCGCTCTGTACAACACCTTTCCAAAAATGACATCATAAACAATACAAAGGAAACACTCATGCGCTTTACATGCGGTTTAACCAAAAAAAAAAACAAAACACCGCACACACAGCTCGCAACAGGGTGACAGTCCTTTACGGGTCGCCCAAACGGCAACCATTGACCAACACATAAGTGTTCGGATTGTGCACGGCGCACAAGGGGGATAGCGGTTTCTACATTTCGCTAGTGACATCTAAGCTTTTTGGGATAGCAGTACGTGTTTACACATGGACATTGCGATGCACATCACAGGACAGTCGGATAATTAGGCCGCCATATTTCCAAAGACATCTGACCAATGAGCAGTCAGTACTGGCCACCAATGATGGAGTGAGGGGCGTGCCTTGTAATACATGTGGCACGCCTACGTGCTCCAATTTACCTTCAAATACGCCCACATTTACCCCCACATCGTTTACGAGGTTTCTGTGTGACTGTTTGCTAACGATATGCACAGATGATAAGTAGATAGCTCCTACGACCGCTGGATCGCTGCATCGTGGAGTCGTATGAGCGATGTCTGTTCGTGTAACGGTACGATGAACGATCACACACATCGTTCGGACGATGTGCAAATCCGACATCGTATCCGACATCGTTATTTATATCGTAGCGTGTGACGGCCGCCTTAGACTAGGGTCATATTCGCGGTGAAAATTTCAGATCCTGATCCGGCTTTGAGCTGTTAAAAAGCTCAAAACCAGATCAGGAACCGCAGCCCATAGGAGCCCATTATGTAAACCGGATTGCACTACATACAATCCGGTTACCTCTTGTGGATTTGCAGCCTGCAGTAAAAATCATGCAGGCTGCAGTATTCGCAGCAGTTTGCAAACTGCAGCAGGCTTGCTATAATGGGCTCCTACTGGAGCCCATGCGGTTGCCGCAAGGCACATGTGAATGCCTGCGGCAGCCGTATGCTTTGTTCATCCCTGCGGCTGCAGGGATGAACAAAGGGTTAAATGTTAATAATAGATGTGGGCAACATGTCTATAGGGGTTGCCCACCCTCCCTAGAGACATGCTGTCCACTCAGGTGGGCATGTGAGGGGTTAATATGGGCATTTATAGTATTGCTGGCTATTGTCGGCATTTTCAATTTTATGAATGAACCTGGCGTCTCCTCACTGTGTAGGGCATACAGTACGTAATGTACGTACTGTATGAGCCACTAGCCTTCGTCTTGAAAGCATTAACATTAGGTCTATGGCGGTGCGCTGCCCATATATATATATCTACTACACAGCGAGGAGCCGCTGGGTTCATTCATAAAATTGAAAATGCAGACAATAGGCGGCAATACTATAAATGCCGACATTAACCCCTCACATGGCCACCTGAGTGGACAACATATCTCTAGGGAGGGTTGGCACCCCCTAGAGACATGGTGCCCACATCTATTATTAACGTTAACCCTTTGTTCATCTCTGTGACAGGTTCACCCCAGAATCTATGGTCATGGTTTCAACAAGTACCATACTGAACACACTAAACCAAGCAGAGCTTTATGGGTGTAAGCCAAGGAAGAAACCATTGCTGAAAAAAGACATGAAAAGGAATGACTGATATGGCCAAAAAGCACCTTGACAAACCACAATTCTTCAATAAACACAGAGCTTTTTAGCAATGCAAAGCAACAGCTTGTTTGCAGACGACGCAACAAAGATTATAAGGAAAAGCACACCCTACCAACATTTAGGCATGTGGAGTTGCTTTGCTGCACCCAGTACTGGAGGCCTTGACCGTATCACAGAGATCATGAAATCAGAGCAGTGTCAAGAGATTTTAGAGTGAAATGTCCTACCCAGTGTAAGAAAACTTGGTTTGGGTCAAAGATCATGGGTTATCAAGCAAGACAATAACCCAAAGCACACATCCAAAAAACAGGAACAGTAAAAAAAGAAAAAATGAACTGTTTTAAAATGGCCAACAATGCGTCCAGACCTCAATCCCATTGAAAATCTTTAGGGTGAGCTAAAATCTGCCATTGGGAAAAAGAACCCTGCAAACATTCAAGATCTTGAACAAACTGCAAAGGAAGACTGGGAGAAAATACCAGCTGAGAAATGCAAGAAGCTTATAGATGGCTACAAGAAATGTTTGGAGGCTGTCATCAATGCAATGAAACCAAGTATTAGGGGTGCCTTTATTGCTGCACATGCTGTTTATTTTTTTTTCTTCTTTGAAATTGCAACTTGTAAGTTGACAATGTTTTTGTATTACTTTGGACCACTAATTAAAAAATCATGAGGATATAACTTCTTGGTACACTTCAATTTATTTCTGAAGATATTGTACAGTCTATGAAAAAAAACTGAAGGGGTGCCAGTAATGTTAAGAAGCACTGTAATGTAATCAATGCACTTAAAATGTAATCAATGCACTGAAAATATAATCAGAGAACTGATTGGTAGCTTGGATGCCATTGGTTGCTGGGGCAGCTGTTTTACTTTCTAGAATGTTTTAATAACAAGGCAAAATGTTCTATAACAGTAGATAATGAAGATGATTAGTCAATAATGTCAAATAACATCCAATTATATGTATTTAGAATAGATTTGCATAATTCAATCGTTTTACAGCTATTAGTGACCAATGATTAGTTATGTTTACTATTTTGTAACCAATTAATGAATTATCTTATTTTGGGGTTATCACCCGAGAATTGTCTGTATAATTTCATGTGTTTCCTAAGTAAACTTCTCCGATACTTGAAACCAGAATCAATTGTGGTTATTTGTCCGAGGACACCAGTTATTATTGATTTGAAATGCAGACAGTTATGGAGAGGGACACAGCTTTGCTGTCCTCACTAAACCACAACATTTGGCGCCCAAACGTAAGCTTAAGACGAAACGACAACAGAACCTACAGCTGCAGTAGCACCGTTTTCCTGGGACAGATTCACAGCTTGGGAAGAACGCTAGCACTCTCTTCCAGGTAAGTAAATTAATTATCTTGCCTACAAACCTTGCTGTCCATCTGTCCAGCGGGGAAGTGGATGTCAGTGGTGTTGTGGCCATAACTGACTAGCAAATGAAAAGTATTAAGTCAAGAACCCACTCTGGTCAGTAGAATACTCTTAGCTGCCTTGCTTTGATTGTCTCTCTGTTTGTTTGTCTGTTTGTGGGTCTCTAGGCTACTTAGTTTTTTATTGGCTCTGATAATCTATTGGTGTGTTCTCTTGGAAACGTTTAAAATTCTTCAAAATGACTCAAAAGGGGAGAGTAATTGATAGGGGTCCTTTGCAGTTTTCATAGCCATGTGAAACTGTTGCAATGCATAGGGAGCAGAGCTGTGAGACATTGTGTTTTAAATTGAGTTTTTGAGGTTGCGCTGAGTCAGGCCCCTGATCAAGGCTCTCAAGTGAGCCACCCCCACGGCCGCATGGTGGAGGGGTGAAAAAGATTTAGCCCTGCTTGCCTTTTTAGGAAATTCAACAGACACATGTTGGAATACTCCAGGCACCCTTAAGGTACCTTCACACACAGCAATATTGCTAGGCAATTTCACTGGCAATTTGCTGGTTGCAGTGAAATCATGGACACATTGTTCTATTTTGTTGCTGTGTACAAATGGAACAATGTGTCCATGATTTCACTGCAACCAGCAAATTGCCAGCGAAATTACCTAGCAATATTGCTGTGTGTGAAGGTACCTTTAGAGTACATTTAGTTTTTTTGTTTTTGAACCTGTTGTAGGGTGGAGTTCTATTTTTGTTTTCTGTGTTTTCTTCGACCAACGTAGGAGTGAGGTGGAGGCCCCTGAGATGGGCAGTAAAGAAAAAAATCTAAATTGTGGTGTGAAGCAGCAAGGGAAGGCCCACAGAACAGGGGTGTCTGTGGTACAAATTGTGCAACAGAACTATGTTGGCAGGAAACGTCTGAGTTGTCTCCCTCCCTATAACGTCTTTTCTGTGCAAACAAGGTCTAGAGCTCACCATCTCAGCCAAAGGTTGGCAGGTTCAACAGGTAATAGAAGACCCTTATCCTATCGAAAGAACAGGCTAGACCAGGGGTCTCAAACTCGCGGCCCGGGGGCCGCATGCGGCCCCTGGGGCTACACTATGCGGCCCGCGGCACCTTGGACAACTTAATGATGCATTGCTCCAGTGCAGGGGGCCACTGCAGTCCCTGCTGTGTGATGACTTCTGTTTGCAGCACTAACAAGCTCTGCCACTCAGCAAGATCAATGCAAGCTGCCAGCCAATGAGAGGCCCGCAGCTGACGGCAGAATATGACGTCACCTGCGGGCTTCTGACTGGCAGATTGCATTGATTTTGATGAGCAACAGAGCTTGTCTGAGCGGCGACTGGAGGAAGTCATAGCACAGCGGAGCCAGAAGCCAGCACAGCGGGACCGTGGCAGCCCCCTGCACTGGAGCGATGCATCATTAAAGTGAGAAAAGTGTGTGTGTGAGAGGGTGTGTGTGTGTGAGGGTGAGTGAGGATATGTGTATAAGTGTGTGCGAGTTTCAGTGTGTGTATGAGTGTGAGAGTATGTGTGTGTGGGGGGGGGGGTTGTGTGGGTTTGTGTGTGAGTGTGATAGAATGTGTATTTGAGTGTGTAAAAAGAAGGTAAAACAGGATGGGGGGAATCACTATAATAGTAGATCAAGATGGGGACATCACTATAAAAGGGGATCGGGATGGGGACATCATCACTAAATGGGATCAAGATGGGGACATCACTACTAAGGGGGAATGACATGGGGGACATCACTAGAAAAGAAAATCAGGAAGGGGAACATCACTAGAAAAGGAGATCAGTAAGGGGACATCACTACAAAAGGGGATCATGATCGATGGGGGACATCACTGGAAAAAGGGATCAGGATAGTGGACATCACTATAAAAAGGAATCAGGATGGGGAACATCAGTAGAAAACGACGTTACTACAGAATGGAGACATTACTACAAGAAAGGGATCAGGATTTGTACTTTACTACATTGAGCAAAAAAAAGATTCTGGTATTGCTAAAAATATCACTTAGGGTACCTTTACACGCCGCTACGGCAGGATGGATGCATCCCGCTACAGGCTACAAATGTAGCTTGTAGCGCCAATATAGCCCGTCGTAGCGGCGTCTGAAGACGTGACGATACAGCCGGCAACAGATACATCTGTTTACGACCTCTGCTCGAAAACAGAGAGCTACAAAGCCGATGGTAGCAAGATGCATCGGCGTGTAAAGACGTTACGGAAGGGAACTCTGGACACCCTGCGATGTAGCTGCAATGTAGCTAAGGCGTGACCCTGGCTCCGTGTTACCGCGCCCCATGTGCGATCATTGGTGGAAGCTGCTGCATGACGATTGGTAGTCGCTGCATAGGGAGGCATATTTAAGGAGCTGACGAGTCACACTACACAATCGCTCGAGCGTGCTGTATTACTCAGCCTCCTGCGTTGCCTGCCCAATCAGGATGTTATTGCTTTGTCCTATCAGCGTACGGACGGCTCGTAATCCACAATTGTGGCACGCCTATGTGCTGTCCCTGCTTCCCCAGGTCCGCCCATAGTAGCTGGTGTGTAAATGAGCTACAGATGGCTACTTGAGACACCCGGCGATGTATCTAGCTATAGATGTCACGTAGCGTAGCGCACCTTATGGCGGCGTGTAAAGGTGATGCGTTGAGCGTTTGTAACCGTTTGAGCGTGCTCGTGCACGTGAAGTAGCGGGATGCATCCATCCTGCCGTAGCGGCGTGTAAAGGTACCCTTAGTCCTACAAGGGATGCGGCCCCCCGCTATAAATGTTTCTCTATGTGCGGCCCACCAACCCAGCCGAGTTTGAGACCCCTGGGCTAGACTTTGATTTCTCGCCTTATCCCAGAATGTAGAGTGTTCAGACTCAAAATACACGCTAGAATTACTATGACTGAGAGGGGAATATTGTTGTAAGTCATAGAATCCAGATGTTTGTACAACCCAAAGGGCATTCCTTTGAGGTGTCCAGAAAATGGGGACAACTCAGAGTTGTGCATAAGTAGAGAAAAAAGAGATATTAGGGGTAAATTTAAATTGTGAAGCCAATAGTAGGAGTCTCATGTGCGTGACATGAGAAACCGGACAGTTGTGTAGCCCAGCAAACCACCCATAAGGTGTCCGGAGTTTTGTTAGTCCAAGAAAGTATTAGGAAGTAGGTCTCACTGGAGGAGTCAAGGTTAATTTGGGAAAGTTGATAGAAGGTTTGAGTTTGGGTTTGTAGAAATGGGAACTGATTACTTGAGAGCTGATCAGCTCACAGCAAAGGCATTGGTAGAGGAGAGGCAAGGAAAAAGGTATGTGAAAAACATGTTGGATCACGCAGGTTTGTCGTTCTCCAGGTTGAATGAAAAAGAATGGAAAGATGTTTTAAAGAAGAAAAAGCCGTTTTTGAAGCACTGTAAAGTTCTGAAAGATGCAGAGGTGTGGTACAGAACTGCACAATGGGTTAAGAAAAATTTGTGGATTGAAATACTTAATTCTGAACCTGGTAAATTTACATAGAGACAACCACCCAGTAAAATGACGCTGAAAGCAGCTACTGCACCCAAAATAACAATAACACATGAACCCACCACTCCCTGTTTCCAGTCCTGACCATACATGGTATATCAGATCACATATGTGCGGCCTTGGATGCGGTACAGACTGTACACAATTCCCCCATTGCAGTGCAGGGTCAGTCAGCGTCAGCCAATATGTTGAGACTATTTTGTATTTCACCTTCTCACTTGGCATCCATTTTATTTCCTGTGAATGTCCTTCCATTCGCTATTTTAGAAAAAAAATCATCATGTGACCAACAAATGTAAAGTTTAGAAAGTGCAAAAGTTAAACAGTTATGTAATTCAGGTGGAATATTTCTCTGCTCTAAACTCTGAATGTGTTGCATTGAGAAGTCATTTTGTTAGTGACCATATATATTTTGTTGTAAACCATTGTCCCACTGATTGTTAGCACAGTCACAAGAAAATAATACAGCAAAGTATATGTTTCACAAACTCCATAAACCAGATTACATTCTGTGTATCATTTTAATTTTACATTAATGTTTACGTTTTAAATTGTTAGAATATCTAAGCTTCTTGCAAGAAAGTTGTGCTCTGTTATGTAGTACAAAGTAATTGCTTTGCCATTTAAGTTTGAAAGTCAAAAGACTAGCTTTCTAAAAAAAAAAAAAAAATCCAGGATACTTGCAGCCATGGTATGGCATTGCTTCCACGAGAAGATACAAGGCACATGCACACACACTGTGCCTGTTACACACATTCCTAATTCCATTCACCATTACAGACAACAATAATGGGATCAAGTCATGCCTACCTCACTGTAATGCCATACACACATGCAATATTTTCATTTTCAAAGCAGTCCACAATGTCTGACCGTGATTCCTTCCTATTTCACTGTACAAAATGATAACCATTATTGGCGTAGATTTTGTAAACACCACATTGAGCTGACATGATGACACAATCATTGACCAATTCTATCTTCTTCAGAATAAATCCACGTGAAGCTGTAATTTGAATCTTTTAAGTTAATCAACTTGCCAGAAGGACCTGATCCATGGGTCCATGGACTTGAAGGCTAATATTGTCTGGGAAAGCTTGAAAGTCAAAACACTCGCACATAAACACAGAACACAAACACCCATACTTTCACACCGATATCATGTTCTGATTGTCTCATGGGGGGGGGGTGGGGGAGGCAGGGGCGGACTTGACCAGGTGGCAGGGGGGCAAGGGCCCCCCAGGCTGGTGATATTGGCCTCTTCGAGGTCCGCCCCTCTACACAAACGGGCTGCTCCGTCTCTGCTTTGCGGCCGCTGCTGCTAATCGCACAGCAGGCGTCGTGGTGGGCACTGTGGTGAGTGGGCCGCTCCGCCAGCACCCCCTTCCCCCCCGCTCCTCACCTCGGAATCTCCGCTAGCACCCTCCCCTGCTCCTCACCTCGGGCCGGCAGGGCAACCTGCCTCCCGGAAATCAAAGCGCCAGCCCGCCCCTAGCCCTGAGGGGAGGAGTGTACATATATGACAGGGTTTAAATTTTTTTTATTGAACATAATAATTTACACCATGTTCCAAATTATTATGCTAATGTTCTTTTTGTCTGATTTTTCTAAATGGTCGGTGCAAATGACAGTCAGTGTAATAAAAGTAATCACCCGTTAGAGTATACATCGAATTTTATTGAAGAAACCTCCCAATGATAACAGTATAATCTTCAAAATTAAAAAAACTTTCACATACAGCGCTTTCTTTGCATATTTTTTGTGCGGGCGCTTTATCCAGCGTTTTTACCCGCGCAAAAAAGCGCAATAAAAGCCCCGTAAAAATACGCGGGTGCATTCACACACTGCGTGTTTTTACGGGGCTACTTGTTCAGTGATGTCACAGAGGGGAGGAAGAATCCTGTTCACACTGTTTACACTGCAAAATCAAATGTAAAATAATGACAAATGTATTAAAAATAATAAAGATTCTTATACTTACCCTCCGCTGTGTGATCAGTAACCGGGAGCCAGGAGCAGGTATTAAACCTTGCATGATGTCATAATGACATCGGCGCTGTGATTGGCCCGCTCGCGGTCATGTGAATTGTGACGCGTATATCGCATGACCATGAGCGGCCAATCACAGCGCCGATGTCATTATGACATCATGCAAGGTCTTTGCAGGTTTAATACCTGCTTCTGGTCCCGTCTCCCGGTTACCGATCACCCGGCGGAGGGTAAGTATAAGAATCTTTATTATTTTGAATACATTTGACATTATTTTACATTTTATATACGGTATATCAAATATAGTGGTATTATAGTGGTATAATACACTGCGAAATCAAATGGGGGCTGTGACAGATGTGAGACAGGGGAGGAGCAACAGGATTGTTCCTCCCCTCTGTGACATCAGCGCCGGCGTATTCCCACTGGAATTACCCATCGTCTGAACGGCGATTCGTAATTCCAGCGGTTATCATGGGGCCTATGGGAGAAAGCGCAGCCGAAAATAGCACTGCGTGTGAACAGTTAAAGTGAAAGTCCATTCACTTTGCTGTGAAACGCAAACTCAAGTGCGCTTTGGGGGGAAAAGCGCGTGCACAAATGCGCACAAAATACACACTGTATGAACGAGGCCTTAGGCTGCTTTCACATCCTGCATATTTGTCACGTCTTTTTAAGGGGAAAAAAGCGCGTAAAAATAAACGTGAAACAACAACTTGAATTGCGCTTTTTTACGCGCGTTTCTTCCAGTGCTTATAATGGGGCCTATGGAAGAAATATGCGTAAAAAAGCAGAAGATTTGACATGTTTTACGCTTGCGTTTTTTGCTCCAAAAACGCTGCGTAAAATTACATGACGTCTGAATGGCACAAAGTGAAAGTCCATTAACTTTGCTGGGAAACGCAGACGCACATGCGTTTTTGCTGCAAAAATACACGTAAAAAGACACTACAAATACGCAGCGTGTGAACGGGGTCTAAATGCACTGTTCCAAATTATTAGGCACAGTAGCGTTTCTAAACATTTGATATGTTTGAAAGAACTGAAAATGCTCATTTGTTAAATTTGCAGGATTAGGGGGTCACATTCACTGAAATAAAAAGCTATTTAACTCCAAAACATCCTAACAGGCCAAGTTACATGTTAACATAGCAACTCTTCTTTGATGTCACCTTCACAATTCTTGCATCCATTGAACTTGTGAGTTTCTGGAGAGTGTCTGCTTGTATTTCTTTGCATGATGTCAAAATAGCCTCCCAGAGCTGCTGTTTTGATGTGAACTGCCTCCCACCCTCATAGATCTTTTGCTTGATTATACTCCAAAGGTTCTCTATAGGGTTGAGGTCAGGGGAAGAAGGAGGCCACACCATGAGTTTATCTCCTTTTATGCCCATAGCAGGCAATGACATAGAAGTATTCTTTGTAGCTTGAAATGGTGCATTGTCATGCATGAAGATGATTTTGCTCCTGAAGGCACGTTTTTGCTTTTTGAACCATGGAAGAAAGTTCTCAGTCAGAAACTCTATATACTTTGCAGAGGTCATTTTCACACCTTCAGGTACCTTAAAGGGGCCTACCAGCTGTTTCCCAATGATTCCGGCCCAAAACATGACTCCTCCACCTCCTTGCTGATGTCGCAGCCTTGGGACATGGTGGCCATCCACCAACCATCCACTACTCCATCCATCTGGACCATCCAAGTTTGTTCGGCACTCATCAGTAAACAATACTATTTGAAAATTAGTCTTCATATATGTCTGGGCCCACTGCAACCATTTCTGCTTATGGGCACTGTTTAGGGGTGGCTGAATAGTAGGTTTATACACCACAGCAAGCCTTTGTAGGATCATACACCTTGAGGTTCGAGGGACTCAAGAGGCACCAGTAGCTTCAAATATCTGTTTGCTGATTTGTATGGCCTATTTAGCAGCTACTCTCATAATATGATGAATTTTCCTGGCAGAAACCTTCCTCATTCTGCACAAACACGGTGCTCAGAATCAGCCACAAATCTCTTCTTTTCGGCAGCAGAGAGATCCTTTTTCTTTCCCATGTTACTTGAAAACTGTGGCCTGCCTAATATTGTGGAAGACCCAGTTTTCCTTTTATTGGACTCACTTGCCAAACTAATTATCACAGGTATCTGAGATTGATGTCAGTGATTCAAAGAACCCTGATGATGGGTTTACACACACCAATTTCTGTGTCCAATATCTGAACAGATCTCTGGCTGCAGTGAAATCATGGACACATAGTTCCATTTTGTGGCTGTGTACAAAATGGAGCAATGTGTCCATGATTTCACTGCAACCAGAGATCTGTTCAGATATTGGACACAGAAATTGGTGTGTGTAAACCCACCATGAGACACAATACCATCAATGGGTTTCATTGAGGAAAAAAAAACCCTATGACACTTAAAACCAATTTGCATAATAATTTGGAACATGGTGTATTTATATAACACCAACCTATTCCGCAGCACTTAACAATTTAAAGGGGACATATACAGAAAAATTCAGACAATACAGAGTAACAACAACACAAACAAATCAACAGATATCATGAGGAGTAAGGTTCCTGCTTGCAAGCTTACAATCAATGAGGAAATAGGGAAGGCACAAAAGGTAAATGGTAAAAAGTGCCATCATATATGGTCCAGCCATCAATATAATTAGTAGAGAATTGCAATAATGAACTGCTGAACATGAACTTTCTGCGCCATGAATCTGGATCCAATACAAATTTTTGAGCGTTTTTGTTTAGATGCTATATACAGTAGGTGGGACATGATTCTACATTGGACACAAGTAGGATCCTTGCATAAGGTAATCAGAGTGAACTACTGCTCCACAAGTCAGCAGTGGGCACTTGTTGGACAGGTGGAGCGGCTTCAGGTGCAACTCTTACGATGATGGTAAGCTTATTAAAAATGCAGAATTGGTAAATCAGTCTTGATGGGGTGGTCACGATGCTACCAGTTTAGGATGCTATAATTAAGCTGAAAACGCACTAATGTGACTCCCTGGAGGCAGAGGGCAACTGAAGGATGGGAAGATTTAGGGAACAGTATGCAGCGGTGGGAGGTCAACCTAACCCAGCCTCATCAACTTTGGCTGTCCTGAGAACCCTTTCAGTATTAGATTGCCCAACCAAAACAGTTGGGAGTCATATTGGAGGATGGGTAAAGGAAAAGCTATGACAAGCCTGGTCAAAAAAAGGCTCTCTGCTTTTAAGGATGGTGTGAAGGATGCATGGCCCCACTTATGCCTCAACAGGTCACGAGTGTAATCAGATAAATACCTCCTGGATCGTTCCTGGTTTCGGGTAAGCCATGTGTACAATCCTGCATTATGTTTGCACACAACACAACTTAGAAAAGTAAGAGTTTTAAACAGCAGCCAGGTCGCTCTACCTGTTTCAAGGATTGCAAATAGTGCACAGACAATCAAAGAGGAGAAAATGCATAAACATGTCCTAGTAGGTATGGATCTCTCTCGCCTATACAAAATAACATAAGATGTCAGATACGCTTTGGTTAAAATATTCTGAAATAGATAAATGAGTAAATAATATAGTTTCTTTCTTTTATTATTGGAGATTGGAGGACTACTGCATCCATCTTGAATCACCAAAGGAAGAAGTGTGTGACATCTCTTGAAAAACCACAATCGATTAACCTATGAGTTAAGTGGTATCAGGAGTGTTTTTCCCTCATAAACCCCCTATCAGGTTAAACAGGGTAAGATGAGAGATAGCCGACGTGGTATGGAGGCACCAAATACCGTAGGGTGAAAATTCCCCATTGGTAGGTAGGTGGAAACAGATGAGGGAAAGTTTAGCTTCCCCTACAGTCACACGCCACTTCTTTGGATTCAAAAGCTTGTTTGATGGTAATGTCTTTTCTACGTGGGTCTATGACCTTTTTACTGAATAATTGTTAATAAAGTAATTCTTTTAACAAAACTAAAAGTTGGTAACTTAGAATTCCCTAAAACCCATAATAGATAATTGGACACTTTTCAGGATATCCAGTTACTATATTTTTCACTTTATAAGACACACCTGTTTATAGGATGTGTGCGCCCCTCTATGTAGGTGCCACAGAGGGGTACTGCACCCATAAAAGCGGTGCAGAGATCCCAGCTGCAAAGTGGATTTATGGATAGTAGGCAGGACCCTAAACCCACACTAGTCACACAGTGGGAGGGAACCCAGGAGGGTATATAGTAACCCCCAGGGGGAGAAAGGAGGTTGTCCTGGCTAAGGGTGCTTTCACATCAGCGTTTTTTCAAATCGCGGCAAATGCGGTGAAAAAAACGCATCTGCTGCGATTACCGCATACCGGCTGCACTTGCGGGGTTGCGACGCGGTTGCGGTAAACGCCATACAAGGTATAGGCGGACGTGCGGCAAGTGCGGTTTTGGCAGGTGCGGCCGCGAAAAAAACACCACACCGTGACCAGATCACATATTACCACCTCAGAGTGCCCAAATAATGCCACATACAAGACACAAATGCAGTCACACCATGACCACTGCACATAAAACCACCACATAGTGATAAAATGCTACCACATACAAGGTATAAATACTGCCACACTATGAGACCACATATTACTACTACATAGTGACCGAATAATACCACATACAAGGGACAAATACCGTCATGTCATGACCAAAGCACATAATGCCATCACATATAATACTAAATTAATAAAAATGTAAAAAAGCTCTGTATATTGGGTCAGTGTGCAGGTAATAGTTATCACTCGTGACATTATACACAGGAGTTCTCTATATAATGTCAGTGTACAGGTAATGCACTGATCATCATTGATATTATACACAGGAACTCTGTATATAGTGTCAGTGTGTGTTTATAGGTAATACATGTAGCCTCCCCCCATGTTCCATGTAGCTTCTTCTCCCCATCCAGCCATGTACCTTCTCCCTCTATCCCCCATCCATCCATGTACATTCTCCCCAATCCACCAGACCATCAATGTACCTTCTTCCCCATCCATCCATCTTTTCCCCCCTTTTTCATGCCATCCCACTTTGTCCCCCCCAGGCTGCTATCTTTGGCTGTAACAGCGCCTTACCTGACTCCACACTACTGATCCCGGCAGCTTCTTCCTCTGCGGCTCCCGGTCTCCCACTTGCTGGCACCGGGCACCAGGCAGGTTCTTCCCCTGTGGCTTCTAGTCTCCCGCTCACTAGCACCAGGTACCCAGCACCCAGCAGCTTCTTCCTCTGTGGCTCCCGGTCACCGACACCAGGCATCCAGCATCAGGCAGCTTCTTCCTCTGCAGCTCCCACTCTCAGGCACCCGGCACCAGGCACCTGGCAGCTTCTTCCTCTGTGACTCCCGGTCTCTGGCACTAGGCACCCGGCAGCTTCTTCCTCTGCGGCTCCCGCTCTCTGGCACCAGGCACCCGGCAACTTCTTCCTCTGCAGCTCCCGGTCTCTGGCACCAGGCACCCGGCAGCTTCTTTCTCTGCAGCTCCTAGTTTCCAGCACCAAGCGGTCCCTGGCAGCACCAAGCACCTGGCAGCACCAGGCACCCAAGCAGCACCAGGCACCCAGCATCACCAGACATCATGTTACCCGGCAGCACCAGACACCAACAGACACATAGGCAGCATCAGGCATTCGGCAGCACCAGGGATCCGCCAGCACCAGGCACCTAGGCAGGACCAGGCATTCAGCATCACCAGGTACCTGGCATCACCAGACACATCGGCAGCACCAGGTGTTCGGCAGCACCAAGCTCCACCAGGCGCCTCGGCAGCACCAGGCACCACCAGGTGCCCCGGCAGCACCAGGCGCCCTGGCAGCACCAGGCAGCACCAGGTGCACCGGCAGCACCAGGCACCACAAGGTGCCCCGGCAGCACCAGGGGCCCGGCAGCACCAGAGGCCTGGCACCATCAGGCACCCTGGGGGCCCGGCAGTACCAGGCAGCACCAGGCACCACGTCACCCGACAGCACCAAGCACCCATCATCACCAGGCGCCCCGACAGCACCAGACACCACCAGGGGCCCGGCAGCACCAGAGGCCTGGCACCATCAGGCACCCTGGTGGCCCGGCAGTACCAGGCACCCAGGCAGCACAAGGCACCACGTCACCCGACAGCACCAAGTACCCAGCATCACCAGACATCATGTCACCCAGCAGCACCAGGTGCGCCGGCAGCACCAGGCACCACCAGGTGCACCGGCAGCACCAGGCACCACCAGGGACCCAGCTGCACCAGGCGCCTGGCACCATCAGGCACCCTGGAAGCACCAGGTACCACGTCACCCGGCAGCACCAAGCACCCAGCATCACCAGACATCATGTCACCCAGCAGCACCAGGCACCAACAGGCACACAGGCAGCACCAGGCGCCCCAGGCAGCACCAGGCGCCCCAGCAGCACCAGGCACCACCAGGTGCACCAGCAGCACCAGGCACCACCAGGTGCACCGGCAGCACCAGGCACCACCAGGGGCCCGGCAGTACCAGGAAACTGGCACTATCAGGCACCCTGGGGGCCCGGCAGCACCAGGCACCCGGGGGCCTGGCAGCACAAGAGACCCAGCAGCACCAGGCACCACCCGGCAGGACCAGGCACCCAGGCACCACATCATCCGGCAGCACCAGGCATTCAGCATCACCAGACATCATGTCACCCAGCAGCACCAGGCATCAGCCAGCACCAGGCACCCAGGCAGGACCAGGCATATGGCAGCACCAGGCACCTGGCATCACCAGACACCACGGCAGCACCAGGTGTTCAGCAGCACAAGGCACCCAGGCGCCCCTGCAGCACCAGGCGCCACCAGGTGCATCGGCAGCACCAGGCACCACCAGGCGCACCGGCACCACCAGGCGCACCGGCAGCACCAGGCACCACCAGGTGCACCAGCAGCACCAGGCACCACCAGGGGCCTGGCAGTACCAGGGGCCTGGCACCATCAGGTACCCTGGGGGCCCGGCAGCACCAGGCACGCTGGGGGCCTGGCAGCACCAGGGACCCGGCAGTACCAGGCACCACCAGGGGTCCGGCACCATCAGGCACCTTGAGGGCCTGGCAGCATCAGGCACCCTGGGGGCCGCCAGCACCAGGGGCCCTGCACCATCAGGCACCCTGGTTGAGCCCGGCACCATCAGGCACCCAGGTTGAGCCCGGCACCATCAGGCACCCAGGGTAAGCCTGGCACCATCAGGCACCCAGGGTGAGCCCGGCACCATCAGGCACCCAGGGTGAGCCCAGCACCATCAGGCACCCAGGGTGAGCCCGGCACCATCAGGCACCCAGGGTGAGCCCAGCACCATCAGGCACCCAGGGTGACCCCGGCAGCACCAGGCACCCTGGGGGCCTGGCAGCACCAGGGACCCGGCAGTACCAGGCACCACCAGGGGTCCGGCACCATCAGGCACCTTGAGGGCCTGGCAGCATCAGGCACCCTGGGGGCTGCCAGCACCAGGGGCCCTGCACCATCAGGCACCCTGGTTGAGCCCAGCACCATCAGGCACCCAGGTTGAGCCCGGCACCATCAGGCACCCAGGGTAAGCCTGGCACCATCAGGCACCCAGGGTGAGCCCGGCACCATCAGGCACCCAGGGTGAGCCCAGCACCATCAGGCACCCAGGGTGAGCCCAGCACCATCAGGTACCCTGGGGGCCCAGCAGCACCAGGGGCCTGGCACCATTAGGCACCCTGGGGACCCGGCACCATCAGGCACCCTGGGGGCCGGGCACCAACAGGCACCCTCCCGATCCTTCGGTGGGCCAGTCCACCCCATTGGGACACAGTGACCCCCCCAGGGTGGGGACTCATAGGGGGCCCCCCCGGATGGATGGGGACCTTTGTATGGGGCTCCCCAGGATGGGGACACGTAGGGGGCCCCCCTAGGATGGGGACATGTAGCGGGCTGCCCACGATAGATGGGGACACATAGGGGGCCCCCCCAGGATGGATGGGGACACATAAAGGCCCCCCAGGATGGATAGGGACACATTGGGGGCCCCTCAAAAGGGGACACCCCATCCATTCTAGGGGGCCCCCCATGGGTCCCCATCCATCCTGGGGGCCCCCCATTTGTCCCCATCCATCCTGGGGGCCCCCTATGGGTCCCCATCCATCCTGGCCATGTACTAAACACCATGTGCAGGCCCGGGGGCGTGCCTCAGCCCCTAGAAGAAGGAGGGCCTAGACAGAGGCGCCAAAAAATGTGGCCGCCCCGATTGCCATCAATCAATCAGGGGGGCAGCCCACAGGAAGTTCCCAGGGAGTGCCTGCCCATAGCTGGACAAACCAGAAAAGAAGGACAAAAACAACAAGACTCCTTCGTACCCGGCAGCATGGCAGCACCCCGGTGGAGAGACGTTGTGAGAGAGTTGGAGGAGCAGACCCGCGCCGAGCGAGGCGACCCAGCAGCGGCGTGCCTCTTAACCATCGAAGGGGATGCTGAATACTGGCGGGATGCTTTCACCCGGCTCTGCCAAGAGATGGAGCAGACTTTAACATGGGTGCGTCAGCGGTGGAGTGCCGAGCAGACCTTCGAGCTGTCTGCTGGGAGGACGGCCCGCGAGGCACGGGAGGCGGCAATAGCAGAAAGAGCGGTAGAGGAGTACCGCGCTTCCTTACCACCACCCATCCAGACTCGGGACACGGGGACGCAGACCGAACCACCGACTCCACCACCGTCCCGGGCCAGCAGTTGTCACCGGCTGGAGGCATCTCAACCACCCACAGCACCAGACGTTGGGGTCGAGGAGGAATATGATGATGACGACATGGACAGCTTCGAGGAACCGGACGGAGCCTCGGGAGGGAGCACTCCAGAAGCAGCGTGGTGGAACGCGTGGCAGCAGCACAAACGAGGAGTTCCCGCCATTCTAAGTTCCGCGGAGACACGAGTAATACCAAAGGCTTCCAGCAGCAGTTCACCACCCCCACAGTACCAGTCACTACAGAGCATCTGGCCAGCCCTGGATGAAAGAGACCAGGTAGAGATGCAACGGCGATGGGAGGACTGGTATCAAAAAGAGCAAGCCACCAGGAGACTACGGGATGAAGCCCAAGCTCAGCCCCCACTTCCCATGGAACTGCGTAAATCAGGAACTGTTATCTCCGTTTATCATGAAGATGGATGGGGTTTCCTAAGAGCCAGGACTCTTCGATAATGTGTTTTTCTCCCGGCGGGATGTAGAATCTTTCCTGCGAAAAGGACATCCCCGAAGCGATCTATACCGAGGAGAGCAGGTAACTTATGAGCGTTACTCCGGCCCGCTAGGCTGGTTTTCAATCAGGATCGCCCATGTGGAATAATCACACTATATTGCAATAGACTCCCGTTGCGAGACGTTGGCCTGTAAATAGCCCCTCATATTTTCAGCAACCATGCCCCTTTATTTTTACCTTTTCCCTTTTGAATGAGGAGTGTGTCCCCGTTGACACTAAAGACTTTTATTTGAACTGTTTCTAATGATGTGTACCAATAAATAGCAGCCCAGCGGTGATAACACACACTGGACTGTGCTGGACTAAAGATTACCGCTAGGCCCGTAGAGCAAGTACCGGTCCCGTTGGGCTGAAGTCATAATGAGTATTATTTTATATGTGTGAAACGTTTTAAGTAATGCGCCTCCCAGAAATGGGAAGAAAACTTACGCCTGCTTGATGTAAATAGATACGCGTTGGTATTAATATATATATATATATATATATATATAAATGTTTTCACTTCCCGTAGACAAGTGTTGATACTCGCGGACAAGTATATTCCATCAAGGGGGTATGTGGCGCCCCACTATGTAGGTGCCACAGAGGGGTACTGCACCCATAAAAGCGGTGCAGAGATACCAGCTGCAAAGTAGATTTATGGATAGTAGGCAGGACCCTAAACCCACACCCCACACTAGTCACACAGTGGGAGGGAACCCGGGAGGGTATATAGTAACCCCCAGGTGGAGAAAGGAGGTCGTCCTGGCTTAGACTGTCGGTCTTGGACCAGGGTTTTGGCCTCCAGGGTTGGAGCGCTAGGAGAGTTCAGGCAGGGAGCCTGAGGCAAGAAGGAGGGTTACCTCAGCTGAGGGACCCAGGGAAAGCAGGACAGATCCCAGACACAGAGAGAGAAGGGAGAAAAAAGCTCGAAGGGAGTTTGCACAAAGAAGGAAACCGGGTATCGGAGCTCGCACCTGTAGGAACCTTCACGGCCTGCAGAGAATCCGCAACACGGGGGTATCTCCAGATACGGCCCTGACTCCCAAGTGACCATTAGAGGGGACCAGACATCGCTGGACACTCACGGCAGTGATCAATAGAAGGTTTACCCAACGGGAGCAAGGGAAGGAAAGAGAGACAGCAGGAGGTCAGATGCACTCTATATGAAGTCAGACTTCACACCGTTACTGGGAAGCAAAGGAAGAAAAGGAACAAGAAAGGCACATACTGAGGGTTCTGCCTATCTACCAGAGATCCGCTTGCAGCCACCCGTAGCCACTTGTCATTTTTTAACACCTACTGCACTGAGGACTGTAATGACTTTGCAAAAGTTCCAGTAAAGTACCCGTGAAGTGATTTCGACTGCTACATCTTTCTTTCCACAAAACCCATTCCTTTCACAGAATTGCTGCCCCGGAGGTCCAGTCCTGCACCATCATTGCCGCAATACCACCGACCTCCGGAGGACTGTAGCTGCGCTGGTGACATCTCACCAGGTACTGCAGGTGGCGTCACGGCAAACTATAAATTGCAAATACTCCCCTGTACATAACCCCTTTTCAAGAGAACCGTCCCCAGGATACGGGATCAGGCGCGGCCGCCATTCCCCGTAACAAAGTTAAACTTCTGCCGCCTGAACCCCATACCATGGGCGACACAGATGCACCCCCAAATTTGGAGAAGGAAAAGAGAAAAGATTTTTTAAAGTTAAATGGGGTTCATCTTACAGTCCCTGACAAAAGTTATGTCGCTTATCCATGTTATGTACGGTAAAGACCAGATTACTTACCGGTAATCTTGTTTTATGGAGCCACGACAGCACCCACAGAGAGAGGGGATCCGCCCCCAGGGACAGGAAACCTACAGATAAAAAGGGGCGGTCCCCCTCGCCTCCTCAGTTGTGTTACAGAGACCGAGAGGAACCGCTAATTAGTATAAGTACAAAGCAGACAACTCCATTAAAAATAACATCCCCACACACGTGACCAATAGAAGGGCAAAGAACCGTGCAGAAAACAAGGGGAGGGAAGTGAGTGGGTGCTGTCGTGGCTCCATAAAACAAGATTACCGGTAAGTAATCTGGTCTTTTCTCATCGCCACGACAGCACCCACAGAGAGACTTACAGAGATCTAAAGCTCAGGGTGGGACCACCGTGTGGAGGACAATCCTCCCAAACGCCACTCAGAAGCAGAGGAGAGGTCAAGGCGAAAGTGGTCAGAAAAAGAAGAAGAAGGTGAGGACCAGGATGCCGCCTTACATGACAAGTCAACGGACGAGCCAGCATGGTCCGCCGAGGAAGAAGCCATTGCCCATGCGGAAAGGGCCCAACACTGTCCGGAGGAGGCACACCGGTAGCCGAGACGCCAAGCAGATAGCTTCTCCGATCCCACAGGACAAGGTACACTCAGACTCCAGACCCCTTCATCCGACCCTGGAAGGAGACAAACAGAGCCCCCACACTTCCCCTGCCTGCCAGGGGTCCAACAATGTAGGAGAGGACGACTCGACTAACAGCGAGCGTAGGAACTTATGTACGGCAGGGGCAATAGGGCCAGGATAAAAGGCGGACCGAAAGGACCCCCAACCGCGGCGAACCCAGAAACCACCGTTGGGAGGCAAGAAGGAACCGGATTCAGCACAACCCATCAGGAAAGCCCGAGAAGAACAGAGGGCAAGGGAGAGAGCCCGAACGGCCCAACCCGGCGCGCCGAGGGAAGAGCATAAACAAGGCTGCCGTAAGGGAAAGAACGGTCTGAGAAGAAGAGGCGAAAGAAGCAAACGGAGCACTAGAAAGCGCCACCAGAACCAAGGAGCAGGACCCAAGGAGACACACTTGCAATCTGAACCGGAGCACAGCGTTCACAAGCAGAAAAAAACGAGCAATCCAGTCATCTCCGGCAATAGGAGGCCCCTACAAGGCACCCAAGGCAACACGCCGAACCCTGAGAGGACCAACAGACAACCCCAAATCCCAACACTGTTGGGAGATACGCCAGGATAGGCTGGGTGGGGACAACCACAGAAAAAAGGGGCAATGAAAAATACAAAAAACTACGCCATACCCCACCTAGATAGGAGTAGTACAGGGCGTCCGACGCAGGAGAAAGGTAGAACCCAGACCATACGAAAAACCCCCATGCAGTCAAGAACCGTCGTACGAAGTCCCTGCCATCAACTGGAAACCGCGTTCCTGAGGGTGACAAAATGGACCCTGAAACAGCAGAGCCAGGGTTGACAGTAGAAAGCACGGATCCGACAGGGACAAGGCCTAATCACCAATGGAAGAGCGGACAGCTGAGGGAAGGCATATTTGAGAAGGAAAGCCCCAGAGGCCTGAAGAGAGTCCACCACATCTGGACGGTCCCAGAAAGTGAGTGAGGCAAACGTCCTGACTTGAGACGCCCAGGCGGCGAAGAGCGCCGACCAGGAGATCCCACAGGCGCACCATCCGCTGGAACACCCTCCGGCCAAAGTCCATTCGCCCTGACGCAGAGGAAGCTGACGCAGAGAAACTGCTGCGGAGATGTCCGTTCCGTTGAGCTGAAGGGCGGTGAGGGACAGTAGAGGACGGGCGATCAGATGGAGAATCGGCGATGCCGAAAACATCAGAGGCAGTGAACGTGAACCGGCTGGACGATCGATATACGAGACACAAGGCACCCCGACCGGCAAGAGGCTGACTTGCTGGGGAATCAACGGTGGGAGAAAGTGAAGCCAAGCCGGAAGCATCGCCTTAAGTGCCCGGACCTGAAAAGAACCAGCCTCCGACAGACCACTGCCCGAGGCACACAGCGACCCCAGAGGGGCACCCTACAATGCGGACGAGGCTCGGCAACCACCACCGCAGATGGGGAACCCACTCACAGAACACCCCTAGAGGGGGACCTGGAGAACACCACCAGGAAAGGGAAGTAATGACCGCCGAAGGAAGGGAAAGGGGGCCCTGTAAGAACCCCTGCAACCATCCTCACCGCAGAGAATTCCCTGCGAAAGACATCTGGTGCGGAACCGAGCCCATAACACACCCTGAATACCAGAGGTCAAGGACCCCCACCAGGACAGAGCAGAGCACAAGGACATACAAGGATGGCCAACCCCAGCAACCCGTGGCGAGTACAACCCGCGTCTCGTCCTCCGGCAAAAAAGAAAAAAGCACAGCCGCTGAAAGAAACCAGGAGCAAAAGAGAAATGGACCAGAACAGGCGATCTCTGCCCCGAGAAGCAGAAGTGTCACAACGAGGAAATCAGCCAGATACGGCACATACAGAATATCGAGTTGACGCCAAAAAAAGGCCCTCCCATCTGACATCATGGTGGGGAAGAGACGCCGGGCCCTAGCGAGGCCAAAAGAAATGCTGCAAATCGAATGCCGGAGACGACCGTCGAACACGAGCGCCACATGGAGGAAATGCTGAGGAGCAGGAAAATCACCATATGGCCATATGCACCTGCAAACCAACCGGCAAAAAACCACTAGGAACAAACCTACATGGCCTAGAGAACCGCCATAAAGCGTGTAAGGGAAAAGAGCGTGAGGAAAGGCCCATCAGGCATAGGGATCGGGAATAAACGGGGAGTAAAACGCCCCGTCCCTCCTGGCCCTCAGGACCTGCAACCAGACCCGAGGCACTAACCAATTCCGAACCTCCATTACCAACTGCGGCGAAGGAGACGGAGAGGAAGCCCAGGAAAACCTCAAAGTGCCCTCTCAGACCTGAAGACACAATATCAAGGAACCACAAGCTAGATACAACAGCCTGCCACTGTGTGGACAAAACACGCAACCGGCCCCTAACCGGTGGAGCCAGACTAACGGAACCGAGTGTCCCACGTCCCAGAGGCACCTCAACTGTGTGGGACCGCCTTGGGAGTCTACCGACCGAAAGACCTGCGGGAAACCGCCCTCCTGGAGGACGGAAGAAAAGCAATAGGGAACTCGACTTCTGTTCAGCTGCCATGGCAAGGGGAACAACCAAGCCGATGTCAACAGGCGCTCCCCCAGACAAGGAAAGTACATAAACGGGACTTCGCCCGTGCAGCCCCTGTCCCGCCATTAAGCCATAAGGCGTGCTGAGCTAATCTAGAGAGGCCCGCCGACCCGTCCGCTAGCCCCACGCCACTTATCAGCGGAAGAGAGGAAAGTCAATTGCCACTGGAAACGCCCACTGGGAGGGCGAACTACCACTGAGCAAGCAATGCCAGCCCTACCAAGCTGTACATGGGGCCAAGACGGCCGGTGTAACGGCCCCCACGCAGGAAGCCCAAGACTGACTGAGGAGCAAAACCACCCAAGATCCAGCGGATCCTTAGGGCAAGCCTGAAACATCCACAGGAATGGACGACGGCTGAGAAGCCAAAGGGACTGCTGCGTCAACACAACTCGGCGCACATGCATGTCCCACCCCCGCAGAAGGACAGTCAGCAGGGTAGAGCCGACTGCAAAGGAACGCGCTACTGCAGGGAAAGGCCAGCCAACCGAGACGACATCCTTCATAGAGTCAGAAAAACTGCAGAGCACTCGCGACCGAGCGGATGAATATATGCAGACTATCCACGGAAAACAGGACTGTGACTCATATACACCACGGACAAGGCCGAGAGAGAGGGAGTCCCATGACCCATAAAATGCAGTTTAAAAGGGTTTTGCAGCAGGGCTCGAACCGGGCACCTTTGCATTGGTAGGCAGTAGTGATTACCACTACACCACGGCTCCTATAGCCGCTGAAAAAAGGCCTGCAAGTCTTCCGTAACAAGGCACAGATCTCAGGCACAGGTGACTCCTCCAACAAGGTCCTGGCAAACAAGATTGGCACAAGCAGTCGGAATAAACAGCAAGGCGCAGTGCCAGTGTCTCACCGTCACAACTTACTTAGCCAAAGAGAGGGAGACAGAGAAGGAGGACATCCGAAAACAGGTCGAGCCTGTACTCACCCTGCAATGCAGGAACCGATCCCGGAGGTGGAGGACCAGCCCGAGTGGCAGAAGGATCCGTCCTGGATTTGTCACTCCTGACAGCGGAGCTCCCATCCCTGGAGCGACCACAGGATGCTGCTGGCGTGCACCTCTTTCACCTAGAGGGCGCCCCTCTGAAACCGTAGGAGAGGAGCCGGTTGCCACCGGACAGCGCCTGCACGCTGCTCTCACTTCCTCTGCCGCCAGCACACCTCCCCGGCAACCCCGGAAGTGGAAAGGACCTCACTTCCGGGTCGGAGCGCCAGGAGCCACTGCGCATGCGCCCCGCCCCATCCGGAAGCGCGCGCCATGCACCGCTCCCTCCATGCCGACCTGCCTGAGGCGCCTGCGGGACTGGCGGCGCCGGGACCAGTGCCCACCCGCCCACAGCGCCCCAGCGTGCCCCCGAAGGAGCCGCAAGAGGCGCCATTGGAGCGGCAGGCACCGCACCCGCGCCCATCACCGCACCCCATCAGAGCCCAAGGAGGTGCACAGGACCCCAAAGAAGCCCCAGAGGCAGAGCAGGCACCACACCACCGGAGGAGCCCGCCCAACGACCGTGCTCCTGCGCTCCCCATGTGACAGGACGGTCCTGACAGCATGGAATCCTCCAGACGAAGGGAGAGCCTGAAACAGGACTTCCCAACGCTGCCTCTGAAGCCCCAGGCCCTGTCGTTCCCACAGACACCGCACAGAGGCTGATTGGACCCAGGTAAGCACAGAACATGCTATCTGTAGGTTCCCTTCAGGGACAGGAAACCAACTGAGGAGGCGAGGGGGACCGCCCCTTTTTATCTGTAGGTTTCCTGTCCCTGGGGGCGGATCCCCTCTCTCTGTGGGTGCTGTCGTGGCGATGAGAAAATAAAAGCTTTAAGTTAAGAAGAATATATCAAGTGAATCAAATAATTTTTATTATACAGTGTATACAAAGTTACAAACAATCACTTTAAAAACATTTAAAAAGCAGACACCTGCATAAAAAAGAAATCCTACAAGCCCAAAATTGCCAAGATAAGCTGGACACTGTGTAAATGAAGATCAAAATAGACCCAGATATAGTATAGCTGTTGCACAAATACAAGTATAAAATACTGTGCTATCAAGTGTATCGTAACAGAAAATTGCCTAAGAGCAACAAAAAACTCTCACTCTAATTGAGCAACTAGAGTATACAAATGTGAGTTCCTCTAGCTGAAATGATGGCCAAGCAGAAAAGTAGAGCCTATACTGGAGAAATCATTAGTATAATAGGCATGATAGCACAAGAAAAACAAAGGATCACAAGCAATACTTCATAAGAATACAGTGTCCATTATTACCAAATGTCGTGCATATGCACTAAAGATGGCACATTGGGAGCGGATCCCCCACCCTATGCGTGTCGCCCCTCAACAGGGGGCTTCCTCAGGGGTCAGAGGGGTGCAAATAGTGACAGCTATGCAGCTTAGGCGGCCGTCACACGGTGAGATATCTTTAGCGATATTGTAAGCGATCACGTGCACGCGCAATCGCTTACAATATCGCTCACATCGCTGGTGAGCTGTCACACAGACAGACTCACCAGCGATGTGGAGCAGCGATCTCGCTCGTTACTATGGTACACATCGGGTAACTAGGCGCCGCGCGTCGCTTAGTTACCCGACGTGTACCATAGTTACCATCTCCCAGCATAGGCGCGGTCGCTGGGAGATGGATCATCGTGGTGTCATACACCACGATGATGCAGATCGTTGCATCGTTCATCGCTAGATCTGAGAACCGAACCTCAGATCAGCGATGTCACGATCAAGCGATTTACCATCGTAAATCGCTTGATTACATGCAACGATATCTTGCCCGATATCGCTTAAGCGATCAAAAAGGAGATCGCTTAAACGATATCGGGCAAGATATCGTTCCGTGTGACGGCCCCCTTAAGTATACCTCTAATCTGATATGTAATGGCATCAGCTGCTGCTGAGCGCCCGCCGAGCTCCGGCGTCCGGAAGTATCACTGTGTTTGTCGCAGTGACGTCATATTTGCGGGCGGCACATGCGCGGACCGGCTGGTCAAGTGGAACACATTGATCCTAACCGCGCATGCACGGCCGGGCAATGCATGTCAAATGTGTTTAGCTTTGTTGCTAGGGAGAGCAGAGGAGGTAGGAGGGTGGGCCAAAGGCAGGGCAAGCGTGCATAAGCAATATAGCTCCATGGCAAGACAAATATACATTTAAACAGATTAAATGCAGAAATCCAAATCACAGTATAAATTTTCAGATAATCTAAGAAATAAAGAAATCTCAGTTTAAACATATGACAATACTAACAATGCTAATATAGATCACATTTGGCATAAGCAATCCGAAATGGTTTCAAATTCAGTCTTCCCATGGACATCTATAGATGATGTTGTAGATCAAGTTCCAAAATAAATGAGTCTCTGGCAGGGCCGGCGTCAGCACCCGGCGTACCCGGGCAAGTGCCGGGGCCTGACTGCTTGGAGGGGGCCCACCGGGCCCCTGAGGGCTAGGGTCACACTTGCATTGTGACTCTAGCCTGACGCAAGTATTGTCTGCTGCAGCGCAGAGCGTTTAACGCTATGCGCTGCCAGCAACTGAGCCCATAGAAACCCGACGTTTACATTGACAACCATTGGTTGTCAAGGTAAACGTCGGGTTTCTATGGGCTGCCTCCAGCGCATAGCATTAAACGCTATGCGCTGCAACATACAATACTTGCATCAGGCTAGGGTCACAATGCAAGTGTGACCCTAGCCTCAGGGGCCCCTGAGCACTGCCCCCACAGCCAGAGCCATATCCAGGGGGTAGCTGGGGGGTCATTTTCAGGCTCCTGCAGCACCGAGGTCTCCCTCCTCCCCCCTCCACGGGAGCCGACAGAGCTGCGCACACACTGTGCTTACAGGACCTGTGATGATGTCATATGGAGGGGAGGAGTCAGGGATCACATGATCAGCTCCTCGGTGTATCCAGGACTGTGCTGGCCACCATGAATGATGCTCAAATAAGGTGAAGTTTGTGTGTGGTCAGGAGGGATTTACAGTGTGAATGTAGCAGAGGCGAGTGTGTACTAGGTGCATGGAGCGGAGCCATGTGTGTACGAGGTGTACGGAGCAGAGCCATGTGTGTACGAGGTGTACGGAGCAGAGCCGTGTGTGTACGAGGTGTACGGAGCAGAGCCGTGTGTGCACGAGGTGTACGGAGCGGAGCCGTGTGTGTACGAGGTGTACGGAGCGGAGCCGTGTGTGTACGAGGTGTACGGAGCGGAGCCGAGTGTGTACGAGGTGTACGGAGCGGAGCCGTGTGTGTACGAGGTGTACGGAGCGGAGCAGTGTGTATACGAGGTGTACGGAGCGGAGCCGTGTGTGTACGAGGTGTACGGAGCGGAGCCGTGTGTGTACGAGGTGTACGGAGCGGAGCCGTCTGTGTACGAGGT
This sequence comes from Allobates femoralis, assembly GCA_033576535.1. Classification (NCBI taxonomy): domain Eukaryota; kingdom Metazoa; phylum Chordata; class Amphibia; order Anura; family Aromobatidae; genus Allobates; species Allobates femoralis. The sequence goes on from JARQOC010000001.1 coordinate 437,175,761, forward strand.
GTACGGAGCGGAGCCGTGTGTGTACGAGGTGTACGGAGAGGAGCCGTGTGTGTACGAGGTGTACGGAGCGGAGCCGTGTGTGTACGAGGTGTACGGAGCGGAGCCGTGTGTGTACGAGGTGTACGGAGCGGAGCCGTGTGTGTACGAGGTGTACGGAGCGGAGCCGTGTGTGTACGAGGTGTACGGAGCGGAGCCGTGTGTGTACGAGGTGTACGGAGCGGAGCCGAGTGTGTACGAGGTGTACGGAGCGGAGCCGTGTGTGTACGAGGTGTACGGAGCGGAGCCGTGTGTGTACGAGGTGTACGGAGCGGAGCCGTGTGTGTACGAGGTGTACGGAGCTGAGCCGTGTGTGTACGAGGTGTACGGAGCAGAGCCGTGTGTGTACGAGGTGTACGGAGCAGAGCCGTGTGTGTACGAGGTGTACGGAGCAGAGCTCGCAGCGTTTTTTTTCGCGGCCGCACCTGCCGCAAGTGCCGAAACCGCACTTGCCGCACCCTTACCGCAAGCCCCATAGACATTGCATGGGGATTGCCGCAAGTGTGCCGCAAGTGTTGCGGTTATGCGGTAATCGCGGCAGATGCGTTTTTTTCACCGCATCTGCCGCGGTTTGAAAATACCGTTGATGTGAAAGGGCCCTAAGGCTGCCTTCACATAGGAGTTTTTTTTTAAATTTGGCAGTTGCGGTAAAAAAACCCCGCATCTGCCGCATTTTCCATCTAGCGGCTGCACTTGCTGCATGTTTGCGGCAAGCCCCATGCATTGTCTATGGGGCTTGCGGTAAGTGTGCGGCAATATTATATATATATATATACATATACAGTTAGGGCCAGAAATATTTGGACAGTGACACAAGTTTTGTTATTTTAGCTGTGTATAAAAACATGTTCAGAAATACAATTATATATATAATATGGGCTGAAAGTGCACACTCCCAGCTGCAATATGAGAGTTTCCACATCCAAATCGGAGAAAGGGTTTAGGAATCATAGCTCTGTAATGCATAGCCTCCTCTTTTTCAAGGGACCAAAAGTAATTGGACAATGGACTCTAAGGGCTGCAATTAACTCTGAAGGCGTCTCCCTCGTTAACCTGTAATCAATGAAGTAGTTAAAAGGTCAGGGGTGGATTCCAGGTGTGTGGTTTTGCATTTGGAAGCTGTTGCTGTGACCAGACAACATGCGGTCAAAGGAACTCTCAATTGAGGTGAAGCAGAACATCCTGAGGCTGAAAAAAAAGAAAAAATCCATCAGAGAGATAGCAGACATGCTTGGAGCAGCAAAATCAACAGTTGGGTACATTCTGAGAAAAAAGGAATTGACTGGTGAGCTTGGGAACTCTAAAAGGCCTGGGCGTCCACGGATGACAACAGTGGTGGATGATCGCTGCATACTTTATTTGGTGAAGAAGAACCCTTTCCCAACATCAACTGAAGTCCAGAACACTCTCAGTGAAGTAGGTGTATCTGTCTCTAAGTCAACAGTAAAGAGAAGACTCCATGACAGTAAATACAAAGGGTTCACATCTAGATGCAAACCATTCATCAATTCCAAAAATAGACAGGCCAGAGTTAAATTTGCTGAAAAACACCTCAAGAAGCCAGCTCAGTTCTGGAAAAGTATTCTATGGACAGATGAGACAAAGATCAACCTGTACCAGAATGATGGGAAGAAAAAAGTTTGGAGAAGAAAGGGAACGGCACATGATCCAAGGCACACCACATCCTCTGTAAAACATGGTGGAGGCAACGTGATGACATGGGCATGCATGGCTTTCAATGGCACTGGGTCACTTGTATTTATTGATGACATAACAGCAGACAAGAGTAGCCGGATGAATTCTGAAGTGTACCGGGATATACTTTCAGCCCAGATTCAGCCAAATGCTGCAAAGTTGATTGGATGGCGCTTCATAGTACAGATGGACAATGACCCCAAGCATACAGCCAAAGCTACCCAGGAGTTCATGAGTGCAAAAAAGTGGAACATTCTGCAATGGCCAAGTCAATCACCAGATCTTAACCCAATTGAGCATGCATTTCACTTGCTCAAATCCAGACTTAAGACGGAAAGACCCACAAACAAGCAAGACCTGAAGGCTGCGGCTGTAAAGGCATGGCAAAGCATTAAGAAGGAGGAAACCCAGCGTTTGGTGATGTCCATGGGTTCCAGACTTAAGGCAGTGATTGCCTCCAAAGGATTCGCAACAAAATATTGAAAATAAAAATATTTTGTTTGGGTTATGTTTATTTTTCTCAATTACTTTTGACCTCCTAACATGTGGAGTGTTTGTAAAGAAATGTGTACAATTCCTATATTTTCTATCAGATATTTTTGTTCAACCCTTCAAATTAAACGTTACAATCTGCACTTGAATTCTGTTGTAGAGGTTTCATTTCAAATCCAATGTGGTGGCATGCAGAGCCCAACTCGCGAAAATTGTGTCACTGTCCAAATATTTCTGGCCCTAACTGTATATATATATATATATATATATATATATATATATATATAGTCCGCGATATGTACTTAAAGGGGGCCCACTGAGACCTTTTCGCCCGGGGCCCACAGAAACCTGGAGCCGGCCCTGGTCTCTGGAGAATATGGTAAGGCAGGTATTTAGCAGCGTCAGAGACTCCAGTCAAAAAATCCAGTCCAAAAAAGAGAGAGGAATCCTGTGAATACTACAAGCAAAGAGAGAAACAGGTCCCTCAATAAAATAGATTTAAGATCTATAGAAGCCATTGTAAACAATTTCTTCATTTATCCCTCCAGGAGCCAGACTTCGCAAGTTATAAATCCATTTAGCCTCCTTCCGCAGAAGGTTCTCAAGTATACGTTCATTCCTGTTGGTTTGTGACACTTTATCCACAATAATGACCCTCAGGCTTCTTGAGTTACCGTAATGTTTCTCAAGAAAATGCCTGGCCACAGATGTGATGGACTTAGCCTTTTCCACATGAGTCCGAGCACATGCAATGTTTGACAGATGGCCCTGGATCCTTTTCTTACTTCCTGGGTTGTTTCACCCACATAGATTTTTGGGCAACTACAGAATAACACATACACAACATTACAAGAATGGCAATTTGAGTAAAAACTAGTTTTGATCCTATGTGGAAAAATTGATAATTACACTTCATCCCTTGCTACCATGTGTGGACATACTGTACGGTCACCACAAGGGTATGTACCTGTGGTTCGTATGCCACGTCCCAGACATCTTGTCGGTCTTCTAAAGTGACTCTGGGATAAACTATCCCTTAGGTTCCGGGCTCGTTTAGCAACTATCGAAAGTCTTGGGTCACTTCGCAGGATACCACAGTTCTTCTTTACAACCCTATAGATTTCGTCCCAGTGGTTGTAATAGGGGGTAATCAAGTTAACATTCGTCATTTTGGATTTTATCCTTGGTCTTAATAGTTCCTGTCTGCTCTGTAGTTTACAGTTTTCAAAGGCCTTAGAGATAATTCTCTTTGGGTATCCTCCCTCTCTGAATCTAGTCGTCATGTCCTTTGCCTCCTTCAAGAAAGTCGTCTCTTCACTACAATTCCGTCTTAATCTATGGAATTAACCCTTTGGAATGGCATACGCACATATGTAGGATGGAAACTACTGTAATGTAGTACACTATTGGTCGCTGTGGGTTTTCTATGAAGAGCAGTGAGAAGCTTACCTTCCTGCATAATAATTTTCAGATCCAGAAAGTCGACATACTCAGTAGAGATGTTAGACATAACCTTGATATTCCAGCTGTTATCATTGAGGATCCTCACGAATTCCAGACATTCTTCACAGGTACCTGTCCAGAGAAACAAATTGTCGTCAATAAAACAATATCAACGCACAATCTTGTCCTTAAATCCCAACAGGGTGTGGATGTAGGTCACCTCCCACCACCCTAAAAATAAATTAGCATATGAAGGGGCACACTTTGCACCCATGGCAGTTCCGGTTACCTGTCTGTAATAAACTCTATCAAAGAGAAAGTAGTTGTTCTCCAATACTATCTGTAAGAGATCCAAGAGGAATGAATCATGTTGCCGGCTTCCTGAACTCTGTTTATCAAAGAAAAACGAGATTGCCTGTATTCCAAGATGGTGATAAATGCTGGTATATAGGCTCTCCACATCCATAGTTACCAAAAGCGTATTTTCAGGAAGATCAATTCCCTCCAAGAGTCCAATCAGATGTGAAAATTACGAATATACAAATCCAAGGAGAACACCAGAGGTTGTAAATAATAATCAATGTATGAGCAGGTATGTTCAAAAAGCGCCCCTATTCCAGACACTATGGGTCTCCCTGGTGGTCTAGTCAGTGATTTGTGGACTTTTGGTAATAAATAAAACGTTGGAATTCTTGTATATTTCACCACCAAATAATCTTTCTCTTTTTTGTTCACAATTTCTAGTTCATAAGCTCTCCACACTAAAGATTCAAGTTTTTTTCTTGAAGACACCAGTAGGGTCTGAGGGTAATGGTTGATAACAAGATAAGTTACGAAACTGTTTATGTGCTTCTTCCAAATACATTTCCACAGGCCAAAGAACAACATTTCCCCCCTTATCTGCTCCCTTGATAATAAATAAAGGATTCTTTCTCAAACTATCAAGAGCGTGTCTTTCCTCAGCAGACAAATTGTATTTTGGACATTTAGTTTTTTTCAAATCTCTTATGTCTTTGCTGGTTACTTCATAGAATATTTGCACTGCAGGGCAGACAGAAAAGGGGGGAGTTGCTTGTGAAGGTAATCAATGTGGAAATTTCGCTTTCTTACCTTCATCTGTATCCTCCATTCCATCTTGAACCAGGTCCATAAGATCTTGAAGGACTGCTCGATCCTGAGTAAGAAATTTGTCAAGTAACGTCGGGCGGTGATAAAGAAATGTTAAAAAACACCTGCCTGCAAAACAGATATAAATCTTTTGTGAGTTCAAATTTGTCGAGAGTATTTGTTGGTGAAAAGGAAAGACCACGTGAGAGTAAATCGACTTCAGACTTGGAGAGACAATAGGTTGATAAATTAATGACTTGGACTTTACCTCCGACACTGCTATCACCCTGTTCCATCAAACTCGCATCTTCCTGTGATCCGGATTCTGTGGCTGTAGTGGGGACCATCGTCCCATTCGTGGGTTGCGATTTCTGAGGCTGGGCAGACTTAGGTTTAGATTTGTTCCTCCCCCTTCTAGTGGGTTTTCTAGATCGCTTTCCTCCTCTGATAAAAAATCCTCCCCCGAGATGGGTGATGTTGGTGCTCTAGGATGAACATCTTTATCTTTATCTTGTCTAGGTTGTCCCGGCTTTTGGTCCTCGTGGCTTTTTGGGGGTCTATTCGATCTATTGTTGTTTCTATGAGACCATTTATACAATTTTTTCTCTTCTAAGTCTTTTTTGTCCCTTAGTAGTTTTTGACATTTACCATTCTTTATTTCCCTCTCAAACTTATCAATCAACTCTTTAAGTCAGTTACGAAATGGAGTCACCTGCTTCTGATTGTCAAATTCTTTTAGGTTCTCCTCCAAAACCCTAATCTCACTCTTAGTTTTACTCAGAAGTTTCCTATCAAAATCAAGTAACATATTGATAATTATGATGGAACATCTAGATAGTCCGGACTCCCAGATTTTTTAAATTCAGTATCAGGTTCCCAAGCAGGGAAGATTTGTATCCTAAGTCCTCTTGAAGCAATACCCATTTTTAAGTATTCCTCCAAACTTACTATATTCCACCAGATCCTAGTCACAGATTTGTGCAAACGTATCAATTCAGAAGAAATGAACTCAAAGGACTCATTAATGGGAACCTCATCCGTTACATCAAACAAACTACCATGCAGTCCACTCCAAAAAGCCTCCCTACTCTCCAAATCCATATTAGTAGACCTGGCCTGGCAAGGTCTAGCAGCAATAAGAAAGGCAGAACAAATGTGCACACCTCCCAGAAAGGCAAGAATATTGCCTAGACCAGTGTTTCCCAACTCCAGTCCTCAAGGCACACCAACAGGTCATGTTTTCAGGATTTCCTTAGGATTGCATAGGTGATAATTTAATCACTTGCACAGGGGATAATTCCATCATCTGTCTAATGATAAGGAAATCCTGAATACATGACCTGTTGGTGTGCCTTGAGGACTGGAGTTGGGAAACACTGGCCTAGACAGTTTATAACAAAAGTGTTTTGGGAGTAGCACTACAAGGATCAACCAATCCCACGCTAAAGAAGAACATTAAGTTAAGAAGAAAAGAAAGTGTGTATAATGGATTGGGTTTAAGCCATATATCAAGTGAATCAAATAATTTTTATTATACAGTGTATACAAAGTTACAAGCAATCACTTTCAAAACATTTAAAAAGCAGAAACCTGCATAAAAAAGAAATCCTACAAGCCCAAAACTGCCAAGATAAGCTTGACACTGTAAATGAAGATCAAAATAGACCCAGATATAGTATAGCTGTTGCACAAATACAAGTATAAAATACTGTGCTATCAAGTGTATCGTAACAGAAAATTGCCTAAGAGCAACAAAAAACTCTCACTCCAATAGAGCAACTAGAGTATACAAATGTGAGCTCCTCTAGCTGAAATGATGGCCAAGGAGAAAAGCAGAGCCTATACTGGAGAAAGCATTAGTATAATAGGCATAAAAGCACAAGAAAAACAAAGGATCACAAGCAATCTATTCTAATAAAACCCCAAGGCTACTTCCGTCAGGATGTAACGGTATGCTACGTCACATCCTGGCTGAAGTAGCCTCTACACCCACTGTGGGTGTTCTAATATGGCCGCCGTATACTTACCACCGGCCCTGCGTCTTCTTCACAGCCTGGATCCGCTGACATGTCGCCGCCCCCAGGAGGACTGGATCCAATATGGTGTCCGGGAAGTCTCGCGAGACTTCCCGAACGCCATATTGGATCCAGTCCTCCGGGGGGCGGCGACATGTCAGCGGATCCAAGCTGTGAGGAAGACGCAGGGCCGGTGGTAAGTATAGCGGAGTGTGTGTGTATGTGTGTGTATGTGTGTCCGCCTCTGCCCACCGCACTGCGCTGACCACTCTGCCCAACGCTAATCACTCTGCCCACCGCTGACCACTCTGCCCACCGCACTGCACTGACCACTCTGCCCACCGCACTACGCTGACCACTCTGCCCACTGCACTGCGCTGACCACTCTGCCCACCGCACTGTGCTGACCACTCTGCCCATCACACTGCGCTGACCTCTGCCCACCGCACTGCGCTGACCACTCTGCCCACCGCTGACCACTCTGACCACCGCTGACCACTCTGCCCACCGCTGACCACTCTGCCCACACGCGCACTGCGCTGACCACTCTGCCCACCACACTGCGCTGACCACTCTGCCCACTGCACTGCGCTGACCACTCTGCCCACCGTTCACCACTCTGCCCACCGCACTACGCTGACCACTCTGCCCACCGCATTGCGCTGACCACTCTGGCCACCGCACTGCGCTGACCACTTTGCACACCGCTGACCACTCTGCCCATCACTGACCACTCTGCCCACTGCACTGCGCTGACCACTTTGCCCACCGCACTGCGCTGCCCACTCTGCCCACTGCACTGAACTGACCACTCTGCCCACCGCTGACCACTCTGCCCACCGCACTGCGCTGACCACTCTGCACACCGCTGACCACTCTGCCCACCGCTGACCACTCTGCCCACCGCACTGCGCTGACCACTTTGCCCACCGCACTGCGCTGACCACTCTGCCCACCGCTGACCATTCTGCCCACCGCACTGCGCTGACCACTCTGCCCACCGCACTGCGCTGACTACTCTGCCCACCGCACTGCGCTGACCACTCTGCCCACCGCACTGCGCTGACCACTCTGCACACCGCTGACCACTCTGCCCACCGCTGACCACTCTGCCCACCGCACTGCGCTGACCACTTTGCCCACCGCACTGCGCTGACCACTCTGCCCACCGCTGACCATTCTGCCCACCGCACTGCGCTGACCACTCTGCCCACCGCACTGCGCTGACCACTCTGCCCACCGCTGACCATTCTGCCCACCGCACTGCGCTGACCACTCTGCCCACCGCACTGCGCTGACTACTCTGCCCACCGCACTGCGCTGACCACTCTGCCCACCGCACTACGCTGACCACTCTGCCCACCGCACTGCGCTGAACACTCTGCCCACCACACTCACTGCTAACCACTGAGCCACCACGCAGTGCTAACCACTGAGCCACTGCGCAGTGCTAACCACTGAGCCAGCACGCAGTGCTAACCACTGAACCACCGCGCAGTGCTAACCACTGAGCCCCTGTATACTCTGCTAACCACTGAGCTGCTGTACAGTGCTCCATCTTCCTTCACCCCGTCGCTTTGTCCTCCATCCTCCTCCTCCCACCGCTCTGTGCTCCGTCCTCCCCCTGCCTGTGCTGTTCCATCCTCCTCCAGTGCTTCCTCCTCCTTCCTTTGTCCTCCTCCCCTCCCCCACTCCATCCTCCATCCTTCCCCTGCCTGTGCTGCTCCGTCCTCCCCCACCCCACCGCTTTGTCCTCCGTCCTCCTCCCCCCGCCGCTCTGTGCTCCATCCTCCCCCTGCCACTCCGTCCTCCCCCACCCCACCGCTTCCTCTTCCTTCCTTTGTCCGCCTCCCCTCCGACACTCCATTCTCCGTCCTCCCGCTGCTTCTGCTGCTCCGGCCTCCCCCACCCTGCCGCTTTGTCCTCCATCGTCCTCTCCCCTGCCGCTTTGTGCTCCGTCCTCCCCCTGCCACTTCATCCTCCCACTGCCTGTGCTGCTTCGGCTTCCCCCACCCCACCACTTCGTCCTCCATACTCCTCTCCCCCACGGCTCTGTGCTCTGGCCTCCCCCTGCCGCTTCATCCTCCCCCTGCCTGTGCCGCTACATCCTCCCCCACCCCACCGCTTCCTCCTCCTTCCTTTGTCCACATCCCCTCTGCCACTCCATACTCCGTTCTCCCCCTGCCTGTGCTGCTCCATCCTCCCCCACCCCACCGCTTTGTCCTCCATCCTCCTCCTCCGACCGCTCTGTGCTCCGTCCTCCCCCTGCCTGTGCTGTTCCATCCTCCTCCAGTGCTTCCTCCTCCTTCCTTTGTCCTCCTCCCCTCCCCCACTCCATCCTCCATCCTTCCCCTGCCTGTGCTGCTCCGTCCTCCCCCACCCCACCGCTTTGTCCTCCGTCCTCCTCCCCCCGCCGCTCTGTGCTCCATCCTCCCCCTGCCGCTCCGTCCTCCCCCACCCCACCGCTTCCTCTTCCTTCCTTTGTCCGCCTCCCCTCCGACACTCCATTCTCCGTCCTCCCGCTGCCTTTGCTGCTCCGGCCTCCCCCACCCTGCTGCTTTGTCCTCCATCGTCCTCTCCCCTGCCGCTTTGTGCTCCGTCCTCCCCCTGCCACTTCATCCTCCCACTGCCTATGCTGCTTCGGCTTCCCCCATCCCACCACTTCGTCCTCCATCCTCCTCTCCCCCACGGCTCTGTGCTCTGGCCTCCCTCTGCCGCTTCATCCTCCCCCTGCCTGTGCCGCTACATCCTCCCCCACCCCACCGCTTCCTCCTCCTTCCTTTGTCCACATCCCCTCTGCCACTCCATACTCCGTTCTCCCCCTGCCTGTGCTGCTCCATCCTCCCCACCCCACCGCTTTGTCCTCCGTCCTCCTCCTCCCACCGCTCTGTGCTCCGTCCTCCCCCTGCCTGTGCTGCTCCATCCTCACCCACCGCTTCCTCCTCCTTCCTTTGTCCTCCTCCCCCTGCCGCTCTGTACTCCGTCCTCCCCCTGCTGCTCTGTCCTCCCACTTCCTGTGCAGCTCCATCCTCCCCCACCCCACCTCTTCCTCCTCTTTCCTTTATCCTTTATCCTCCTCCCCCCCGCCACTCCATCCTCCGTCCTCCCCCTGCCTGTGCTGCTCTGGCTTCCCCCACCCCGCCGCTTCGTCCTCCATCCTCCTCCCCCCCGCCACTCTGTGCTCCATCCTCCCCCTGTCTGTGCCACTCCATCCTCCCCCACCCCACCGCTTCCTGTTCCTTCCTTTGTCCTCCTCCCCTCCGCCACTCCATCCTCCGTCCTCCCCCTGCCTGTGCTGCTCCACCCTCCCCCACCCGCCGCTTTGTCCTCTGCCCTCCTTCCCCCCGCTGCACTGTGCTCCGTCCTCCCCTTGCCTGTGCTGCTCCATCCTCCCCCACCCCACCGCTTCCTCCTCCTTCCTTTGTCCTCCTCCCCTCTGCCACTCCATCCTCCGTCCTCCCTCGGCCTGTGCTGCTCCGTCCTCCCCCACCCCACCACTTTGTCCTCCGTGCTCCTCCCCCCTGCCGCTCTGTGCTCCATCCTCCCCCTGCTGCTCCTTCCTCCCCCTGCCTGTGCTGCTACATCCTCCTACATCCCACCGCTACCTCCTCTGTCCTCCATCGTCCTCCCCCCTGCTGCTCTGTCCTCCCTCCTCCCCCCTGCCACGCCGTCCTTTCCCCGCCGCTCCTTCTTCAAAGTTTTTCCCAATTCAGCCCTCACCGCCTTTCCCATGCAATCTCTATTTCTATATTCTAGAATACCCGATGCTTTAGAATCGGGCCACCATCTAGTACTTCATAAGAATACAGTGTCCATTATTATCAAATGGCGTGCATATGCACTAAAGATGGCAGATTAGGAGCGGATCCCCCACCCTACGCGTGTCGCCCCTCAACAGGGGGCTTCTTCAGGGGTCAGAGGGATGCAAATAGTGACAGCTATGCAGCTTAAGTATACCTCTAATCTCATATGTAATGGCATCAGCTGCTGCTGAGCGCCCGCCGGGCTCTGGCGTCCGGAAGTATCACTGTGTTTGTCGCAGTGATGTCATATTTGCGGACAGCGCATGCGCGAACCGGCCGGTCAAGTGGAATGCATTGATCCTAACCGCGCATGCGCAGCAGGGCAATGCGTGTCAAATGTGTTTAGCTTTGTTGCTAGGGATAGCAGAGGAGATAGGAGGGTGGGACAAAGGCAGGGCAAGCGTGCATAAGCAATATAGCACCATGGCAAGACAAATATACATTTAAACAGATTAAATGCAGAAATCCAAATCACAGTATAAATTTTCAGATAATCTAAGGCCCCTTTCACATCAGCGGTAATCGCTGATTGCGGCAGTTCCAGTGAAAAAAACGCAACTGCCGCAATTACCACATAATGGCCGCACTTGCGGTTCTCTTGAGGCACACCCAATGCAATATCTATGGGGCTTGCGGTAAGTGTGCGGCAGGTGTGGCAAGTGCGGCAGATGCGGCCGCGAAAAAAACGCGGCTGACTGCGTTTTTTTGCATACGCATCTGCGGCAAGTGCCGAAACTGCAATTAAATCGCACTTACCGCACCTCCCGCAAGCCCCATAGACATTGCATGGGGCTTGCCGCAAGTGCGGCCATTATGGGGTAACTGCGGCAGTTGCATTTTTTCACCGCAAATGCTGCGATCACCAATTACCGCTGATGTGAAAGGGGCATAAGAGATAAAGAAATCTCAGTTTAAACATATGACAAAGAAGGTAATATTGTTGCGCCACTCTGTAATTGTCATCGGGAACAGGTTATTTGAATGGGAACCTCACCTGTGCTTGTTGTGCTGTCTGCACAACAAGAATTAGTGCATTGATGTTTATCTCCCTGTGTCCTCGGCTAATAAGCGGCTGTGGATGATGAAGATTTTGCTGCGTCCTTAATCCCAGCACCTCACATGTGAGTCGTCACGTGGTGGGTCCGTGGGCGTGTTCAGGACGTCATCCAAGGTCCTATTGCCCGGAGCTGCTCCATACCTCACTCCGCGTAGCGGAGGAACGAATGTATTTCAAAAGAGTAATAGGTATTTGTGTGAGCGCTGGGGAATCAACCGGCACCAAGGCTATTATGAATAGTTACCTCTCGGCTTTATTTGTACAATAAAAAGGCAGGGTCCTTTAGGCCACAACGCGTTTCTACGCTCTCCACTTGAGGAAGACGCTTGGAGAGCGTAGAAACGCGTTGTGGCTTAAAGGACCCTGCCTTTTTATTGTACAAATAAAGCCGAGAGGTAACTATTCATAATAGCCTTGGTGCCGGTTGATTCCCCAGCGCTCACACAAATACCTATTACTCTTTTGAAATACAGTTTAAACATATGACAATACTAACAATGCTAATATAGATCACATTTGGCATAAGCAATCCGAAATGGTATCAAATTCAGTTTTCCCATGGACATCTATAGATGATGTTGTAGATCAAGTTCCAAAATAAATGAGTCTCTGGAGAACGGTGGTAAGGCAGGGATTTAGCAGCATCAGAGAGTTGCTTGTAGTATTCACAGGATTACTCTCTCTTTTTTGGACTGGATTTTTTGACTGGACTCTCTGACGCTGCTAAATCCCTGCCTTACCACGTTCTCCAGAGACTCATTTATTTTGGAACTTGATCTACAACATCATCTATAGATGTCCATGGGAAGACTGAATTTGATACCATTTCGGATTGCTTATGCCAAATGGGATCTATGTTAGCATTGTTAGTATTGACAAATGTTTAAACTGAGATTTCTTTATCCCTTAGATTATCTGAAAATTGATACTGTTATTTGGATTTCTGCATTTACCGTATTTTTCGCTTTATAAGACGCACCTGATTATAAGATGCACCCCCAAATTTGGTGAAGGAAAAGAGGAAAAAAATAATTTTTAATGTTAAATGGGGTCCGTCTTATAATGCCAGTGTCTGTCTTATAATCAGTATAAATGTCCCTCATCCTGGTACATAAACCCCCCCATCCTGGTATCCCGGTATATATGTCCCCCCATTCTGGTATATGTGTCCCTCATCCTGGCTTACATGTCATCATCCTGTATATATGCCCCCATCCTGCTACATATATCGCTCATCCTGGTATAGATGTCCTTCTTCCTGGTATATATGTCACCATCCTGTATATATGTCCCCATCCTTGTACATATGCCCCCATCCTTGTACATATACCCCCCATCCTGGTATATATACCCTCATTATGGCACACATGTCCCCATCCTGTAAATATGGTCCCAAATCCTGTATATATACCCCCATCCTGGAATACACATTCCCCCATCCTATCTATATGTTCCCCATCCTGTATATATGCCCTATGTCCCCCCATTCTGTATATATGCCCTATGTCCCCCCATCCTGTGTATATGCCCCCATCCCCATCCTGTATATTTGCCCTCATCCTGTTATGTCCCCCCATCTTCTTTATGTGCCCCCATCCCCTATATATGGCCTTACCGATGGTGGCAGATTCCGGAGGGTGAGGGGCACAGGTGTAGGACCGGAGCTGTACAGATATACCGGCAGCAGCGAGCGCTGGGCGCCGCCATGTTTGTTTGTGGGCGGCTGCATTCACTATATGCAGCCGGCAACATAGACTTCAACAAAATGGGCACGCCCATAGAGGAGACCCGCAGCCAATTTGCAGTGTCTACCTCTACCGGCCGGCTGCACATACTGAATGCAGCCGCCCACAAAAAACATGGCAGCGCCCAGCGCTCGCTGCCACCGGTTCTCCCCCGCACCTACGGTCCTACACCCGTGCCCCTCACCCTCCGGAACCTGTCCCCGGCACCCCCGCTTGGCACCCGCACCCCCCGGCCCGGTAATGTGGTGATATGAAATTTTACATTTTTTTTTTTTTTTTACATTCTCTTTTTAAGACGCACCCCCGTTTCCCCCTACAGTTTGGGGGAAACAAAAGTGCGTCTTAAAAAGCGAAAAATACGGTATATTGCTTATGCACGCTTGCCCTGCCTTTGTCCCACCCTCCTACCTCCTCTGCTCTCCCTAGCAACAAAGCTAAACACATTTGACACGCATTGCCCTGCCGTGCATGCGCGGTTAGGATCAATGTGTTCCACTTGACCAGCCGGTCCGCGAATGCTCCGCCCGCAAATATGACGTCACTGCGACAAACACAGTGACACTTCCGGACGCCGAAGCCGGGCGGGTGCTCAGCAGCAGCTGATACCATTACATATCAGATTAGAAGTATACTTAAGCTGCATATCTGTCACTATTTGCACCCCTCTGACCCCTGAGGAAGCCCCCTGTTAAGGGGCAACACGCGTAGGGTGGGGGATCCGCTCCCAATCTGCCATCTTTAGTGCATATGCATGCCATTTGGCAATAATGGACACTGTATTTGTATGAAGTATTGCTTGTGATCCTTCGTTTTTCTTGTGCTATCATGCCTATTATACTAATGATTTCTCCAGTATAGGCTCTACTTTTCTGCTTGGCCATCATTTCAGCTAGAGGAGCTCACATTTGTATACTCTAGTTGCTCTATTGGAGTGAAAGTTTTTTGTTGCTCTTAGGCAATTTTCTGTTACGATACACTTGATAGCACAGTATTTTATACTTGTATTTGTGCAACAGCTATACTATATCTGGGTCTATTTTGATCTTCATTTACACACTGTCCAGCTTATCTTGGCAGTTTTGGGCTTGTAGGATTTCTTTTTTATGCAGGTTTCTCCTTTATAAATGTTTTTAAAGTGATTGTTTGTAACTTTGTATACACTGTATAATAAAAATTATTTGATTCACTTGATATATGGCTTAAACCCAATCCATTATACACACTTTCTTTTCTTCTTAACTTAATGTTCTTCTTTCCGTGGGATTGGTTGATCCTCTTAGTGCTACTCCCAAAACCCTTTTTGTATAAAGTGTAAATAAAAGCTTATAACCTGACGTTAAATTCATCCATTGGTTTTATAAATTACTCTCTTGAAAGCTGAAACCCTCCAAAATATGGTTTAGGTTAAGAAAATAAATTGTCATCAATGCTGAAATATTGATCATTTAATGAACACAAAATGCTCAAATTTTGGCAAGACCAACGTTTTGTTACCTGGTCATATAGTGCACCCAATCCTAGCTTACATCCTCACCTGTGCTCAGTAAATGATTGATTAATTAGTGGGTGTGTATAAAAAGAAAGCCAGCACCCCAGAACTTCACTTGAACTGCAAGTTGAGCTCTGACAACATGCTAAAAATCCACCCTGCGACCAAAGCCTTGATTATCAAGAGGCTGAAGACCAGATCCACTACAGAGGTAGCTGGCACCTTTAATGTGTCTCAGCATCAAGTACAAAGAATTAAAAAAAGATTTGAAGAGACTGGAGATGTGTTTGACAAGCCCAGGTTCGGCAGACCCCGTAAGATAACTGCTCAGGAGAAACATTTGTTGGTTAGAAAGTCCAAAGCAAGCTCCAACAGACCTGGTCATCTCAAGTCTCTATGTCAACTAGAACAGTTTGTAGAATTCTGTCTCAAAATGGCCTCCATGGTCGATACAGTGCCCAGAAGCCAGCACTAAACAAAAGGCAAATAAAAAGCCGTGTGGCATTTGCAAAGTCCCACAGCCTGCTAAACGCTGGAAAATTGTCAGAAGGTGGATTTCTCTGATGAATCTTCAGTAGAATTACACCACAGCCACCACAAATACTGCAGGAGACTTACTGGAGCACGTACTGATCCAAAATACACCCAGAAACAGTTACATTTGGTGGTGGAAAGATCATGGTCTGAGGTTACATTCAGTATGGGGGTGTACAAAACATTTGCAAGGTGGAAGGTAATATCAATAGCCTAAAATATCAAGAACTATTAGCTACCTCTTACATTCCAAATCATAAAAGGGGTCAAATTCTGGAGCAGGATGGTGCTCCATCTCATACATCTGTCTCTACAACAAAGTTCCTCCAGGCAAAAAAGATCAAGGTGCTCAAGGACTGGCCAGCCCAGTCACCAGACATGAACATTATTGAGCATGTTTGGGGTAGGATAAAAGAGGAAGCTTGGAAGACAAAACCAAAGAATCTAGATGAACTCTGGGAAGCATGCAAGACTGCATTCTTTGCTATTCCTGATGACTTCATTAATAAATTGTATGAATCACTGTTGAACCGCATGGATGCAGTCGTTCAAGCTCATGGAAGTCACACAAAATATTAAATATGACTAATAGCACCACAACTTCTCTCACCAATGTTACGCAATATATATTTGTATTTTAAGTTAATTTTTTGTTTGAAAATCCCATTATTTCTGTGGGCGACAAAACTTTTGTCTTGCCAAAATCTGACCATTCTGTGTTCATTAAATGATAAATATTTCAGGATTGATGCGAATTTATTTTCTTAACCAAAACCACATTTCGGAGGATTTCAGCTTTCAAAAGAGTAATTTATACAACCAATGGATGAGTTTAACGCCAGGTTATAAGCTTTTACTTACATAACATGGATAAGCTCCATAACTTCTGTCAGGGAGTGTAGGTATCCTGCTTGGCGACGAGTTGAAAGAACTCATATAGGGATGGTAGGGAGATCAGGGCACAGCCACAGGTGAGTGCAGGAGGTCAACTGTCCCCTGTTCCCTATGAGCAGGGCCCTCCGCTGTATTTGTCGTCCCCCCCAGTGTCTCCCCGTCTGTTGTTTTGTGTTGTGCGGCAGACATCGTTGGTCTGTGCGTCATTGTCACACACATTAGCCGGACATCCCCCTTGGTCAAGCATGACAGTTGTGGGGAATACCAGAAAAAGTAGAAGTCAACTACAACATGTAGGAGGAGGGGTAGTAGGAGAGTGGGTAATCAAAGGAGTTATAGGCTAAGCTGTTTATACTTGCCAATGTTATGCAAACACAATGTTGACTTTTCTAAGAATTTAATGCAGAAATCAAGAGAAACAGGTAAAAATCAGAGCAAAATCAGAGCAAGGACCCTTGATTATGGTTAAGATAGTGACGTGGAATGTTAAGGGGTTGAGATCTCCATGTAAGCGTTCCATGGTAATATGTCATCTA
Organism: Allobates femoralis; assembly: GCA_033576535.1. Lineage (NCBI taxonomy): Eukaryota > Metazoa > Chordata > Amphibia > Anura > Aromobatidae > Allobates > Allobates femoralis. Next base: position 437,192,607 of record JARQOC010000001.1, read on the forward strand.
AAGTAGATATAGCTCTACAGGCTAAACGTAGATATACAGTTGTGGCCAAAAGTATTGACACCCCTGTCAGATAATACTCAGTTTCTTCCTGAAAATGATTGCAATCACAAATTCTTTGGTATTATTATCTTCACTTAATTTGTCTTCAATGAAAAAACACAAAAGAGAATGAAGCAAAAAGCAAAACATTGATCATTTCACACAAAACTCCAAAAATGGGCCAGACAAAAGTATTGGCACCCTCAGCCTAATACTTGGTTGCACAACCTTTATCCAAAATAACTGCGAATAACCGCTTCCGGTAACCATCAACCATCCATTTTTAGATCTTTCCACAGGTGTTCTATGGGATTCAGGTCTGGACTCATTGCTGGCCACCTTAGAAGTCTTCAGTGCTTTCTCTCAAACCATTTTCTAGTGCTTTTTGAAGTGTGTTTTGGGTCATTGTCCTGCTGGAAGACCCATGACCTCTGAGGGAGACCCAGCTTTCTCACACTGGGCCCTACATTATGCTGCAAAATTTGTTGGTAGTCTTCAGACTTCATAATGCCATGCACACGGTCAAGCAGTCCAGTGCCAGAGGCAGCAAAGCAACCCCAAATCATCAGGGAACCTCTGCAATGTTTGACTGTAAGGACCGTGTTCTTTTCTTTGAATGCCTCTTTTTTCTCCTGTAAACTCTATTTTTGCCCAAAAAGCTCTACTTTTGTCTCATCTGACCAGAGAACATTCTTCCAAAACGTTGTAGGCTTTCTCAGGTAAGTTTTGGCAACCTCCACCCTGGCTTTTTTATGTCTCGGGCTAAGAAGTGGGGTCTTCCTGAGTATCCTACCATACAGTCCCTTTTCATTCAGACGCCGACAGATAGTACGGGTTGACACTGATGTACCCTCGGACTGCAGGGCAGCTTGAACTTGTTTGGATGTTAGTCGATGTTCTTCATCCACCATCCGCACAATCTTGCGTTGAAATCTCTCGTCAGTTTTTCTTATCCATCCACATCTAGGGAGGTTAGCCACAGTACCATGGGCTTTAAACGTCTTGATGACACTGAGCACGGTAGACATAGGAACATTCAGGTCTTTGGAGATGGACTTGTAGCCTTGAGATTGCTCATGCTTCCTCACAATTTGGTTTCTCAAGTCCTCAGACAGTTCTTTGGTCTTCTTTCTTTTCTCCATGCTCAATGTGGTACACACAAGGACACAGGACAGAGGTTAAGTCAACTTTAATCCATGTCAACTGGCTGCAAGTGTGATTTAGTTATTGCCAACACCTGTTAGGTGCCACAGGTAAGTTACAGGTGCTGTTAATTACACAAATTAGAGAAGCATCACATGATTTTTCTAACAGTGCCAATACTTTTGTCCACCCCCTTTTTTATGTTTGGTGTGGAATTATATCCAATTTGGCTTTAGGACAATTCTTTTTGTGTTTTTTCATTGAAGACAAATTAAATGAAGAAAATAATACCAAAGAATTTGTGATTGCAATCATTTTCAGGAAGAAACTGAGTATTATCTGACAGAATTGCAGGGGTGTCAATACTTCTGGCCACAACTGTAGCTCTGCTTCAAGAGACTCACCTATGACAGTAGGACTACTTCTGAATGAAAAAAATGTGGATGGGTCGGTTAACGGTTCAGGCTCAAATTGTATTCTATTCTTAATACCCAAACATTTTGCCCATAAGGTAGAGTCTCAGGAAAGGGATGAAGAGGGGCAATACATACATCTGAGCATTTCGGGCCCCAATGGAAACTTCAGCCTATTTATTTAGCCAATGTTGCTCAAAAAAACATTTTCGTATACCTACAAAATAAAGTTCTGCTATACAAAGAGCCCAATACAATATTAGGGGGGAAATGTCAGGTAATGTCATCTGATGAAGACAGAGACCAACATGTGTCCAACCAGAGAGGGACAGTGGGACATGGAGGGATTCGGAAAGAGTTTATAGAATGTATAACTTTGTGGGATTCGTAGAGGACCTTACACCCAGGTCGTGAATTCATGATCAGCTAACGCTGCAGTGAGATCCCCAAAGAAAAAAGGGGAACGCTGGAAAGGTTGGTGCTGGCCCAGACCTCTCTTCAAAACATGAACTGCTCTCATCCTCACAACTCATGGTCAAGGATAGACATGGTAATGGTGAGCGAACCAGTGATGCATGGTGTGGTGGAGGTGAGAATTGAGGATACAGTAATATCTGATTACAGCCTGGTTATGATACACACAGCTGAATACAGAAAGGATTAGCTTACCTCTGGAGATACCCATCATTCTTGGAACGCAATAGCAATTTATAAAACATCTTAAATGAGTGGTGGCTGGAATATGCAACAAGCAATGACAGACACAGACATGATCCTCAGTTGTTTTAGGAAATGGCCTGGCGGTCATGAGGAGGCACTTAATAGATACAGCAAACTTGAAATTACACATCAATTAACAGGTAAAAAAAAAAAAAAGCAACAAACTGAGGGCAGCTTTTACAGATTTTACAATGAACCAATCTTCCCAAATGAAAGATATATGGATTGATGCAAAGAATGAATTTGAAAGTTAGGCTGATAAGGGGAGCCGCTAATAAAGATGCAAGTGGAAGTAGACTTCCATAGGTTTGGGAACAAGGCAGGGAGGTTGTTGGCGAATATGGCCAGGGGAAGAAGAGCACATGCTTTAATTATTAGCATGATAGCATGAGAGGTAAGGATGAGAGAATAATATTGAATCTGGGTGACATAAATGAAATATTGGGTAAATTCTACACCAACCTATACAAAGCAGAAGAAAGCTCAGGTGGGGGCAGAGAATGGCTTCAGAGAGTGAATATCCCAAACGTCACAGAGTCAGAATTGGAAGAGCTATACAGAGAGATGACAGTAGAAGAAGTACAGAATAGTGTAAGGGAGCTGGCCATGCAAAAAGCTCTGGGATCAGATGGGTTGAGTGGTGAATTTTGTAAAACAGTTGCCCCAGTATTGACGTTAATATTAAATAAAATAATATCTGGAGAAGGAATATTGAATCAACTAAATATGGCCTACATTAAACTCTGTAATGTATTAGGTTCCTGGGTAAATCCTTATAATAGCTATAGGAGCACTGACACACTAAGACCAAGATTAAAGGTGAACAAAACTGTATTTAACAAACGTGGCAGTTAACAAATGTGAGATGCAGCAAGTGAGCATTTTCATCAAACAGCAACAAACAGGAAAGTCAATTTAATAGCAATTCACATTAGGAGATGCTGATTGTAGAAACAGTCTATGAATTTAGTAACTCCTAGGAATGCCTTGGAAACGTAGTCACAGAAACAAGTCCTGAACTTGGAACTGGGCAGTTGATTTTAAAAAGTCCTGCAATGTCCAGCAATGTCCAGAGTAACTACAACTTGTCACGCTTCCGGGGGAAGGCGCCCTAGAGTGGACCCACTGGGCCGTGGTACCGAACTCCCCTGGGTGAGCTGTCCTAGTTTAACCAACCCCTATACAGGGATTATCAGAGGCAAGCCCAGGGGGTCTAAATACCACAGCTGCTAGTACTAGGGGGCGGCTCATAAGGTTAGCCTATGCTACGGCACAGCTAAGGATTCCGGGTAACGGTACAAGGCTAGGAGAGCAGGAATGGTGCTACCGGGGAAGAGCACAGCTAGGGTTCCAGGCAGTGCCGGGACAAGGCATTTTGGTGCCCTAGGCAGGTAAGGCAAACGGCGCCCCCCCCCCCAAATATGTCTGGGAATAAAAATGTCAGCATACTTTGAAAGTAAATTTAATTTAACGGGGACCTATAAAAGGTTCGTCCAACCACACTACAGACATACTGATAGGTTGTTTACATTGTGAGCCCCAATGGGGACAGTGTTCATGATGTATAAAGTGCTGTGGAGTTCATGGTGTAATATAAATGCAAGAAGTATTATTCTTAATATTATGTCACAATACCAGGATCTGAGGATCTTCTATTTCGAGGTCAGGGACTCTCTGATGCCATGTTGCTGCTTGTCTCGCTGTTGTCCTCTTTTGACACTGCAGTGCGGTGGACAAGAGAGCATTAACTGGTTAATAACAAGAAGTATGGAGTGTGTACTGAGCCATAAACCCTCCCCTTACCATGAAGTATGGAGTGTACTAACTGAGCCATAAACCTCCTCATACCATGTCCAGCAGACATTGTAGGATTACTACCCGTATAAACTCGTGTATAAGCCGACCTGTGTATAAGCCGACCCCCCTACTTTTGCCCCCAAAACCTGGGAAAACCTATTGACTCGTGTATAAGCCGAGGGTGGACCCCAGCACAGGTATGCAGCCCCCAGCAGTGTGGTATACAGCAGCCTCCCCAGTGGTATATACAGACCCCAGGGGTAATACAGCAGCCCCAGTGGTTATAACAGCAGCCCCAGGGGTAATACAGCAGCCCCAGGGGTAATACAGCAGCCCCAGGGGTAATACAGCAGCCCCAGGGGTAATACAGCAGCCCCAGGGGTTATACAGCAGCCCCAGGGGTTATACAGCAGCCCCAGGGGTAATACAGCAGCCCCAGGGGTAATACAGCAGCCCCAGGGGTATATACAGGCTCCAGCAGTATATACAGCAGCCCCAGTGGTATATACAGGCCCTAGCAGTATATACAGCAGCCCCAGTGGTGGTGTATACAGGGCCCAGTGGTGGTGTATACAGGGCCCAGTGGTGCTGTATACAGGGCCCAGTGGTGGTATACAGGGCCCAGTGGTGGTATACAGGGCCCAGTGGTGGTATACAGGGCCCAGTGGTGGTATACAGGGCCCAGTGGTGGTGTATACAGGGCCCAGTGGTGTATACAGGGCCCAGTGATGTATACAGGGCCCAGTGGTGCTGTATACAGGGCCCAGTGGTACTGTATACAGGGCCCAGTGGTGCTGTATACAGGGCCCAGTGGTGCTGTATACAGGGCCCAGTGGTGCTGTATACAGGGCCCAGTGGTGCTGTATACAGGGCCCAGTGGTGTATACAGGGCCCAGTGGTGGTATACAGGGCCCAGTGGTGATATACAGGGCCCAGTGGTGGTATACAGGGCCCAGTGGTGTATACAGGGCCCAGTGGTGGTGTATACAGGGCCCAGTGGTGCTGTATACAGGGCCCAGTGGTGCTGTATACAGGGCCCAGTGGTGCTGTATACAGGGCCCAGTGGTGCTGTATACAGGGCCCAGTGGTGCTGTATACAGGGCCCAGTGGTGCTGTATACAGGGCCCAGTGGTGCTGTATACAGGGCCCAGTGGTGCTGTATACAGGGCCCAGTGGTGCTGTATACAGGGCCCAGTGATGCTGTATACAGGGCCCAGTGGTGCTGTATACAGGGCCCAGTGGTGCTGTATACAGGGCCCAGTGGTGCTGTATACAGTGCCCAGTATGTGGGGGCCGGGGGGGAAGCGCGCACCTTTGAACTCACCGCGGCCGCCGTCACCGTGCGTCTGATGTAAGGAGGAGAGGAGGGGCGGGCAGAGCTGCAGGACAGGAAGTCCCGTCCTCCCTCCTCTCTGGCCGGCGCGGGCGCCGGCGGCCGGCACGGGGCCCCCCAGGGGACGCAGGGCCCTCCAGGGGGTGCGGGCCCCCCAGGGGGCAAGAAATGAGCCCCTCATGCAAAAATGCGCCCTCCACAAGATGGCGCCCTAGGCGATCGCCTAGGGTCGCCTAGCTATCGTCCCGGCCCTGGTTCCAGGTAACAGGGTACAAGGCAAGGAGCAGGAGTGGCACTACCGGAGGAGAGTACAAGGAAGGCCTGACCAACAGTCAGCAAGGCAGAAGCAAACTAACTTAATAATCAGGCATCTCCCATCAGTGGAGGTGGCCTGATATACCAGAGGAAGAGCAGCTATTGGTCAAGGGGAGTCACAGGGGAGGAGTTCACTTAGTGCACCGATGATTGGTCACATAAATACGACCATTGTAATGTGCTCATGTGTGAGCCCGGTGGTCAGCTGACAGGAAGGGAACCCGGCGACAGCTCCGAGACACAGTACGCCTGGACGCCGGATGCCTGGTCGGCAGAGGAGCAGACGATACCGACCCGGGAGAGTTGAGCTGGGGAGCGCTGCCAGGGGACCTAACACAACTGCACAAACGAACAGAGAAGCTGTAAAGCTTACAAGCACACAGGGCTTACGTTTCACAGGGCGGGCAGACTGAAGCAAAGTGTCAAACACACACCACAGAAGCAGGTTTGCAGGAGAAGTACTGAGCAGGTGTGGTAGCTGGAGAAGGACTGCAGATACAAGAAAAGCCAGAATGGATTTGCCAGAGGAGGTTCACTTGAATATCACAGAAAGCAGGAAGCCAGGAATTCGACTGAATACTCGAGCGTGTTAGATGTTAGGTTGAGATTTATAATGGCAGAGATGAGGATCACATGAACAAAGAGCGAAGCAGCGGACACCATCTTGAAAAGGGGCAAGACACAGAATGTCAATAGAAGATCCAAAGTCCTAATAAGTTCCTATCAAAGAAAGAGAAAAACCTTTCAGCTATAGGCCAATTTCACTGATTAACCAGGACCTCAAATTGTTGTCTAAATTGATAGCAGATCCTCTGGTACCTAAACTTCCTAGGATCATTGCCTCTCAGCAGGCTGGGTTTATTCATGGAAGGTCAGTGACAAATGTGAGAAGGGCAATGCTGATCATGGATGTAGTCAAGGCATCCCAGTTTGGGGATAGATAACATGCCTTCTGATTACACTAGATGCCAAAAAGGCATTTGACAACATTAGTTTGTCATGGCAAAAATTGGTTCTAAACTCAGTCGGGTTCAAAGGGATCTTTAGGGACTTTGTTCGATTCTTATATACCAACACCCGGATAAGAGTGTATACCCGAGGGTTCCTTTCAGACATGTTCCATCTTAACAAGGGGACTAGACAAGGATGCTCTTTATCGTCACTGTTGTTCAACTTGGAAGTCAAGCCCCTATAAAGATACTTAAGCGAATATAGCAATTACGAGGGGATTAGAATCAGAAGGAAAGTAATATCATCTGCTTTTTTCTTTGATGAGGTCATATTGTTCATGAATAGACTCCAGAGGGATTTTCATGATATACTACAAGGAATAGAAAAACGTGGACATTTTGGCCAATTTAGACTGAATAAATCAAAGTGTGAAAGGTTAATCTTGAAATGGGTGAACAAGGTGGGAGAGCAATGAGTAAGGAAAAGAAGTTATGTGGAATACCAATAGCACGAATATCAATAAAATATCCAGGTGTACAATTGGGAAGGTCACTATGCTCTATATGCTCATTCAATTATGGTTCACTAATTAATAAAATAGAAAAATAACTTAAAAAATGGGCAGGACTGCCACTAATGCTGCTAGGCAGAAATCATTTGATTAAGATGATGAGTTACCCTAAACTCCTATATCCAATGCAAACTATCCCCCTTTTAATAAAGCAGAATGATAAAAAAAAACAGGCTAAATAGAGTATTCTCCCTGTCCCAATGGTGCGGTAAGAGGCCTAGAATTGGCTAACATTAATGATACCAACATTGGAGGATGTGAGAGGGTACAACTTAGCATGTATAAAGAATCACATATAAAAAAAATACTCTGTTGTAATAAATAAAGTAAGGAGCAAGTGCTGATAAAAAAAATGTTAAAAAACAGGGTATTTGGTTGATACGTTTTTTGCAAAAATGTAACGTAAGCTGCTCTACCAATCGTCAAGGTAACCCGTGTCAGAGCAGTCCCCTAGCTGATGTGTTTTTTTTTTTTTTAAACCTCTTTTTATTGGTATTTTCCAAAAATAAGACATTACATACAATAAACATATATTATTACATTAATACAATATCATATGTGGTTACATCATCATTTATATACTGTCGGATTCTCTTCAAAAGGTGACATATCAGACATCAAGTTCTCAACCTACTATACTCGCCGGCTGGATACAGGTATCAAACATCATGCTTTCAGGATTACATTTCTGATTTACTTCCTTTGGTAATCCCTCACAATTTCAGTTTACCTAAAGTTCCCCCTAGTTCTTCCAATAGATACCATGAGGTTCCTTGTAACGGAAATATCAATTGTCTGATCTTTTCAGCTGGTAATTGAGATTCCATAAATCCCCTCCATTTTCCTATGAACGCTTTGGTGAAGTGTTCTTTATCACGTAGAGCTTCTCTCCTATCTATCTCTAACGCATTGGTTAGGCCCGTTATCACTTCTGATTTCCCAGGTACGTCAGGTCTAATCCAATATGTCAATAACAAACGTTTTGCCAGTAAAATCAAAGTATGTGCCCCTTTCAGCCCTCCCCCCTTTCCTTGTGGTGCCTCTAAGTCCTGAAATATCCATCTTTCCGGGACTAGGTCAAAATTTATCTTGCACATTTGGGAACACATGTCTCTAATTAAGGTCCAAAATTTCTGTACCTTTGAGCATGACCACATACCATGTATCATGTCTGTCTTGGCTTGATCGCATTTAGGACAACTGTTTTTCCTATCAGGGTTATTAGCTGATGCCGGAATATTAAAGCCATATATCAGCCCATGGATTATGCGGAAATGCGTATCACGCCACTGCTCGTTTAGTACGTTGCGTCTTACTTTGTTCCACCCCGATAGGATAGATTCCTCCACCATCTCGCCCTCTAAGAATTTACGCCATTTTTGGAAGGGTGTCGAAATTCCTCTGGGCAATAATGTTTCTCTTATTATCCCATATAATTCTGATATGGTGAGTTGACATACATCCAACATTAGCATCCTGTCCCAGATATTACTTATAGCCTCTTTATTCAGATCCTTCAAATTGACCATTATATGATGCTTCAACTGAAGGAACTGTAAGTCTTGTGCTCCTCCCAGATTATAAATCTCTAGCACTTCGTGTTTTGACATCCATCTAGCTTCTGATTGATGGATTAGGTCGCCCATCTTATTTATCCCACTCCGTTTCCATTTAACGAAGAGAGCGTTTTCTCTTCCCATTGGGAAGTCTGGAAAGGCCCAAGGATTGAGATATTTGGACACCTTCCAGGATAGACCTCCTTTCTTTCTAACCGCCTTCCATGTTAGGATAGTGTCTCTAAAGATCACTGATCTTTTTATGTGTACCGGTAAATTAGACATTGACGTATGGAGTAGTGAACATCTCTCCCAAGGCTCACAGTAGGCCACCTCTAACTTTTTGTCCGAATATCTTTCAGAGTTTTTCAACCACTCCACTACATGTCTGAGGATACACGCCAGGTTATACCCCCTGACATCAGGGAAGTTCGTGCCTCCTCTCTCTTTCCCTCTTGTCAAGTTTCCCAAGCTTAATCTCGCCCTTTTGCCCCTCCATAAGAAGCTTGTAAATGCTTTATTTAATCTGGATATATCAACCCTTTTCAATAACAGGGGAAGAGTCTGCAGGGGATATAATAGTCGAGCAAAACTTATCATCTTCACTAAGTGGCTGCGGCCCAACAGTGAAAGTGGTAAATCTCTCCATTTTTTGAGTTCTTTCTCAATTTTGTCAACAAGTGGGCCATAGTTAAGGGCATAAGTTTGTTCTGAAGTCCGTCCCAATTTCAACCCCAGATATTTGACGTATTTCGGCACTATTGGGATACCTAACTTTTCCAAAGTTCCCCCTCCCGTCCCCCCCCTCTAATTTTTAATATTTCGCATTTCGTCCTGTTTAACTTGAAACCCGAGAACCCCCCATATCCCTTGATTGTATTCAAGAGCATAGGGAGATCCCGTTCAGGATTTTGCATGAATAATATTATGTCGTCCGCGAATAAAGCGGATTTCAATTTCTGCTCCCCTATTGATATACCTTCAAAAGAGTTACAATTATTGATATATCTTGCCAGGGGCTCTAAGGCCAAGTCAAACAGGAGTGGAGAGAGCGGACACCCCTGCCTCGTGCCCTTCTGGAGAGGAAATGTGGGCGAGAGGAAGCCCGGCGTATGGACTCGAGCAGTTGGGCCAGAGTATAGGGACCCCAGATATTGTCTGAAACTCCCCTGTAGCCCAATGCGATCCAGTACCAGACCCAGCCATGGCCATTTCACATTGTCGAACGCTTTTTCTGCGTCCAACGTGACCATGACTGGGTCTCCCGTTCCCCCTCTGCCCCCAAATCTAACCGAATCCAGAGCCAGAAGTGCTTTGCGCACGTTTGTTACTGCTGATCTCCCTTTAACAAATCCCGTTTGGTGGCTTTCAATTAAATTCGGTAGTACTCTTGCTAATCTGTCTGCCATTAGTTTGGACAATACTTTGAGATCTAAGTTAATTAGGGATATGGGTCTATAATTTGCTGGATCCTCTCCCCCTCCCTCCCCTTTTGGAAGTAGTTTGATATAAGCCGTATTCATGGCACCTGTTATGGGTTCTCCCGTGAGTATGTTGTTGTATAAACCCGTCAAGGTTGGTGTTACTTCCTCTCTCAACAGTTTATAAAATTCCCCTGTAAAGCCGTCTGGTCCCGGGGCCTTCCCATTGCCTAGGTTTTTAATTGAGTGATCTACCTCTTCCTCCGTAATTGGTCTATTCAGTTCCTCCAAATCAAGTTCCGTAATCATAGTAAGGGGAACCCTATCCAGCCATTCACTTCCCTCCCCGTTAGGAGCATCTGAAATCTCATATAGCTTTTTATAATATCTTCCCAGTATGGAATTTATTTCTTTGGGATTTGTTGTACTATTTCCCTCCTTGTCCCGCAAAGCCCTGATTGGGTTAGGCAGTCTCCGTCCCTTTGCTAACCCTGCCAACAGTCTACCCGCTTTATCACCAAACCTATTAAGCTCTGTTTCCAGTTGGCCTTTCGATAATTCTTCTCTCCTACTGGCCCACATCTCAAACTCTGTTTTAGCATCCACCCAATCTTTTTTGTCTCTTGGTTCTTGTGAATTTTTGAACCGTCTATATGTGGATGACACTTTTCTACTAGCCTTAGTGTATCTCTCCCCTACAGACTTTTTATGTTTAGAGGTATGGGCCAGTATGAGACCTCTTAAGACTGCCTTCCCCGTTTCCCAAAAGAGGCGATGATCTGTTTTATGTTCTATGTTATCAGAGGCAAAGCCACTCCACCATTCCTTCAATTGTGTCTTAAATTCTCCATCTTTCGCTAAGTATGAGGGGAATCTCCACAGAAAATCCGTTCCTCTCAGGTGAGTCTCCGCAAATTCAATAGTTATTGGACTATGATCAGAAATAACCATATTTTCTAGTGTGGCATTTTCTGTCCTCCTCCATAGCTGTTCGGACGCCAAGAATAAATCAATGCGCGACCAAGAACTATGCGGGTGAGAGAAATGTGTATAGTCTAATTCCTGAGGGTGCATCACTCTCCACACGTCAATTAACCCCGTCGTCTCCAGGAGCTCTGCAAGATCACTACTATTTTTTGTCGACAAGGACTGTTCACTTCTCCTCCCTCCCTTTCTCCTATCAATGTCTTCCATTACCACATCATTAAAATCCCCTCCAATCACAATATTGGTTTCCCTATCTCCCATGATAGAAACAGATAAGTCTGTAAAGAATTGGGTTCTGGAGGTATTAGGTGCATATATATTGTGAATACTCAACTGTTGGTCTTGGAGTTGTAGCACCACTTGTAGTCTTCTCCCTTCGGTATCATGCGTCACCGACAGTACATTATGTGCAAGGTGTTTATTAAGCAATGTCATCACCCCTGCCTTTTTACCTTTAGCTCCTGATATCCATCCTGTTCCCACCCATAGCTTTTGCATATATTTTAGTTCGTGTGATTGGAGATGGGTCTCCTGAAGAAGAGCCACATCAGCCTTCAATTTTTTTAAGTGGCGTAAAATCATGTAGCGCTTATTGGGAGACCTCAACCCCTTCACATTCCATGAAATGATTCGTAGCATTGTTCCTTTACTCTTATCCCTTCGTGACCCTGTACCTTTTTGTTTAACAATGATGTCGGCTGTGCCTTCCCTGTATATCCACCATCTGTCTTCTTAATAACCGACCTTTGAATTATGAGTCCTTTTGATGTCTGTACCACACATGTAAAACCGAACAGTAATTTCCAACAAAATAGAACCCCCCCTTTTATTCCCATTCTCAAGGAGTAGCTGGGATAATTCCCTTCTCTCCTTGGGTATAAACGTTCTTTCTTGTGACTTCCCTTGTACTGAGAATGACATCTGCTCCCCGCGCCTCTACATATATTATACATTTGTGCCTTCCGCCCCCCTCCCCCTCCCCCACCAACAATTTGCTCTCAGCTTTAACATAACCGTCTACCCTTATCTCTTAGCATAATACAGATGACCATAACCAAAATACCGGGTATTGATGCATTTCTCGTCATATAAGGCACCTCAGTCTAAGCTGTGACCAAATAATTTTCATTTTCCTTGACCCTCTTACAGCTTGTGCCGTGGCCAAGCCCTCTCAGTGCTCTGAACTCCTTTATCTCCCCCATTCCCACTCATAGTCCATCAATTTTTCCCCACTTGCCACTTGGCATTTCTCAGTTATCTGTTGCCATCTTGCTTTTGTCCATTCTGGCCTGTCTGCCCTTTGCCGTCCTTGTACGTTGGTCCTTTTCCCCCTTTGTTTGTCGCCACTTTTTCAGCATACGTACTCTGCGCTGGGGGTGACTGTGAGCCATTTGATGTAGGGATCGACCGTGGTCCCTGAGGGGATGGTGTCTCCTGTTGAAGGTAATCCATAGCTGCTCTGGCATGTCCAAATGTCATCATCCTGCCCTTATCGTTTCTGAATCTCAACACTGCAGGAAAAGCAAGTTGGAACCTGACATTTCGCTTAAATAGGATGGTGCATGCTGCGCTAAAAGTTTTCCGCTTGCGAGCCACCTCCGCCGAGTAGTCCTCATAAAGCCTGACTCTATGTCCTTGTAGAACTAGAGGAATCCTCCTGGATCTAAATTCTCTCAGGATGACTTCCTTATCTTTATAATCCAGGAACTTGGCTATGATCTGTCTTGGACCCTCTTTCGGGTCTTTTGGGGGGCCGATCCTATGAGCTCTTTCCACTTTGCATTGTCTCTTTAATCCTAGAACTTTAGGTAGCTCAGATTCCCAAATCATATCCAGTTGCCCTGGTGGGGTAGATTCTGGCAACCCAACCATCCTGAGGTTATTCCTTCTGGAACGGTTTTCTAGGTCATCTACTTTTTCCTCAGTGTAGGCAGAATGCTTTTGTAGAGCTGCTATATGCCGTTCCATTATCACAATCCTGTCTTCAGCCTCTCCTAGTCTCCTCTCTGCCTCCTGCAGTCTCTCACTGTGCTGTTCAGTAGTTTGTCTGAGCCCAAACAGTGCTTCTGTAACAGTGTCCTTTAAAGCTGAAGTTATATCTGCCACTATGTAAGGGCTATTGCTTTAGCCAGTTGGGCGACATCAATGGGACCACCTATGCCCGTCATCTCCTTCTCCTGCAATGTCTCCCCCTGGGGTGTCTCCTCTATATGAGTCCCGTTCTCCCAGCCCTCCTCCAGTACCTCTACAGAGTCCCGATATTGTTCCTCTGCTGCTTTGTCACTGTCCGGGTCAGCTCTTGCAGTTTCTGCTGAGAACCCTTTGTTCTCCCTCGTGCCTTCCTTGGTGGGGTTGGTAGTGTTGCGTCCTCCACTGCGGCTGCTGTGTCGCGCTGCTTCTCCTCCCGCGGCCGCCATTTTCTCTGTGTGCCCGCTCGCTTTCCCGCTCTGAGTGCCGGCAATGTTCTCGCGTCCCGAGCTCCTCAGTATATACCGGTCTAGGGTCCCCGTAGCTTTAGGGTTTCCCTCCTGGTTTTTGGGAGCGTTCTGGGGCATCTAAGCGGGTGAATCCGGCAGTTAGGCGGCGCGGTCTCTGGAGCGTCTCCTTCACGCTGCCATCACCTCAGAGCCGGAACCGGAAGTCAGCTGATGTGTTTAAAAAACTGATCAAATGTATAGTACCTATAGAACCTGAATACCCCGCCCCTCCCTGTGAGCCTTGCACATAAAAAGCTGTCTTCTGGGGGGCGTGTCCTGCAGCCGATGGCACCGGACACATATTAGAGGAGCTCCTCCACGCAGACCGGTAAAGCGGCCCATAACAGCTTCCCCAGAGCCCACATTCAGCCCAAAAGACGGCACAGCACCTTGCCCTCACCCCGAGCATGCCGCGGACCGGGTCCCGCCGACGTGAGGCTGACGGCAAGCTCACAGCTTTCTTCACCCCGGAGCCTCACAGGGATCCAAAGATGGCGCCGGCCAGGAAGGACCCAGCGTCTCCCTCCAGCGCGACATCTCATACACCGCGATCTCCTCGCCGCCCAGAGGTCCGCAGCCCTGTGAGTAGAGATGAATCCCCCCTATCTAAACGATCTATGAGGGACATGTTGGGCTCCATGAGAGACGCTATGCTGGGAGAAATAAGTGAAATGATGGAAGAAATGCGGGCAGAAATGGCGGCCTTGGGTGAGAGAACCTCACACATTGAAACTAAAATGGCTGATTATGCTTCAGCCCACAATAACCTGGCTGATAGCTACGACGTGCTAGACAGGGAAATGGGCTCAGTTCGTGCAACCCTGTGCCATCTGGAAGACGGGCTGCGCAAAGACAACGTAAAATTAAGAGGGGTGGCAGAATCGCATGAAGGAGAGGATCTCCCAGCATTGGTCTCAGCCTTCCTATCAGCTTCTCTCCCAGAAGCAGCTCCAGAGACCCTGGAGATTGTGAAAACATATAGACTGCCAAAACCGGCAAAACTACCAAAAGAGGTGCCCAGAGACATTTTGATTTCTTTTGCAAGCACTAAAACGAGAGACGCGCTTTTGCAAACCATGAGAGCGCACCCCGCGCTTCCTTCTCCATTTGAAAACTCTGCAGTATACCCAGATCTTTCCCCGGCCACACTCGCCAGGAGGCGTGAATTTGCTCCAAGCTGTCAGCTTCTCAGAGAAAAGGGGATCCAATATGCCTGGGGTACCCCGGTATCTGTGAATTTTAGATACAAAGGATCTAGACATTCATTTGCATCTCCAACTCAACTGCGCAGAGCCCTGCGCACATGGAATTTGGCACCATCCCCTGCAAGCTCACCGCATACCCCAGAGACGGGGACACGAAGACCTCAGCTTTGAAACTGGTTCTGCTATGAGAAAAGACTCGGGAAAACTAATCTCTGGTCTGTGTGGGTTGATCTGCCCTCCTGAAAGTACCCTTTGGTCCCCTACTCTGGACCCCGCCGGCCGTAGCCCCTGTGGGAGCTGTGGGAGGAGGTGGTTCCTCCTCTAACTGATTGAGACCGGTTGGACTCAGTCGCACAAGGGGAGGGTCCAATTAAGGGTCTTCAGTGCCCCCTGATAGTCAGACAATTACGTCCTGACGACATTTGCGTTTACATAAGTGTTTATTACTACCTGTACCCCCCTCCCTCCCCTTCCTTCCTCCCCCCTGCCCTTCCCCCTGTTTCTTTTTCCTTCCCCTACTTGCCTTACCTCCCTCCCCCCCATCTAATCCCCTTCCCTTCTCACTTCTGACTTTTCTTTGCCCGAGGTCTCCCCGTGTGGAACTTGGGAGTGGTGGCCATGTCTGCAGCCCGCCCAGCCAGGTCTGTATCCTCCTTAACTTTGAATGTGGCCTCACTTAATGTAAAGGGGCTGAACTCCCCAGTTAAACGCTCCTTCCTATGGAGGGAGACCCGAAAGTTGCAGGCAGATGTGATCTGTTTACAAGAAACTCACCTCCTAGCTGAAGACAATCAGCGATTAAGAAACCCCAACTTCCCTCACATCTATTTTGCTAATCATAACGTTAAGAAGGTGGGAGTATGTGTTATGGTGAGCAATAGAGTCCAATTCCAGCAGACCTCAGTAGAGACGGACTCACAGGGGAGGTATCTCATCCTAAACTGTCTCATCTCGGGAGAGCCGTACACGATAGTGATGGTCCATGCCCCGAATATGGGACAGTTGAGATTCCTGAGAGCCCTGTTCAAAAAGCTGAACTGTCCTACTGACAGCTCCTTGGTGATTTGTGGAGACTTCAATCAGATCATGGAGTCTAGACTGGACTCCTCGGCTCCGCGTGCAAGAGGGAGGGGTGAGTTGATGGACCTATGTAGGGAATTCAGACTCCATGATGTGTGGCGCTACCTCCACGCAGAGGAAAGGGATTATACTTTCTTTTCCAATAGTCACAAGTCATATTCCAGGATCGATTTTTTCCTGGTAGGTGAAAAGATCTTGCCCTGCTGCAGGACAGCCGAAATTGGGTTGATCTCCTGGTCGGACCATGCGCCCGTCTCACTAGGGATCAGCCAGGGGCAAAATAGAGGTGTACCACGCCGTTGGAGGATGAATGTTAGCCTTCTCTCAGATCAAAGCATTTTAGACACCTTGGGTAAGAACCTGGAGGATTACTTCCTACTTAACGACACCGGAGAGATCACGGATGGAACCTTGTGGGCGGCACATAAGGCAGTGATCCACGGCCTCCTCATACAGAAAGCCGCTCAAGCTAAGAGAGCTAGAGAAAAGTTGTGGAGGGAATGGACGGAACAGATAGCAACCTTGGAAAAATCAAATAAAGCCAGCCCAACCCCTCAATTATCCTCCCAGATCTTTGCTCTCCGTATGAAGCTAAGATCCCAGTTACTCTACCAGCACGAGTTAGGCCTTAGGAAACTCCGCACCCAACATTACGCTGCAGGAGACAGGGCAGGTAAGCTATTGGCCAGGAGACTCAAGAAAAGGGTATCACACTCAATGGTGACGGCCATGACATCCCCTGACGGAAAATTAGTAAGGAACCCGAGCGATATAGTAGAGGTAATGGCTGACTTCTATTCAAAACTTTATAACCTATCAGATGACCCAATGACGCAACAACCCTCTTTAGACAATATCCAAACTTATTTATCGAGACTCGTCCTCCCGACGGTCCCCCCGGACGTGCTCGCCTCACTGAACCAACCTTTCTCCCTAACAGAAGTAACAAAAATAATCACCTCTCTCAAACTAAACTCAGCCCCAGGCCCTGACGGTCTGACCAACGAATACTACAGAGGGTTCTCCCCACAGCTGGCCCCGTACCTTCTCCGACTGTTCCAGCATTGGCAGACTGAGGGGAGCCTTCCAGCGGAGGCCCTAGAGGCCACGATTTCAACAATTTTGAAGCCTGGAAAGCCACCTGACAGCCCGGGCAACTATCGACCCATCTCGCTTCTTAACACGGATGTGAAGATATTTGCCAGACTGTTGGCCTCTCGACTTGCCAAGGTGATTCCGATGCTGGTAAACTCGGACCAGGTGGGCTTTGTGGAGGGACGACAGGCCAGAGATGGCACTAGACGCATGTTGGACCTGGTGGAAATAGCAGAGGCTAGGGGTGACCCCGGTGTATTCCTGTCCCTCGACGCAGAAAAGGCGTTTGACAGGGTGCACTGGGGTTATCTGCGAGAAGTCCTGGGAAAGTTCGGCTTTTCCGGCTCGATCCTATCAGCCATACTGAGCCTCTATTCCAACACGGGGGCCCGAGTCTCAATGTCGGGGTTTGTGTCGAGACGTTTTGACATCACCAATGGAACAAGACAGGGGTGCCCATTGTCTCCCCTGATCTTTGCCCTTGTTATGGAGCCCCTGGCGGCTTCCATTAGATCCAACTCTGAGATCACGGGCATTCAAGTGGGATCCAAACATAATGTCATAGGGCTGTACGCCGACGATGTCATAATCTCCTGCACTAATCCCGATGGCTCTATTCCAGTTATTCTTACAGAACATGATGAATTTGCAAAAATTTCTTACTATAAGCTAAACCTGGGAAAGTCCATGGCACTCCCCATTAATTTGTCGAAACGGGAACTGGTTGCCCTTTCCGCACAGTTCCCCTTTGCTTGGGCCCCGGAGGGCATACCCTACCTGGGCATAACTCTATGTCCCACGAAACATGTTGCCCGAGTTAACATTTCCAAACTGATGGCAACATTGCGGGGAAGTCTGACTCAGGGTCCTCTTCCCCTTCTATCCTGGATGGCTCGCATACAAGCCTTCAGGATGCTATGGTTGCCGAAAATCCTATACCACTTTCGCTGTGTCCCGATGGGCTTCCCAAGCAAACTTTTATCTCAGCTACAAAAACAAATTAACACATTTATCTGGGCGGGAGGTAGACCAAGAGTCCAGAGACGAACAATGTACATGAGATTGAAGGAGGGCGGTATGGGAGTGCCGGATATTTCATCCTACCATAAAGCAGCGATTTTAGAGGCCACCAGGGCTCTGTGGCGGCAACAGTCTGATGTGGGGTGGGTTCAGCTGGAAACGGAGTTCGATCCGGGGAACTCACCTGTCAAGCTCTTGGCTGGGGCAGCATTGGGCCCAGTGAGGGTAAGCCACCCTTTATCCACGGTTCGTACCCTCCAAGAGACATGGAAAAAAATGCCAGAATCCTGGCTACAGCTGCCTCCGGATAAAATACCGCTAGAAGCTTTTCAGGTGCACGTCCCCTCGTTGAACACAACCCCCTGGCTAACATCGGGGATTCTCTCCTTGGGAGATTTGGTAAAAGATGGTAAACTAGTTTCTTTTGACTCCTTTAGTAAAGACTCTCGGACCTTACGTGGCTCTTTCTTGCAATACTCTCAGGTGAGGCATTTTGTTAATTCATCTGCGTGCACACATGTTCTTAAGCAACCAGTTCCTTCACCATTCCAGCGTTTTCTTCTGGTTGAAACTAACCCTCCGAAGGGATTTTCCCTGATCTATGGGGGACTCGTGGCTCATGGTTCCCCCGTGAAGCTTCCCAACGTGGCTTCTTGGGAGAAGGACTTGGGCTTTGAGGCTGATTGTGATGACTGGGAAGGTGCGATTAGGTGTGTGTTGCAGGCAACAAGATGCATTAACCACTTAGAATCCCTGAAAAAATTGCACCTACGATGGTACATCACCCCATCTAGATTGGCCAGACTAACAGAGGGTTCTTCGCCTCTGTGTTGGAGACAGTGTGGCCTGAAGGGAGATCTGGCCCACATGTGGTGGGGATGCCCTAAAATTTCCCAGTTTTGGGTCCTGGTGTCCAGCCTACTGGGAGAAATTACAGATACGAACATCCCCTTAGCCCCACAACTGGCAGTGTTACACATAGGAGCAGAAACTTTTCCCCCTGTAACACGGCATGCAATCTCCTATGTTCTTATTGCAGCCAGACTATGTATAGCAGCTGCGTGGAAGGATGCGGCCCCCCAAACATAGGAGACCTTACCAAAAAACTCAACATAATATTCTCCCACGAATATCACCTGGCAATGGACACCCCGAGACGGTGATATGTCTCTGAGGCGTGGGCTCTATGGGCTAATCACCCGGCGGCCATGGCCTCCCCTCCCTGAAGACCGGCGGGGAGGCGGGCGTGGAGGAAATGGTAAAGTGATACTACAACTTGGTCCTGTCGCTGCCATCACTCTTGCACCCTTTCTCATCTGTTTCTTCCCCCCTACTATGCTGTCAGCATCTTTGGCTCCCTTCCCTCTGCAATGAACTCTACTCATTCCTCTCCACTCTCTCCCCCTCCCTCCCCCCTCATCCCCTTCCTATCCTAATACTCCAAAATTTTATTTACAGATGGTCTGGTTGACACACCCCTTGGTGTCTGTATGAGATATGTTGGATTTCCTAGAGTAACGATCACTTAAAGAACTAACATACGAGACCTCGACACCACTCAGCCTCGAAAACCAGTCTAGCATCAAATCCTATTCTGTATAAAGCAACGAGAGGCTTTGAACATTTCTACTACCAGTATCACTTTTGGAAGTCCAGTTATTATTATTGGAAACATGTAACCTACCCATCAACCCCCTCCTCATTACTTTTCCCCTCCTCCCCCAAACTGTTTTCTCATGTTACTTCCAATCCCACCCCTCCCACATTGTAAGTTCTGTTTTTCCCTACCCATTACCATTTGTTTATGTGTGTAATATGGTATATTGTGTATTTTGTTATTGAAAATAAAAATACATTGAAGACTAAAAGCTGTCTTCTGTAGCGTATCCATGTCGGACATGTTCCTGTCTGACTCCTGTTCTATAGGTACTATACATTTGATCAGGTTTTTAAACACATAAGCTAGGGACTGCTCTGACACAGGTTACCTTGACAATTGGTAGAGCGGCTTATGTTACATTTTTTGCAAAAAAAGTATTCACCAAATTTCTGTTTCTTAACATTTTTTATCTGCACTTGCTCCTTACTTTATTACAACAGAGTATTGTATATACGTTTGTTTTACTGTTTTTTGTGATTCAGTTTCTCGGTGGTGTAAACACGGTTTTACAGACTTGTTCACTGCATGCTTAGCTCACTATTTTGTGTTTAGCATGTTAATGCAGCATGTACTCGACTAAGTAATGAAGATCAACTTATACTCTGAGTATGAAACAGGGATAGACTTTTGTAGGCCTTGGGACCTGGCATCACTCCTGCATGCATCCCCTTCAGGTGTGCTCCTGGCGATTAAAAAATACTCATTGATATGCAGACACTATGAAAGGCCATGAGAAACAAAAATATTAATTGTCCCCTAGAATTTCCAAATATTTAAACCTTCGGGCACACACAGACTACACACAGTTGCCCCTTCTTTGTCAGTGCTGCGGTTTATCTCCTTCACAGTGCAGGCAGCTGGAGAGGAGGATCAGCTGCATAGTCAGCATGAGCACAGTGGGAGGAAGTGAGTGCACACACCGCATTGCACACAGCACTCATTTCCTTCTCTGCCACAGTGTGCCAAATTCGCAGTTCAGTGAACGAGATGAGCGCACACACAATGTTCCCTCAGCGGCCATCTCCTTCACACAGCTGAGAGTTTGGCAGAGTGTGACAGAGGAGGAGATGACCGCTGTATGCAATGTGATTAAATTTACATTGCTGAATGGGGGGGATTGGGTGGTTATATTGGAAACTGGGGTGGCAGGCTTGTTGGGATCTAGGGGGAGCGGGCTAGTAGGAGTCTGGAGTGGCCAGGCATGCTGGAAACTGAGGGAGGGGGGCTGTAGGACTCTGGAGCATGCATTTAGGAGAGTGGGTGTGAACGTCCAGCTATGATATTTACATCCAGGCTCCAACACAAATACATCTCTGGTTGGTCGCTGAGCAGCTTGTCCAGACGCAGGAAGGTGATAGCTAGGTAACAATGCAAAATTCTGACAGGGTGTAAATTACAAACTGTCAGCATTTTGTAGCCTAAATACACATATAAATTATACAAAAGCCCAAACAACCCCTTTAATCTAGGCAAAGAAAATAGTTTGTATACAGAATGGAACAGGAAGGAGATGAAAGCAGTGGGAAATCTGCTGCATGACTCCGAGGCAAGGTTGTTAACAGGGGCAGAGTTGATTGATAAGTATAGACTGTTTCAAAACAAGCAATACAACCAAACAAAGCACCATGTCATGCAGAAACTCCATGATGTGTCAAAGGAGGTAATAACCAACGAAATGGATGAAATCATAAAAAGGGACATTATATAAATTAATATTTCTACAATTTACATAGCTACCAGAGAATCATGGATTCCATCAAGTCCCGAAAAACTATTTAAATCCTGGACAGTTTAATTAGGTGATGGGGAAGTGGAGGTAAGATTTTGCAAGGATGGAGAGAGGCAAGAAAGCATTCGATTAATGAATGTTGGAGAGACATGCAACTTCATATTATACACAGGGTGATTTATGGTTTTAACATTGCACTAAACAGACATCACCCGAAGAGGTCACAGCAAAATCCCAAA
Organism: Allobates femoralis; assembly: GCA_033576535.1. Classification (NCBI taxonomy): domain Eukaryota; kingdom Metazoa; phylum Chordata; class Amphibia; order Anura; family Aromobatidae; genus Allobates; species Allobates femoralis. Next base: position 437,214,358 of record JARQOC010000001.1, read on the forward strand.
TGCCTGACAACAATGACTCATGGTATATGGGGAACTAGACTGGATCTGGATCCCAAGGTGTGGAACATGAGTGGTGTGGTACCCCAACTATTTCATGACATAGCTATGATAGTTAAGAAATGTATATTAAGAGGGTGGCTTTCCCCAGAGGCTCCACCAAGAAAGGAGGACCTGAGTCATTTAAAGTTATTATTGCAGTTAGGCTGCCTTCACACTTGCAGATGGATCTGCAGCGTTTTGCAGATGCATCTGCAAGTGTGAGCATGCTGACCGCGGCCCCTATGTTTATAATAGGGCGCACGCGGTGTGAAAGCTCTCATTCACTCCTATATGTGTACTGTCAGCAGGCGTATGCCTGCTTACAGATCACACTCTCCCGCCCGCAGCATGGACGCTACATCTCGCGTCCACAGTGCGGACGGGAGTGTGTGATCTGTCAGCAGGCATACGCCTGCTGACAGTACACATATAGGAGTGAATGAGAGCTTTCACACCGCGTGCGCCCTATTATAAACATAGGGGCCGCGGTCAGCATGCTCACACTTGCAGATGCATCTGCAAAACGCTGCAGATCCATCTGCAAGTGTGAAGCCAGCCTTAGAGAGGGAAGAGACAGAAAGAACTCGGGAAAATGCAGCTAAAGGTTTCTGACAGGAACAGAAATTAGACAAGTTGTCCTGCCCTTCATAAACACGAAATGGTATCTGCTGTAGGATCTGATAGGGCGTCTAGGGAAATTAAGGGCATAAAATATTAATTCTTTAATCAGTCATTTATTACCATTTTTGAATAATCTTTCTTTATTGGGGTGAAATACACACACAAACATACATTATTAGTAGTCCATGTATCAAAAAAAATGATCCATCAATAAAAAGCATTTTTCAGATATAGCAACCGGATACATTAATAACAATTGCTTTGTATTCTTTAAATTTGTCAATATGGAAAAATCTTCCATACCAGATTACTCTTCTCCAAATCTTGGTTAATGTATAGTTTCACAAACAGTGTAATTATTTATTTTCAGTGACTGATGCTATATAGCATTGACAAATTTCACAAATGGGGAAATTAAAACATTATTTGTATCTACTATAATAATAACAACAGACACAAGGAAAAGGAACGCACAGAAACAGAAGTAGGTAGGGGTAAGAGGATATGGGGGGTAGTATAAGGGAAGATGGTGTAGGGAAGACATGGGAGACCACACCCCTTCTGAGGTAGGGGGTATTTGAGGACAAAGAATTGTAGTCTTCAGCAACCACCAGGGGTTCTATGTTTGAAAGAGGAGTTGGAAGTCTCCAGACTCTCTGAAAAGAATCCAAGGCTGCCATATCTCCAGAATGTTTTATTTATCTCCTGTTGCTTCAGCCAATAGATCTTCCATATTGTATATATAGGCAAACTCTTGTTGCTATTCATGTATGGAGGGTATGTCCAGCGTTCTCCAGTGTTTGGGTAGGAGACAGAATCGCATCAATCCATTTTTTGTGATCTGATGGACCCAGGAAGCATTGACAGAAGTGATATCTGTGGTATCGGGGCCACTGTTTCTCCCATAATTTTGTTGGGAATTTCAAATACTTTATCCCAAAAGGGTTGTATAATGGGGACGTCACGCCAGATATGTATCATTGTGCCACGACCAGTCTCACAGTGCCAACATGCACCAGGCACCAATGGAAAGACCCTATATAATTTTACCGGATATTAGTACCATCTTGCTAATATTTTATAATTATTTTCTTTTGCATACCCAGCTGTTGACATCTTGCGCGTGAAAATGTAAGCTGTTTCTCCTCCTCCATGAAGACTGTCCTCATTTATGCCTCCCATAAAGTTAGGGTCAGTGTTTGTACAGGCCTGGGTCAAACCTATTAACCTGTAAATGAATGAGATCAAGAGGGAAGGAGTAGACATTTGTAGGAATATTTTTTCAAACTGGGTGGGTGTGATGTGTCGTTCCCTTTTTAATTTTCGAACCACAATGAACCTCAGCTGTTTATATTCTAACCAAGACAATTCTTGGGGGGGCGGGTTATATTTTGTAGTTCCTCAAGGCATAATATTTCACCCACTTTCAAAACATGGGTAATCCGAACTTCTTCATCCAAAGAAATTTACTGCCACCCGCCCCTGTTGGGAACTCTGGGTTGTAATTAGCGGGACTAATGTGTTTGGGGTACCTGTCAAAGTGTCTCCCTTCTTTAACTTATCCCATGCCTTCAAAGTCGCCTTAATCAGAGGGTTGCATGTATCAATTTGTATCCTATTCCTCTGTTCCAACGATGGGAGGTACATCAGAGGTACTGGAGTTCCTTCTTGTTCTAGATCATGCCTGGAAATGCCAATCACATATATCTAACACCAGAGAAGTCTGATAATATCTGTAAAGGTCTGGGAGTCCAGCCTCTCCCTCTTCGATGCTACGGGTGAGAGTCTTATACCACTGTACAATAAGGTTTTTGTTTCCTGTATGAAATTGGGTGAATCCCATTGGAAATTTCATGCCGAGTTCAGAAATAACTTCAGAATTGCTTTATTACATAAGATTTTAGAGAAAATGCAATTATATGTATGCATTGAATACTGCCAAATTCCTAATGGCATGTGATATTCCGAATGCAAAAGGCACAAGTTTAAAGTCACTCTCTTTTTTATTAATATGACTTTGTATTGAAATTTGTTGTTAAGTGAAAAAGTATGTTCGGAACATCATCAGAAAATAAGTACGTACCACTGCAAACAATATCATAACTTTACATTTAAACCCTGTTTAGGGACTGGGGGTGTCTCAATTTAGATCCGTTGATACCATCCTCAGTTCATGGACCATGTTCCTGGTGTATGGTGGGTGTCCTTTATCCTGTTCTTTGGGGGTTGGAGACTTAGGAATATCTGGATAAAAGTGTAGCATATAAAAAGAAGAAAAAGAAAGAGGCTTATAGATCAAAGGTGAGACTATAGAGGAAATGATAAGGCAAGGAGGAGAAAGGTAATACAGTGATAAGGGGAGGGGGAAGTGGGGGGCCAGATGGATGTCAGGGATGGAGGGGGGGGAGGGGGAGAGGAAAGGAGCCAGCTCCTGTTCCCAAGAACAGCATCTTAACTCCAAGCATCCAACTTGGTTGGACAGAGACATCACCTCGTAAGAATTTTATAATTCTTTTCTTGAACTTGTACAGGTGAAAGCTCTAAACCACATGCCATAACCTATTCACAGTCAAACCCATAATAGATAGCAGGATGAGATATGGTCCGTACTTAGTAAGAGGGTACCCCGGGATATCAGCCCCGACGTACATTGCACAATCTTTAGAAAGCATAATTGTTTCCTCAGGGGGCATGTCGGCATTGCATATTCACATCCTTTAAATATGGCACCAAACCTGCCCATAATGCCATGTCACTGTGTGTGATGCACACACCCCCCTGGCGAGACCGCCCTCCAAGCGTCATCGAATCATCGCGCATTATTGTGCGGGAGCCCAGATACTTCACCATGGCTCCCATGTATGCACAAAAGGTGATAGAGATGCCAGACACTGCTGGGACAGAAACCCGGAAGTGTGTGTGTCGGTGACTTTGGATTATGTATAGTATCTCAGGCACACATTAATGAAGAGGAGAAAATATTGCTTCAATTCCTGTTTTTATTGTCTCTGTCAGTAAAAAGGAACGTTTCGGCTTAAATGTAGCCTTCTTCAGCCAACTGACACTATATAACATAAACATAAGAAGCTGCATTGAGTCTCAAGCCATTGATAGTTTGAGGAATAATGGGGATATCATCATAAAACCAGCGGACAAAGGTGGTGCGATAGTGGTCCTCGATCGCACGTACTATGTGAATGAGATTAAGAGACAGCTTGCTGATACAGAAACATATACTGCAGTAGCAATTGATCCAACACATAGAATTTCCCGATTGATCGATTCTCACATACAGAAACATCTACAAACGGGCATTATTGATGATAAATTGGCTAGCTATCTTAAGAACTCCTGCCCGACTATCCCGGTGCTATACACTCTTCCGAAGATTCACAAAGATCTGAGGAATCCACCAGGCAGGCCTATAGTCGCCTCAACAGATTCATTACTTTCCCCAATCTCAATAACTTTGGAGAAGATCCTTTCCCCTTTAGTACAGAGCACCCCTGCCTATCTGAAGGATACATCTGATTTCCTTGATTGCCTCAGAAATGTCGGCACTCTAACTTCAGACTGTTCGCTAGTTACACTGGATGTGAACAGTCTTTATACCAGTATAAGCCACACGTTAGGCTTAGAAGCGGTGAGCTGGTTCCTTGATGAGTATAGTGACCTGACACCTCCAGGCAAAGAATTCTGTTTAGAGTCCTTAGAACTGATTCTTGGACAGAATTATTTTCTGTTTCAAGATCAGTTCTACATACAACGTAAGGGGACTGCCATGGGATCCAACGTGGCACCCCCTTACGCCAACATATTTATGTCATATTTTGAACATAGACATATCTATTCACATAATTTGACAAGGACACATGTGAAACTCTGGAAACGATATATAGATGATGTTTTTCTGATTTGGAGAGGTCCAGTGACTGATTTTGACACCTTTTTTGAATATATAAATTCTAGAACCCCTGGATTGACGTTCACCAAACATGTAGGGCCACAGGTAGTTAATTTTTTGGACACTTTGGTCTGTGTTGATGTAACGGGCAACGTAGTAACAGATCTGTATGTTAAGCCCACGGATAAGAACAGCTTGCTGAGATTCGACAGTTGTCATCCACGACCCCTGAAGGAGGCCCTCCCACATTCGCAACATATGAGGGTATCAAGAATTGTCTCAGATCCCGATAAGCGAGCTGTCAGACATTTTGAGATGGAGAGAAAATTTAGGGAAAGAGGGTATCCCAGATCCATTTCATCACTCCACACGGACTATACTCCACGCACTAGACGGACAGGCCCTTACGTGACTTGTGTCAACACTTATCATCCTTTCTCGACATGCTTCAAAAGTATAATCAATAAACATTGGCCGATGTTGGGCCTATCGTATCCTACGGTCCCTGAGTTTAGCAGACCTCCACTTTTCTGCTACAAGAGGGCTCCCAATCTGAAGAATAAATTGATCAGGGCGGATATAGGCTCTTCTAAATTAATCCCTAGGCAGACCTTTTTAGCAACACCCAAACGGGGTAACTTTCCATGTTTGGGCTGCCTCCAATGTTCACACATGACTAAGGGTGACACGTTCACCCACCCCAGGACTGGCAAGAGATATTCCATCAAGGAATTTTTTACTTGTAATTCAAGTTATGTAGTGTACTTGATTAAATGTCCCTGTGGTCTCGGATATGTTGGGGAGACTATCCAACATATCCGAGACCGGATCAGTAAACACAAATCTACCATCAGATGCGGACAAAATCTTCTACCTCTACCACATCACTTTATGACCCATAATCATGGGGTGGCACAATTAAGATTTCAAGTCATTGATCATGTTCCTGCCAGCCGGCGGGGGGGTGACCGTATAGCCAGACTGAAAGAGAGAGAACTTTTTTGGATACACACCTTACAGACATTGTCCCCTTTAGGCCTGAATAGGGAATATGACCCTAAATATTAAAATCCAATATCGTTTGTTCAGATTCTAGCTTTTGAGGTCTGCCTTGCCTGAGATTGTTTATACTTAGAAAGTCTGAGATAACACACAATGATTATTAGCTAATATCCCTTTTTGTCTTATATTTTGTTTTTCCATAGGACTCTAAGTACTGCTGTAAGTTTATGCAAGTGTTATACAAGAGTTGGTTACAAATTATTTGATATTATTACCTTAAAACCATTAATTATCTTTATCATCCTCCTTCCCCCTTTTTCCCTTGTTTGGTAGGCATACTAATATGGTGTGATTCTTTTAAACATGTCTTTATTCTATGTCATTAATGCTTTGTTTTGGTTTCTCCCTTGTCTCTTTCTCTCCGCAGATCTTCTGATTGAGTCTGCGCTTTTCCACGATCTGCCTCTTAGGTCTGACTGGCTGTTAGTGCATAGGAGAGATCGCGACTCTAACGCGCATGCGCGGCTTACGGTCCGGAGCGGCTTCCTGCGTTCCGGATAGCGGAAGCAGGAAGCCTCACTACACCCACCCCTCACCCATATAAACCTTTAGGCGGCGTCATTCCGCTACCCGCACTCCCCTGACCGGATGGTAGGCACCTGCACAGAGGACACAACAGACAGACATTGGTGAGAGCGCTCCATTTACTTACTTTCTCTTTCTCCTGTTTCCTTCTGCCAGAGACCGGCCTGTTTTCCCCTGAAAGGTACATTACCACTACTATTGATCACTACCAGTATGTCCCATAAAGGGTTTTTTACTAGGATCACATTGGGCTTATTTACCCCCAACTATCTTTTCCTTTTATTCTCTTTTAGTTGCTTCTGAAATATGGGCAGCAGTACTATAGTGGGTTACTTTGGACCCTTCTAAGGTTGTGTGTTTCTTGAATATATGCATTAGCTATGTGATCTTTAGGATCTTTCACTTGTTCTCCTTACAGAGTGACACATGTACCCTTTATCGTTTTAGGACTATATAACCCTTCCACGTGGTCCATACTGACCGAGGGGTATATTTATGACCACTCAGACCCTGATTGGTCCTCTCTCTCTTTGTTTGTTCTCGAGTAATAGGTAACTGCCAGAAATAAAACCTCCAGATGTATGAGGACTTTAGTAATTTACTACTGATATAAGTTTGATGTTATATTTCTCCATCACTTTATTTATACTTCTTTTGTCATTATAGGTATCTCAAACCTTTTACCATTGATTCTCTTTATGAGGCTGAACTTACATTTGTATAAGAACCCTTTGTTCCTGAGGGTACCTTTCCTCAGGTATACGTCTTGGTTAAGAAACATGGAATATTTTCAGCATATCTTTTACTACTATGGACTCCATATAAACGACCTGATAACCCATCATCTGTGGATATATCTGTTACCCCTGATAGCGATGTCATGAATGGGGTTTAGCCTCACAATTCTGTATATCATTTGCTTTGTTCATATTTATATGATGTTTTTCTCCCCCTCCCCTTTTCCTTTATAACATGATTGTTTTGAAATTTTGTCGCATGACAATTTGTTTACACATATGTATTTCTTATGTTTATGTTATATAGTGTCAGTTGGCTGAAGAAGGCTACATTTAAGCCGAAACGTTCCTTTTTACTGACAGAGACAATAAAAACAGGAATTGAAGCAATATTTTCTCCTCTTCATTAATGTGTGCCTGAGATACTATACATAATTTTATCTGCTATTTTTCTCAAGAGCACCTTAACTCACCAGTGAGCCTGGTCTACCCCTTAAAGGTGACTTTGGATTAGACTGGGCAACCATGAAAAAAGGGAAGCACACTGACAGGGACACAATGGCTACGCGAGAAGTACAATCTCCATATATTATATGCAAACGCTGGATTCCAACAGAACAATTACAATCACGAGTGTGGCATAACGTGTTGATCACTTATGAGGGGTTCTGCTTGATTAAAGAGGATGTTAGATACCTACAGACAGCAGAATAGATATTGTCTCCATAACATGTGTGGTGTGATCCCTAAAGATACAAAATACAAAGATAGAAAATGGAAAAACCAAAATTATATATACAGTCATGGCCAAAAGTTTTGAGAATGACACCAAAATTATATTTTCACATGATCTGCTGCCCTCTGGTTTTTATTTGTGTTTGTCTGATGTTTATATCACATACAGAAATATAATTGCAATCATATTATGAGTACCAAAAGGTTATGTTGACAGAATGAGTTAATGCAGCAAGTCAATATTTGCAGTGTTGACCCTTCTTCAGGACCTCTGCAATTCTCCCTGGCATGCTCTCAATCAACTTCTGGACCAAATCCTCACTGATAGCAGTCTATTCTTGCATAATCAATGCTTGCATTTTGGCAGAATTTGTTGGTTTTTGTTTGTCCACCCGTCTCTTGATGATTGACCACAAGTTCTCAGTCGGATTAAGAACCGGTGGAGTTTCCAGCCCATAGACCCAAAATCTCTATGTTTTGTTCCCTGAGCTCCATCATGCTGGAAAAGGCATTGTTGGGTGCCAAACTGCTCTTGGACGGTTGGGAGAAGTTGCTCTTGGAGGACATTCTGGTACCATTCTTTATTCATGGCTGTGTTTTTAGGCAAGACTGTGAGTTAGCCGATTCCCTTGGCTGAGAAGCATCCCCACACATGAATGGTTTCAGGATGCTTTACAGTTGGCATGAGACAAGACTGGTGGTAGCGCTCATCTCTTCTTCTCCGAATAAGCTGTTTTCCAGATGTCCCAAACAATCGAAAAGGGGATTCATCAGAGAAAATGACTTTACCCCAGTCCTCTGCAGTCCACTCCCTGTACCTTTTGCAGAATATCAGTCGGTCCCTGATGTTTTTTTCTGGAGAGAAGTGGCTTCTTTGCTGCCCTCCTTGAAACCAGGCCTTGCTCAAATAGTCTCCGCCTCACAGTGCGTGCAGAAGCACTCACACCAGCCTGCTGCCATTCCTGAGCAAGCTCGGCACTGCTGGTAGTCCGATCCCGCAGCTGAAACAGTTTTAAGATACGGTCCTGGCGCTTGCTGGTCTTTCTTGGGCGCCCTGGAGCCTTTTTGACAACAATGGAAGCTCTCCTTTAAGTTCTTGATGATGCGATAGATTGTTGACTGAGGTGCAATCTTTCTAGCTGCGATACTCTTCCCTGTTAGGCCATTTTTGTGTAGTGCAATGATGGCTGCACGTGTTTCTTTAGAGATAACCATGGTTAACTGAAGAGAAACAATGATACCAAGCACCAGCCTCCTTTTAAAGTGTCCAGTGGTGTCATTCTTACTTAATCATGACTGATTGTTCCATTAACACAGGTGTAGGTGTTGATGAGGACAGGGCTGGCGAACAATCACTAAAACGATGTTAGCTGCTCCTTTTAAGGCAGGACTGCAATGACGTTGAAATGTGTTTTAGGGCTAAAGTTCATTTTCTAGGCAAATATTGACTTAGCAAGTAATTGCTGTTAAGCTGATCACTCTTTATGACATTCTGGAGTATATGCAAATTGCCATTAGTAAAACTGAACCAGTAGACTTTGTTAAAATTAATATTTGTATCATTCTCAAAACATTTGGCCATGACTGTACATAAATACAGAAATAAAACCAATATAAACTTAGAAGTGCATAATAGGAATAGGTGGTGAATGGTCACAAAAATGGAGCACAATTTATAGACTCATTTAGTACATACAGTTGTGGCCAAAAGTATTGACACCCCTGCAATTCTGTCAGATAATACTCAGTTTCTTCCTGAAAATGATTGCATTCACAAATTCTTGGTATTATTATCATCATTTAATTTGTCTTCAATGAAAAAACACAGAAAGAATTGTCCTAAAGCCAAATTGGATATAATTCCACACCAAACATAAAAAAGGAGGTGGACAAAAGTATTGCCACTGTCAGAAAAATCATGTGATGCTTCTCTAATTTGTGTAATTAACAGCACCTGTAACTTACCTGTGGCACCTAACAGGTGTTGGCAATAACTAAATCACACTTGCAACTAGTTGACATGGATTAAAGTTGACTCAACCTCTGTCCTGTGTCCTTGTGTGTACCACAATGAGCATGGAGAAAAGAAAGAAGACCAAAGAACTGTCTGAGGACTTGAGAAACCAAATTGTGAGGAAGCATGAGCAATCTCAAGGCTACAAGTCCATCTCCAAAGACCTGAATGTTCCTGTGTCTACCGTGCGCAGTGTCATCAAGAAGTTTAAAGCCCATGGCACTGTGGCTAACCTCCCTAGATGTGGACGGAAAAGAAAAATTGATGAGACATTTCAACGCAAAATTGTGCGGATGGTGCATAAAGAACCTCGACTAACATCCAAACAAGTTCAAGCTGCCCTGCAGTCCGAGGATACAACAGTGTCAACTCGTACTATCCGTCAGCGTCTGAATGAAAAGGGACTGTATGGTAGGATACCCAGGAAGACCCCACTTCTTAGCCTGAGACATAAAAAAGCCGGGCTGGAGTTTGCCAAAACTTACCTGAGAAAGCCTAAAACATTTTGGAAGAATGTTCTCTGGTCAAATGAGACAAAAGTAGAGATTTTTGGGCAAAGGCATCAACATAGAGTTTACAGGAGAAAAAAAAAAGAGGCATTCAAAAAAAAGAACACAGTCCCTACAGTCAAACATGGTGGAGGTTCCCTGATGTTTTGTGGGGTTGCTTTGCTGCCTCTGGCACTGGACTGCTTGACTGTGCATGGTATTATGAAGTCTGAAGACTACCAACAAATTTTGCAGCATAATGTAGAGCCCAGTGTGAGAAAGCTGGGTCTCCCTCAGAGGTCATGGGTCTTCCAGCAGGACAATGACCCAAAACACACTTCAAAAAGCACTAGAAAATGGTTTGAGAGTAAGCACTGGAGACTTCTAAGGTGGCCAGCAATGAGTCCAGACCTGAATCCCATAGAACACCTGTGGAGAGATCTAAAAATGGCAGTTTGGAGAAGGCACCCTTCAAATATCAGGGACCTGGAGCAGTTTGCCAAAGAAGAATGGTCCAAAATTCCAGCAGAGCATTGTAAGAAACTCAGTCATGGTTACCGGAAGCGGTTGATCGCAGTTATTTTGGATAAAGGTTGTGCAACCAAGTATTAGGCTGAGGGTGCCAATACTTTTGTCTGGCCCATTTTTGGAGTTTTGTGTGAAATGATCAATGTTTTGCTTTTTGCTTCATTCTCTTTTGTGTTTTTCATTGAAGACAAATTAAATGAAGATAATAATACCAAAGAATTTGTGATTGCAATCATTTTCAGGAAGAAACTGAGTATTATCTGACAGAATTGCATTGGTGTCAATACTTTTGGCCACAACTGTAAGTTGTCACAGTGGCCAATGTCACTGTCCACCTCATTTCATTTTGAGCAAGAGTCTTCTTGATATCACCTAGTTTCTAAAATGGGGTCACTTATGGGGGTTTTCCACCATTTTGGCACATTATTATTTATTTATAGATCAATATTGATTCCATGGTGCTGTACATGAGAAAGGGTTACATACAAACAAGTTAAAAATACAACGAACAAGCTAACAGTGTCACTGACACACACAGTGTATACAGAGGGTAGAGAGGACCCTGCCCTTGCGGGCTTACATTCTACAGGGCAATGGGGAGACACAGTAGCTTGGGTCTGCTCTTGTGGTGGTACCAGCTTCAATGATGGTGGAGTGCCAGATCCCTTGGTGGTGGTGAGGTGGCACTATGGTCATTGCAGGCTGTAGGCTATTTTGAAGAGATGGGTTTTCAAGTTCCGCTTGAAGGTTCCGAGTGTGGAGTATAGTCGGACGTGTTGCGGTGCAGAATTCCAGAGGATGGGGGATGCTTGGGTGAAGTCTTGCAGGCAGTTAGATGAGGAATGTACAAGTGTGGTGGAAAGAAGGAGGTCTCGGGAGGATAGATTACAAGTTGGATGATATCGGGAGATTAGTTCAGAGATATATGGGGGACAATATTGTGGACGGCTTTGTAAGTCAGTGTAAGTAGTTTGAATTGGATATGCTGGTGAATTGGGAGCCAGTGGAGGGATTTGCAGAGGGGAGAAGTGGAGGAATAGCAAGGAGAGAGGTGGATTAGTTGAGCAACAGAATTAAGGACAGATTGGAGAGGTGCAAGAGTGTAAGCAGAGAGGCCGCTTAGGAGGAAGTTGCAGTAGTCGAGATGGGAGATTATGAGGGCATGCACTAATAGTTTAGTAGTAGATTGTGGAAGGGACGGATTCTGCAAATAGTTTTGAGTTGGAGGCGGCGAGAACTTGGATGTGTGGTTTGAAGGACAGGGCAAAGTCAAGGGTTACTCAGAGGACTTCTGGTACAGGGCAGAGTGTGATGTCATTTATTGTGATAGATAGATCTGGTAAGGAAGGTGTGTGAGATGGAGGAAAGATAATTAATTCAGTTTTGTCTACATTGAGTTTTAGGAAGCGAGAAGAGGAGGAGGATGAATTGGCTGATAAACACTCCAGCATTCTAGACAGCAGAGAGGTGACGTCTGGGCCAGAGGGGTAGATATGAGTGTTGTCAGGTGGTACTGGAAGCCATGGGGCTTTCTGAGTTGTCCCAGACAAAGGGTATAGATTGAGCACATCAAGGGCTCTCTACGCAACATGAAGCCCGAAGACCATTCCATTGAAGTCTGTGTTCCAAAACGTAAGGCCTTCATTTTGGAGCTCAGCAGTGTGCCCAAACAGTAATTTCTCTCCACATATGGAGTATCGGCGCACTCAGGAGAAATCGCACAACAAATGTTGTGGTCTATTGTCTCCTGCCAGCCTTGTGAAGATGCAACATTTTGGGCTAAAGCAACACATTTTTGGGAAAAATCAATTTGTATCATTTTCACAGTACAGTGTTAAAAAATTCTGTGAAGTATGTAGGAGTTCAAGGTGCTCATCATACATCTAGATACATTTCTTTTTTTTTTTTTTTTTTTTAAACATTAAATTTTTATTAAAGTTTTAAGGCATATCAAAACAAAACAAATGCAGCCGAGAATATCAGTTCAGCAATATGCTTCATAACAAACATGTTAGGAAGAACACAATTGAGGAAAGAAAGGAAAAGGATTGAAAGAGGCTAAAAAATACGGGGGGGAATACATGGGGGAAACATAACCCTGCCAATGATAATAAAAACACAACTTCAGATCATCCCTATGTCAAATGTCTTAATTATTAATCCTGAACGCAGTTAGTTCTGCACTTCTCATAATATAATCCCAAACGCTACTTCAGCAAGTGTGGGGTAAATCCAGACGTCCAGAGTTTCATCAGAGATGGTTATGCCCGAACTGCGAAGATGTCCAAAGATCCCACCATCCAAGTCTTCTGTTTTTAGTTTGTAAGTCATGTGCCAAAATTGTTTCATACTGAAAATGCAGCGCCAATTGATTTATTAGCTCCTTCTCTGTGGGTGAGAAAGTTTGGCGCCATACTCTGGCTATACATATTCTAGCTGCAATTAAAATATTAGCAACCATTGGTCTTAGAATTGAGGGAATATCCCCCAGCCCAATACCCAATACCGCCATCTGTCCCGACATGACAATAGGGACACCTGTCACTTTGTGCAGGACCCGCTCAACCGAGTGCCAAAAAGGTTGGAGCTTGTGACAAAACCACCACATATGTTCCATGGTGCCTATTTGACCACAACCCTTCCAACACAGTGGGGAAGAGGATGTACAAAACTTAGCTAAACATACAGGAGTTAAATACCAATTTAAGTGAACCTTTTTTGTTTGCTCTAAATCAGTGGTGGGGAACGTCCGGCCCCCGGGCCGGATCCGGCCCGCCACGTTATCTCATCCGGCCCGCCAGGGCCGGGACGACAGCTAGGCGATCGACCGCCGCCCGGCCCTGGCGAGGAGAAGCTGCGGCAGCTAGCTAGCGGTGGGCGCCGCCATGTTCTTTGTGGCTGGCGCCCACTAACTGTACAGCCGGTCAATAGAGGTTGAGACCTCTACACAATGGCCGCGGTCTCCAATTAGCCGCGGCCATTTTGTTGAAGTCTCAGCTTCCACCGAGCGGCTGTACTGTTAGTGGGCGCCGGCCACAAAGAACATGGCGGCGCCCACCGCTAGCTGCCGCAGGCCCGCAGCTACTCCCCGCAGGCAGCGTCCTGCAGATGTGCCCTCCGGGCTCCGGCACCCCTGCTCCACATCCACAGCTCAATGGTAAGTTTTGCTGGAGGCTGTGGGGGAGGCTGTGAGGGAGGCTGTGAGGGAGGCTGTGAGGGAGGCTGTGAGGGAGGCTGTGAAGGAGGCGGTGAGGGAGGCTGTGAAGGAGGCTGTGAGGGAGGCTGTGAGGGAGGCTGTGAGGGAGGCTGTGAGGGAGGCTGTGAAGGAGGCTGTGAGGGAGGCTATGAAGGAGGCTGTGGGGGAGACAGGGAGGCTGTGAAGGAGGCTGTGAGGGAGGCTGTGAAGGAGGCTGTGAGGGAGGCTATGAAGGAGGCTGTGGGGGAGGCTGTGAGGGAGGCTGTGAAGGAGGCTATGAAGGAGGCTGTGAGGGAGGCTGTGGGGGAGACAGGGAGGCTGTGGGGGAGGCTGTGAAGGAGGCTGTGGGGGAGGCTGTGGGGGAGACAGGGAGGCTGTGGGGGAGGCTGTGGGGGAGACAGGGAGGAGGCTGTGAGGGAGGCTGTGAGGGAGGCTATGAGGGAGGCTGTGGGGGAGGCTGTGGGGGAGACAGGGAGGCTGTGGGGGAGGCTGTGGGGGAGACAGGGAGGCTGTGAGGGAGGCTGTGGGGGAGGCTGTGGGGGAGACAGGAAGGCTGTGGGGGAGACAGGGAGGCTGTGGGGGAGACAGGGAGGCTGTGGGGGAGGCTGTGGGGGAGACAGGGAGGCAGGGAGGCTGTGAGGGAGGCTGTGGGGGAGGCAGGGAGGCTGTGGGGGAGACAGGAAGGCTGTGGGGGAGGCTGTGGGGGAGGCAGGGAGGCTGTGAGGGAGGCTGTGGGGGAGACAGGGAGGCTGTGGGGGAGGCTGTGAGGGAGGCTGTGGGGGAGACAGGGAGGCTGTGGGGGAGACAGGGAGGCTGTGGGGGAGACAGGGAGGCTGTGGGGGAGACGGAGGCTGTGGGGGAGGCAGGGAGGTTGTGGGGGAGGCAGGGAGGCTGTGGGGGAGACAGGGAGGCTGTGGGGGAGACAGGGAGGCTGGCCCCCCGTGTACACGTGTGTCGTGTGCCTCAGGCCCCCGTGTACCCGTGTGTCGTGCGCCTCTGGCCCCCATGTACCCGTGCGCCTCTGGCCACCTTGTACCGGTGCGCGAATTTATACGGCCCGCGAATGATATTCTAAATTTCCAAATGGCCCTTTGCAGAGAAAAGGTTCCCCACCCCTGCTCTAAATGATTAATGCAAGATGAGTATTTAGAAGCGTATGAGGCCGCCTCGTACCAGGCCTCTATCGGGGCTGAGAAGGAGAGGCGACGCTCCCAGGCCTCCATGTATGGTAATTTGGACCTATCATTGAGCGAGAGCAAAGCATGATACAGTGCCTACAAGTAGTATTCAACCCCCTGCAGATTTAGGTGGTTTGATAAGATGCAAATAAGTTAGAGCCTTCAAACTGCAAACGAGAGTAGGATTTATTAACAAAAGCATAAATCTTACAAACTAAAAAGTTATGTTGCTCAGTTGAATTTTAATAAATTTTAAACATAAAAGTGTGGGTCAATTATTATTCAACCCCTAGGTTTAATATTTTGTGGAATAACCCTTGTTTGCAATTACAGCTAATAATCGTCTTTTATAAGACCTGATCAGGCCGGCACAGGACTCTGAAGTTATCTTGGCCCACTCCTCCATGCAGATCTTCTCCAAGTTATCTAGGTTCTTTGGGTGTCTCATGTGGACTTTAATCTTGAGCTCCTTCCACAAGTTTTCAATTGGGTTAAGGTCAGGAGACTGACTAGGCCACTCCATCACCTTGATTTTTTCCCTCTTGAACCAGGCCTTGGTTTTCTTGGCTGTGTGCTTTGGGTCGTTGTCTTGTTGGAAGATGAAATTACGACCCATCTTAAGATCCTTGATGGAGGAGCGGAGGTTCTTGGCCAAAATCTCCAGGTAGGCCGTGCTATCCATCTTCTCATGGATGCGGACCAGATGGCCAGGCCCCTTGGCTGAGAAACAGCCCCACAGCATGATGCTGCCACCACCATGCTTGACTGTAGGGATGGTATTCTTGGGGTCGTATGCAGTGCCATCCAGTCTCCAAACGTCACGTGTGTGGTTGGCACCAAAGATCTCGATCTTGGTCTCATCAGGCCATAGAACCTTGAACCAGTCTGTCTCAGAGTCCTCCAAGTGATCATGAGCAAACTGTAGACGAGCCTTGACATGACGCTTTGAAAGTAAAGGTACCTTACGGGCTCGTCTGGAACGGAGACCATTGCGGTGGAGTACGTTACTTATGGTATTGACTGAAACCAATGTCCCCACTGCCATGAGATCTTCCCGGAGCTCCTTCCTTGTTGTCCTTGGGTTAGCCTTGACTCTTCAGACAAGCCTGGCCTCGGCACGGGAGGAAACTTTCAAAGGATGTCCAGGCCGTGGAAGGCTAACAGTAGTTCCATAAGCCTTCCACTTCCGGATAATACTCCCAACAGTAGAGACAGGTAGGCCCAACTTCTTGGAAAGGGTTTTGTACCCCTTGCCAGCCTTGTGACCCTCCACGATCTTGTCTCTGATGGCCTTGGAATGCTCCTTTGTCTTTCCCATGTTGACCATGTATGAATGCTGTTCACAAGTTTGGGGAGGGTCTTAAATAGTCAGAAAAGGCTGGCAAAAGAGATAATTAATCCACACATGTGAAGCTCATTGTTCTTTGTGCCTGAACTACTTAATACTTTAGGGGGACCAAACAGAATGCTGGTGGTTTGAGGGGTTGAATAATAATTGACCCACACTTTTATGTTTAAAATTTATAAAAATTCAACTGAGCAACATAACTTTTTGGTTTGTAATATTTATGCTTCTGTTAATAAATCCTACTCTCGTTTGCAGTTTGAAGGCTCTAACTTATTTACATCTTATCAAACCACCTAAATCTGCAGGGGGTTGAACACTACTTGTAGGCACTGTATATAATAGATATGCCATGGCTACTTATACATGCTGGTTTAAAGTAACCCACTAATGAGTCATCAACAGAGACAGCGTCTGGGAGAGAGTAAGCACAAGACTGCAGCAGATGGCGAACTTGCAAGTATTAGTAGAACAAAATATTGGGCAGGGAGTATTTAAGGGCGATTGCAGAAAAGGGAAGAAACCCGTCTGAATCCATGAGCTTATCCACTGTAAGAATTCCTCTCGACTTCCAGTGGCCCAGAGACATGTCTGGGATCATATTTTCCACTGCTTGCAGAGATATATATTTGTGCAAAAACAAAAATTTAGATCCACTAAAGGAGTGCCAGATCCGCAGGAGAGTGATCATAGAGTGGAGTAAGCTGCCTCGTGTCGGTACGTGGAGGAGTCCTATCTCTAAGAGAATTCTGAGAGAACGTGTTGGCGCATAGCATGACTCAATTTGTAGCCAATGTAATGAGACTGTATCCCCTGACCACCAGAGTTTCGCCGGTTCGAGCAGCGCGTCCTTATAATAGGAGAGAACGTCGGATACCCCTAGTCCACCCTTATTTAGTGGGAGTATCATGAATTTGTGAGGTATACGGTGCGGTTTATGATTCCATATAAATGAGTTGAGCAAACGCTGCAATCTGGACGTACAGGTTCGCGGGAAATTTAACCGAAGACATCGGAATAGGTATATGATCTTTGGGAGAATTAACATTTTAACCACCTGGATCCTAGCCATCCAAGAGAGGCAAAATGGGGAAATCTTAGTTAATTCAGAGTTTATCTCTTTAATTAGAAAGTCGCAATTCGCCTTTACAATGTTATGGGTGCTAGTAATAAAGATTCCCAAGTACTTAAAGCCTTCTGGAGCCCAAATGAAAGAGTAACGATCTCGAATGATATTCTGAGTTAATGTGTCAACCTTCACCGGGAAGAGGACTGACTTGGAGACGTTGAGACGATAATATGAGGCCGCTGAGAACTCCTCCAATGTTGCCATTATCTCTGTGAGTGAAGAGAGGACATCAACACAGGTCTTGTGGTCAACGTCTTCAACTCTGACCCCCCTTATATTTGGATTCGCCCTAATCTTCGCTGCCAAGGGTTCCATTACCAACGCGAATATGAGGGGAGAAAGTGGACATCCCTGGCGGGTGCCATTGGAAATGTCAAATGGAGTCGAGAGAAAGCCGGAGGCACGGACGGAAGCATTTGGCAATGAATATAAGGCCATAATGGCTGATTTAACTAGTCCAATAAAACCAAATTTGTTCAAAACTGCTTCAACATACCCCCAGTGTACCCTGTCAAACGCTTTTTCAGCATCCAGAGACAGGATCACGCTGGGGGAGTCAGCTCTTTCTAAAATATCTAGAATGTTTATAAGCCGTCTGGTTCCATCTCACGTCTGGCGGCCTGGTACGAATCCCACCTGGTCTGGGCCAATGAGAGACGGCAATACCATCATCAATCTCACTGCCCACACCTTCGCGTATAATTTGGTGTCACAATTGAGCAGCGCGATAGGGTGAAAGTTGGCCGGGGAAGTGGGAGGCTTCCCAGGTTTAGGCAAAGTGGAGATGATAGCTTCCAAACCCTCTCTCCTGATCTCTCCCTTGGACCCCCACGTTGTGAATAGCCTCTGTAAATACGGAGACAATAAAGTAGAAAATTGTGAGTAATACGCAAATGACAGACCGTCGGGACCGGGTGCCGTGTGTTTCTTTGAGGATTTTAAGACTTGTTTAATTTCAAGTTCTGAAATTGGGGCATTAAGGCAAGTACATTGGTGTGAAGACAATTTTGGAAGCGTGACCTTATCTAGGAAGGAGGATATAGATGCTGCAGACGGTTGAGAAGTAGTCCCATCTCGACTGAGATTATATAAAGTGTCATAAAACGAACGGAATTCCGCTGCTATAGTTATAGGGTTACGGATATGGTCCCCGGCTTGTGAAACAAGGAAGGGGATTTTAGACCAAGCCGATCGTTTCTTCACCCTCCGAGCCAAAAGGGCCCCTGCCCTGTCCCCCATAGCGTAATATTTCGCCCTCATTCTTTTAAGGTCCCGTTCGGCCTTTTGGAGTAGAAGCTCCCGTAGTCGGTTCCTAGTGGCAGTTAGTAATTTCAAAAGTGCGGGGGTAGGGGAGAATTTATGTTGTTGGTCCAATGTTTGAAGGTCTCGTAATGTATTCATTAATTCTGCCGTGTATTTTCGTTTAACGTGTGCCGCAATTTTGATAAATGCCCCTCTAATGACAGCTTTATGTGCCAACCATAGGACCTCGTCTCCCACCTCCCCAGTATCGTTGGTAGCAAAATATTCCTTGATTTGTCTTGAAACATCCTCAACTATTTCAGGGTTCGTCAATAGGTAGTTATTTAGTCTCCACACGAATGGAGGTCTAACTCCAGCGGGATCTGCTAATTGTAACATAACTGGAGCATGATCTGACCATGAGATAGGGCCAATTTCTGAGGTCAGGCACAGTTTCAATAAGACATCATCCACTAATGCGTAATCTATACGGCTATAGCTGTGATACCTGGGTGAGAAAAAGGTATAGTCACACTGTGAGCCGTGTTGATATCGCCAAATATCATGAAAATTATTTTCAGACACCAAAGCTTGTAGTTGACCTCGAGCCTGAGAGGGGTTTGAGCAGTCTAAGCGCTTGAGTAGCGGCATATTTAGGTCACCGCATAATAATTTGTGGCCTTGAGCGTAAAGCTGGAGCTTGGGAGCATAGGCCGAGACCAGAGTGTAATTCACATTATTAATTAAACATAACAAAATTAAATATCGACCATCTGAATCAGAAACTACGCTCCCAAGCCGAAAGGAGACAGTATCTCAAATAAAAATTCCGACGCCAGCTTTTTTAAAGGGACCATTAGCAAAAAATCGGTGAGGACATTTGTGACAATACATTCTATCATTATCCCCCGCCAGGAGATGTGTCTCCTGGACAAAG
Organism: Allobates femoralis; assembly: GCA_033576535.1. NCBI lineage: Eukaryota > Metazoa > Chordata > Amphibia > Anura > Aromobatidae > Allobates > Allobates femoralis. The sequence goes on from JARQOC010000001.1 coordinate 437,234,038, forward strand.
ACAATATCGCATTTAGATTTGAGAAGGTGACGCCATACTATAGATCGTTTGGTTGGAGAATTTAGACCGTTGACATTAATTGATAATATCGACACACTCATATTAAACATTGGGATCTATCTGTTGTATAAGGAGCGACCACCAGGGGTCACCCTCAGACAAAGGGTATGCAGAAGAAAACAAATCCAGTACATTAGCAGGGAAAGAGGGAGGAGGGGAGGGAAAAAAAAGGGGGAGAGAAAAGAAAAGCCACAAGTGGTTGAATAAAAGTGCAAAGACAGAGACATAAATATAAAACAATGGCTCCTGACATAAAGGAAGCCGGGAAGAAAACAACAAGCACCAAAAAAGAACCAAAAGTCACAAATGAGTGAGAAAAAATTCACTCTGTGGGCAAATACCCAGGCGAACAGATGGAAATCCTGGGATTAAAAAAGCAATCGGTCCAAAAACAGACAGTTAGTGAGCCTAAAAAAAGAGGCAAGCCAGTGATAGGCAGATGATCCAAAAGATTCCGGGAAGCCCGGTCCCACAGGCAATAATTGTTTCAGACTGTGGCCCACTCTGGGTCCACGTGCTTTTTATGATTGTCAGCAGTTGAGGAAGATTCAGCCGAGGTTGCAGGCGATCGGAGACCCCATTGAGCCAAGAGTTTTGCAGCCTGCTCAGGGAGAAGGCAGGTATGTGTAGAGCCATTCTTACGTATAATTAGCTTCGTTGGGAAGCCCCAGACATAGGATATCTCATGATCACGAAGAACGGCCGTGTAGGTTGAAGGCGCCAGGGTGCCAGGGGATAGATCAGCGAATACTGCCAGTGCTGAAAACCTTTCAGGGAGAGCTGGCTTGCTTCGCAGGCAGTATAAAAAATCATCCTTCAGTTCATAGAAATGTATTCTAGCAATCACATCTCTTGGCAGGCTAGGATTGATATGGGAAGGTTTAGGCACCCTGTGGATCCTATCTATGATAATGTCCTTCCTCTCCACCTCTGGCATGGCAGCCATTATAAAGTCCTGCAGCAAGGGCCTTAGATCTTTAGGCTGCACAGCTTCATCTATCCCCCTGATGCGGATGTTATTACGCCGCAGGCGATCCTCCAAGTCCAGTTGTTTGGACTGAACCTTTCCCATCTCCTTTTTCAGCTCCACATGCTCATCTATTAAGCCATTATGTGACTGTATGAGTTCAGCCAGTTTCCTCTCCAGTTTGTGTGTACGTCCTCCTATCTCCAGCACCTCCCCCCTGAGATCTGCCACCATCTCCTTCATGTCAGCTTGCAAGGAAGTACGGAGGGAGGAGAGCATGGAGGAGAGCATTTCTCTCATGCTCCCATGTGTCACAGGGGTATCGTCCCTCTCCCCTCTGGTAGATATAGAGGAGGCCACCGACCCCCTCCTGGAAGAGGAGCGCACTGAGTGCTGAGGAGACGCTGCCATCTTAGCTGCACGGCCTGAGGGTCTGGTGGTAAGGAAAAAGTCTGTCACTCTCTGTGGGGGGCCCCCTCTAGTGCTTCTAGTTTTGCCCATGTGTTCCAGCAGCAATCCGGACACTGTAAATCTCTGTGTGGGCGATGAGGAAGGGCTGAGGAGACTGTTAGAGCCGCTTCAATACCTGTGGGTCCTGGAGCCTTCAGATCATGCAGCCACCACCATGCTGAGCCAAGCCACGCCCCCTAGATACATTTCTTGAGGGGGTCTAGTTTCCAAAATGGGGTCACTTGTGTTGATGGGAATTCCACTGTTCAGGTACATCAAGGGCTCTATGATTGCAACAAAGTGTCCACTATCGAATTCAGACAATTTTGCATTGAGCACTGCCGTGTGCCCAAACAGTAGTTTTTCACCACTTAAAGGAAATCTGTCAGGCCAAAAATCCATATGTAACTGGTGTATCATATTTTAATTCCTTCTAAACTCTCTCTCTATTCATCTGTTTTTATTGTTTATGCTTCCCTCCTATCCTCTGTAAACTTCAAAATAAAAGATTATTTTCTTTTGTCTATCACAGTGAGCTCTCTGCTGCCCACTCCCCCAAAAATGAATATTCATGCTTCATTACACTGCCCTCTGATCTGTCTGTTGTGTGACTCATTCCCTGCAGACAGAGAGGGAGGGGGGAGGAGGAGTGATCCTTGCTGCAGCTTTGAGCTCTTTATGTCACTGTCTGTATGAGACATGTGTAGTGTGTGCAGTATGCAATATTTCTATGTGATTATAAGAACATTTGATCATTTGCTCAACAGATACATACATTACCTGTCTGCAGGAACACCAACCTTTATATAATAGAAATCTTACTAATGGCACAGTGGAGGACAAAACACATTTCCCCCTCAAAGATCAGAGCAGAGAGGGGAGGGAGTGAACACAAGCTTGGATGGGTGTGGATATTTAAATAACACTTACGGTATACATCAGCTGTACTAATCGACTGGTAACATAATGGAGAGGACTAATCCATGAGCCCCCTGCAGGGTCTGACAATGCTGATAACATGGAAACTACAAGTGGTACAATAATGATTTTACATGTTTTTACAAGGTCTTCCCGGGCAATATTCAATGGTAATATTCGTATCATACTGAAACATGACATGACAGTGTCCCTTTAAGGGACATTGGTGTACTCAGGAAAATTGCACAACAAATTGTACAAACCACTTTCTCCTATCACCCTTGAAAAAAGAAAAAAAATACAAACAACATTTCTGAGGGTATCGCAGAAATTGTAAAATTCAAAAGATATCTCTGGATAGAGAAGACCTACCCATCTCAACACTGAACATATGGGATATTTAACAAAAAGACTGACCAGCAACTTCAATAGGTATGAACAGGTGCAAGTTGAAAACACAATATAATAACATACCGTAAGTATATACAGCAGTACTCTAAAAAACTAAAATATGCAAACTTTGAATGAGTGAATACTGGTGGTGCATTACTAATATAGGAATTATAGTTGAAAAAATTAGATACATAGCTTTTGTATTGGTCAGTCCATGTGTGCCCAATTACGACAAAGTGCTCTATTTACAGGGACTCTAACTAAAATACCTTTATCTGGATTAAACAAAATCTACAGGTCTGGGCAACAAGGATCCAGCTAAAATGGATATGGGAATGCCTTTTAATGAGTGGCATAACAATTGGTGTTGCAGGGTGTAGCAAATATGTATCGCAGGGACTGGACACTAGACAGTTAAGGGGTTAAATCTCATGCCCATCCAGGAGAGGTCAGGACATGTTTTTATATAAGCACACACAAACCTAGCAGTCACACTGACTCTAGTCTTCCCAGGGAGCCATGATGGGAAAGCAGAGGGTGACAAAAATCACACACATAGATAGCTTCAAAGGGAAAGGTCATAGATAAGAGAGAAACCATCTCAGATAGTTAGCCTTAAACAGACCCACAGAATTGGAGGGAAATGAGAAGACAAAGAACATTTTTTAAAACATAATCTATGCATGGCTAAATGAGTGAGCGTCCAATCATAGACCCAGAATTAGAAAGTTAAACTAGAAGGCCGGCCTAGAATCTGACCTCCAGTCTGAGGCTATATCTGGGCTCACACAGCTACAGGGCCGTGTCACAGTGATGGGTCAGTGAAAGCTGCTGTGAACCTCTTTCCATATTCTGCTCTCCCCATCGGGCAACGGAAGCTAAGTTTAGTTTTCTGTAAGTTTCTCCTTTTTATTTCATTGTTTGCATATGTGTATGTCATTGTATTATTTCTATTTTTTATATCTTTTTCTGTAAGCCTGTACTTTTTATATTAAAGCTTAAAACTTTAATAAGCTGAAACCTTGTATGTTCTAAAAGGATTCATAGCCCTAAGAAGTGTGTGATCCTGGTGATTGGCTGACAGTATTACTTCAGGGACTTACCACCCTTATGTTGGTAAGTGGTGGCAGCGTGTGTGAAGTGGGGTGCATGGTCTGAGTCGGGGTGTGATTGATGCTTCCTTTCAGCATAGGACAGAGGTCAAGTGCTGCATTGAGTGAGAGGAGATAGATTAACCCTTGCAGGTGCAACCCCAAGTCACGTGCTGAGGAGTGGGTACGTCACACAGGGGTTGCGGCTGCGACAGATCCCTGCACCCCCGCCTGCCCAACTGCCGGCTGATCCAAACTCCTGCTTCACATGCAGGCACATGCCGCTCTACAGCCTGTGTGTCGGGGAGGGGAGCCTCCTACTTCTTCCTACTACTGCCATCCCCACCCCGCCCCTCACTTCCTCTTAGCAGCTGGCTCTTCATTTGCATTTCACTGTGGAACACATAGCAGTCTGGTGCCTCCTCCTCCACACTAGGAATATGCGCCATTTCCTGCTTTATGCATGCCACAGTGGAACACAAATTGGCACCACTGCCTCCTCCTGAGTCTTCAGTTTTCGCAAGGAAACCGGAGCTGTGGGGGAACATGGACAGGTATGTACAGATTTATTGAGCGAGTGCATGGTGGCCAGGGGAATTATGGGGAAGGAGGGGTGTGCATTCTACTCTATGGAGTTATGAGGCTGTACTATATGAGGCTGCATATATTTGGAGAGCTATGAGGCTGTATTATACTGTATAGAAGGCTATGAGGCTGCATTATACAATATGGAGGGATGTGAGGCTGCATTATACTATATGGAGGTCTGTGAGGCTGTATTATATACAATATGGAGGACTATGAGGCTGCATTATACTATACGGAGGATAATGGGGGTGCATTATAATAGTTGGATGACTATAGGGGCTACCTTATGAATGGGGGGGGGGACTATGGGGGTACATTATAATACATGGAGGAATATGTGGGTGCATTGTAATACATAGAGTATTAAGGGGTACATTGTAATATATGGAGGAACATGGGGATGCCTTATAATAATTGGAGGACTATGGTGGCTGGAGGAGGAAGACCATATATACCAGGATGGGGGACGAATTTCAGGAGGAAGACTGTATATAGCAGGATGAGAGACGTTAATACATATTGAAGGGGAAGAGGGGTCAATTTGTGAGTCTTTAAAGGGTTTAGTACATTACACGGGCCCCATACATCTCACCAACGTGGCGCACAGGGTCATGGGCAGGTCTAAATTTCGCAGCGGGGCCCATCAGACTCTAGTCACAAGGCGAAACTTGAAAGGGAAGGAGCACTATTGGATTCTATGAGCACATTTCTTCCTCTGGAAATTTATCTACAGGTGTAGTGGCAATTTTAACTCCATGTGTGCTTTCCAGAAACAAGCAGCAATGGATGTTGCAGAGTGAAAACTGCAAATCTGCCATTGTAATGTCAAGTCAAGCTCAGCCATGCTTCTGGAGACACCCACTCACCCAGAAAATAAAGGGGCTCTCCTCATTACAGGAATTCCACACATGAACCCTGAATGTGGATTAGTGAAAAAAGAATGCGCATATAGGGTCTTATCTCAATAACACACTTTCACTTAGTGATGTGGAATTGCTCACCTTTGTCAGTTGTGAAACCCACAACTGGTAGAATAGCGTACAAGCAGCTGCTGCAGGGACCGCACTCCCAACGGTGACCGTGGTCGTAATGCAGATTCTTGGACAAAGTGCCTCATTGTCCGCGCTGCTGCTCCGAGACCAAGACACACAGACACAGGGATGTCTGGTTCAGCTACAGCCTTTATTTTCCAACGCGTTTCGGAGCCTCCTCCCGAGCTCCTTCCTCAGGGAACTTTGGATGTTCCCTGAGGAAGGAGCTCGGGAGGAGGCTCCGAAACCATCGGAAAATAAAGGCTGTAGCTGAACCAGACATTCCTGTGTCTGTGTTTCTTTGGTCTCGGAGCAGCAGCGCGGACACTGAGGCACTTTGTCCAAGAATCTAAATGTGGATTAGGCACACTGCAGGGCTCAGGAAATGGGCATTTGGATTTGGTAGTGCAGATCTTGGGTTCTTCGTTTGGGGAGAGGGGGTATAGCAGTTTTTTCCAAGTATTTGTGCTACCAGTAATGTGACAATCCCCTATATTTCCATTTACAGATGACAGACCTACATGGGGACTTGTTTTTTGTGGATTGAGTTGAAACATTTATTGAGAGCACTTTCTGGGAACTTACATAGGAAGTTTACATGGAAAGATGCGCACATAATTCTGCAGATTCTTTCATGTGAGAGAATTGGGCCAATTATCTTACGATCACTGACAACAAATTCTGGTGAATCAAAGCACAGGTGCAAAGACTCTGAACTTAATTTGTTCATCTTCACTGTCTGTGTCTGCGGTCAGCAGACTGCACTCAGATGACCTTGTATGGATGTATCTGATCCACATATCAGGGCCATTTGCAGTATGCTGTGATTATTTATCAAGGTGAATCAGCATGAGTAAAAAAAATAAATAAATAAAATGCAGATCTACACTGCTCCATAGTATAACACTATATACTACACACTTATCAGATAACACTCTGCTGCATTATACACTCGTGTAAGCGAGCACTAAATCTCCAAATTATGTGATTCACAGGACACCCCCAAGGAATCCCAAGCTGTGTATAATCACACCCATACCACTGATTGTCAGCTTTCTGTGTACAGTATATATGGGCAGAAAGCCGCTGATCAGTGGTGGTGGTGGTGGGGGGGGGGGGTTTATACAACAATACATATGCTTGACTATTTGGCAACATGTTTAATTGCTTTTTGGTGATTATCTCCTGTTGATAAAACAGCAATCATAACTAAAGCAATCACCCTAATATGTGCGCAAAAACCTGGTGACAGATTCCCATTAAAAGCACAGAAGCTCTACACTATGGTACTGACACAAACCTCACCAAGAATGTAAAAAAAAAAAAAAAAAGGAGGAGTGTTCTTTATTCAATGGAATGTAAGAGAAATATTGTCTATACTCTTTTCTATTGTGTAAGTCGCTGGCGCTTTTAACTTCAGACTCATTGGTGCATGTGGTCCAAATATGTTAGTCCTTTCCTTTCATCTTTAACATGTTTTTCTTTGTTTTTAGTGCAAATAGTATCAAGTTCGGCAAAGTTGCAGCCAAAATTTTAGATGTACGTGAAATTACTCCAGGGGGCAATAGAGAACATTTGGGACAAACTTTACAGATTTTTAGAAAAGTTACCTGAACTCTGCCCACAATGGCAAATCATGTCCATTAAGCCTAGTCTAATTTCTCAGCCGTAGTTCAATTTTCAAACATAAAATAAAAAAAATACATAAAAAATACAAATCTTTAAAAGCGGTTTCAATGGTTATTTATTGTTTGTTTTTTTACAGGAATGACAATTATACAGTTTAGGAGCCTCAGGCCTTACCTGTAAATACAGATCAACCTCTGAAATAGGTAAAAGGGAATGGCCTAGACCAGATTTTCAATTCTAATATATCCTATACATTTTGGCAACTTAACCAGAAGTTTCGCTGAAATACTAGAGTCGAATATAAGTAGAGGGAGAAATATGAGTAAGTCAAGATTGCGTAAATATTCAACAGTTTTCCATTTCTAATTTTATAATACAGATAAAAATACAAATTGTGTAGATTGACATGATATGCATTTATTACTATAAGCAATTTTCTGTTACTAGGATGGATTTTTATACATACTGCTCAGTTGTTCTATTATTGAAACTAACTCAGGGTTTCCTCCTAGAGCTTGGATGTGTCCATAGGCTTCAGCTTCTAACTCTCTTAAGGTTTGCTTTGTATATTCAAAAGAGCCCACCTTTTCAAGGTAGTGAACACAGTATTTTTTGATGTCTACGTTCTCTGTCCTCTGTCGCAATATGTTTTGAACCTGTGTACTTTCAGGTCTTGACCAAATTGCATGAATTGTAGGAAAGGAAAACTTGCCTTCAGTCAAATCTTCACAAAAACTTTTGTTTTCACTATACTCTTTGGAGTGTAAATTTGCATAATCATCCCTGATTTGAAAGAAAAGTCCAAGAGTATTTAACAATGGCTTTAAATCTTTGTCATAAGAAGAAAACAACTGCATTAAGCCAATAGCCAATCCAAAGAGACCCCCCGTTTTCTGTAACACCATTGCTTTATATTCTGCTTCCGTTGGACATGTATATGTATCTCTCCAGTAAATGTCTAAGCCTTGGCCACGATGAAGTTCAAGTAATTGCTGGGTAAATACATGGACAGCTTGTGGATGACTAAGAGTTAGAACTTTCTCCAAACCAAGAAAGTAAACATAATTGGCAGAATTAATAACAGATGGAACGCCATAGATGCTATGAGCAACTGGAAAACCCCGGCGGAGCTTGGAGTTGTCTTCAATGTCATCAATAAGGAGACTGGCATTGTGCAACATCTCTGTAACTTCAATGATTACCTGGTATTTGAAGAAAAAAAAAAAATCTTTATTCAAAATCATAAGCAGAATAAGTTAGATACATTTCTATTTATGAAAAAAATTAGCCAGGGAAACAGTCCAATAAAACCACAACTATGTTATCCATTTGCTGTGTTCTATGGACAACTGTGTTGTAGACCATCAGTACAGAAGAATGTATCACAATTTTCAGTACTTGAACCAGAGGATTGAATCTTAGCATAAACATTTTCTCTACCAAAGACACAGAAAAAGAGCCTTGTGTGCTAGATTACCCTCTAGCTGTCATGGTTTGGCTTAGGTCATCATTGTCTGCAGTGATTCAAGTCATCTATTTTGTACATCTTGAGATATATTTAAACGTTCCTCCGGTGATTCACTCAAAGTAAGTCCATACCTGCGTTTTATCTTCTGGAACATTTAACCAATGGTTGAAAGCCTGAGACAACTTTGTCCTGATCTGTTTACCTGGAAAAATAGAACATGTGTATTTATCATAGCCCAGTAAGAATTTCTCTACAAGAAATGTTTAATGTTACTGAAGCCAATAAAGACAAGTTGATGTTTTGTAAAACCATTACTATTGTCTGGTATACATATTGGCAAAAATAAATAGAGCATCCCAAATGTGCTTTAAAACAGCACTCATTAGCTTTTTTTCCCCTAAACCTATGTAAATAGTGTAGAGGTGCATAAATACACTCACAGATTGCCTTCTTCTCAGGAACACAGCTCTGCTCCAGTCTTTGAGTCATATGATGGTAAAGCGGCCGTCACACGCTACGATATCTTGAAAGATATCGCTTGAACGCGCCTGATGAAACATCGCTTGAACGATGTCTCTGCGTGTGACGGCAAGATACGACGAGCGAGAACTGTTCAAATCGCAAGATCGAGATCTGAGCTCCGGACCTCACATCTTGCGATTAGCGATTTCACGATATGCCTCATCGTGGTGTATAACACCACGATGAGCGATCTCCCAGCGGCAGAGCCTATGCTGGGAGATGGTATCTATGGTAAACGTCGGGTTACTAAGCGATGCGCGGCGCCTAGTAACCCGATGTGTACCATAGTAACCAGCGAGATCGCGGATCCACATCGCTGGTGAGTCTGTCTGTGTGACATCTCACCAACGATGTGAGCGATATTGTAAGCGATCGCGCGTGCACATGATCGCTTACAATATCGCTAGCGATGTCACCATGTGTGATGGCCGCTTTATTCAGATTCTGCACATCACATTGTGCTCTGCATGGCCCAGAAAAGGCTTTCACATTGTAAGACTAGGAAGCGTCAGAACAAGGCTCCACAGACTTGCCACTTGTGTATCACACAGAGTATAAACTGTATTCCAAATTATTATGCAAATTGGTTTTAAGTTTCATAGGGTTGTTTTTTTTTTTTTTTTTTTTTTTAATAAAACCCATTGATGGTATTGTGTCTCAGAGTTCTTTGGATCACTGAAATCAATCTCAGATACCTATGATAATTAGTTTGGCAGGTGAATCCAATAAAAGGAAAACTGGGTGTTCCACAATATTAAGCAGGCCACAGTTTTCAAGTAACATGGGAAAGAAAAAGGATCTCTCTGCTGTCAAAAAGCAACAAATAGTGCAATGCCTTGGACAAGGGATGAAAAATTAGATATTGCACAAAAACTTAAGCGTGATCATCGTACTGTGAAGAGATTTGTGGCTGATTTTGAGGACAGACGTGGTCGTGCAGATAAAGGCAGAATGAGGAAGGTTCTGCCAGGCAAGTTTATCGGATTAAGAGAGCAGCTGCGAAAAAGGCCTTACAAACCAGGAAACAGATATTTGAAGCTGCTGGTGCCTCTGGAGTCCCTCGAACCTCAAGGTGTAGGATCCTTCAAAGGCTTGCTGTGGTGCATAAACCTACTATTCGGCCACCCCTAAACAGTGCTCACAAGCAGAAACGGTTGCAGTGGGCCCAGACATACATGAAGACTAATTTTCAACCAGACTTGCTTACTGATGAGTGCCGAGCAACCCAGGAAGGTCCAGATGGATGGAGTAGTGGATGGCCACCATGTTCCAACAAGGCTGCGACGTCAGCAAGGAGGTGGAGGAGTCATGTTTTGGGTTGGAATCATGGTGAAACAGCTGGTAGGCCCCTTTAAGGTTCCTGAAGGTGTGAAAAAGATCTCTGCAAAGTATATAGAGTTTCTGACTGAGAACTTTCTTCCATGGTACAAAAAGCAGAAACGTGCCTTCATGAGCAAAATCATTTTCATGTATGACAGTGCGCCATCTCATGCTGCAAAGAATACCTCTGTGTCATTGGCTGCTACGGGCATAAAAGGAGATAAACTCATGGTGTGACCACCATCTTCCCCTGACCTCAACCCTATAGAGAACCTTTGGAGTATAATCAAGCAAAAGATCTATGAGGGTGGGAGGCAGTTAACATCAAAACAGCAGCTCTGGGAGGCTATTCTGACATCATGCAAAGAAATAAATGCAGAAACTCTCCAGAAACTCACAAGTTCAATGGATGCAAGAATTGTGAAGGTGAGATCAAAGAAGAGTTCCTATGTTAACACGAAACTTGGCCTGTTAGGATGTTTTAGAGTTAAATAGCTTTTTAATTCAGTGAATGTGACCTCCAAATGCTGCAAATTCAACAAATGAGCATTTTCATTTCTTTAAAACATATCAAATGTTTAGAAACTCTACCGTGCATAATAATTTGGAACAGTGCATTTAGAGTTTTTTTAAATTTTTAAGATTATACTGTTATCATTGAAAGGTTTCTTCAATAAAATTCGATGTATACTCTAATGGGTGATGACTTTTATTACACTGACTGTCATTTGCACTGACCATTTAGGAGAATCATAAAAAAAAGAACATTTGCATAATAATTTGGAAGACAGTGTAGAGTGATCTGGAAAATCTGAATTGCCATGACATGACCCAGAAGAGGATGGGAGCAATGGCAGATAGCAAAGATACCTATGATCGGCAAGTATATTAACAAACTGACACTACTAACATTAACACAGGTTTAGGGAGGGGAAAAAAAAAAGTTTATAGGAGTGGTTTGTTAAAAGGTAACCATACACCATAGGCTGCTTTCACACCGCAGTTTTTTGCCTGATCAGGTTCGATTCGATCAGGTTTGTGTGTCAAAACCAGGAGTGTCTCCAAAACTCAGAACTGGTGTCAATCTTTCAATTATAGAGTTTCTCTGCAAGTTCCTCTCCTGGTTTTGGCACACAAACTGGATCTAAGATGATCAGAAAAAAAAACTGCAGTGTGAAGCCAGCCTTACATAACTGATGGCTGAATGCTCATAGGTTCAATAGCAATCTCTCAAACTCAGAACACACAAGTTCTGCACACCCATTATATGGCAGTCTCATCCAGCTTAGGCTGGGTTAACACCATGGCAGCATCAGGTCCGGGGCTGTCCGATGTGAATCGGACAGCCCCGGACCTGATCTGGACACAGAATCGGAGGGCCAAATATGCCCTACGGTCCGGTGTCCAAACAGATTCTTCTTATAGCAGCCGCAGCTGCTGATAATTCAAGATTGCGGCTAGCGGGGAGATAGCTGCGGTCACAAACTGTCAGCAGGGGACAGCTCCATGGTGCTGAAGTTCAGCACTGGCTGGCGCTGAACTTTAGCACCCGGCGTCCGGCTACGACTCCGGTGCGATCCGGCGCCATAGACCCCCATGTTAGGGGGCGCCCGATCGCTCCGGACCAGGAGGATCCAAGAGTCTCAGATTTTTTACCCCAGACACAAAAATTTGCATGCTATGTCTTTGTGTCCGGAAGGAAAATCTGAATACATCCGGATCCTCCCGGACAGATTGAAGCCGGATGGCAGATAGCTGCCATCCGGCCCCATAGAATACTATGGGGCCGAAATCTGATCCGTGGCCGTCTGGTTTACACCGGACAGCCCTGGATTGAATTTAACCGTGGTGTGAACCCGGCCTTAAGGTAAAAAAAAAAACAAAAAAAAAAACCCCACATCAGTAGATTATGACAAATTTGTATCTAATGTGTATGAGGGCCTAATCTGCTGCTGAATAAAATATTTGTATACTATGCAAGCAATAAAAAAATACATGAGCCCACAGGAAAATACCTGGCAATTGAAGCAAGTATTTATAAGGCTCTAGTAGGATTCTTTCTGAAGAGCTGGCCATCTTTTCTTGTTTTATCCTGAGAAGTGGGTGAAGCCAACTGAAAAAAACCTGTAGTATAGAAAACATAAGTAGTTTTGGTAAATCCTTTCGTCAAAATAAAGAAAAATTAGAGATAAGAGCTATGTTGTAACATTTGGGCATGGACTACCATATTCATTTTAGACCACATTCTCACATCCGTGTTTAACCCTTTGAGGATTAGGCCATTTTTCAATTTTGACCTTTTGTTTCTTTCTCCCGTTATTCCAAGACCCATAATTTTTTTATTTTGCTGTTGATATAACAGTGAGAGGGCTTATATATTGCTGAATGACTTGTATTTTGAATAACAATATCCATTTTATCATATGCTGTAAATGGTAAGCAGGAAAAAAATTCAAGAGCAGCAAAATAGCAAAAAAATTAAATATGAAATTCTGCAATAGTTTTTTTTGTTGTTCTTTTAAGTACAGCTTTCATTTTACTGTAAAAGTGAACTGGCAGTATGATTCTCCAGGTCAGCATGATAAGGGTGCCTTCACACTTGCATTTGTGTCTGCATGTGTATGGCATGCAGACGCAAACGCAGCCCATACTGATGTGAACACAGCGGACAATCTCTGCATGCGTTCACATTAGTATGCACCCCGGCCAGCCAATCAGCTGTCTCGGGGGCGGCTGGGTGGAGGAGATCAGCGGTGGAGATCTCCTTCTCCCGGCCACAGCTGATCTCCCGCCGGTGTTAGCACGGGAGATTTGAAGAAACAGCTGATCTGACAGCTGTTTAAATCTCCCGCACCGACACCGGCGGGAGATCAGTGGAGGCTCTAGCTGATCTCCTGGTGGCCGCCACTGATCACCGGTGGCCACCGTGAGAGATTTCAATGTGATCCGCAGTGTTCTCCTGCGCTGTCATGCGGAGGACACTGTGGATCAATTGCCTTCCAATGCGTGGTTTGTGCACTTGCAGATAAAACAAGCGCCCGCACAAAAAATTCATCAGGCTGCGTTCGGAGTGTGCACAAATTGTGCGCATCCGAACGCAGCCAAACACGTTCCCATGTTAAACATAGGAACGCAGTGTGCAAGAGTTTGGCTGCGTTCAGTACGCTGCGCTTGCAAACACAAGTGTGAAGGCACCCTAAGGTAAACACCAAAAAAAAGTACAGTTTTTGTTTTATTTCAGTGGAGAGAAAAAAAAAATTATAAATAAGATTGAGTATAAAAAAACAAAAAAAAAAACCTTGCTTGTGTCACAACTTTCCGAGAGTGGTAACACTTACAATTTTTGAGCATACGGAGCTATACGAGGGCTTGGTTTTTTTTTTGCATCACGTCCTGATGTTTTTATTGATATCTTAGGGACTGTACGGTGATTTGATCGACTGCTATTACATTTGCTTTCTTTGTATAACAATTTTTATTCTCATTACTCTGTCGATTAATTTTATATTTTAATAGAGCTGACTTTTACGAATGCAGTGATATCAAGTGTCTGTTTTGAATTTATCTTTTAAAGAAAAAAAAAATGATATGAAAAATAAAAACAAAACACCTTTTCTATTTTGTACTGTATTTAATAGTCCCCTTAGGGGACTTGAACCTGCAATAGTCTGATCACTTGTTCTATATTCAGCAATGCCATAGCATTACTATATATGGAAGAAATCAGTCTTCGAAAAACACTGGAGTACTGTGATGACACTAGGTTTATCAGCTGACCCCTAGCTGTCATGGTAACTCATCGGCATATCATGTTTGCGTCGTGGCCACACCGGTGAAAGCTCAGAAGAGTGTGTACACCTGCTGACACACGTTAATTGCTCTTGTCAGAGATTGACAGCGGCATTCAACAGGTTAACAGATGCCAACTGTTAGGCCCCTTTCACACCGGCGTTTTTGAAAAATGCGGCAGATCCGGTCAAAAAAACGCATCTACCACATTTTCCGCTTAACCGCTGCACTTGCAGCACAGTTGCGGCAAGCCCCATGCATTGTCTATGGGGCTTGCGACAAGTGTGCGGCAGACGCAGGAAGTGCGGTTTCGGTAGGTCGCGTTTTTTTTCGCGGCTGCATCTGCCGCAACCACACTTGCCGTGTCTGCTGCACACTTGCCGCAAGCCCCACAGACAATGCATGGGGCTTGCTGCAAGTGCAGCCATTAGGCCCTCTTCACATCAGCGTTTTACACTGATCGCGGCAGATGCGGTGGATTTACGGCATCTGCCGCCTAACCGTCACACTTGCGGTTCACCTGTGGCAAACCCCATGCAATGTCTATGAGGCTTGCGGCAGGTGCAGTATAGTTGCGGTTTCAGCACTTGCGGCAGCGAAAAAAACGCGATAAGTAGCGTTTTTTCACGGCCGCAGCTGCCGCAAGTGCCGAAACCACAACTATACCGCACCTGTCGCAAGCCCCATAGACATTGTATGGGGCTTGCCGCAGGTGAACCGCAAGTGTGACGTTTAGGTGGCAGATAGGTTTTTTTTACCGCAACTGCCGCATTTTCACACAAACGCTGATGTGAAAGGGGCCTAAAGCGGCCGTCACACGCTTCCATAACTTGAACGATATTGTAAGCGATCACGTGCATGCGCGATCGCTTACGATATCGCTGGTGAGATGTCACACAGACAGACTCACCAGCGATGTGGAGCCGCGATCTCGCTGGTTATTATGGTACACATCGGGTTACTAGGCGCCGCGCGGCGCTTAGTAACCCGACGTGTACCATAGTTACCATCTCCCAGCATAGGCTGTGCCGCTGGGAGATGGATCATCGTGGTGTCATACACCACGATGAAGCAGATCGTGACATCGTTCATCGCTAGATCTGAGCTCCGGAGCTCAGATCTGCTATGTCACGATCAAGCGATTTTACATAGTAAAATCGCTTGATTACATGCAACGATGCCAAAACGATATCGCTTAAGCGATCAAAAAGGAGATCGCTTAAACGATATTGGGCTTAAAATCGTTGCGTGTGGACGGCCGCTTTAGGCGGAAAAATGTAGCAGATGCTGTTTTTTGACCGGATCTGCCGCATTTTTTCAAAGACGCCAGTGTGAAAGCACCCATTGAGGCACATGTCTGCTGATTAAATCAGCCGACAAGTGCAAGCAAAGATGCAAGCTTGGCGTGTGAGCACACATTAAAGGCAGGGAGACGGACTCATGACATAAATAAAACGCCATGGATCTTTAAGATCTTAAATATTCACGTGAAAAAAAACTTGTACTGATGTCAGTGTTTTTGTTGGGAAGTTTGAACTCTAAGTTAATCAGCAATTTCTTATTTTACCAACAAAATATTACAAAGCCACTATGGGCCTCACCACGCTGAGAGTACCTGCCCCCGGCTGCCTCGGTTTTTCCTTGGCTTGAAATTTTTCAATTACCGTATTTAAAATAAGCCTGCTGCTGTCCACTTTATTTGTGCTGAAAATAAAAAAAGTTACAGAGAAGCATTACATCCTTATTTTAAATTATTTATGTTTACACCGCTATTCTCTGCTTTTAAAAAAATATATATCTTTACATCTTTTTTTTTCTTACTTAGTCCCTGTGGTTCTGATTGCAGCTGCACTGTATGGCAATAATTTGATTACCATACAGGGCAGCCGTTAGTGATGCAGACACAACTCCCAGAGGTTACATGATCTCTGAGGCTTGGGTGGTGATGAGATGTCACCATGGCAATGTTTCCCCCCTCTCCAAGCACTGATCAATGCATGGAGAGGGGTGAAAGGGTGTGCGATCCCTCTCCTAGTACCCAACTGCTGCAATCGATACCGATCGCAACAGTTAGGGGGTGTTACAGCCAGAGACTCATGGCGATCATGTCCCTGGCTATCTGACACCACTCCATTGATGGGATGAGGCTGAGAGGAGAGGGCAGTGCCAGGGACATGTGAATTGCACCACCGCTCATGCTGATGGGATGGGGTGACATCAGCCTCTACAGAGTTCCAGCCTACGGTAAGGGCTATCGTAGCCCCAACCATAGGCAGGATTGTAATGATCAGGCAATTTCATTGCCCGATCATTAAAGTCGCTGTGAACGACCGTTCATAATTGAATAGCCAATCACGCCGATCATGGTTGAGTGGTGGCAACACCCCCCCCCCCCCCCAAATCAAGCTCCGGGCCCCAACTTCTAGGATGACCAGGTACTGGCGCTTGATCGGCTTTGTCGTGGCCACGGTGCTGCATCTGCGCCAGGAAAAAAATAGTTTGTCCTTAGTCAGGAACGACCTTGCTTTTGGGGGAACCAATTCGTCCTTGGTCATTCCTCCTGGCAGCATTTCACTTTCAGTCAGAGGCGGATCTGGTGTGGATTCAGTCACCACCCTGTGTATGGAGAGCGACAGCTGTAACCACATACCCCCACAATGACAGACAGTTTTTGCAATATCAAAGAAATGTTTAAAAAGATATAGAAGTACTTTACAGGAAGTTAAAGTACTTCCGCTTGCTTTATATATTTTAAATGTTTTTATTATTACATGTGAATAAAGATTTATTTTTATTATATGTAGTTTCTTGAAAGGAGGAGTTATTTTTTTGTTTTTTGGCTGCATTGTATAATAATTTGAATCCTAATAAAATATTTGACTTTTTACGTTGAATGACAGTCACTCTGCAATAGGGAAGACGATCAGTTGATACAGGGGTGTGCGGCTTTAACCGCCGCTCTTCACACACAGAGTGGTCATGGAATCCAGGCCGGCAAAGCATCCATGAACACTCCTGGGAGGATTAAAGTTAATTTCCACCCAGCAGCACGGTTAAGTGTGCCGGAGGCAGGAAGGCTCAGAATGCTACCAAGCTGCAGATTAACTCCACATCTGCAAGTTAATAGCATTTTTTCACATGACAGTTGCCCTTTAACCCTTTACGACCAAGGGCATATATATACACGTCCTTGGCCGTGTTCCCACTCTTTCACGTGAACTCACACGTTGAGCTTGCATCATCTCCCACATATGCAGCTAACAGCACTGGTCAGATCAGTGATCTGATCTGAAGTGTTAACCCTTTAGGTCGCCCTGTGGAATCACCCATAGTGCATTCTAAAGTACTGTGGTAGGGATTGTGCTGTTCCCCGCTGGCATCGGCAACCCCAAGATGTAATCATGGGGCCTCGATACATTGCCTTAACAGCGTGGGACCAGTCGATGACGCCGATGCTGTCATGAATCACTACCAGCAATGCCCAAGTGCGGTTGCTGGCAGAAAGTGATCATATGTGCTGTTGAGAGGGATGCTGAAGCATCTCTCTGCATAACACAAGCGATCGCACTGTGCAGTGCTGAGGCATCCCTTAGATCATGTAAAATAAAAGTTATACCGTATATAATCGTGTATAAGCCGAGTTTTTCAGCCCAAAAATTGGGCTGAAAAGTCTACCCCTCGGCTTATACAGGGTCATATACGGTATGTGATGCCGTGGGCTCTGTGTCCGGGCTGGGGAGGCTGGAGGAGGCTGCTGTATGAGCGGCCCCGTCACGTGGGGCCGCTCATTATATATGCACTGCTTCCCCCTGTCAATCAGCGGCAGGGGGAAGCAGTGCATATGGCCCCCAAATGCTGCCACTCGCCCCCCTCTGTGTAAGGGCCCCCCCCGCTGCTGTAAGGGCCCCCCCCGCTGCTTATCTTACCATCCGGTCTTCTGCTCAGCGCCGCTCCTTGGTGCTCCGTCCTGCTACATCCGGGATCCCCGGCCGTCGCAGGTATATGACGTCATCGTGCGACGGCCGGGGATCCCGGATGCAGCGAGGACGGGAGCACCGAGGAGCAGCGCTGAGCAGAAGACCGGATGGTAAGTTAAGCAGCAGGGGGGGCGAGTGCCAGCATTTGGGGGCGGCTGTGTACCCCTGGGGGCGGCTGTATACCCCTGGGGGGCGGCTGTGTACCCCTGGGGGCGGCTGTGTACCCCTGGGGGGTGGCTGTACCCTGGGGGCGGTCTGTACCCCTGGGGGCCGATAGCTGTGTAACCGTGCCTGGGGGCAGGCTGTGTACCGCTGGGGCTGCTGTATGCCCCCGGAGGCTGCTGTACACCACGGGGCTGCTGTATATACTGCTGGGGCCTGTATACCACTGGGGCTGCTGTATATACTGGTGGGGTCTGTATATACCACTGGGGAGGCTGCTATATACCACTGGGGCTGCTGTATATACTACTGGGGCCTGTATATGCCACTGGGGGGGCTGCTGTATACTACCACTGGGGGGCCTGTATACCACACTGCTGGGGGCTTAACCTGCTGGCACCCTCGGCTTATACACGAGTCAATAGGTTTTCCCAGGTTTTGGGGGCAAAAGTAGGGGGGTCGGCTTATACACGGGTTGGCTTATACACGAGTATATACGGTAATAAAAAAAACAAACATAAAAAGCTCAAACCACTCCACTGTTGCCACATTGAAAGTAAAACAAAAAACAACACCACCATACACGTGGTATTGCTACATTCAAAAATGCCCTGATCAAAACATAAAATCAATTAATTAGATCAGTAAACTGAGCAACAACAAAAAAGGCCAATTGCATTTTTTTTTTTTTTTTGGACGCCACAACATTGCAATAAAATACAATCACAGGCTATCAAGATATCACATCTACCCAAAAATAGTATCATTAGAAACGTCAGCTCGAGACAAAAAAAAAAATAGGCTGCCACACAGCCCCAGATCCTAAAAAATGAGAACGCTACAGGTCGCGGAAAATGGCACCAAAAGTGCAGTTCCATTCCTTTAAAAATGTCTACCGTATTTGTTTTCACCACGTAGATAAAAGAAAAACTATACATGTTTAGTATCTACGAACTCGTACTGACTCGTGGCACCATAACGACATTTTTACCATATTGTGAAATGGTAAATAAAAACAAACATACGTGTAATTGCACTTTTTTTGCAATTTCAATGCACTTGGAATATGTAATTACTGCTGTATCTGAGGAGTTGTTGAATTTCAGTAATCATCCTGAGTTCAATAGACTCAATTCTGATATTGCTAGTAGAATTTTGAGGTTAGAGCAGGAGATTATAGCAAAAAAATCTAAGAAACTGCAGAGGGATAAGGGAGGACATGAAAACCTCCAAAAAAACAAAGGAGGAAATGACTGCGCCTAAAAATCCCCCTGCCAAAGAGGCGCATCCCACTCAAGTGCTCACTGAGGAGGTGGCCACTATACCAGCTCCTGATCCGATGGAGATCCCCACCCCGGATCCAGATCAGGATGTGGTCACCCCACCCGTCAGTGAGCCTAATATAAAGAAAAAAAACAACTAAAAAGAAAGGAAGGAAGAAGTCTAAAAATGCAGTCATGGAGGAAGAGAGAGCTGAGAATAAGTCAGGGGAAGGGGAGACTTCTGGAAGCCGTGAGCTTCCCTCACCCCCAAATAGAAATATACTCAGCTCAAAGTGCACCTGTGAGTTTTTTAGAACCGGTAAAATTACAGATGGAGTAACATTAGAAAGGATTGTCTTTTGGACTTAAATACTCCTTGTCAAACTAGTCCCTTGGATTTATTGGTATCAATGGCTGAGAGAGCTTCAGCGTTGATGACCAATAATATTATAGATCTTCCAGTAGTTGATAATGAAGAGGGAGAGGGAACCATTCCTATCCCCTTATTACCAATAACTAACAAAGAACCTAATCTCATTGATATAGAGGTTCCTGGGCCAACGATAAAGTTACCCACGAAACCTAATATGTGTGGAAATAGAAAAAATGTAAACCTGAGTGTAAATCCGGTTCATGATGGGTCAAATTCTGAATCTGCTACGGACTGTTTTTTTCCCAGAGGAGTGAAAAACTCCAACACCATCACAAAGTATTTTACAAAAATACCACAAAAAGAAAAGACAGAGAAGAGGAACACGTGGAAAGAAAAAGACTAAAAAGTGCAAGACAATAACCCGGTCACCAATAAGTGTACCCCCCAGCATTATCACCACAGATGGGAAGGGAAATACTTTAGAGAGGAGGGGAAACATATTCAATCTTTCCAAACATAAAATAACAGAGAATAAGGTAGCACTATTGAATAGGGGACTCTCATTTGCCCTGAGAATGTCTCCAAAGACGTGGAATTATTTATGGATCTACAAAGGTTTATTAGAAAACTAACATTAAAACGTCATTTCGTAATAAATGGTAATAATAATTTGAATCCCATAGGAAATGAGAATGGTATCATTCATACAAGTTTGAGAGGTGTATCAAACTTTTATCCGATACAGAATAAAGGCCACCATCTGAAGACCTTTACTGACCTAGTTCTAAAAGATTTCGAATCCCTGACCCTAAATAAGAATAGGGTTAAAAATCTGACAAAGGAAGAACAAAAAGGGTTGCTGTCACTGAGAAAAGACAGTGACCTAATAATTAGAGCAGCAGATAAGGGTGGGGGGGATTGTTCTGCAAGATCGGGAGATCTATCTTAAAGAAGCAGATAGAATCCTTTCGGATAGAGCTACATACAGAATTTCGAATTTAAATGAATATAGAGACTCCATCGTTAAATATGGGACATTATTGGACACGGCAGAGAAATTGGGGATTCTAAATAAAAATGAGAAATGTTATTTAAGAATTAAAGACCCCCAACTGGCAACGTTTTATCATTTACCGAAGATCCATAAACAGATTTTTTTTTTTTTTTTTAAACATTAAATTTTTATTGAGGTTTTTGCAAAACGTGAAAAACAAACATAACATGACAATGTCTGATCCTTGTCGGAAGCAGAACCGGGGGATCTAATAGACACTAGACATCTAAAGCACCTAAAACATCAGTAATAAGAAAAGTAAGTGTTATAAGGGGGGAAATAAAGATAGAAGAAAGAGAGAGAGAAGAGAGAGGGAAAAGGGAGGGGGGGGGGGACGACGTCAGGTTGTATTGGGAGTCCGGAACATAAACAGATTTTTGATCCACCTGGACGCCCCATCATAGCGGGAATTAACTCGCTCACTGCCAATTTAGCAGCCTATGTGGATACTTTTATGAATCCAGTCGTTAAGAATTTGGGATAATTTCTTAAGGATTCTGTACATCTTATCCAATTGTTACATAAGATTGAGTGGAAGACTAACTATATTTTTATCAGTTTAGATGTTACTGGCCTTTATTCCAATATCCAGCACGACATTGGCATACAATGCTTTCAGCTATATGTAGACAGGGTTTTTGACCTCCCTCCCCCCAAAAAAAACTTTTTGATACAGAGTATGAGATTCATTTTGGAGAACAATTTCTTCAAATTTGATAATGTCATATACCAGCAGATAAGGGGAACTGCTATGGGGTCGAGGGTGGCCCCGACGTATGCAAACTTATTTATGGCAGTCTTTGAAACTTGGCACTTTTTGAATAATAAACATAGAGAGAATTTAATTATGTATCGTCGCTTTATAGATGACATAATTATTATTTATGATAATAGGGACTGGACAGTTGATGAGTTTTTGGACCCTATACTGAATAACTCTTGGGGTATTGAGTTACTTCCTACTATAGAAGAAAGATCATTGAACTTCCTTGATCTAAACATCTATATTGATGAAGTGGGAATAATTAATACAAAAAATTTCTTTAAGAAAATAGATGCCAATGGCTATGTGCACTATCACAGTGGGCATTATAAGCCATGGCTACGTAACATTCCCAAGAATCAATATTTACGCATCAGGAGAAACTGTACCTCTACTCGTGATTATAGAGAGCAAAGCAAAATTTTGCAGGGAAGATTTAATGAGAAAAAATATCCTTCAACTTTGGTAAAACGTGCCTATCAATCTGCCAAGGGAATGACCCAGAATGACCTTATTGAATACAATAACAAGAGGGACATGGAAATTAAGAATGAAGTCAGCTTTATAACCATCATATATGAGACATCCTACAAAAACATTGGAAGATTGTTCTAAATGATCCCATATTAAATAAAGTGGTGCCCCCTAAACCTATAGTCACCTATAGGAGAGCTCCAACTATAAAAAATGTATTGGCCCCTAGTGTCTTGAGATCTCTCCACCCAAAAAATAATATTGTGGAGACTATATCTGGAAAGAAAGGCTCCTATAAATGTCATAAAAGGGGTTGTAAATGCTGCCAAATAATAGGCCATAAAGTCACCACCTTTCATGCTCAAAACGATGATCGAAAAGAATACAAGATTGCATTCAGACTAACTTGCCAAGATGACGGAATAAAAAGCATGAATCTTTGAAGTATACCGGCTGGTGAGGCGCTGTCTTATTTATGCTTATGTTATCTATGCCAGGTGGGGCTCCCTGACTGATGACGTGCGCCCATACTAGGAATTTATTAAATTCCAACCGTTACATGGTGCTGTGGAACCTTTAACTTTGATAACTTGCCAGACTGATTATGTCATATACCTTATCCAATGTATTTGCAAGAAACAGTATGTGGGTAGAACTTCTCAGGAGTTACACAAACGGTTAAATTCACATAGGTATAATATTAAAAAAGGATTGCTTCACCATGGATTGTCTAGACATTGTACGGAAATACATGGGGGTGAGATGAAGTTTACAATCACACCCATAGATCATATACCATTTAATAACACAAATAGATTAGACCGGCTGGCAAAGAGGGAGACTTACTGGATCTTCAAACTAAAGACCCTCCAGCCGGGCGGTTTAAATGAGGTGAGTGACCTATTCTAATCAGTCTAATAAAAATTGTCTCATTATGTGCACGTTACTAGTGAATGTGTATATATATACCGTATATACTCACGTATAAGCCGAGTTTTTCAGCCCAAAATTTGGGCTGAAAAGTCCCCCTCGGCTTATACGCGCGTATATAAAAAAAAATAAAAAAATACAGCCGCAGCCCCGGAGGTATACAGGCCCCCCATCAAGTTCCAGGGCCCCCCCCACCTTGCGCGCAGCCTGTAAAGGAAAATCATACTTGCCAGAGTCCAGTCGCGCCGTCCGCAGCTGCCGACATGACGATCCCGGGCTCCATTCAGCGTCTTCCGCATTTCCTGTAGTCGTGGGCAATGACGTCATTGCCCGCGCGCACAGGAAGTCGGAAGCCGGAAGACGCTGAATGGAGCCCGGGATCGTCATGTCGGCAGCTGCGGACGGCGCGACTGGACTCTGGCAAGTATGATTTTCCTTTACAGGCTGCGCGCAAGGTGGGGGGGGCCCTGGAACTTGATGGGGGGCCTGTATACCTCCGGGGCCGCGGCTGTATACAGCCCTGGGGCTGCGGCTGTATACAGCCCTGGGGCTGCTGCTGTATACAGCCCTGGGGCTGCTGCTGTATACAGCCCTGGGCTGCGGCTGTATACAGCCCTGGGGCTGCGGCTGTATACAGCCCTGGGGCTGCGGCTGTATACAGCCCTGGGGCTGCATCTGGGGCTGCATATGGGGCTGTATATGGGGCTGTATATGGGGCTGCATATGGGGCTGCATATACCTCTGGGGCTGCATATACCTCTGGGGCTGCATATACCTCTGGGGCTGCATATGGGGCTGCATATACCTCTGGGGCTGCATATACCTCTGGGGCTGCATATACCTATGGGGCTGCATATACCTCTGGGGCTGCATATGGGGCTGCATATACCTCTGGGGCTGCATATACCTCTGGGGCTGCTGTATACTACCACTGGGGCTGCTGATGTATATACCACTGGGGCTGCTGCTGCTGTATATACCTCTGGGGCTGCATATGGGGCTGCATATACCTCTGGGGCTGCATATACCTCTGGGGCTGCATATACCTATGGGGCTGCATATACCTATGGGGCTGCATATACCTCTGGGGCTGCATATGGGGCTGCATATACCTCTGGGGCTGCATATACCTCTGGGGCTGCATATGGGGCTGCATATACCTCTGGGGCTGCATATGGGGCTGCATATACCTCTGGGGCTGCATATACCTCTGGGGCTGCATATACCTATGGGGCTGCATATACCTATGGGGCTGCATATACCTATGGGGCTGCATATGGGGCTGCATATACCTCTGGGGCTGCATATACCTCTGGGGCTGCATATGGGGCTGCATATACCTCTGGGGCTGCATATGGGGCTGCATATACCACTGGGGCTGCATATACCTCTGGGGCTGCATATACCTCTGGGGCTGCATATGGGGCTGCATATACCTCTGGGGCTGCATATACCTCTGGGGCTGCATATGGGGCTGCATATACCTCTGGAGCTGCATATACCTCTGGGGCTGTATATACCTCTGGGGCTGCTGTATACTACCACTGGGGCTGCTGCTGTATACTACCACTGGGGAGGCTGCTGTATACTTCACTGCTGGGGGTTGTATACCTGTGCTGGAGTCCACCCTCGGCTTATACGCGAGTCAATAAGTTTTCCCAGTTTTTGGGGGCAAAAGTAGGGGGGGTCGGCTTATACACGGGTCGGCTTATACACGAGTATATACGGTATATATATATATATATGGGTATGATAGAATGGTGATACTATTTTAATCCCTCCCCTGAGGTTGATACCAATTGATGCTGCTATTAGTGTATACAGTTAATGGTGAAGATATCATTCATGACTAGCTTTAAATTGTCTTAAGTGTGAGCACCCCTATAGCTTAGTGGATAATTGATTTTTTAATGGAAACACAAGTTTTGGAGTCCAGGGTTTGAACTTCAGTTTTTTTTGTTTTTATTGATATAAATGCATGTTTTTTTAAAAAAAGAAAAAATTATTATTTATTTTTTTAAGTTATAAGCCCATCAGATAATGGGGAATCATAATAGAAAACAGGTCCCCTTTAATAATAAATATTCAAACTCCTAATAGGTAGGTTCTCTTCACATATTATGACTGAGATAAGTTTTCAATCAACTTACCGTATATACTCGTGTATAAGCCGACCCGTGTATAAGCCGACCCCCCTACTTTTGCCCCCAAAACTTGGGAAAATCTATTGACTCGTGTATAAGCCGAGGGTGGACCCCAGCACAGGTATACAGCCCCCAGCAGTGTGGTATACAGCAGCCTCCCCAGTGGTATATACAGGCCCCAGCAGTGTTACAGCAGCAGCCCCAGTGGTATATACAGCAGCAGCCCCAGTGGTAGTATACAGCAGCCCCAGAGATATATACAGCAGCCCCAGTGGTAGTATACAGCAGCAGCCCCAGTGGTAGTATACATGCAGCCCCAGTAGTATATACAGCCCCAGTGGTAGTATACACGCAGCCCCAGTAGTATATACAGCCCCAGTGGTATATACAGCCCCAGTGGTATATACAGCCCCAGTGGTAATATACACGCAGCCCCAGAGGTATATACAGCCCCAGTGGTAGTATACAGCAGCCCCAGTGGTATATACAGCCCCAGTGGTAGTATACACGCAGCCCCAGTAGTATATACAGCCCCAGAGGTATATACAGCCCCAGTGGTAGTATACAGCAGCCCCAGTGGTATATACAGCCCTAGTGGTAGTATCCAGCAGCCCCAGAGGTAGTATACAGCCCCCCCATCAGTATACAGCAGCCCCAGAGGTATATACAGCCCCAGTGGTAGTATACATACAGCCCCAGTGGTATAGACAGCCCCAGTGGTAGTATATAGCATCCCCAGCAGCCCCAGTAGTATATACAGCCCCAGTGGTATAGACAGCCCCAGTGGTAGTATATAGCAGCCCCAGTGGTAGTGTATAGCATCCCCAGTGGTAGTATATAGCATCCCCAGCAGCCCCAGTAGTATATACAGCCCCAGTGGTAGTATACATACAGCCCCAGTGGTATAGACAGCCCCAGTGGTAGTATATAGCAGCCCCAGTGGTAGTATATAGCATCCCCAGCAGCCCCAGTAGTATATACAGCCCCAGTGGTATAGACAGCCCCAGTGGTAGTATATAGCAGCCCCAGTGGTAGTATATAGCATCCCCAGCAGCCCCAGTAGTATATACAGCCCCAGTGGTAGTATCCAGCAGCCCCAGTAGTATATACATACAGCCCCAGTGGTAGTATATAGGGCCCCAGCATCCCCCTCATAGTTTTGCGCCCCCACCTAACTTGCTGGGCCCCCCCGCATGCAGCGCTGCGCTCATACATTACCTGTCTAGCAGCTGTCACCCTCCGGTGGCGGATCGCGGCTCCTGGCTCCGGCTTCCATCTTCATCTCTGTCTTCCTGCTTTGTGGCCGGGGCTCATCGCGATGACGTCATCGCGACGCCGGCCGGTCACGTGACAGGCAGGAAGACAGAGAGGAAGATGGAAGCCGGAGCCGGGAGCCGCGATCCGCCACCGGAGGGTGACAGCTGCTAGACAGGTAATGTATGAGCGCAGCGCTGCATGCGGGGGGGCCCAGCAAGTTAGGTGGGGGCGCAAAACTTTGAGGGGGACCGTATTGACTCGCGTATAAGCCGAGGGGGGGACTTTTCAGCCCAATTTTTGGGCTGAAAAACTCGGCTTATACGCGAGTATATACGGTAAATGGCCAAGTGGTCTAATGCTTGCCCTGTGAATTTATAGTTTTGGAAACGCCGGATTGAATCCCCTGTGGATCATTGTGCATTTTTATACTATTTTTTAATTTTATGATTTAGAGAGGTTTTTATGTTTTCTTCATGTGTGGTGTTTTAATGTTATATAGATTATATTACTTTGTATTTATATGCCTTTTAATGGATGTTGTCCACCCAGCGGGTTTGAGGGTGGCGTTCCTAGTGGAGCTACCTTCATACCTGAATGGGTGGGGTCATATAATGGATATGTCTTTTCTAACTCCCCAGTAGGTATGTTCTCCCTACATACACTAAGGCTACGTTCACACATTTGCGTATTTTGCTGCGCTTTTTGCCGCGTTTTTCGGCCGCGCAAAAAAGCGCAGCAAAATACGCAGGGGCTTTCACACACTGTGCTTTCTTTCCCCCAGAAAGCGCAGTGATGTCACAGAGGGGAGGAAGAATCCTGCTTCTCCTCTCCCCTCTGTGACATGTGTGACCGCCCCATTAGACTTCACAGTGTATTAATAAACACTGTGAAATCTAAATTAAACAAAAGCAAGTGTGTGAAAAATAAAAAAGAATGAATACATCATAGCATCTAGGACTGAGGAGCTCTCTTTGGATGCTGGATGTAAGTATAGAAGCTTTGAAAAGGTCTGCCTGTCTGATACACACACAGAGAGAGTACGGGCTGCAGTATCTCATTATGCAGTCTGTAGTCTTTCAATCTCTTTTTGTCATATTGTGTATGCTTATGTTGGCCATTTTGTATTTTTCTAGTAGACCAACCACTACTGCAGCTAGACCTCAGGGTTGAAATAATCTCTTTGGTGTTGGCCATCGCTGCTGCCATTATTATACAGTTGTGGCCAAAAGTATTGACACCCCTGCAATTCTGTCAGATAATACTCAGCTTCTTCCTGAAAATGATTGCAATCACAAATTCTTTGGTATTATTATCTTCATTTGATTTGTCTTCAATGAAAAAACACAAAAGAGAATGAAGCAAAAGCAAAACATTGATCATTTCACACAAAACTCCAAAAATGGGCCGGACAAAAGTATTGGCACCCTCACCCTAATACTTGATTGCACAACCTTTAGCCAAAATAATTGCAATCAACCGCTTCCGGTAACCATCAATGAGTTTCTTACAATGCTCTGCTGGAATTTTAGGCCATTCTTCTTTGGCAAACTGCTCCAGGCCCCTGATATTTGAAGGGTGCCTTCTCCAAACTGCCATTTTTAGATCTCTCCACAGGTGTTCTATGGGATTCAGGTCTGGACTCATTGCTGGCCACCTTAGAAGTCTCCAGTGCTTTCTCTCAAACCATTTTCTAGTACTTTTTGAAGTGTGTTTTGGGTCATTGTCCTGCTGGAAGACCCATGACCTCTAAGGGAGACCCAGCTTTCCCACACTGGGCTCTACATTATGCTGCAAAATTTGTTGGTAGTCTTCAGACTTCATAATGCCATGCACACGGTCAAGCAGTCCTGTGCCAGAGGCAGCAAAGCAACCCCAAAACATCAGGGAACCTCTGCCATGTTTGACTGTAGGGACCGTGTTCTTTTCTTTGAATGCCTCTTTTTTTTCTCCTGTAAACTCTATGTTGATGCCTTTGCCCAAAAAGCTCTACTTTT
This sequence comes from Allobates femoralis, assembly GCA_033576535.1. NCBI lineage: Eukaryota > Metazoa > Chordata > Amphibia > Anura > Aromobatidae > Allobates > Allobates femoralis. The sequence goes on from JARQOC010000001.1 coordinate 437,262,654, forward strand.
GTCTCATCTGACCAGAGAACATTCTTCCAAAACGTTTTAGGCTTCCTCAGGTAAGTTTTGGCAAACTCCAGCCTGGCTTTTTTATGTCTCAGGGTAAGAAGTGGGGTCTTCCTGGGTATCCTACCACACAGTCCCTTTTCATTCAGACGCTGATGGATAGTACGAGTTGACACTGTTGTACCCTCGGACTGCAGGGCAGCTTGAACTTGTTTGGATGTTAGTCGAGGTTATTTATCCACCATCCGCACAATCTTGCGTTGAAATCTCTCGTCAATTTTTCTTTTCCGTCCACATCTAGGGAGGTTAGCCACAGTGCCATGGGCTTTACACTTATTGATGACACTGCGCACGGTAGACACAGGAACATTCAGGTCTTTGGAGATGGACTTGTAGCCTTGAGATTGCTCATGCTTCCTCACAATTTGGTTTCTCAAGTCCTCAGACAGTTCTTTGGTCTTCTTTCTTTTCTCTATGCTCAATGTGGTACACACAAGGACACAGGACAGAGGTTAAGTCAACTTTAATCCATGTCAACTGGCTGCAAGTGTGATTTAGTTATTGCCAACACCTGTAACTTACTGGTGGCACCTGTTAATTACACAAATTAGAGAAGCATCACATGATTTTTCTAACAGTGCCAATACTTTTGTCCATCCCCTTTTTAATGTTTGGTATGGAATTATATCCGATTTGGCTTTAGGACAATTCTTTTTGTGTGTTTTTTTCATTGAAGACAAATTAAATGAAGATAATAATACCAAAGAATTTGTGATTGCAATCATTTTCAGGAAGAAACTGAGTATTATCTGACAGAATTGCAGGGGTGTCAATACTTTTGGCCACAACTGTAAGTATGAGTGTCTTTGTTTTTTCCTGTCTTAGTTGTTTTGTCAGTGACATTCTGCAGGCTGCAAACTGACAATATTTGTTTTGTTTTCTGTAATTCTTTGTCTGGTATCAGTTTCCTTTTTCTTAACATTGTAGAACTTCTGCTGGACTGCCTGTTGTGCTGCCTGACTGCTGTGTTGTTGGACTGTTGACTAATGTTAAGTCTTGCAATCCGTGTTTTTTTTAATTGTTTGTTTTAAATGGGTTATTTATTTTTGTAAAGTTTTTTCCACAATTTCACCATTTCGTATTATTGGCTCTGGTATTTGTAGTGTTTCACTTGACTGCTGCCTGCTGTGCAGATTCAAGATGTCTTCAAGTGTCCTCAAGATGGTGAGCTACTGATTGCTCTTGTTAAAAAAGGAGTAGCGTCATGGGACCCTCGTGATCGTCAACATTCAGACTCAGGATTGACTCGACGGCTCTGGGAAGAAGTGGCCAAATTGCAGGTCGATGAGTGAGTGGGACAAAGCCACTGCAAAGGACATGAAATATTTCCGTAATTATTGCTATGTGCTTTGCAGCTGCAGTGAACATATTTTTTTTTTTTTGAGTTATATATCTATTTTGTAGTACCTCTCCCCTTGGCACCTCACAATATATACACACACACGCGAATATAAAAATATATAAAAGTACAACTATATGCACAGTCTTGTGCAAAATAGTGCAGATCCAACTTTAGGATGCAGGTCTTCTGTTCCTGCATCCTTGGCCAGTTATATTCTTAGGGGTTGAAAGGTGGTGTTCTCATGAACTCCTGAGAATATATCATGGGATTTATGCCTCTGTGAATATCTCTCAAGGTATTAATGTCTTTACAATGTTGGAGGAAACCCACGCAAACACAGGGAGAACATACAAACTCCTTGTAGATGTTGTCCTTAGTGTCCTTGTTGGGAATTGAACCCAGGACCTCAGGACCCCAGTGCTAACCACTTGAGCCCATAATAGAAACGCCTAATGTTTTGGCATCATAATTTTCATGTTATAAACATGCAAACCGTGACATATGTTAATTTTTTGTAGTTGATTATTTGTGTTAAGTGATATGTGTATGTAAATTAACTGATGTCAATGGATAAGAAAAAAACAAGGTCCGTAGAAGGGGCAGGTGCTCCGAAACGGAATCCGTCACCTGTGTGTCTCCTCACTCCCTCCCCCATCGCAGAGAAACCATGTAAAGAGGACTCTGAAATAAAAAAGGAAAAAGCTCTGCTCGGTGAGTGCCGCATTTTTTTCTTATCCATTGATATTGCTGTCTAATAAGCGTGCACCCGGGCACATGAACCTGCTTTACTCGCACCCTTACATGTGTAAGTAGCACCGGTCCCTGTAGCACAGCAGTGCCCAGTATATATCTGAAAAACCTTAAATTAACTGATGTTTTGCCAAATTGTAAGAACATTGATGAGAACCTGATACCAATGGCAGACCTTTCGGATTTTCAAAAAGGCCAAATTGTTGGTGCTCGTATGGCAGGCGCTAGTGTAACCAGAAAGTGCCCGAATGCTTGCGGTGTCCAGAGGTACTGTCTCCAAAGTAATGACTGCGTTTGAAAGAGAAGGAAAAACGTCCGCAGCAAAGCACGGGTCCGGCTAAAAGTCCAAGTTGACTAAGAGAGACTGTCGGACTCTAAAGCGAATTGTGAGAGAGGATCACAAGACCACGGCTCCAAAAATCACTGCTGAGCTCAATAAACACCTCCAGAACCCAGTTTCCAGGAAAACTGTTAGTCGAGAGCTGCACAAATCTGGATTCTACAGAAGAGCTGCAATTAGAAAACCGCTGCTCTCAATGACAAATGTTTCCAAGCGTTTAGAGTGGTGTAGAAACCTCCAGAATTGGTCCCTCGAGCAGTGGAAACATGTGATATTCTCAGACGAATCATCATTTACCCCATTATCCGACCTCTGGCCGAGTGTACGTTTGGAGACAGCCGAAAGAAGCATTCCATCCAGACTGCCTTCTCCGAACCGTAAGACATGGTGGAGGTTCTGTGATGATCTGGGGTGCTATTTCGTGGAGATCCGCCGGGCCAATGATATCACCTTGTATGAATCCATACCTCGGAGAATTGAGGCTGTAATCGCCACAAAAGGTGGACCTACACCATATTAAACTAACTTTTGTTGATTTTTCCAGGTGTTTCCATTATTTTATCCAACCCCTGTATATCATTAATAAAAAAAAAAATAATAAAAAAATGGAATATTTGTAACAGTGGAACTTCTTAATGCTAGATTAGCTTTACACAGGTATCTAAGGGCCCTTTCACATCAGCGTTTTTTTCAAATCGCGGCAGATGCGGTGAATAAAACGCATCTGCCGCGATTACCGCATACCGGCTGCACTTGCGGCACGGTTGCGGTAAACGCCATACAAGGTATAGGCGGACTTGCGGCAGGTGCGGCAAGTGCGGTTTTGGCACTTGCGGCAGGTGCGGCCGCGAAAAAAAACGCAGCTGACAGCATTTTTTTTCGCGGCCGCACCTGCCGCAAGTGCCAAAACAGCACTTGCCGCACCTGCCGCAAGTCCGCCTATACCTTGTATGGCGTTTACCGCAACCGCAGCCGGTATGCGGTAATCGCGGCAGATGCGGTTTTTTCACCGCATCTGCCGCGATTTGAAAAAAATGTTGATGTGAAAGGGGCCTTACTGTCAAAGTACTCACAGGCAATTTAAAACTCTTTGATCATCCTGGAGCTGATCATTGGCTGAGCCTTTGCCATCCTGGCTATTCTTCCATACATTTGAACGGTAGTCTTGGTCTCTTCCAAATCTCTCTATTTTTTTTCTTTTAATTTTAAAGCATTGGAGATCATTTTAGCTGAACAGCCTATCATTGTATGCACTTCTTTATAGGTTTTTCCCTCTCCAATCAACGTCTTAATCCAAGTATGTTGCTCTTCTGAACAATGTCTTGAACAACCCATATTTCTCAGGCTTTGAAGGAATAATGCATGTACAACATGTGCTGGCTTTATTCTTAAATGAGGGATACCTGATTCACACATGTTTCTTCACAGAATGATTGACCTCACAAGTTGACCTCCACACTGCTATTATTGTGAACACATCCCATTTCAATAAATTATTCAAGAACACAGACTCAAAAACATGCAGATCATGACTGCTGAGTCTGTGGGTTTAAGAATCTACTGCACCAACTGGTAAGTATATTTACATGTGGTAATATAATTTATATCAAAAACAGTGAATAATCTGGCCATATTGGACTGCTATTATTTTGAACTGTACTGTAGGTACGTCAAGAGGTTAATAACCTTAATTACAAAAAAATTGTATACAGTAAAAATAATCCCATTTGGGGAGGTGTATTACTGTTTATAGACAGGTGGTGCAAACAGAAGCCATGGCATTTTCAAATGGTTGGCTACTTCAATTACCGTATCTGATATAAGTAAGAAATCATTTGTACACCTTGCGAAATGATGTGCTTTTTTTTTAATAGGCCATCCAAAAATTATCACTTTTCATAAGAAAACAAAATAGGGTACGGCACTGATTTGAATGTTAAGTAATGGCCTATCAGCCAACAGGGAGAAATAAAACAACATCCTTTTGTGGCCCGCACATGGTTTGTCAATCACAAAATCAGTAGACAATTACAATTGCGGTTTATTACATTTGCCCAATAATAATAATTATTATTATTTGTTTATATAGCGCCATTGGTTCCATGGCGCTTTACATAAGAAATGGGGGGGGGGACAAGAATAATTATCTCCATATGTTTGGAAACTAAATTTTGACAATGTCAAACTTAATGTTATGATTTACCAGCTTTTTCACAAACTAGCCCCGATTTCTGAACTTGTTCTTCAGAGGACAGAGACAAAAGTACAGTTCGTCAGTCAGTGAGCTGCCAGGAGGCGTGTGGCTATGCAGTGGCAGAATGGTACAGAGTTATAGTGTAAATGTCATTTCATTGACAAAAAATATACTGCGCTGGTTGTTAATGATGGGTCACATAGCAGCTAAGAGAATACTATACTTTGTGCAATTTTCTCACATTTTCTGTGCTCTTTTAAAAACTACATTTTATGTAAGTGGGCATGGACAGCATCTGATAGGGGGTAGTGCAATGTGACAGCAGAGAAAGGACAAGATCAGAGATTGTGAGCTGTGTGGGGAGCCAGCAGACAAGGGGTTAACAGATTGTGATTGAGCTGTGTGGAGACAGATAACAGAAGCGAGAAGCTTGTAAAGAGGAGTTTACATCCTGACATTGCTTAGCTCTGTGTTGTAAGCCTTATCCTTATATGGATGCATGCTCATGTTCACTGAAGACGGATCTGACCGATACTAAACCCATGTCTGCTTCACACACAGTGCAGTGGGGACATATTGTGGAAGGTTTATGAACGGTAACCAGAAAGAATTTTCTAATGAAGTATATTTGAAAGTTTATTATCACATGGCAGTTATGCTTTAAGATGAGGTAGGGTAGAGAATCTTGGCAGTTTAGGGCTAGCCAGATAGCAGCACTACAGAATAGACGACATGATGGACAGTGAGTAGACTGTCTATTGGCACAGGCAGCAGAAAAGTGTACATGACAGTGGACAGGAGAGAAGAACAAGAAGAAGGAGAGGAAGGAGAGGAAGGAGAGGAAGGAGAAGAAGGAGAGGAAGGAGAAGAAGGAGAAGAAGAAGAAGAAGGAGAAGAAGAAGAACAAGGAGAAGAAGAAGAAGAGAGAAGAAGGAGAAGAAGAAGAAGAAGAAGGAGAAGAAGAAGAAGAAGGAGAAGGAGAAGAAGAAGAGAAGAAGAAGAAGGAGAGATGATGAAGAAGAAGAAGAGACGATGAAGAAGAAGAAGAAGAAGAAGAGACGATGAAGAAGAAGAAGAAGAGGGAGAGATGATGAAGAAGAAGAAGAAGGAGAGATGATGAAGAAGAAGAAGAAGAAGAAGAAGAAGAAGAGACGATGAAGAAGAAGAAGAGACGAAGAAGAAGAAGAGACGAAGAAGAAGAGACGAAGAAGAAGAAGAGAACGAAGAAGAAGAGAGAGACGAAGAAGAAGAAGAGACGAAGAAGAAGAAGAAGAAGAGACGATGAAGAAGAAGAAGAAGAAGGAGAGATGATGAAGAAGAAGAAGAAGGAGAGATGATGAAGAAGAAGAAGAAGAAGAAGAGACGAATGAAGAAGAAGAGACGAGACGATGAAGAAGAAGAAGAGACGATGAAGAAGAAGAGACGAGAAGAAGAAGAAGAAGAGAGAGCGATGAAAGAAGAAGAGACGATGAAGAAAGAAAGAAGAAGAAGAAGAAGGAGAGAGAGAGAAGAAGAAGAAGAAGAAGAAGAAGAAAGAGAAGAAGAAGAGGAGACGACGAAGAAGAAGAAGAAGAAGAAGAAGAAGAAGAAAAGAAAGAAGTGAGAAGAGAAAGGAGAATGAAGAGAGAAGAGAAGAAGAAAGAGAAGAAAAGAAAGAAGAAAGAAGAGAAGAAGAGAAGAAAGAAAAGAGAAGAAGAGAGAAAGAAAGAAGAAAGAAAGAAAAGAAGAAAGAAGAGAAAAAAGAAGAGAAGTAGAAGAGAGAGAGAAGAAAGATAGAAGAAGAAGAGGAGAGAAGAAGAGAGAAGAAAGAAAGAGAGAGAAGAGAGGAGAAGAAAGAGAAAAGAGAAGAAAGAGAGAAGAGAGAGAGAGAAAGAAGAGAAAGAGAGAGAAAGAAGAAGAAGAAGAAAGAGAGAAAGAAAGAGAGAAGAAGAGAGAAAGAGAGAGAAGAGAGAGAAGAAGAGAAGAAGAAGAGGAAGGAGAAGAAGAAAGAAAGAAAGAAGAAAGAGAGGAAGAAGAAGAAGAAGAGAAAGAAGAGAAGAAGAAGAAGAGAGAAGGAGAAGAAAAGAGAAGAAAGAAGAGAAGAGAGGAGAAGAAGAAGAAGAGGAGAAGAAGAGGAGAAAGAAAGAAAGAGAAGAAGAAGAAGGAGAGAAGAAAAGAAGAAGAGAAAGAAGAAGAGAAGAAGAGAAGAAAGAAGAGAAGAGATAGAAGAGAGAAGAAAAGAAGAAGAGAGAAGAGAAGAGAGAGAGAGAAGAAGAAGAAGGAAAGAAGAAAGGAAGAGAAGAAGAGAGAAGAGAAGAGAGAAGAGAGAGAGAGAGAAAGAGGATAGAAAAGAAGAGAAGAGACGAGAGAGAGAAGAAGAAGAAGAGAAGAGACAAAGAAGAAGAAGAAGAAGAAGAAGAAAAGAAGAGAAGAAGAAGAGAAGAAGAAGAAGAAGAAGAAGAGAGAAAGAGAAGAAGAAGAAGAGAAGAGAAGAAGAAGAAGAAGAAGAAGAGAAGAAAAGAAAGAAAAGAAGAAGAAAGAAGAAGAGAAGAAGAGAAAAGAAGAAGAAGAAGAAAAGAAGAAGAAGAAAGAAGAAGAAGAAAGAAGAGAAAAGAAGAAGAGAAGAAGAGAGAAAAGAAGAAGAAGCAAAGAAAAGAAGAGAAAAGAAAAAAGAAGAAGAAGAAGAAGAAAAAGAAGAGAAGAAAGAAGAAGAGAAGAGAAGAAGAAGAGAAGAGAGGAAGAAGAAGAAAAGAAAAGAAGAAAAGAGAGAAGAAGAAAAGAAAAGAAGAAGAAGAAAGAAGAAGAAGAACAAAGAAGAAGAGAAAGAAGAAGAAGAAGAAGAAAAAGAAGAAGAAGAGGAAAAGAGAAGAAGAAGAGAAGAAGAAGAGAAAAGAGAAGAAGAGAAAGAAGAGAAGAGAAGAAGAGAAGAAGAAGAAGAAGGAAAAGAAGAAAAGAAGAAGAAGAAGAGAAAGAAAGAGAAGAGAAAAGAGAAAAGAAGAGGAAGAAGAAGAAGAAGAAAAAGAAGAAGAAGAGAAGAAGAGAAGAGACAAGAAGAAGAAGAAGAAGAAGGAAGAAGAAAAGAAGAAGAGAAAAGACGAAGAAGAAAAGAAGAAGAGAGAAGAAAGAAGAAGAAGAACAAAGAAGAAGAAGAAAGAGGAAGAAAAGAAGAAGAAGAGAGAAAGAAGAGAAGAGAAGAAAGAAGAGAAGAAAAGAAAAAGAAGGAAAGAAAGAGGAAAGAAGAGAAAGAAAAGAGAAAAGAGGAAGAGAAGAGAAAAAAGAAGAGAAGAAGAAGAAAAAAGAAAAAAGAAGAGAAGAAAAGAAGAAGAAGAGAAGAAGAAGAAAAGAAGAAGAAGAAGAAAGAAGAAGAGAAAAAGAAAAGAGAAGAGAGAAAAATAAGAGAAGAAGAAGAGAAAAGAAGAAGAAAAAGAAGAGAGAGAAAAGGAGAAGAAGAGGAAGAAGAGAGAAAAGAAGAGAAAGAGAAGAAGAAGAAGAAGAAGAAGAAGAAGAAAGAAGAAGAGAAGAAGAAGAAGAGAAAAGAAGAGAAGAAGAAAAGAAGAAGAAGAAGAAGAAGAAGGAAAAGAGAGAAGAAGAGAGAAGAAAGAAGAAAAAGAGAAGAGAAGAAAAGAAGAGAAAGAAGAGAAGAAAAAGAGAAGAAGAAAAGAAAGAAGGAGAAGAAGAAAAGAAGAGAGAAGAAGGAAGAAGAAGAGAAGAAGAAGAAGAAGAAGAAGAAAGAAGAGAAAAGAAGAAGAAGAAGAAAAGAAGAAAGAAAAGAAAGAAGAAGAGAGAAGAAGAAAAAGAAAGAAGAGAAAAGAAGAGAAGAAGAAAGAAGAAGAAGAGAAGAAGAGAGAAAGAAGAGAAGAAGAGAAGAAGAAGAGAAAGAAGAAGAAGAAGAAGAAGAAGAGAAGAAGAGAAGAAAGAAGAAGAAGAAAGAAGAAGAAGAAAAGAGAAGGAGAAAAGAAGAAGAAGAAGAAGAAGAAAGAAGAAGAAGAAGAAAGGAAGAAGAAAAGAGAAGAAAGAAAGAAAAGAAGAAAAGAAGAAAGAGAAGAAGAAGAAGAAGAAAGAAGAAAGAAAGAGAAAAGAAGAAGAAGAAGAAGAAAGAAAGAGAAGAAGAGAAGAAAGAAGAAAAGAAGAGAAGAAGAAGAGAAAAGAAAGAGAAGAAAGAAAAGAGAGAAAGAAAAGAAAAGGAAAGAAGAAGAGAAGAAAGGAAGAAGAAGAAAGAAAAGAAGAAGAAAGAAAGAAGAAAAGAAAGAAGAGAGAAGAAGAAAGAAGAAAGGAAGAAAGAGAAGAGAGAAGAAAGAAGAGAAGAAAAGAAGGAAAGAAGAAGGAAGAAGAAGAAGAAAGAAAGAAGAGAAAGAGAGAAAGAAGAAGAAGAAGAAGAAAGAAAGAAGAAGAAGAAAGAAGAAGAAGAAGAAAAGAAAAAGAAGAGAAGAGAAGAAAGAAGAAGAGAAGAAAGAGAAAGAAGAAGAGAAGAAGAAGAAAGAGAGAAAGAAGAAGAAAGAGAAGAAGAAGAAGAAGAAGAAGAAAAGAAGAAGAAGAAGAAGAAGAGAAAGAGAAAGAAGAGAAGAAAGAAAGAAGAAAGAAGAAAAAAGAAAGAAGAAAGAGAAGAAAGAAAGAAGAAGAAGAAGAGAAGAAGAAGAAGAAGAAAGAAAGAAGAGAGATGAGAAGAAAAGAAAGAAGAGAGAAGAAGAAAGAAGAAAGAAGAAGAAGAAGAAAGAAGAGAAAAAGAAGAAGAAGAAGAAAGAAAAAAGAGAAGAAGAAGAGAAGAAAAGAAAGAAGAAGAAAGAGAAGGAAGAAGAAAAGAAGAAGAAGAAAGAAGAAGAAGAAGAAAAGAAGAAGAGAGAGAGAAGAAGAAAGGAAGAAGAAGAAAGAAGAGAAGAAAAGAAAAGAAAAGAGAAGAAAGAACGAAGAAGAAGAGAGAAAGAAGAAAGAAGAGAGAAGAAGAGAAGAAGAAGAAGAAGAAGAAAAGAAGAGAAGAAGAAGAAAAGAAGAAGAAGAAGAAAGAAGAAAGAAAGAAAGAAGAAGAAGAAAGAAGAAGAGAGAAGAAGAAAGAAGAAGAAAAGAAGAAGAAGAAGAAGAAAAGAAGAGAAGAAAGAAGAAGAAAAGAAGAAAGAAGAAAGAAGAAGAAAGAAAGAAGAAGAAGAGAAGAAGAAAGAAAAAAGAGAAGAAGAGAAGAAGAAGGAGAAAAGAGAAGAA